>CM076685.1:110864563-111524563 GCA_038501925.1 Xenopus petersii | reverse complement strand
TGTGAGTGCAGAAAGGGCTTCTCTCTCATCCCCCTGCCATACACATGTTCTTTGTGCAAATTGTGCTGAATTGTACTATCTGAAGATGTACAGATACACCTGCATCTGCAGCAAGATGTTCTTGCAGGTCTTTGGAGATGATCTTTGGGTTGTCTGTAACATTCTCACAATCCTCTGCATATGTCGCTCCTGTATTTTTCTTGACCTGCCAGATCTGGATTTTACAGCAACTGTGCCTGTGGCCTTCCATTTCCTGATTACATTCCTTACAGTTGGAACTGACAGTTTAAACCTCTGAGAGCTTTTTGTAGCCTTCCCCTAAACCCTCATACTGAACAATCTTTGTTTTCAGATCTTTAGAGAGTTGCTTTGAGGATCCCCTGCTGTCACTCTTCAGAGGAGAGTCAAACAGAAGCACAACTTGCAATTGGTCACATTAAATACCTTTTCTTATGATTGGACACACCTGTCTATGAAGTTCAAGGCTTAACGAGCTAATCCAACCAATTTGGTGTTGCCAGTAATCAGTATTGAGCAATTACATGCATTCAAATTAGCAAAACTACAAGGGTACCCACATTTTTGCACAGCCAGTTTTTCACATTCCATTATAATTTCATACAACTGAATACTAAAAATCTTTGTTCAGAAAACACCCCAGTACTCAGATGTTCCTGGGAAATGAAAGACATACCACTGATATCTTTTTTGTTGAAAGTGGAGTAAATTATTATGTAGGCTGAGTAGGGTTCATATGACTCTATGTCTGAGAAAATTAAATCAATGTAATTAATGTTTCCAGAGAATAAGGAAAACTCATCCATTGGATCAGAGAATGTAACAGCTGGAACCCAACCACAGGATCCTGCAGCAGAAGGTGAGTATCCCGCTATGGAAATATATAATATACAGTAACTGATTATATTGCCAATTATGGTACAGGTATAGGATCCCTTATCTGGAAACCCGATATCCAGAAAGCTCCGAATTACAGAATGGTTGTCTCCCATAGACTCTATTTTATCCAAATAATCCACATTTTTAAAACTGATTTCCTTTTTCTGTGTAATAATAAAACAGTCGCTTGTACTTGATCCCAACTAAGATATAATTAATCCTTATTGGAAGCAAAACCAGCCTATTGGGGTTATTTAATGTTTAAATTAATTTCTAGAAGACTTAAGGCATGAAGACCCAAATTACGGAAAGATCCATTATCCTGAAAACCCCAGGTCCTGAGCATTCTGGATAACAGGTCCCATACCGTAACATCCCTCCAGCTTTAACAGAAACTCTATACACAGACATTTAAATACTGTCACAGGAAAACATGTTTTTTTTCAAAACGCATCAGTTTATAATGTTGTGGTCCCCCTCTTCTCGACTATCTCACTCTTGCACTATTGTCTTCCCCTATAGTCACCATTATGTTCTAGTGTTACCATCTTGCTCTACTAAACCTACTGACCTCAGCTCTGCCTGAAGAGCTTACATTCTACCAGGGTCAAAGTTATTTGCTGTACTTGACACCTCTAGAACTATAACAGGGTCAATATATTTGTAATGAGTAAGTGTCATTTATATTAAAGGATAAGTAAACCTTAAAAATAATTGAATATAAAATTAATGAGGGTGCTATTCTAAGCACTGTACATAACACCACCTGCTGGTCAGTTTCCCACCAGTCTGACCAGCAAGTAGTCAAGGAAGTTGTCAGGAGAAAGAAAGAGGCTGATGTTCTTCTGCTTAGGAAAGATGTGAGAAAGGTTTCTAATTTTATTCCTAAGCAGAAGAACATCAGAGCAGCCTCTTTCTTACTCTTGACAACTTCCTTGACTATTTGGTGGTCAGACGCAGGTCCGGACTGAGAATTAAAATAGGCCCTGGCATTTCAGGTACACAGAGGACCAAACAGCCCCACCAGCCCACTAAATACTGACTTTCTATGGCACCTTATAGCAGCCCTTCTGGCATTTGCCAGAACCCACAGATTGCCAGTCCGGGCCTGGTCAGACAGGTGGGAAAACGACCAACGGGTGGGAAAATGAACAGCAGGTGGCGCTGTTGTAACAAAATTAATTTATATTAACACTACATGTATCCCATAATATCTTGGAATCTAAAAAGAATAAATAACAAATGTACATTACAAAAGTGCTTAGAATAGATTTTACATTCACTTATTTTTAAGGTTTACTTAACCTTTAAGTGAGTGCCGTTAATTCTAATTGGTCACCAGGTGAAATTATGGGTAAGTCCCAGCCAGAGTTTAAGAGAGAGATCAGGAAGAAACTTCCACTTTTGGCTGACATGAAGATTAAGGGAATGACTCTGGATATCCTGAAGCCTACAATCTTAGAGGTGCTAAGGAGAGCAGTAGATTGGATATTTAGTGACAGGTTAGTTTGGTGGAGTTTGTTGTAGTAAGCGAGAGTCAGGGGTAGGTTATATAGAGGTTATAGAGTAGCAGAGGTCCAGCATGGAGAGAGAAAAGGACTAGTGTCATGGTGGTACCTTGCCCAGATTAGGGAGCCAGAGGAACTAGGGTAGACAGGGCCTAGTAACTCTGGCCAACATATACTCCGGTGCTGAAAGTGTGTTATGATGCAGAACATCCCTGACTCAAGGAGGAGACAGAGAAGGAAGGCAGCTGATGGGACCCGGTGACCCAGGACTCCTAATTCTGGTTAAGACAATGTTGAAGCTTTGCTGGTGACCAATAAAGAGATGTTCTTCAGTTCAACTAAGAGACGTGCAGAACTTACTGTTTATTAGTTGAAGGGTTACTACAGTTTCCCTGGGAGTAGTGTGAGTGTGAGGAAGTCGGCCACGGAAGAGGGGAAGCAACTTGACACCACATTACACATTTATAGGATTTGGTAACACTGTTGAGAGCTTTTTAAGGATCTGACCAAATAGTGGGCTGCAAAGTCTGAAATTCCCTATTCTCCTGTACTCAGACATTTAGAAATATACAGAAACCCTTACTAGCACCCAAACACGTCCTTTATTTGATAAAATGCTCGAAAGCACAAAAAATACCTTTCCTTCTTCATGAGAATTATTCATGGAGGAATTATCTTCTTCTACATTAGTGCTTAGTGATAGAGCCCAAAATACAGCTCTTCCCTTTTCTTTACAAATTGGAGATACAATGAAAACACCACCAAAATAAAGATGAGGTTACTGTTATGAGATACTGATTTATTATCCGGAAACCTGTAATAATACTCTGTAATAATAAGACAGTGCCTTGTACTTGATGGTAACTAATAGGGATGCACCGAATCCAGGATTCGGTTCGGGATTCGGGCAGGTTTCGGCCTTTTTCAGCAGGATTCGGATTCGGCCGAATCGAACCCTAATTTGCATATGCAAATTAGGGGCGGGAGGGAAATCACGTGACTTTTTGTCAGAAAACGAGGACGTTTTTTAAGGAGACTTATAGTACGGAGATCCAAATAACAGAAAGACGCTTATCCAGAAAATCCCATCTCCAGAGCGTTCTGGATAATATAAATGGATCCTATACCTGGATTACAAGGAAGCACTTGTACAGTTACATAGTTAATTTGGGTTAAAAGAGACAACTCTTCCCTACAGTACATCCCCTGAGGTTGACAGATATTTTGGGGTGCTAAGAAGGAAGCAACCCTATCTATATATCTGCCCTGTATAAATATATATGTGATGTTCTCACTCATTTAATACACTCTTATGTTCTAGGTGTCACAACAACCGAGCCAAGGATTGGTGTTACTGACCTTGCAAATGAAGGTGGGTCAAAAATCAAATACTCTGAAGTAGGAATATCTTTATTGTAGTGATTGTATGTGTGTGCTCACAGATTGTGATGGTTCGGTAGTAAGGGAACATCACAGTATAAATCCAATCTATACCTTAAAGTGGTCATACACTATAAGATCTATTCATTTGTAGAGTTCCCCAAATGAGCGATCTCCCACCAAAGGCAGGGCAATATCAGGCTAATACTATCTTTGGCCACACGATCGGATTATAACGATGGGAGTGGGCGCCGAAGGAACGAGGACCCCATCAACTAGAAGATGGCGTCACGGCCGGCACCCAATACCAGAACAAGTGCCAAGTACCCTGGTCTCGGCTCGGCTTCACCAGTAGTGTGACCAACGTTGGGCTTCGGGAGGAGCCCTCAGCTTACTTGGGTGCCACCTGGACTTAATGAGGGGTACAAGGCGAGATGTTCTGGCTGGCAAAGGGACATGGCTGATGGTCACGGTACAAAAGGACTAGGCAAGCGGATGGTCAGACAGGCTGGGTCGAGGCAGGCGGATAACAGAATCGTCAGGCACCTCTGTCTCTCCTAGGAGACCGCTCAGCCTCCCCTCCTATAGCAGCTTCTGCTCCTCTTCAGGGGTGCTCAGTCCGCAGCGTCCCCACCGCTTGATTCAAACTATGCCAAAGGAATGGACGGCACTCCACTTGAAGAGGAAAAAGGTCTTTATTGCAAGCTAAAATAGGGATCAAAGGCCCTACGCGTTTCGGGATACAATCCCTTAATCATGCCTATGATTAAGGGATTGTATCCCGAAACGCGTAGGGCCTTTGATCCCTATTTTAGCTTGCAATAAAGACCTTTTTCCTCTTCAAGTGGAGTGCCGTCCATTCCTTTGGCATAGAATCGTCAGGCAGGCAAGGGTCAAAACCGGGTATCAATCAGACAGATGGGATCAGGCAAGAGAGTGGTCAAGGTTCAGGCAGGGTCAAGATTCAGAGTTCAGAATAGTTAGGATACAGGCAGGGTCACAACAGGAGATCAATATCAACAAGAACAAACACACAAAGGCTCAGAGGCACCAGGAAAACACGTCCTATCATGGGCAAAGAATCCAATGTAATGGCCCTTTAAATACCCAGAATGCTTTGCGCCATTACGTGCTGACGTCACGTGTGAGCGTGCCTGCGCCTATAAAAATAGCAGAGGCGCGCCACGCCTCCTTAGTTTACCGGCGCATCAGGGAGAGAAGACCGCCGTGGCGGGCGTCCCCGCCGGCCCGCTAGACCACCAGGGTATGTAGTTTTTATTACAGATGGCAGTCCTTGATCGCAGGGAAAATTATACCTTCCCGTTCGATTGTCTCATACTGGATGTTCTGAAATTGTTATTGTTTTTCTAGGTGTCACAACAAAACAGCCAAGAACTATGAAAACTAATCCTACCAGTAAAGGTGAGCCACCAATTACCTGATCTAGAAGAGATAAGTCTTTAGTTAAGTCTCACTATGGTGCAAGAACGGCATATATATAGTGTATAAAGTACCCCCTATTGTCAAATATAAGGATATTATAAGTTACCGATGAGTTTCATGACCATATAAAAACACGAGGCCGAAGGCAGAGTGTTTTTATACAGGTCATGGAACTCCAAGGTAACTTCTAATATCCTCATATTTTGCAACTGGGGGTACTTTACTTATTATAATGCACAAGTTTCAGTGAGTCATGTGACAGAAATGACATCAGAACTCACCGTTTATAAGGATATAATTTACAAGATATTCATGGCTTTTGTGTATTATAACCTAATATAGCTAGAACGGTGAAGAGCATGATCTAGTTTCTTTAGCTTCAGCCAATCAGAAATCATAGTGTTGCTTCATTTTAGGCCTGGGACATACCTGTCCTTTTAAACTTAATTTTAAAATTGTAACTTAAAAATGAATGTTGACCTTGTAATAAAAGTTAGTACTAGGGTTTTACTTTGCAAAGACTATCCTTGAGCATCTGGGGACAAAATGCCAATGACAAATGTTGTATTTTTCAGATACAAGAAGACAAAAGGGCCATGATAAGACTCAATTCACTTATGGTACGTGGGAAGAATTGTAGTTTCCATCCTTTAGTAGTGGATGTACATTCATGCACTATATATATATATATACACTTGCCCCTATTGCTGCTAAAACACAATCTCCCTGGCAGCCCATGGTTTAATGTAGTAACAGTTTGCTCCATGTCCAGTAACCATTAGCAACCAGCAGGTAGAATTCCCAAGTCTTCTCGAAAGGAGACACCAGGATGCTATGGCTTACTATACACTAAGTAAACTATTATTACCTTAATTCAATCAGAGTGCTGTGCAGCACAAGACGACAAGCGTCAACATTACATGACAGTTGATCTATTGAAGGCAAAAACATAAAAGCGTTGGCAATATAATATAGTGTTGTGATGCACTGTTAAAACTGGGGTGTTTGCTTCAGAAACTCTACTAGTTGATATAAACAAGCTGCTGTGTAGCCATGGGGACAGCCATTCAAGCACAGGATACACAGTAGATAACAGATAAGTACTACTATAGTTTATATAAACAAGTTGCTGTGTAGCCATGGGGGCAGCCATTCAAGCACAGGATACACAGTAGATAACAGATAAGTACTACTATAGTTTATATAAACAAGTTGCTGTGTAGCCATGGGGGCAGCCATTCAAGCACAGGATACACAGTAGATAACAGATAAGTACTACTATAGTTTATATAAACAAGCTGCTGTGTAGCCATGGGGGCAGCCATTCAAGCACAGGATACACAGTAGATAACAGATAAGTACTACTATAGTTTATATAAACAAGCTGCTGTGTAGCCATGGGGGCAGCCATTCAAGCACAGGATACACAGTAGATAACAGATAAGTACTACTATAGTTTATATAAACAAGCTGCTGTGTAGCCATGGGGGCAGCCATTCAAGCACAGGATACACAGTAGATAACAGATAAGTACTACTATAGTTTATATAAACAAGCTGCTGTGTAGCCATGGGGGCAGCCATTCAAGCACAGGATACACAGTAGATAACAGATAAGTACTACTATAGTTTATATAAACAAGCTGCTGTGTAGCCATGGGGGCAGCCATTCAAGCACAGGATACACAGTAGATAACAGATAAGTACTACTATAGTTTATATAAACAAGCTGCTGTGTAGCCATGGGGGCAGCCATTCAAGCACAGGATACACAGTAGATAACAGATAAGTACTACTATAGTTTATATAAACAAGCTGCTGTGTAGCCATGGGGGCAGCCATTCAAGCACAGGATACACAGTAGATAACAGATAAGTACTACTATAGTTTATATAAACAAGCTGCTGTGTAGCCATGGGGGCAGCCATTCAAGCACAGGATACACAGTAGATAACAGATAAGTACTACTATAGTTTATATAAACAAGCTGCTGTGTAGCCATGGGGGCAGCCATTCAAGCACGGGATACACAGTAGATAATAGATAAGTACTACTATAGTTTATATAAACAAGCTGCTGTGTATCCTGTGTTTAAAGAGCATAGAATGCCCAGGGCCTGTAAGCATATGGTGTGTGTTATTGTCATCAGATTCGGCCCTGGGATTTATTCCATTCCCACCATACCTGGTTTCATAAAGCCGAAGAAAGGTTATAACAAAGTGAATATTAGCAGCACTTCTTTAGAATATATTGTGTTTATTACAGATTATTACTCCCTCATGCAGTGGGGGTTGGTGTGTGCCCTCATCCTCTTTGTTCTTGGGATCCTGGTACTAGTGAGTAAGTATTGCCCTGTATCTTTCTATGTTGGGTGTAAAACAGTGTGAACAAGTGCTTAGTCCCGGTTATTGGGGTCTAACATGTTGCTCCGTTTGTAACTGAGGCCTGGGATCAAGTTGAGAGATTTTTTTTATTGATTCAGAAGAGACTGAATCATTTCATGAATGTGTGAGAATCGTTTTGTTCTATGTTACTAGCAGAGACCAGAAGAGAGAAATAACTGGAAGTGACATCATATTCAGTCGCCCATGATCTGCAACTTCCTGTCCCGGGACACAACAGCCATTTACTGTATGCCTCAGAGTTAGGGAAAATGGCAGCCCCCCTGTTCTGGGCTGTTCTCTTAGCAAATCCTCTAAACGGGTGCTAGCCGAAATTCTGATGTCAGCAGCCATGTCTAGACAGGACAGTGCAAAGTTTGTTACAGGTCTAGTCACCCTCTAGGTTCACCTTTAAGTGAACTTTAAGTATGTTATAGAATAGCCAATTGTAAGCAACTTTTCAACTGGTCTTCATTATCTATTTTTTATAGTTCTTTAATTATTTGCCTTCTTCTTCCGACTCTTTCCACTTTTCAAATGGGGGTCACTGACCTCATGTAAAAATCAAATCCTCTGTAAGGCCACATTTCTATTGTTCTTGCTTCTTTTAAATTACTCATCTTTCTAATCAGCCCAGCATCTATTCATATTCCAGTCTCTTATTTAAATCAGTGCGTGGTTGCTAGGGTAATTTGGACCCTAGCAACCAGACTGCTGAAATTGCAAACTGGAGAGCTGCTGAATAAAAAGCTAAATAACTCAAAAACCACAAATAATAAAAAACTTAAACCAGTTGCAAATAGTACCTAAATATCCCTCTCTACATCATACTAACAGTTAACTCAAAGGTGACCAACCCCTCCCAGCTTTCTATATGAAATTTGCACCTTGTGCCAGTGATGTCATTGATTTTGCTGCAAAAAAATGTTGGGGGGCCCCTCCATGTCGTGTTACCACAGGATGCATGACTTATTCTTACTGCACAAAGAACAATAATGTAACTATTAGCACAGTCTGGATTCGCATAGACTCGAGCGTTTGGAGGGCCCCACGGGGGTGCAGGATTTAGTGCATTTGCACTACCTGCACCTGCCCCTGCCCCTGACAAGGAAACTAAAGTCCCTGGGCCATGCCAAAAATAAGATTTGTATTTTCTTGTTTATAGAAAATAACCCAAGATCTTTATTGTGCAGGTGATAAATGTCCCCGATGTTCCTGCAGAAGGAGGCAAAAACGGTAAGTGTCGCTGTACTGGAAGGCTGGAGAACAAGGCTGTGTACTGCCCCCTACAGTCCAGGTGATGTACTAGCTTGTTCCTGCCTATAAAAGCAGATTGGACTTCCATGTAGGTGTTGAAGTCAGCCCAGTAGAGACATGTGCCAATGGTAACAGAGGCCTTAAAGGAGAACTAAAGCCTAACTAGCTAGAAATGTTGTACATGATGGTTTGTGCTTCTGTACCAGCCCATTGCAACCACAGCCCTTTAGCAGTAAAGATCTGTGTCTCCAAAGATGCCCCAGTAGCTCCCCATCTTCTTTTCTGCTGATTCACTGCACATGCTCTGTGCTGCTGTCACTTACTGAGCTTAGGGAGCCACTCACAATATACAGTACACATAGAATAGAAATGTCACAATATAAGGCTGATTAGTAATTAATACACATAATTACTACATGGCAACACAGAAACCAGTGCAATTAGCATCAGAATTTAATAATCAGCAAACCTGTAGCATCAGCTTATATTACAGCCAGGGAAGCTCATTTTCTGCTGGATAATTAGTGACGAGCCCTAAGCTTAGCTTCTCAACAGCCAATCAGAGCCCACTGAGCATGTGAGTGTCACAGACACTTTCCAAGATGGTGACCCCCTGTGACAAGTTTGAAGTCCTGGATCATTGCTGCTATTGACAAGCTCAAACTTTAGCCTCGTGCAATAAGTTCACTATTTAAAATATGCCATTTTTAGCCATATTAATTTTTAGGGTTTAGTTCTCCTTTAATGTAACATGTGCCAATGGTAGCTATCCTAGACCGGGGTATTAGGGGGCCTAGGGTGTATATTACCCCCTCATACCTGCACATAAGTGTTGGCAACTGTTCATAGCTGGAACAATTTCCCAAATTTAAGAATAAACCAAATTTTGGCACCCCAGAGTTCACAATCATTTTCCAAACATCCAGAAAAGGGGAGAAGCTCAGAGCGAGAGGCTCAGGCTTTCAGAGCCCCTTCTCCCAATTTAAGATGGAACACATCATTTTGTGACATCATGTAGGAGTAATGATGATTTTGGCTGCTGAGAGTTGCTGGGAGTTGTTGTGTGACAGTTGCACAGATGCCAAATGAACATTCCAACCTTTTGTATTATCCGGGAATCCTCTTCCCCCTCCATAAACTGATTTCTTTTTCATTCTGCAGGAAATACAATGTCACATTTGAATAGAATCCCGAACGAGTTTGTTAAAATGAACATAAAAGCACAGATTGGTTTGCTGTAACATCTGTATCTGTACAATAAAACTGTCACTTTAAGGCTGGTTCCCAATTTGCTTGTTTTTTTTTTTTTATTTCTAGCCATGTTCTGCTAATGTCAGACCAAATCTTTATTGCTAAATGAATAGTGCAACAGTTACAAAAATAGAATGTTTTTCAATTTACATTATTTTTACAGTTTCAGGGCTACTTAAAGTGCATTTAAAGGCATAAAAAAAATCCCATTTTTACTTTAAAGAAGAAGGAAAGGTTAAAACTAAGTTAGCCTTTTCAGAAAGGTCCACCTAAATATACCAGTAAACCCTCAAAGTAATGCTGCTCTGAGTCCTCTTTCAAAAGAAACAGCACATTTCTTTCCTTCTATTGTGTACTCATGGGCTTCTGTATCAGACTTCCTGCCTTCAGCTCAGGCGTGAGCATGCTCAGTTTGCTCCTCTTCCCCTCCCCCTCCCTTCTCTGCTGTAATCTGAGCCCAGAGCTATAAGTGAGCAGGGAGAGACTCAGGCAGGAAGTGATGTCACACCAAGTTAATACTGCAGCTTCTATCCTAAACAAACAGAGAGCTTCTAGAGCTTTTTACTCAGGTATGGTAAAACATTCTACAGAATAAATATAGCATTCTAGCTTGCACTATTGTGGCTAATCTATTGGCAATAAAATGTCACCTTAGCTTTCCTTCTCCTTTAATGAAAAAGAATCCTATCTCCAATATACTTTAATTAAAAAATGTCTACTGTTTTTATAAGAAACCTGACTGTATGCAGTGAAATTCTCCCTTCATTTACAGCTGTGGATAGGAATTGTCAGACGGTCCCTAACTGCTCTGCAGGGAAACAATCATACTTATGAACAGCAGGGGGAGCCCCCGCCTTACTTCCCAGCCATGCAGAACTCAAGCAGCTTTGTTTGTTTCCCTGTAGAGCAGTCGGCGACTGTGTAGAGATTTGTATTGGATTTTATTTTTGCCTTTACATCCCCTTTACTGTTTCCAACTCCAGCTGCAGGGACAAAGATCATGGAGTCAGATTTAAACAGATAAACTGGGATTCTATTTGGAGGATTATTTTGCTGCAGCCACTGGTTCTGCAGAGTTGGAGAAAGTTTGTATTAAACAATACAAAAACTATAAAATCCACATTAGATTACATGACAACACAGGACCCAGTGCAGTCTGTATATTCTGATTATTAATCAGTCTTGCTGTATCGGCTTCTGGCAGATATTATTTGACTTGTGCTGTTTTGATCATTTATGACGATCCCTAAGCAGCCCAGATCACACTGAGCATGTGCACAGTCTGGGTCTTGCAAAGATGTATAACAAAGTTACAAGATGGTGACCCCCTGTGGCCAACTTTGAAAGCATAAATCATTTGTTTGATTAGGCTTGTGGTGCAGTAAGTTCTTGTTTATGTTTAGTATAGAAAATACAGCATTTCTAGCCTTATTCTATATTAGACTGATTCCTAATATAAGGGTCTGGCCCACTCAAATGGCTCTAGCTGTGGATGCTGAAGGTCAGTTAGGGTTTTTTTATGGCCATGAATTGTTCTTTAATGTCTTCAATATTGATGGATATGAATAAAATGGGAACACAGAGAGTATGAAGAGCTCTGCTCTAAGGAGTTCGTGAGCACCTTCTGTTGGATCACTGGGCAATTTATTGTAACTGAAACAAAATGTTGTGATCCTGCACCCAAAAAAGGAATCCAAAGGCCAAAAAATAAAAAATTATTTGTAGCATTAAAACTCACACATCTCCATAAACCCTATGCATTTCGTGCCTTGCGTGTCGGATTTGATTCAGATTGCCGCTCCCTGTTTTAAATTAAAAACGTATTGAAGAATTGAACATTCCTAGCCAGGACTCCAAAATAAAGGCATATACTGTACATACATACATTATACATACAAACTGTATACACACACACAAGGTATATATTATTTGGTTGAACATAATAGTTTATCAGGGAACCTGTTTTTGGTACCAGCCCATGGGCTACTGCTCCAAATAAACCTTTTCTCTATTACAGGTGGGTAGAACCAAGACACTTTGCGGTTGGTCTCCATTCTAAACCCCAACTACTGGGAGGCACATTTATCAAAGGTCGAACTTTGAATTCATGTGTTTTTTTTAAAACTACACTAAACTCGACCAATCAAAATTTATAATTGAATTCAAATTTTTCACGCTCGGATGAACTGAAACAACCCGAAAATTCTAATCGAATTCAATCAAACTCAATTCAAGTTTTTTCTCCGAAAAAAACTTGAATGTCAGGAGGGCTGCAAACATCTCCAAATTGATCCCCGGACCTCTCCCATTGACTTAAACAGCAATTAAGCAGGTTTTAGGTGGCGAATAGTCGAATTTGAATTCTTAAAAGGCCAGATTATGATAAATCTCGAAATTCATTTAAAAAAACCCAAAAAAATATCAAATCGAATTTGGATAACTCCCTAGTCAAATTTGACAGTATTGACCATAAAACTCATTTTCAATGCAACCGTTGATAAATCTGCCCCAGAGTTTCTTACTCTAGCCCCCATATTTAATATAAAGCACTATGTTTGCCCAGGAGCAGTAACCAGTAGTAACCAATAGGATGTTTGCTTTTAAACACTAGTAAATGCTACCTGCTGATTGGTTGCTATAGGTTATTGCACCTGGGCAAACTTAGTATCTTTTAATACATAACCCCCCTATTTGTTACATGTGACAGTACAGAGCCTTCGCTATCTCTAAATATGTCCATGACCATCTGAAAGGATTTACCCGGTGCGTCTCTGTCCTCACGCCGGCGCTGGTCACTGGCCACGACGGCTCTTAAAGGCGCAGGTGCGTTGACGTCAGCGCGCAATTGGCGCCAAATTCAAAAGTTTAAATAGCCCATTTTCATTACTGGACCTTGCCCGTGATAGATATTGTTCCTGGTGCTTTCTGAGCCTTATGCTAACTTGTTATTTTGATTAATGTTTTGACCCCTGCCTGGCTATTTGACGATCCTGACTTCTGAATCCTGACCCTTGCCTGATTACCGACTTCGATTCTGCTAAAACCCCTCTGATTCACTTCCTTGTTTGACCCTTGCCTGCCTGACTATGTTTATTCTCTGCCTGCCTCAACCCGGCCTGATCTGACTACTCTATTGCCTAACGCCTTGTACTACGACCTTCTGTCCAAAGACTTTGCTCTACAGTCGTGCCCCTCTGCCTATCCAGAACCCTCATCTTGCACCTCTCGTTTAAGTCCAGGTGGCATCCAAGTAAGCCGAGGGCTCCTTCCGAGGCCCAAAGGTGGTCACACTACTAGTGAAGCACGAGCCGAGACCAGGGTGCCTGGTGTTTGTTCTGGTGTTGGGTGCCGCCCGTTACACCATCACTATATAAAAACAAGACCATTTTATTGAAACTCCTGGTCACAGTGTACTTTAGGGAGACAAGCAACGATGGGATGAGGGGGGCGCAGGGAGGTAACGTTTATTTGTAGAACTCGTGCTCCTGTTCATCCTTCTTGATGACCGTCTTGTAGGCTTTTTCAAAGTCTTTGGCCAACACTATGTATCTTTTCTCCCGGACAGCAAGCATTCCAGCCTGAAAGAGCAGGAGAAAGGTCTCAGAATGGAGAACATAGTGACCTGAAGAATAATCCATTGGGCATCTCCAGCCTACTATCCCCTCATGAGTGCGGACATGAGCGCCTTTTCACATGATTAAAGGAAAAACAAACCATTAATAAAAAAAAACCCTACCCCCCCATAGACCACCCTCCCTCCTCCCCCTCTCAGCCTAGCTGCCCCCTGGGCAAATGCCCCTAACTCTTTACTTACCCCTCCATACAGATTCTGTCCAGCGGAGTCCACGGCAACCATCTTCTTCTCTTTGGTAATCTTCAGAATGAGACCCGCTTAGCAGCGCATGCCCAGTTGGAGAAATTTTCTATTTTTCTGCGATTTCGCCGAAACTCACGAAAGTTGCCTAAGCACCGGTCTCATTACAAAGATTACCGAATCGGCTGAAGATGGCGCAGTGAACTGCGCTGGAAATAATTTTCACGGAGGGGTAAGTAAACATTTACGGGCATTTGCCCAGGGGGCTGCTGGGGGAGGAAGGAGGGGGTCTATGTAGGGTAGGTTTTTTTTTAAATTTAGGGTTTGTTTCTCCTTTAAAGTCTGTTTAGGCAGTATTTTAGCAGGATACTAAAAATGGCAGCATTTAAAGGAACAGTTCAATATAAAAATAAAAACTGGGTAAATAAATAGACTGTGCAAAATAAAAATGTATCTAATATAGTTTTTAGCCAAAAATGTAATGTATAAAGTCTGGAGTGACTGGATTTGTAACATAATAGCCAGAACACTACTTCCTGCTTTTCAGCTCTCTAACTCTGAGTTAGTCAGTGATTATAAGGGGAGCCACATGGGACATAACTGTTCAGTGAGTTTGCAATTGATCCTCAGCATTCAGCTCAGATTCAGGTACTGCCTGGTAACCAATCAGTGGAAACCAAGAGAGCTGAAAAGCAGGAAGTAGTGTTCTGGCTATTATGCTACACATCCAGTCACTCCAGCCTTTATATATATATATATATATATATATTAAATTTTTGGCTAAATAACTATATTAGATACATTTTTTATTTTGCACATCTATTTACCCAGTTTTTTACACTGAACTGTAAATCAGTTTTTTTTTTCATTTATCTGCAATCTCTATGGTCCGTTCTACTGTATACGCCACCAAAAGGAATGCTCACCTGTAGTGTGATGAGCCACAGCCTTAGCCAGCATAGTCTTCCCACACCCTGGGGGGCCGTACATCAAAACCTGACCCCATCTAAAAACAAATGCTCTGTTAAGCTACAATTGTATTGTTATTGCTACCTTTTATTACTCATTTTTCTGTTCAGACCCTCCCCTATTAATATTCCATATTCTCATTCAAATCAACGAATGGTTGGTAAGGTAATTTGGACCCTAGCAACCAGATTGCTGAAATTACAAAACTGAAGAGCTGCTGAATAAAAAGCTAAATAAGTCAAAAACTGCAAATAATAAAAAATGAAAACCTATTGCAAATTGTCTCAGAATATCCCTCTCTACATCATACTAAAACTTTACTCCAAGGTGAACAACCCCTTTAATTCGTCTCAGTTTGAGAATTTCGATTTTTTTAATAAATTTCGATAAGTCTGAGTTCAAATTCATTTTTCAGTATGAAAAATTAAAATTTTTAAAAATGCTCATGAATTCGAAATTTGACCTTTGATAAATATGCCTCTTTGGGGCAGATTTATCAAGGATCGCAGTGAAATTTGAAAGTTTTTTTTTTTGGTGGAATTCGACTAGGGAATAGTTAAAATTCAAATTTGAGTTTTTAAAAAAAAATCGAATTTGATTTTCGAAATTTATTATGTACTGGTCGTTGAAGAATTCGAATTTGACTATTCACCACCTTAAACCAGTGAATTGCTGTTTTAGCCTATGGGGGATGTCCGGGGATGAATTTGGAGTTGTTTGCGGCCTTCCTGAAAATCAAGTTTTTTTTGGAGAAAAAACTCCAATCGAATTTGATTCAAGTTTGCGGGTCGATCCCATTCACCTGAATTTGAATGTTTTTTATTTTTAAAATTTTAATTGGTCGTTCCCCCCCCCAAATTCAAGTTCATGGGAGTTTTTACAAAAGTTTTTACAAACTCCCATGAACTCGAAATTTGACCCTTGATAAATCTGCCCCTAAGTGTGTTAAAAGCCTATATTTATTACATTACTTGCAAATGGGGGATTCCCTTTTCTAAATGTTATGGCCTTTTAATGGAAATGTAAATGCTCTGTAGGGAATCATAGGTTTACTAATGCCCTATGGTTTTAAATCCCAACACTTCCTAATCTCCCTAGTTGCTGGGCAGATGCCAATGTATCTAGTTGTAATTTACATATCCCAGTTATTGGCCAAGAGGCTTTATGTCCACTTCCAGCTTCCTCTTTGGCTTGTGGTTGGTGATCCAGCTGGATGTTTCCATCGAGCTTGGGTACAACAAGGCCCAGTAAAGCCAGTTTGCCCTAGAGGGACCTGAACCTCTAGTGTTAAAGGAGAAGGAAAGCTACCGAAGCAGTTTATTGCCAATAATACACAAAAGTGCAAGATATAACACTATATTTATTCTGTAGAAGCTCTCTGTTTGTTTAGGATAGCAGCTGCCCTATTAGCTTGGTGTGACCACTTCCTGTCTGAGTCTCTCCCTGCTCAATCATAGCTCTGGGGTCAGATTACAAGAGGGAGGGGAAGAGGAATAAACGGAGCATGCTCAAGCCCTAGCCCTGGAGGTTTAAGCTGAAAACAGGAAGTCTGATACAGAAGCCCATGAGTACACAATAGAAGGAAAGAATTGTGATGTTTCATTTGACAGAGGACTCAGAGCAGCATTACTTTGAGGATTTACTGGTACATTTATATAGACCTTTCTGATAAAACGTACTTAATTCTGATAAAGCTTACTTAATTCACGGGCCCCGTGAATGAGGCCAGTGAGTGGCAGGAATATAATGTTATAGACTCTGTATGAGAGTAAGACAGTGAGGGAAGAGAGAAAGAGCAGCTTTGTGCTCCATCAAGGAGGTGTAACAGGGAGTAGCTTCCCAGGCTGTAAGATTTGCCTACAGTGAAGGGACACAGTGGATAGGGTGTCAGGCTTTAGCTTCTCGTCCCTGACCCCTCCACTGGGTGAGATCCAGACCACGCGTGAGCTATTTCTGCCTGGAGGTGCTGCACTGCCTTCACTACATCCTCCGGGGATCCACATGCACCTACCTCTGATATACTGTCTCTGATATATAACGTAGCTGCCAAATAATCGTATCTCTGCCCCTTGATCACGAATATAATTACATGGGAAAAGCATGGAGGACTATCAGGTAAAAAAATCCCATCCCATTGGGAAAGTGTCTCTTTCCAGTCAATATGTGACTAAGCTGTTATCAGGTAAAAAACTTCTGAACCCTGAAAATGGCCCATCACTAGTCAATATGAGGCTAATGCCGGCCCAAATCTCAAACAACAACAAAAGTATTTCTTATTGGTGAGTTCACACAGCAGTCAGCTGACCTGAACCTGCTCATGTTCTCATCAGCAACCTGTGTTTGTACCAACAAAGCCACCGTAGGACTCACTTCCTCATTAAAGAACAGAGTTACTTTTGTTTTGTAGCTACTAATAAGCCAATAATAAGGCTTAGGCCTGTGCAGGGAACCATTATAACCCATTCTTCATCTGTAGTTGCACTACAACTCCCAGCATCCTCAACAGCCTTCAGTGTCACAGCAACCTAGGAAGGACACATCGAAAACATGTGGAGGCTGCAGCACGGACAGGCCTGATATAAATCTGCTGCTTTGTGGCATCCAGGGTTGGAAGTAGAAAGGGGACTCTGGCAATGTAAGAAGATGGGGATAACTTAAAGGAACAGTAACGCCAAGTAATGAAAGTGTTCTAAAGTAATGAAAATATAATGTAGTGTTGTCATGCACTGGTAAAACTGGTGTGTTTGCTTTAGAAACTCTACTATAGTTTATATAAACAAGCTGCTGTGTAGCTATGGGGGCAGCCATTCAAGCACAGGATACACAGTAGATAACAGATAAGTACTACTATAGTTTATATAAACAAGCTCCTGTGTAGCAGTGTGGGCAGCCATTAAAATCTGATAAAGGAGAAAAGATACAGGATACACAAAAGATAACTGATAGGCCCAACAGAATCCCATTGTATACTACAGAGCTTATCTGTTATCTGCTGTGTATCCTGTGCCTTTTCACCTTTTTCAGTTTTGAATGGCTGCCCACATGGCTACACAGCAGCTTGTTTATATAAACTATAGTAGTAGTACTTATCTGTTATCTACTGTGTATCCTGTGCTTGAATGGCTGCCCCCGTGGCTACACAGCAGCTTATTTATATAAACTATAGTAGTACTTATCTGTTATCTACTGTATATCCTGTGCTTGAATGGCTGCCCCCATGGCTACACAGCAGCTTGTTTATATAAACTATAGTAAAGACCAGCTGTACCAGAGCAGAGCCACAAAACATTATATTTTTATTATTTTAAAAACACGGTCATATTTTGGTGTTACTGTTCCTTTAGGAATGCCCAATGTTCAGAAGAAAAGCTCCTCTCACGGGCCCAATGCGAGTAACAACTTGCCAGAACTCAAATGAATCGACTTGACCATTAAAACTCCCATAAGCCCCAGTCAGGCAGTAGAACAGCAGTCAGGTATCCGTGTAGCACAATCAGCTCAGTGCCTCACACACTACTCAGTACCTGGCCGCTTCTCTATAACAATCCCGATCTCCTCCATTATCTCTGATTTCCCTGTATCAACGCCGCGCACCGACTCAACTTCACTTCCGGTGCCGACAAAGGATGTGACGTCAGGAGGAGACTGAAGCAGGATGGGAGTTGTAGTTTTTAATCTATATACAAATATACAGTTACCCCAGCCAATGAAAGGCTAGCGCTGGGCAGAATGGGACTGCTGTTTCCCTTTCGCACCCCCCAGCAAACCCAAAATACACAAACACATCTTTCTGAGACAGCACCGCGCGTGCGCACAGAACTCACCGTGCAACTTTAATTCCTGTAGGTGTTGCGATATGCGCTCGGCTAGGACTTCCTGAGGATCTACAGGAAGTTTACATCGTCTCCTTTTCTATTGGACGTCCGCTCGATATAGTTCCGCCTTTTCTTTTACGTTTGTCCAATCAGTGTAAGGGCAACACGGTGGCTCGTCGGGACCTGTGAGAGGGTGAAGTCGCTGCCAGGCTGAGGTGTCGGGATGGCGAGTCTGTGGATGGGCGATGTAAGTCTTTGGTACCACGTGGTTCTACTCTTAGTTCTCTGCCTTATGTACCACGTGATTCTACTCTTAGACCTCTGCCTTATGTACCACGTGATTCTACTGCCTTATGTAGTGAGTGTAACTGAGTGAGTGTCTGTGTGAGAGTCTGTGTGAGAGAGAATGGGACACGCTCGTGTTTTGCAGTGATTTCATACAGACCATTATCTTGTTTATTACTGATCTGTGTCTCACTCTGTGTCTCTCTCTCTCCCTTTTCTCTTCTATTGGAGCAGCTGGAGCCCTTCATGGATGAGACTTTCATCACTCTCGCCTTTGCCTCTATGGGAGAAACCATCGCTGCTGTTAAAATCATTCGCAACAGGATGTCTGAGTGAGTACCCCCTGCTGTCACTTGTAAGGATATTACTACTCACTGAGTCTGTACAGAGAACTCTGAGTATCACTCATGTATTATAAGGGATAATGTACCCCCTACTGTAAATGATAAGGATATTAGAAGTCACTGAGGGGTTGTTCTGTGACCATATAAAGGCACAAGGCTGCAGGCTGAGTTATACAGGGAACTCTGAGTATCACTCAAGTATTATAAGGGATAATATACCCCCTACTGTAAATGATAAGGATATTAGAAGTCACTGAGGGGTTGTTCTGTGACCATATAAAGGCACAAGGCTGCAGGCTGAGTTATACAGGGAACTCTGAGTATCACTCATGTATTATAAGGGATAATGTACCCCCTACTGTAAATGATAAGGATATTAGAAGTCACTGAGGGGTTGTTCTGTGACCATATAAAGGCACAAGGGTCACATTTAGATTACAGTAAAGTCAGATTATTGGAATAAACAGCTTCAAAGCAGTATTTTCAAACTGCATGTGTTTTATTAGCAGTGCAACACACTCCTGCCGTGTAAGTAATAACTAATATGTACTAATCAGTGTAAAGTACTGATACAGGAGTTACTTACTTATTTAGATATATTTAAATATGGTTGAATACATGCTGGTTCTGTTGTCTTAAATTTGTTAAATAATAATATATACATGCTTCTTGTGACTGTGACCCTTAAGTAGGCATTTGTTTGCAGTACTTTTGAAATTTTTCGCATTTTTACCAGGGATAGGCTGAGAATTGCAAATTCCCGGTTATGAATTTTATAGTACACACTGGATCCGTGGATTTCACTTACACCTTGGAATGACACCAGGACACTTTGGATTTGTTTATTTGGACTTTTAGATTAATATTTATTCAATATTTATTGTTCCAAACTGTGGAGCTTGTTGAATCTTGATTTGATTGGGGGAGGTTCCTGGAGGGAAGGAGGGTATTTAACCTCATGTTTAATTGCACTTCCTTATACACTTGAAAAAGGGTTTCACCCGAAACATGTAGTGTGTTGCACTGCTAATAAAACACATGCAGTTTGAAAATACTGCTTTGAAGCTGTTTATTCCAATAATCTGACTTTACTGTATACCTTTGGGAGTGTGACACAGGCTCCTAGGAATTCACAGCGATACAACTCTTGAATTTATACGCTGGGACCAGCAATTTGTTTGTTTTGTCACATTTAGATTAATAAGACTTTACGATATAAAACCACTGGTACAAAACCTGTTCAGAATGAATCCTGTGTATTGGGTGCGACTGATCTATAGATTTGATTCCTCTGCTTGTGGTTGTTCCATTATCATTTCTCAGGGTAACATCTTGTCCTTCTCTCCTGCTCATGTAGAGGTCTCCCCGGTTACTGTTTTGTACAATTTGCAGAACCAGAAGCTGCAGAGAGGTGTTTGCTGAAACTCAATGGGAAACCTTTGCCTGGCGCTTCCTATGTAAGTACCAGTGAGTCCCCTACATAATAAACAACGGATAGAAATGTTTCACACCGAGTATTTATAGGTTCTATTAACATCTCCATGGCCTTGCACATTGCTTTCTTAGTCATTGAGAACATATTCTTCTTTAAAGGGGTGGTTCACCTTTAAATTTACATTTAGCATGTTCTCGAATGGCCAATGCTAAACAATTTTTCAGTTGGTCACTAAAAGTGATCATCCGAAATGGCAAAACTGCATGGACCAGTTAATGGGTTTTGCAGTGTATTTTGGTCATTCTTCTGTGTGGCAGAATTGTAGAAAGATGCATTGTGGGCCAAGCCCTAGGCAACCTAGCCGGCCACCTCACCCCCCTGTGCTCTCACACAAATGTACTCGCGCGCACACGTAGGGGCAAATTCCCTAACCGGCAAAAATTCGCCAGCGACGGCTTCGCAGCCATTGCAACACTTCTCCAGGCGTAAATTCGCAAGGACCACGCCAGTTCCCTAAAGTGCGAAGTCGCGTCCAGGGCGCCGAACGCTGGTGAATTTTCGCTAGTGTTACTTCAGCAATCAGCGAAGATGCACTAGCGTTGCCTAATTTGCATACGGCGGGAAATGATAAAGTTACATGGCTGTATATGTTGCAGCAAATACATTACATTACACAAGTCCAGGGAACCTTAATAAATAAAATAAAGTTCTTATATTGCCCTACACATGAGCCCAGTGTATAGTTTGTTTCATATGTAGGGGGGAACCCGGTTACCCAAAAAGATTTTACGAACCTTTGCAGGCTATCACTTTTTGACTCAGAAAAATTTTGCACCAAAAATTGAGGAATCCTATGCACTCCATTGCACTTCACCTGGTCTGAGCATCTTAGTGAATTTGCGGAGTTATTTGCCAGAGCGAAAAACTCGTCTGGCGTTCGAGTGCGAAGCAACGCTAGCGTCTATCTCCTTCGCTAGCGAAGTGAAGCCTGCGTTCGTTGGGGAATTTTCCAAGTTCCGGAATTTTCACTAGCGTTGCTCACTTCGCCCTTTAGGGAATCTGCCCCGAAAGTAACGTCACAAGGGGTAACAAGCGGAGATGAGGAAAGTCAGGGGCAGCAAGAAATCCAGGACTATAGGTAGGCAGAAGGTTTTTCAAGAGGTACCTGCCCAGTGTCCCCCAACCTCTCCTGTACCCCTAGTTCCGGCCCTAGGAAGACTGCTCAGTTCTAAGTACAATAATGGCTTCCTCCAGTTGTCTATATACTTAGTCTGTTGCCAACTACAACTCCATCTGTCCTGTCTGAGGCTGAGCAATGACGGGAGTTGCATTTTCACCATCTGTTGTTTGTATGTCCCCGTCCTATTTAGTTAGATACCTTTATATTGATTAAACCCATTTTAGATTGAACAGTAACTATATGCTGTCAATCTGCTTTTTCAGAACAAACGTTTTAAGCTCAACCGCGCATTCTATGCCAAACCGCTAGATCCCAGGTAAGTCAGGATTTCTTAGTGATTATATTTGGCTTATTTTTATCAAAACTTTTTTTTTTTTTTTTTTTTTTGTTTTGTAGACCATATCTGTATCAAGAAGAGTCCTTGCTAGTGGGCATCTATACACTGAGCCCCATATATTAACACTGGCCAAATCTGCACCACTGCAGTTAAACCATAACAACTGATGGTCTTTTAAAGGGGAACTATAGGGAAAATGAAAATTGAATATAAGCTTCAGCACACTGAAATAAGAAACTGTAAAAATATAATCGGTTATATATTCAGTACCGTTTCTGAAATAATCAAGTTTATTTTCACCATTCCTCTCTCTGCCTCTGTTTCTCTTCATGCAGCAGTTGGGTGTCCTATTCATTAACAGTTAAATCCAATATATCTTATAGGTCCGTTTGCCTAGAAGATGTATTAGAGGTCACTCTATTAAAATCACTAGACGTCATGTCTCTCTACATGCAGAATTTGTTCAAAAGGCAGTTATTTTGTTTGCACTGGAATTGGTTATTTGAGTGAGCTCTAATTCATCTGCTAGGAAAGGGAGCCCCCCTATATATTGGATCTGTCAATGAATATCTGACACCCAGCTGCTGAATGAAGAGAAACAGATGCTGAGAGAGGAATTGTGAAGATAAACTTGATTATTTTAGAAACAATGCAGAACTTTTAATTGATTTTTTCTTTTCTTTTTTTTTTTTTTATAGAAAGTTTCTTATTTCAGTATGAGGAAGCTTATAATACATTTTCATTTTCGTGATCGTTCCCCTTTAATATATTAAAGGAATGTCAGACTTGTGTTGGCCTGCAACTTACAATCGCTTGACGCTTACCTGTGCATGTGCAGAGAATGGTAACTGCTGTGTTGCTTCAACTGATTTCACATACACCAGCAAAACGGCAGCACTAGAATGCGCCACAACTCCTTTAATTGCTGCTGTTCTGATCATACTTGGAATTTGCACAAAGGTTATGGTGAGATGGGAGGAGCCAAAAATCTCTGAATTATTAGGCTGTATCTGTTCTATAAAACCAGCGGTTCTGGATGCATATTTGGCCACAGGGACATAAAGGAGTGATTTGCATGTCTCCACCCATAATGCCTTATGTAAGAGTTAAACTCATTTTTGGTATTCAGGCAGGGCTATTTATATGGCATGAGTCTAGTAAATATCTTCTGTTTTCAGAGGGCTTTATGTTGCCCTTTAGTCAAAAAAACTTACCAGATCGGCCTGTGTATGGCTGCATTTACCCTTCCTTACTATCAGGCAGCAGCAGAGAAGTAACACTGACAGATGAAATAGAAAGGCTTCACTAGAAATACTTTGATTATCTCCGGCTTTATTTACATTTTTTGCTTTTACTTCATTTTAATAAAGCCAAACCCCCAGACCACTGATGTCTCAAGCAAATGACTATACCCAGGCCTTTAACTACTACAGCCAGCAGTATCAACAGATGTATTCCAACTGGAACCAGAAAAGCGGCAGTTACAATTATCAACAATACGGAGACAACTCCAGTACCTGGCAGGTAAGGAAGCTGCATAGAGGCCTGACTGTGTAAATGAAGAGAACATTCTGCCACATCTATACAGTGGGTTTTATTTAAAGTGCAGCTGTTCTACTGCAGTGGCATGACAGGTAACTACAAGTGATCTAACTATCAATTCATCTGGAAAAAAGTGTATTTCTATTGAATCAAGGTGTAATGGCAGCACTATCCTCCCACCCCCCCATTGAGTTACAGATTGTGACTTCTTGTGTTTTCAGGTCCCAGAGGAAACGGCAGAAACTGCAGATGAAGCTCTGGAAGGTGAGTCACTTAAAGGATACTTCACAATTAACATTAGGGCCTTAAAGGAGAACTAAAACGTGAAGTAGCTAGAAATGTTGTACATGATGTTTTGTGCTTCTGTACCAGCCCAAGGCAACCACAGCCCTTTAGCAGTAAAGATCTGTGTCTCCGAAGATGCCCCAGTAGCTCCCCATCTTCTTTTCTGCTGATTCACTGCACATGCTCTGTGCTGCTGTCACTTACTGAGCTTAGGGACCCACTCACAATATACAGTACACATAGAATAGAAATGTCACAATATAAGGCTGATTACATGGTAACTTAGTAAGTAAGGTTGAAAAAAGACACACGTTCAACCTATTAGTATTTTTTTTTTTTTTTTATCTGCCAAAACTGCCAGTTGATCCAGATTATGGCAAAAAAAAACATCTGAAGTCTCTCCAATTTGCCTCAGAGGGGGAAAAATTCCTTCCTGACTCCAAAATGACAATGGGACCAGTCCCTGGATCAACTTGTACTATGAGCTATCTCCCATATCCCTGTATTCCCTCACTTGCTAAACACCATCCAACCCCTTCTTATACCTATCTAATGTATCAGCCTGTACCCCTGATTCACTTCCCAGCTCTCCCTGTAACACCCCTTTCCCTCCTCTAATCTCATTGGCTCCCTCCTGTCTGCTGGGAGGAGCTACTGGTGAATAAAGCATCCGACCCTTCCATATACCTATCTAATGTATCAGCCTGTACCACTGATTCAGGGAGACAATTCCACATCTTCACAGCTCTCACTGTAACAAACCCCTTCCCAATATTTAGCTGGAACCTCTTTTCTTCTAATCGGTGACTTTGTGTCAGCTGGAAAGTCCTACTGGTAAATAAAGCATTAGGTTCGGCCTTTTTCAGCAGGATTCGGATTCGGCCGAATCCTTCTGCCAGGCCGAACCGAATCTGGACCCTAATTTGCATATGCAAATTAGGGGCGGGGAGAGAAATCACATGACTTTTTGTCAGAAAACAAGGAAGTAAAAAATGTTTTCCCCTTCCCACCCCTAATTTGCATATGCAAATTAGGATTTGGTTCGGTATTCGGACGAATCTTTTGCAAAGGATTCGGGGGTTCGGCCGAATCCAAAATAGTGTGTATGTATGACACTGAGCATGTGAGTGTCATAGACACTTTCCAAGATGGTGACCCCCTGTGACAAGTTTGAAGTCCTGGATCATTGCTGCTATTGACAAGCTCAAACTTAAGCCTAGTGCAATACGTTCACTATATAAAATACTGCATTTTTAACCATATTCATGTTTAGGGTTTAGTTCTCCTTTAAAGCACTTGTATATTCGGTGTTGGTCTTGTAAGCCATAACAGCATAGCTGTAAACACATCTGGTTGCTATGGGCAACTAGACCATACAAAGAATGTGACAAATGAACAGTATATTGGTTTGACTTATTAATTTACTCTCTCTTAATGAGCAGCCTTTAGTGCAATACACTGTTGTTTATAAAGTGAGTGAGTGCCTTGTGTATGAGCAGGGCACCATAATAACTTGTGTTTCTTGTCTCCACAGATCCAGTGCTCCAGCTGGACATTAACGAGGCTAATAAGCAGTTTATGGAGCAGAGTGAAGAACTATACACTGCACTTATGGACTGTCACTGGCAGCCACTGGACACCGTCATGTCCAAAATCCCAACAGATATGTGACCTTACCCAGTAACGACACTGGACTAAATCAGACAGTAGCCAGTGAGCCCAGGGCTAGTGGTGCATTGTATGACTCAGTGATTCAGATACAAACATTCAGTACTTTCACTTCCAAGTCAACAGAGGGAGCAGTTTGGAACATGAGTGAGTCACACCTCATTGTTGAATCTTTTAAGTCCTTTTATTTACATTTGTATAAACCTGGAACAGACTTCTCTGCATTGTGTGGCTTGTGATGTTCAGGGTTTCCATTGTTTTACTGATACCTTTTGTATGAGTTCAACAACACACAGTTCTGTAAAGATGATAAAATTCACTATTTTACTATGTAATGCACTAGTTAATTGGACGTATATGCTTTAGACAGGCGGGTTTGATTGCCTTTTGCACCCTGAAACAAAGAGTAACTCCCAGGATGCAGTTGGGCTTCACAGCTCTTGTAACCCAGCTGCTGCAGGAGAGGCCTCTATGAGATTAAGTTGAATACTGAGACATGAAAGAAACAACATATTCACAGTACGAGTGTTATTTAAACGAAAGCACCAGATGTGCACATTTCATATAATTTCAAGTGACTGGTATCTCTTTTCTATGTTCAGAATCCTGGCACAATTGCCACAAAGCTTGGCCATTTTCTACCTTCCAGTTAAAGGGACCACTCACTTTGCTAACATTGAAAGGAAAACTATACTCGAAAATGAATATTTAAGCAACCATTTATATCATATTAAATGGCATATTAAAAAATCTTACCAAACTGGAATATATATTTAAGTAAATATTGCCCTTTTACATCTCTTGCCTTGAACCACCATTTCGTGATGGTCTGTGTGCTGCCTCAGAGATCACCTGACCAGAAATACTGCAGCTCTAACTGTAACAGGAAGAGATCAGCTGACCAGAAATACTGCATCTCTAACTGTAACAGGAAGAGATCAGCTGACCAGAAATACTGCAGCTCTAACTGTAACAGGAAGAGATTACCTGACCAGAAATACTACAGCTCTAACTGTAACAGGAAGTGATCACCTGGCCAGAAATACTGCAGCTCTAACTAACAGGAAGAGATCACCTGACCAGAAATACTGCAGCTCTAACTGTAACAGGAAGAGATCAGCTGACCAGAAATACTGCAGCTCTAACTGTAACAGGAAGAGATCACCTGACCAGAAATACTGCAGCTCTAACTGTCACAGGAAGAGATCACCTGACCAGAAATACTGCAGCTCTAACTGTCACAGGAAGAGATCACCTGACCAGAAAGGAAGACGTGTGGAAGCAAAAGACTGTTAATTGGCTCATGTGACTTAACATGTATGGTTTGTTTGTGTGAATCATACGATCCCAGGGGGTGGCCCTTATTTTTTTTTTTTAAAATGGCAATTCTCTATTTAAGGTTACCCAATGGCACATACTACTAGAAAAGTATATTATTATGAAAATGGTTTATTTACACGAAGCAGGGTTTTATGCAATATATTTTTATATAGACCTACTTTGTTTGGGGGGTATAGTTTTTTCTTTAAAGGCTCACTGTGGCAGAATTGGCACACTTAAAGGAGAACTAAAGCTAGTAGGTATAAAGGAAACCTTAAGAAGTAGGTAGAAATGTTGTACATGATGTTTTGTGCTTCTGTACCAGCCCAAGGCAACCACAGCCCTTTAGCAGTAAAGATCTGTGTCTCCAAAGATGCCCCAGTAGCTCCCCATCTTCTTTTCTGCTGATTCACTGATTCACTGATTCACATGCTCTGTGCTGCTGTCACTTACTGAGCTTAGGGAGCCACTCACAATATACAGTACACATAGAATAGAAATGTCACAATATAAGGCTGATTAGTAATTAATACACATAATTACTACATGGCAGCACAGAAACCAGTGCAATTAGCATCAGAATTGAATAATCAGCAAACCTGTAGCATCAGCTTATATTACAGCCAGGGAAGCTCATTTTCTGCTGGATAATTAGTGACGAGCCCTAAGCTTAGCTTCTCAACAGCCAATCAGAGCCCACTGAGCATGTGAGTGTCACAGACACTTTCCAAGATGGTGACCCCCTGTGACAAGTTTGAAGTCCTGGATCATTGCTGCTATTGACAAGCTCAAACTTTAGCCTCGTGCAATAAGTTCACTATATAAAATATGACCTTTCTAGCGTATTTATTTTTAGGCTATAATTCTCCTTTAAAAGAGGACTAAACCATAAAAATTAATGTTTTGTTTTTTTTTCTAAAAATGAATATTATATTATTATTTGGAACAAGCCTCAATGAACAACTCAGTGACACAGAATCAGCAGCATAGCACGACTGTTGGGTTTCTATTACTCTACTACACCTACTAGTAAATTATTTGCCATGTCGAACCTACAATATGAATAGCATTGTCGTTGTTCCAGAGGTTCTTTAATGTCCCATGGGAAATAGTGGAATTTGAGCTGTTCAACAAACTCATTGTTGCTTCAGTCAAAGCGATTGACAAAGTTCTCCATAAATATGGTAAAGTTATAAAAAGACAAATCAAAATGGAAGTTGCAAGAAACAGAAATGGAAAACTTAGTAAAAATGCACAACTATCTATAGTGAATAAAGTGCCCCCTATTGTAGAATATAAGGATATTATAAGTCACCGAGGAGTTGCTTGACCAAGTGCTTTTATACAGGTCACGGAATTCCAAAGTTGCTTCTAATATCCTCATGTTTCTCAACAAGGGTTACTTTATTTATTTATTATAATGCACAAGTTTTTGTCAGTCATGTGACCAAAATGACGTAAATTAAAAACTCCAGAGCAGGTGTTAACGCTAAACCGTTGCCTAGCAATAAGACGCAACATAATATTCGCCAGCATTTTGTTTTACAATACAAGCAGCGCTAAACATTTCCAAAAATGCCATTTTAGTTAACCCATGCGATTTTAATTACATTCCCCCCTTAGTCCTCGTACAAGGAGTCCGTGAGTCCGGTCCTATTTTTCAACCTATATGCAGGGGATTTATTACACCCCGAGGGTGGAAAAAGTCCTAATCTGAAAATCCGGCATCTCAGACCTGCTGAGGTTGTATATATTTTTTTTTATTAAAGTCAGAATGGCAAGAACTCTAAAAATCTCAGGTTTTTTTGACTATAAAATCCAAATTTTTTGTGAATAAAAACCTAGAATTTAGATTTTTGTGATTTATTATACCTTGAGGATGGAAAAGTCTGATTTGGAAAATCCAGCATCTCAGACCAGCCGAGGTTGTATATAAATCAACGGGAGGGGTCCCGAAGATATCTTGATCTGCACCGTGTTTCTGCAAAAATCAGAAGATTTTGTGGTTTTTGGGGCAAAAATCTAAGAATTTATGGTGGAAAATCCAAAAAATTCATACGATTCCAATTTCTGGAATATTTTCAGGAAAATGTATTGATAATAAAGGGAAATAACCCGTGCAGATTTGGTTGGAGTAAATTTCAGAAAATAATGAGATAATTTTGGATTTTGATAAATAAGCCCTTTTAAGTTGATTAATGACTTGGTGGTGGACATTTAAGTAATGAGACTAATACTTTATGGTGAAGGACCTGGGGGCACTTGTTGATAATAAACTTAGCTGTAACAAGCAATGTCAGTCATCAGCAAGAAGGGCCAGCAAGCTGTTATCCTATATAAAAAGAGGATTAATGCAGGAGAGGGTAATACTTCCCCTTTACAAATTGGGAGTTTTAGCCTCCAGTGCTCAAAAGGGAGATTATTGAATTACAGAGAGTCCAATTAAAGGGATACTGTCATGGGAAAAAAAAAATTCCAAAATTAATCGGTTAATAGTGCTGATCCAGCAGAATTCTGCACTGAAATCCATTTCTCAAAAGAGCAAACAGATTTTTTTATATTCAATTTTGAAATCTGACATGGGGCTAGACATATTGTCAATTTCCCAGCTGCCCCAAGTCATGTGACTTGTGCTCTGATAAACTTCAATCACTCTTTACTGCTGTACTGCAAGTTAGAGTGATATCACCCCCTCCCTTTCCCCCCCACCAGCCTAACAAAAGAACAATGGGAAGGTAACCAGATAGCTCCCTAACACAAGATAACATCTGCCTGGTAGATCTAAGAACAACACTCAATAGTAAAAACCCATGTCCCACTGAGACACATTCAGTTACATTGAGAAGGAAAAACAGCAGCCTGCCAGAAAGCATTTCTCTCCTAAAGTGCAGGCACAAGTCACATGAATGGGGGCAGCTGGGAAATTGACAAAATGTCTAGCCCCATGTCAGATTTCAAAATTGAATATAAAATAAACTGTTTGCTCTTTTGAGAAATGGATTTCAGTGCAGAATTCTGCTGGAGCAGCACTATTAACTGATGTGTTTTGAAAAACACATGTTTTCCGATGACAGGATCCCTTTAAGAGCAACTAAGTAGATAAAGAAAATGGAAAGTTTCAGTTATGAAGGAAGAGTGGCCAAGTTGGGGTTGTTTACACTGGAGAAGAGGAGATTTAGGGGAGCAAACTAGTAGGTCCTTCCCACAGACATAAGGGCTCCATTAGGAGAAATTAGATTTTATATTAAGATATGGAAAATACAGGTTTACAGGGTTTAGCTCTTAGTACAAAGTTGATCCAGGGACTGGTCCAATTGCATTTCAGAGTCAAGAAATTTTCTCCCCTGAGCAAATGGGACAGACTTTCGATGGGGTTTTTCAGCTTCTTCTGGATTGACTGGCAGGTTACACTTCAACAAAGATCTTAAACTTGAGGGACATGTTTCTAATCCTCTCCTACATTTATTATGTTATTATGTATGTTACAAAGTCTACAATAAGAGGAAGACAAACTGCTACTTCATTATTGTATTTACCTAATTGAATGTAGAAATGGATTATCTTTCATTTTAATGGCAATTCTCCTTTATATGATGTTAGAATTTGGCAAATGAAACTCAAATACCTACACATTAGATAAATATAACCCATAGCGCTGTGTAAAGTGATTCTGTACTACTGGATTTATTCAATACGCTAAAGTGACTTCATGCAGCTAAAATAAAAGTTTCAGCAACCCAATGGACGTGTCTGGAAAGTATAATCAATAATTCTGCTTCACAGTATAACAAATACATTTACATTAAGAGAAGCATCATTATGACCATGAATATGATAAATGTCTTCTGCTTTGCAAATATAAAGAAGCATAAAAAATAAATGCCAAAATCAGCCATTGAGGGTGCTCTCGCACTTGGCCTCAACCCCCTGGGGGTCTTGGTGACCCCTCACATTTATTCCCCCACAGTTGGAAAAAATAGCAATGAAAAAACACATAATCAAGTTTCTTTCTTTTTTTTTAAAACTTGAAGTTTTACTATTTATCAAACAAAATATTCAGGAGAATTGGAATAAAAAAAATACACCAAAAACTTTTGAGGAATCGATGCATCTACAGCCTGGGGTTTTGATGCTACATTGATGTTGGCTGAGGGCCAGGCCTGAATTTGGGGAAAGGCCACCAAGACCCGGACCTAGGGTGGCAGAAAGACTGGGGTTGCATGGGAAATACAATCGTTTTTAAAAATTTCCAAGTGCTCCGGACCTAGGGTTGCCAACTTTTTTATCCTGAAAATAGGGAGGGGGCGGATCGGTGACGTAGGAGTCGGGTGACGTCGGTGGGTGGGAAGGGCAGGTGACATCAAGGATGGGGTGGGTGACGTGAGGGGCGGGACTGATGACGTAGCGATCAGTGATTGGCTGTCATAGCCATGTCATTCGCTTCAATGTCCTGTCCCGATTTTCTAATTTGGAAAACTTTTCATCAGGGCAGCCTTTCCGAAAAATGGGCTGCCCGGGTGAAATCTGGAAGGTGGTTACCCTAGCCGGACCCGATGCAGAAAATTTGCGAAGGTGCCGGCCACCCGCTATGTAAATCTGGCCCTGCCGAGGGCCCTTAACTCAGGAATGTAGATCAAAGAACAAAGATTATAGAACATGACACTAACACAGAATTGCTGTATTGTAGAAGAAGCTCAAGGTTAAAGGCCATTCTGTTATTAGAATGTAGAATGGGAATCCAGAAAGGAATCCATCTGTTGTCTCATGTCACAAGTATTGATAGTGTAAGGCCAAGAAAGACACATATAGTTTCAGAAACGAGAGCATAGATACCATTCTGGACACTGAGCTGACACAGTAGATGGACCTTATTTGGCTTTTGTACTGAGACTGTGATGGAAATAGTGACAGAGTTATGCTGAAACAAGAATGATGATTGGATGCCTCTGGATCAGCCCCATGGAAGAAGAAATGGTTAAATAGTCATCTGTTGTATTGCGAATTGTTCCCTCTACGTCCTCACGAGCTTTCAGGACGTATGAGCTGTTATTTAATACTCTGGATTATATTACTCTGTATTAATGTATATCTCAAATAAAGCTGTCTGGTTAATATCCTGAGTGAATCTGATTGGTTCAAGTCAGGCCCAGGGGGAACTTCGGGGCCAGGCTCGATTTGAGTAAATATTTATTTAAATCCAAGAGAGACTTACACATTGTGGGTGAGAATCATATCGATAGACGAGCGACAGAACATACAAGAATATATTCTATAGATATATTATATTATATTATCCGTAAATTTGAATACGACATTTCTCGTACGACAAGGTCTTCCATTGAAAACCACTCTACACAATATTTGTCCAGCTATTGAATCAACCTCCCTGGTTTATTTAACATGTGGTGTTTTCATCATCCGTGTATTTATGTAAAAAACTGCCAATTTGCTGTCATCTGCCCCATGTTCTTGCAGCACCGACAGACGCACGAAGCGGTGGATTTTGGGCATTTGTGCTGCTGGAACATGGGATGGTAGAGTTTAATCTCCGCTGTCAATGGTAGAGATTAATCTCCGCTGTCATTGGCCTAAAGGATCAAAAAGATCAGAGTCTATATTAAAATTTCACGTAATGACGTTATTTTGATGCATTTCTTTAAAAATTCAAATCCAATATCAGGAAGTGAAGAAATAGAATGAAATGTTTCCAAGTGGTGTGAAGACTGAATAGGATTCCTCTGATGACTGATGTGAATGACTGTAATAATTGTAATTGTACCTAAACAGTCAAGTTGGTGAGGATTCCAACACCACCAGGACAGAGCCATTACAGAGATTGATTTCACTGACATAAGGAATCTCCATAAACTTCCAGGCAATAATGATCCTCTCACACCCAGTCTTTGCCCCTCTGGCTGTGAGGGAGGAGTCGGAGGGGATATATAAATAAGGCAGGATTTACAGCCCAGATTATAGTTTCTTCTGCTTGAACCTAAAGTTGCCATGTTGCGCTTCATCTGCCTATTCCTGCTCTATGCCGGAGCCATTGCAGGTAATACAAATATTTCTGTCTTTCTATTTTTAGTTGGGTAAAGGGAGCCCAAAGGCTACAAGTATGTCTGTTTGGACCTTCAGAAGAGCCTAAGGAGGGGTCAGGAGAAGCAATCTTTTTTATGCCCCCCAAAAGTCAAGTTGTATCTCAATGTACCAATAACTCATTCTTTGTCACTTTTTCAGAACTGCCATGTACAGTTATGCCTGGGAAGCTGAAGCAGTTGGACGCAGGGAATGGAGAAGTCTACGGGGTGGCAGATGATGAAACTATTTACTTCTTGCACTCAAACCAGTGGGCACAGATTGAAGGAAGGCTCATTCACGTGACTGTGGGACCAGCGGGAGTTTGGGGAGTCAACAAAGATAACTACATTTACAGGCTGAAGAATTACAACTGGATACAAGTATCAGGTAATGGGCGTGAGACCTCTTGATTGGCTGGGAGAGCACTCAAAGGCAATACATGGGGGAAGGCATAGTTGTTATAGAAACAGGCAGACAATGTTGGAGAAGGTCAACAATCAAGAAAAGAGTAACCAAGAGTGAGGAGAGAAGCAGCAGACGAGATAAGTTCCAAAACTACATGAACATGGCCTCCCTTAAAGGAGATCAGAGTTTTGATTCCGTCTGCAAAATTTACTGGGAATTTCATGGTTTGCATTGCTCAGACCATTCATCAATAGGGTGTGAAAGGAAGTTATGCAGATGGCAGGGGTTTATTTAGTCTTTGTTTTTAATCTCTAAATTTTGGAAGATTAACAAACAGTAAATGTATATCCTGATGCAAGGGTTGTTTTTGTTTTTTTATATAACAATAATAGAATTTGGGGCAAATTTACTTATGGTCGAATATCGAGGGTTAATTAACCCTCGATATTCGACAGCCGAATTGAAATCCTTCGAATATCGTAGTCGAGGAATTTAGCGCTATTCCTGCGATCGAATGATTAAATCCTTTGAATCGAATGATTCGAAGGATTTTAATCCATAGATCGAAGGATTTTCATTCGATCAGAAAATTGTTAGGAAGCCTATGGGGACCTTCCCCATCGGCTAACATTGGCCTCGGTAGGTTTTAGGTGGCGAACTAGGGGGTCAAAGTATTGTTTAAAAAGACAATACTTCGACTATCGAATGGTCGAATAGTTGAATGAAGTCGAAGGTCGAAATAGCCCATTCGATGGTCGAAGTAGCCAAAAAAAAACATTTGAAAGTAAATGTAAATGAAAGCTAAGTAAATGGGCCCCTTTATGTCATTGTGTATGTTCTTTTACCCACAGGACTTTTGAAGCAGATAGATGCTGGGGGTGATATATTCATCTCAGGAGCCAATGCAAACGATGACATTTACTGTGTGAACCAGGATCCAAACACCTTCCCTGCAAATTCCTTACCCTATGTCCAAATTGAAGGGAAGCTGAAGCATTATGCCTGTGGTCCTCTTGGATGCTGGGGAATCAACAGTGCCAATGAGATCTATTATCGCAACCAGGTGACCCCAAGCTCATGCAAGGGTACAGCATGGAGAAGGGTGGAAGGCAGCCTGATCATGGTGGAGGTTGGAACTGATGGCTCAGTCTTTGGTGTCAACTCAGAAGGCTCAGTGTACAAAAGGTAAGAAGAAGAAATACCAAATTTCCAAAAATTCTCAAAATTATGATTTCTCCACAGCTAATTGCTACAGGTTGCTATTTTGCATGCTCGAGTTGAGAGTATGGATTGCACCACTTTCAGCTTGTCAATGCCAATGTCTTCAAAAAAGCCATTAGAGTTTAAGTCTATAGTTGATATTGTCACAACCCATTGTGGGAATCCTGGTATTATCACATGCTGGGTGGCAGTTATTCCAGGGTTCCGAGTGTCAGTAGGTGCACTTACACACTACTTACCCGCAACAGCCAGGGGTCACAGTTGTATTCACCACAGTACAAATGGTGAGTGTACCCCCTAATTTAATTTATAGGGATATTAGAATTCAATGACATAATTATATTAAGAATCATCTTGCATCTTTGCATGGTAAGTTCTACTATCATAATAAATTACATTAGTGAATAAATCCAAATACACAATGTTTATTGATGTAAGGTATAAGCAAAGTTCACTCTGGAGAGCCAAATTGGATTCAGTGTACTTTATTCAAACACAACATGTTTCGGATAGACATGTCCTCCATCAGGTGCTAAGGTGCTTAGCACCTGATGAAGGACATGTCTGTCCGAAACATGTTAATAATAGAAGTTTATTGATGTAATCATTTGTTAATGGTTCTTAATGATGTCACTGGTGTCACATGACTAGCTGAGACTTTCATATCATAAAGTGTAATGCGACCCTGTTGTAAAATATGAGGATATAAGAAGTCACCTTAGAGAACCATGAACTGTTCCTTAGTCAATGTCACTCCTAATATCCTTATGATTTACAATAGGAGGAACATCACATCAGTACTCACTGTATGTAACATTATAGGAATTACAGTAATAGTAAAACGTTATAGGAAATACAGTAATAGTAATAGTATATTACATGTCATTATCTAATCACTGCTATTTACTTCTATCTTCAGAGACGGGATCTGCCCCAAGAACCCCAGAGGAACATCATGGATTCAGATAGACGTCTGGAACAGCTTTAAGTACGTCAGCTACGATGCCGGGTTCCTGTGGCTCATTAGTGACAACGGACGCATTTTCAAATGCGAATATCCTGAATCCATGTTGCCCAATTTGTTATGAAATGTATGAAATCCCACAATAACTCTTATAATAAAGCAACATTATGGGCGGTAGCTCTATGATTTAGGCAGGACTATTTCTATGGCAAATCTAAGTGAATCATTTTGGCTAATGAGGGTCCATGATGTTGGGTGACACAGTAAGGGGCACATTTACTTAGGGTCGAATATCGAGGGTTAATTAACCCTCGATATTCGACCGTCAAAGTAAAATCCTTCGACTTCGAATCAAACGATTTTCCTTCGATCAAAAAAACCTAGGAAAGCCTATGGGGACCTTCCCCATAGGCTAACATTGATGCTCAGTAGGTTTTAGGTGGCGAAGTAGGCGGTCAAAGCTTTTTTTAAAGAGACAGTACTTCGACTATCGAATGGTCGAACGATTTTTAGCTCAAATCGTTCGATTCGAAGTAGAAGTCGTAGTCAAAGTAGCCAATTCGATGGTTGAAGTAGCCAAAAAAACCATTCGAAATTCAAAGTATTTTTTATTCTATTCCTTCACTCGAAATAAGTAAATGTGCCCCTAAATGCCCGAACTTGATGGGCAGTTGCCTATTTTTCAAGCCAAATGAACAATATAACAATGTGAGCACCAATCCTTTCAATAAACTTTATCATTCATTTGTTAAGACATCTGACTTTGTGCATCATTTCTATGGAATTTAGTGTGAGATTACTCTGAGGACTTGCCAGAGAACATGGAAAAGTGATGGACATGAATTCACAGCGAATTTCCACCTGCAAAAAATTTGCATGCGTAAAAATTGTTGCATGCAGAAAAATTGTCGTGCATCAAAATTTTGACCATTGACTTGAATGCATTTGGACGTAAAAGTTGCGCATGTAAAAATTGTCGAGAGTATGGCACCCAATAAATATTATGTTCTAAAGCTTCCCATTCAGAGACCATTGATGAATAATAGTGGTTTATTCACTAAAACATAAGAACAAGAAAATGAAGTGCTACAACTATAAAAACACTTTGGGGACCGGCGCTCCCATTGGTGTTTTCAATATCTGCATCCGTACAGGTAACATTCAGGCCTGGATTTGTGGAAAGGCCACCTAGGCCCGGGCCTAGGGCGGCAGGATTTTAGGGGGGCGGCATGTTGCCCAACCACACCCACATTGGTTCAAAAACACTTGGTACAATAGTTTTTTAAATTTCCAGTGCAACAATCCCCATTGCTCCAGTCCAGATTATGAAAATTTGCACGAATAAAGGGGAGGGGACAGGGGCGACGAACAGCAGTGGGCCTAGGGGCGCCCACTATGTAAATCCGGCCCTGGTAACATTAGTGTCTATAGTAACTCCCCCATATATGTCAGTCCACTTGCCAAATCTGCAGACATGTTGAGTGGTGCAGCCACGGAGAGTCCTTACACTTGATACCCAGGGTCCTGGGGAAGAGAAATGTTTCATATAGTTACATTGGGTTGAAAAAAGACCTAAGTCCATCAAGTTCAACCCCTCCAAATGAAACCCAGCATCTACATAACCAGTACCAATATAAGTAGATTTTAGTATCACAATAGCCTTGGATAAAGTCATTAACTGAATCAGCATCACAACATCACCCGGCAGTGCATTCCCCAACCTCACTGTCCTCACTGTGATGAACCCCCTACTCTGTTCCTTTAAATGAAACTTCTTTTCCTCTAGTCTGAAGGGGAGGCCTCTGGTACGTGATTCTCTTTATGGGTAAAAAGGTCCCCTGCCATTTGTCTATAATGTCCTCTAATGTACTTGTAAAGTCTAATCATGTCCCCTCACAAGCGCCTTTTTTCCAGAGAAAACAACCCCAACCTTGTCAGTCTCCCCTCATAATTTAACTCTTCCCTCCCTCTAACCAGTTTAGTTGCACTTAGGGGCAGATTCACTAAAGGGCGAAAATTCGTCACTTCGCCAAATTACTAATGGTAGCTGGCGTAATTTCGACAAGGAGATAGATTCTGCCGCAACTTAGCTCTCTAACGCCAGGCGAATTTACGGTATGGCGAAAGTTTTTGATTTTACTGACTGTTACCTCTTGCGCCAGACTTGTCTTTCGCCACCTCAGACCAGGCGAAGTGCAATAGAGTAGATAAGAGTTCCTCAAAAAAAAGTTTTTCCTATTTAAAGGGTAATAGACTGAAAAAGATCGTAATTTTTTTTTTTCGGGTATCCTCCTTCCCTCCTATATTTGCTAACATATGGCACCTAAACTATACTGTGGGCACATGTGTAGGGCAATATAACAACTTTTATATAATTTTATTAAGGTTCCCTGTCCTTGTATAGTGTAATGTATTTGCTGCAGCATATACGGCCATTGTACTTTAACTGCACGCCGTATGCTAATTAGCCAACACTAGCGTAACTTCCAACTGCTGAGCATAAATTTCGCCAGTGTTCGGTATCCTGTGCGCAACTTCGGATCTTCGTGAATTAGCGCTGTCCAGGCGAATTTACGCCTGGTGAAGTGTTGCGTTGTGCGCGAAGCCATCGATGGCGAATTTTCACCTTAGTGAATTTGCCCCTAAGTCTTCTGAATCGGTCCCAACTGCTGTGTTAGTGTGCGAGGTCTTACTGGTGTGCCACCTCCTTCCGTGGTGGGTGACCTTCCGGGATCCCCCTTCCTCTCTCGCCTTTCTCTAAAAAAACCTTTTTGGGCATGAGGACGCCGCTGTTTGTTGCTCTCCTCCATCAGTCTCACTGTCTGTTCCCACGCTGCTGGAAGCGTAGCCCACGGGTCTCTGAGCACTTTGTACGGGCTATCGGCACCTCCTCCAGTTAACCCCTGATATATCCCATCCGCCTTGTACTCCTGTAGCACTCTTCCAACGAACACCAATCCAGAAATCCATCTCCTGCAGAAATCTTGATTTGCTCTCCCATTGGTGGGTGTATTGTTAGTACCGAAACCTTATGGTATTCTTTGTTTCTCTGTAATAATCCGAGAGAGAGAGAGAGAGAGACCCCCATGTAGCTGTAACTCTGCCTCTTTTCATTTTAATTGTAGTAATTCATGGTACACTTCCTTACTTCCCAAATCTCCAAAGGTTTCTTCGTAGTTTTCTGTGAATAGGATATTTTGTTTATCTTCCGAGGTGAAGTTGTCTTTCATCTCAAACGAGAGCCAGTTACTTTCAGCGCTTTCCATATTTTTAGCTTCTTTATAGGCAAAACTAATGGTGCAGGATACACAACTTAGCTCCGATCGCCGTATATAACAAAAATCTTTCAGTATCTGCATTCTACCAATCTCTGGGGAGCACGACCAATCTTCAATCGTATAATTGTAATGTGTAAAGTAATGTGTAATTGTAAAGACTTTGTCTTGTGCTGATAAACATATATTTAGGACAGAAATGTATGCAATTAAGTTTCTGCTTTGCCACAAATTTGGTGCAAGTTGCATGTGAGTTGGTTTTCAGCACTGGGTTTTGTTTTCTCAATTTATTTTGTTTTTATTCCAAGATATTAAGGGATACATGTACTGTTAATATGAATGAATTTTGTTACAACAGCGCCACCTGCTGGTCAGTTTCCCACCAGTCTGACCAGCAAGTAGTCAAGGAAGTTGTCAGGAGAAAGAAAGAGGCTGATGTTCTTCTGCGTAGGAATAAAATTAGAAACCTTTCTCACATCTTTCCTAAGCAGAAGAACATCAGCCTCTTTCTTTCTCCTGACAACTTCCTTGACTACTTGTTGGTCAGACTGGTGGGAAACTGACCAGCAGGTGGCACTGTTGTAACAAAATTCATTCATATTAACAGTACATGTATCCCTTAATATCTTGGAATAAAAACAAAATAAATAATGAATATAAATACAAAAGTGCTTAGAATAGCACCCTTGCCAATTTTACAATTTTACTTATTTTAAAGGTTTACTTACCCTTTAAATATTTGCATGGCATCAAGATGGGGCTTCACCATATGCATGCTTTATGGTAAAAACTGGTCCTGCAGGGAATTTTCATTGTGGCCTGGGTTCCTTTATGTGATCTCATTCACAAATTATCTTTATTTATGTTGCTGCAGTTAAATGATGTGTGCAGAGCAAAGCCATTGCTACAAATTATATAATTAACCTGGCACCTGTCCAAGAATTTGGGAGAGGCAAAAAAAACTTAACCAGATTTCCCTAGAAAAGGAAGTCAGCGCAGGGAATAATAAGGAAACAGATATAACTATACAACTGTCTGTGCCAATTAATACACTGTATATATAATCCTTTCCTTAAAGGAACAGTAATTGTTTTAAATGAATGGCAATATAATGTAGTGTTGCCCTGCACTGGTACAACTGGTGTTTTGCTTCAGAAACTCTACTCAGCCATTCAAGCACAGGATACACAGTAGATAACAGATAAGACTACTATAGTTTATATAAACAAGCTGCTGTGTAGCCATGGGGACAGCCATTCAAGCACAGGATACACAGTAGATAACAGATACGCTCTGTAGTGTACAATGGGATTCTTTAGAACTTATCTGTTATCTACTGTGTATCCTGTGCTTGAATGGCTGCCCCCATGGCTACACAGCAGCTTGTTTATATAAACTATAGTAGTACTTATCTGTTATCTACTGTGTATCCTGTGCTTGGATGGCTGCCTCCATGGCTACACAGCAGCTTGTTTATATAAACTATAGTAGTACTTATCTGTTATCTACTGTGTATCCTGTGCTTGAATGGCTGCCCCCATGGCCACACAGCAGCTTGTTTATATAAACTATAGTAGAGGTTATACAGCAAACACACCAGTTCTGCTAGTTTAGATCAACAGTACATTATATTTTCATTACTTTAAAATACTTTCATTTTTTTGGTGTTACTGTTCCTTTAAGTATCAGTAACAATAATTACTGCATTTTCTCTAACTCTCCAGGGTCAGCTGCTGAGTGAAGGCAAGATAATCCTTTAATGAGTATCCCACTCAGTATGTGTAAATCTGACTCCACTGTTCCTGGAAGCATTATGTACATATTATAAGCATTGAATCCACCCCTCTAAAGTTGGTTTATGCAATATTGATAAACCAAAATGACACAGTGATCAACAGCAAGTTGACTGAAGGACTCAGAGCTAGAGGACCCAGTGGTGCAGACCTTTAAAAATATTTTAAGATCCAGAGCCATAAATCCAAACATGTAGGTAGACTGTAGAATGTAGGTAGACGGTTTCAGTTTTGTTAGTTCACGTCAAGGATCTATTGGCATCTGCTAATACACTGTCTGATGGTACTAATTCTTGAAGGTTGACGGTAGGTGTTCTTGAGTCTAGAGTGTGTAGTGCTATAGTAAATTGAGTGCACCGTTCTCTATCTATAGGCTTCACCCCTATACTGTGCTCCCTTTCCCCTCGCAAACGGTGTGGAGGCAAGGTGTAGTACAACTGCAACTTTGTGCAGGGTTCAATAATTGAATGGAGTGTACATACAGAGCAAGCAGGATCATACAGCAATATTGGATAGGCATATAGTCACAGCACCTTTGGTCATTATCAGTCCCCACAGGGAAGAGAACATGTACAGCAGCGAGGAGGCACACTCAGCTTTCAGCCTTTTCCCTAAGTGGAACCTGAGGGTTATCTCTACATACGAAATTTGGTTTTTTTTAAGCACTCTTAAGGCTAAATCAAGGTATATTCAAGTATAAGGGAAGTGCTACTTACAATGCACTTCCCTGGTCCCCTGTCTCATAAGCAATTCAGTATAAATGCAAGTGCATGTGTTTACAAAACAGGGGTTTTTAGTTACAAAGTTATGATCATAAAGTTGAAAAGCCACCATACCACATCAAGGTAAACCCCATATGGCGCTCCCTAACTTATTTATCTCAGGTCATAGTATAAAAAGACTTGGTTCTCTGCATAATAGCATTACCTGTATTCAGTGTGTGTTGAACATTGGTTTCAGTCTGAAGGCTAAATCCTCCCCCGCCCGGTTATCTCTACATCCCTAGGTCTCTACTTCTGGGCAATTAGTACCCGGGATAATAAAAACTCCTTGGAGGAGCCTTGAGCTGCTCAGCTAAATAACCTGTCTATCTGTCACTCCTAGAGTGACCTCTTAAGGTGAGTAGCCTATCCTTACTTGATATGACCTGTCTAGGTTCCACTCCAGCTCTGCCTGCTCAGGTCAGGGCTAACACATAATGGACCCTGAGCACATGTCTGTCCAGGACTTTAGCGCAGTGCCATCTACTGGTCACTGATAGAACACCATGGGGCATAGCTTTAAGCAGGATAAGGAAACAGGTCCCCCTCCTAACTGTATTTTAGGACCCGGTTAGGTGTCTATAACACTAGGGGACTACCTGCTAATAATACTGGGAGACTAATTTACCAGTCCCCTACAGGTGTAATGTGCAGACAGTCTATCTGAAGTTGTGAGAGCAGTTTTTACTCTATATTGAAGCACTGGGTAACTAGAAGTTTCTTAGTTAGGGTGGATGAAGGTCTTCTGTCCATCCATAGTACTCTCATGGTGTTTCATATATCCCCCTTTATTAGGTCTGCTGTTGTAGTTACATTCCATCAGTTCTCCTGTCTCATCCATTTATGGTTTGTTTCATTAGCCAATTTTTTGCCAGGTTGCCCTGGCGCCCCAGATATTGTCTCTTGTTTCTTTATTAGAGCTGCAAAACAGGTTTTGGTCTATTTGATCCTACAATCCTGTCAAGGTACTACACCCTGCAGTTCATCCTATATGCTATCTATATTTTGATTTAATTAACATTTTGGTACACCCCAGTGAATTAGTCTTTCATTGTCCTTGAAATAGCATTATATAATGAGATGACTCTGTTTTGTTCTATACAGGACTTGTTTCACTGGAATTGCGTGGTTGTGCCACCGAAAATCTCTGCCAAATCGCCAATCACTCTCTGAACTCAGATCTGAAAATAAAAAATACAATACACTTCACCAAAGCGAATACGAGTTAAACCCTAACCCCAGAGTGGACTGTGACCACCATCATGGCTACAACCATGATGGAAACCAGGATGCAAAAAATTGTGAGGATGGCGGGTAAGACTATTGGAGAGATTTTAAGACATTTTTAATAAGAGGTGTTTATGAAAGGTATCTAGTATAGTAGATGATCCGTCAACTCCCTCTAATACGTTTCTTGATCTATTGCCATCTGGCACAAGGTATCGTAGCATCCGTACATACTCAATCAGGTTCTGTAACAGTTTTATTCCCTTTTGGAATTTAGGTTATTTATTAAAGTCCGAATGGCTAAAGTCAGAATCCAAAAATACTGCATCTTCAACCTGTGAGGTCCTGTAGGAGTCAGTGGCAGAGGTCCTATTTGTAATTCGCAAGGGCCTGCCATTTGAAATACTGAAGCTTCACTTAGACCATTATGGCAGATTCTTGATCCTACATGGACTTATCAAAGTCAAAGTAAACTTTATTGTCATCTCAGCAGTATACAAATATACAGTGAGACGAGACGATGTGGCTCCAGCTAGTACATATCACAAAAAGGCACTTAAAATACACAATAAATATGTAAACATGAAATGTGCAATATATTGGCAGGAATTGGATATATACATGTGTAAACCTTTAGAATTGTGCAAATAAATTTAACAGTTCACAAAGTTAAGTTCACAGTTGAGGTGTGTCTGGAATGTAGTGGGAGGGCAGGCAGTGAGTTGAGGAGTCTGATCGCTTGTGGAAAAAAGCTTTCACGCAGCCTGGTTGTTTGGGCTTTAATACTGCGAATGCGTCTGCTGGATGGGAGCAGCGTGAAGAGTCCATGTGAGGGGTGTGTGGAGTCCAGTGCAATGCAGGAGGCCTTTCTTACACAGTGCTTGTGGAAGATGTCCTGCAGTGATGGAAGAGCCACACCAATGATATTGCCAGCTGCTTTGACAATCCGCTCTAGACTTTTCCGGTCAGCAGAGCTGGCACTACTGTACCAGATGGAGATGCAGCTCATCAGGATGCTCTCTATGGTGCCCCTGTAGAACACTGTGAGGGTTGGAGGCGGAAGGCTGGCCCGTTTCAGTCGTCTTAGGAAGTGAAGACGCTGCTGAGCCTATTTGGTAATGGAGGCGGTGTTGGTGGTCCAGGTGAGGTCATCAGAGATGTGGACTCCCAGGAATTTGGTGTTCTTTACTGTCTCTACTGTGGAGCCGTTGATGTTGAGTGGTGTGTGAACAGGGAGAGTTCTCCTGAAGTCGACGATCATCTCTTTCGTTTTATCCACATTCAGTGACAGGTTGTTCTCACTGCACCAGACTGCCAGCTGCTGAACCTCATCTCTATACGCCGACTCGTCATTGTGGTTGATGAGCCCCACCACAGTTGTGTCATCGGCGAACTTGATGATGTGGTTCGAGCTGTGTCTCGCTATGCAGTCATGTGTCAGCAATGTGTACAACAACGGGCTGAGAACACATCCTTGACGATCTCCTGTGCTCAATCTGATGGTGCTGGAAACCTTGTTGCCGATACGAACAGACTGAGGCCTCTCTGACAGAAAGTCCAAAATCCAATTGCACAAAGTGGTACTCAATCCCAGCTCTCTTAGTTTCCCACTCAGCTTTTGAGGGATGATGGTATTGAATGCTGAGCTAAAGTCTATGAACAGCATTCTCACATAACTGTCTTTCTTGTCCAGATGAGTTAGTGGGAGGTGGAGTGCAGAAGATATGGCATCCTCAGTTGACCTATTTGGCCGATATGCAAATTGTAGTGGGTCCAGTGAGCGGGGGAGGGTGCTCTTGATGTGTGCCATCACAAGTCTCTCAAAGCATTTCATGATGACTGGGGTTAGTGCAACAGGGCGGTAGTCATTCAGGCAGGTTACTGAAGATTTCTTTGGCACTGGAATGATGGTGGTGGACTTGAAGCATGTGGGGATGATCATCTGGCTTAGCGATGTGTTGAAAATGTCAGTGAAGACGTCAGCCAGCTGATCAGCACAGTCTCTGAGCACACGACCAGGAATGTTGTCTGGTCCGGCAGCCTTTCGTGGATTGACCTTGGTTAAGGTCCGCCTCACGTCGGCCGCGGGTAGACAGATGACTTGGTCGGTGAGAGGAGGTGTGGCTTTCCTCACAGGCTCTTTGTTTAGCGCATCAAACCATGCATAGAACTTGTTCAGTTCCTCTGGGAGTGTGGCGTCTTCGTCGCTGCTGCTCCGCGCAGGCTTGTACTGTGTGATAGCCTGAATGCCTTGCCATAAGTTGCGTGAGTCGCCAACAAACCCATTCTATTGGTCAATCTATATATGCCTCCGCCATTTGCAGTGTCAATCCTAGATGTAATGATGACCAAACTTTCTGAATTCCCACTTTGCCCCCTTTGTATTTTGGGTGATTTTAACTGTTTCTTGAATCCATCTTTGGATAAACTTAGCCCTGACCCTCACACATTTACTAAGCTCACCACGTGGGCAGAAGCTAACTGACCCTTGGAGGTGGAAATACCCACTCCAAAGAGCCTTCTCCCCAACGCACAAAACCTTTTCTAGGATAGACCTGGCCCTCGTATCTCAGGAGCTCTTACCTGTAATTGACCAAATCCGGTACCAACCCCAATCCCTGTCTGACCACTACCCTCTTCAACTTACTTTACGCTGGAATCCTCAGACCTGGAATCCTCAGGCCTCAGACAAACTGTGGCACTTAAGCCCTCTCTGGCTCAAAAACACTACAGTGGCCAAGTCGAATGCTCAGGCCTATGGCGACTATTGGGTCCATAATGCAGGGTCCATCTCCCCTTTGACTCTATGGGATGCTTCCAAAGCAGTCATGAGAGGAGCTCTTATGGGGGCAATCTCACAAGCGAGGAATGACACTTTAGACCAGGTTAACACAGCCGAGAATGAACTCTGTAGCGCTCTGGGAGCACATACACTAAACCCTACCCCTGCCAACTATGCTGGTCTCCTAAGCGCCCTCTTTCCAGAGCCTCCATATCACTAACTAAGAAAGCCTTGCTTTACCAGAACCAGCGTATCTCAGACCAGAGCGACAAAAACAGCAAGCTTTTGGCATTTCTGGCCTAACAACAGACGGCATCCTCTGCTGTTCCCCGCCTTACCCTAGATGATGGCTCAGTAGTCACAGAACTGGTATAAAGCCTCTCAGAACAATTGCTCCCGAAATATCTAGAGACACTACAAAGTGCTTTCGATAGTAAGTCTCTACCTCCGTCATTTACGGAGGCCCTTATAGTTGTCATCCCTAAACCGGGTAAGGATATAACTCGCTGCTCTTCATACCGCCCTATATCTCTCCTAAATACAGATGCTAAAATCCTGGCTAAGGTCCTCACTTCCCGCCTCCAACGGGTAGTCTCGGACCTTATCCACCCTGATTAATCTGGCTTTATGCCTGGGCGCTCCACTTACATCAACCTTCGCAGACTCTTTACCAACTTGCAGATTGCCCATACTGAAACAGGCACCAGAATAGTAGCCTCTATAGACTCTGCTAAGGCTTTTGATTCGGTGGAGTGGGATTACTTATGGGAGGTCTTGGCCCGCTTCGGATTTGGCCCCCAATGTATAACCTGGATCAAACTTCTCTATAGGAACTCCACGGCACGTGTGAGAGTTAAAGGCCATATTTCCCCCCCTTTCTCGCTAACAAGAGGAAAGAGGCAGGGTTGCCCCCTTTCCCCAGTTCTATTTGCCCTAGCAATAGAACCATTAGCAATACTGACCAGACAGTCTCCTCCATCAAAGGCTTAACCTATGGCACTATACAGGAAAAAATCTACCTTTTTGCCGATGACCTCCTCATATATTTGGCAGATCCCAATGATTCTCTTACTGCCCTCCTCAACCTGGTCAACCAATTTGGCTCATTCTCCGGGCTTGACCCTGACCAACCTCGATCTCTACCAAATGAGACCCCGCTGGAATGGGCCACTCAGTTCAAGTACCTAGGAGTGATAGTCCATACAGATCTCACCAAAAATACTACCTTAAACCTCGACCCCCTTTTAAGCAATCTGACCAATACCTTAAATCGGTGGACTAAGCTCCCTCTATCTCTCTGGGGTAGGGTCAATGTCATTAAAATGATTTACATCCCCAAAATTCTCTACCTCCTCCACAATGCGCCAATATTTATCCACAAAAAGTACTTTAAAAGTATGAACCAAATCTTGATCCCCTTTCTCTGGAACAATAAAACACCCAGAATTGCTTTTTCAAAGTTGTGTGCCCCATACGATGACGGAGGACTGGCCCTCCCCAACTTCCATTGGTACTACATAGCTTAACAAATATATTACCTCAACTGGTGCTTTAACCCTGACCCGTATAACCCAAACTCACAGTTACAAGCTCTTTTACTGTCCTCATGGGAGAGTATTCGCAACTTTCCTTATCGGAATCCCAGGGATTCTGGCCCTCTACCGACGACACTAACTACCCCACATAAGGTTTGGCCAATAGCCCTCAAGATCTTTGGCCATGCACCACCCCTCCTATCCCCTCACCTCCCACTCTGGGGAAATTCCTATTTAAATCACTTTAGATCCTTGCAAGACTCTGTTTTCTGGCCAAGGCAAGGTATGAAATGCTTGAAGGACCTGCAACAAATACTGCAACAAAAGTGCCACCCAATGCAAATTCTGCTTTTTAAGTACCTCCAATTACAACATACCTTCCACTCCCAATTTAGCCCAATTTTTCCACTCCCAATTGCCTTGTCATAGAAGAAGTTCTCCCAGCAAAACTAGTGTCCCGGCTCTACCAACAACTCCTTTTATTCGGCCCCAAACCTTTTTGCTTAGCACAAGAGTGGTGGACTAGCAAAATTGTAGGCCTTGAACAAGATAACTGGGACAAAGCAACAGAACACATATACACTGGCCTGAACTTGTTGAAAGACAAACTAATACAGTATAAAATGATGCACCATGTTTACATAACTCCTGTAGCCCTCTACTGGATGGGTGACCTCTCACCCTCTCTCAGAGCTTCAATACAATTGGTTAATAGTGGTGTACCCCTATATAAACTCACCTATGAAGTTAGGGAAGCACCAATGAAGTTTGATAAAATTTGGGGCTCATGGAATGACATTGACTCGACCCCTCTATAGTAAGTCTCAGTTAAGTCCATCTCTTACCATTTAGTCCATCAAGGTTTTTCTCTCCTAGATATTCTCGAGGGTCCCAACCTAGCCTTCAGCTGTAACGTTCATCTGTGTTTGAGAGTGTCCATCTCAACTGTTCAATAACTGTAATGTATTATGCTTGGTGACAGCTTGTGCCTTATATCCATTCTGCCAATCTTGTATAGATTAGTCTGCATATGTACTTATCTGTTGTATCTATGATTGATGTATGTTTAAAAAGGAAATAAAACTTACCTAAAAATGAAAGCACCCTAATCAATGCAAAGGATTGTAGAACTCCCATCAGCAGCTTGTCCAAGATCCTACATCTGCAATTCTATACCTCAACCACCCGTTTGACCTTTAACTTATTGGTCTTCACTGTAGGTCTTGGCTGCAAGAGACCAGTAGGGAGGACCATGTGTCCACTCCTTTTTTACCCTATAGAGCACCTCTAGATTACATAATCTGGTCAAAAATAAAATCTCTGCCTCAACTCAGGAGAGCAAAAAGAACTCCATCTCCCTTACTCTTACAGACTTGACAATTGTGACAATGTCCATTGGATGGGGAAAGGGGGGAACATCTATTCACAGGGTGATTAAGATGTGGAGGTTTCCACCCTCCTTTTTGCCTTTCTATAATAATCAGAGCATTCCCTCTTTGCAAAGACACAGTATGGGAACTTTACCCCTTCAGCGGGATCTATCTCCTCAAACTCAGAAAAGGAAGAGTTGTCAGTATAAGAATATTTTTACTGTGGCCAAAGCCATTAAAGTAGCTCTGAAGGCGGGAGGTCTTCTCCACTACTCCTTGAAAGATTTGTACTTGACCACTTGGCTGCCCCCTCAAGCTTCCCCTTGTTGCCCTGAAAGTAATGAAAGATTGGGGGTTTGGAAAGATAGAGATGGATTATGGAGAATGATTGGGTCTGGATCTTGTAAGTATTACATATTAATTATATCTTAGTTGGGATAAAGTACAACCTACTGTTTTATTATTACACAGAAAAAATAAAGTATATGGGAATTCTAAGCTTTCAGGGTAATGGATCCCATTCCTGTATAAAATCATATTGGTGGCGAAACAGGTTAAAATGTTTTTAGAAGCCTTTAGGAATGGTGCTCTAAATTATGGAAATAACCTTTATCTGGAAGAACATTCTGGATAATAGATCCATACCTGTAATAGAACAGCTGTTTCTAATGCTCACAGACCCCTGAGTATCAGTGACTATGGCATAAGACTGCATAAAAGTAAGTGAAACCGAACATCAAAACCTGTAGCACAGATTGCTTATATAACAGGTTAGTAACACTGGCATGTAACCTGTAGTACGTGTATAGTAAGGCTTCATCATCCAAAGGTTGGTCCAACCCAGATATAGTTTATATTTAAATTTTATTTCTATGAGTCAAACACCTCCCGCCCCTGCCACACCAAACTTTAATTTAATATTGGAGACTGAGATGCCATAATGTCAGGTCACATGTGTGTTTGTGGAGACTGGGGAACCTGCTCACAATGAGATCGGCTGTGGGGCTCCTGTGTGTTCTCTCAGCTCTTGTGCCAACAGGTAAGGGGACGGTGCTCTTCTATAAGGACATTGCTGGGATTTTGAATTCCTATTCTATGTAGAAATGAGTAGTAGGGCTATAGAGGGATAGTGAGGGTCTCTATTAGAGCTGGTGAGGCACTCCCTGGAGATGGGCAGTGTTATGGGCAGAACATCAGGGGGATTATTCATGCCACAGAATATTATTATCCTCCTACAGGGCATTGCTTTTAGTTCTGTCTTAGCAACATGCAATATTTTATACGGTGGTACTGACTTACAAGGAAAAATTGTATATTAGTTTGAAAGCGGCAAATCACAACCCAAAAAATTAGTCAACATCCATAAGAATGTATGTACAGTATATTTGTATGTATGTATATTTTTATTTGTAAAGCACTCCTCTAGGGCAAAGCACTGTACAGCAGAACAATAAATCATTAGTAACAAACAAGGGGTCACTGCAATAATAAGTAACAATAAGTGCATTATTAGAAATACACATAAATATAAAATATAATTACACTCAGTGTAAAGGAGACAAAAGGATCGAGCCCATTGAGCTTACAGTCTAAATAGTAGGGTAATTTACAGACACAATTCAGAGGGGTATTAAAGTGCTGTAGGTTACAGTGGGTGAAACTGTCATATAAGTGCCAGTTCCCATTTATTTATATTTATGACTTTGCTGAGGCAGGTTTATTCCTTCCCTAAAGCCAAGATTATAGTTGCTGGGGAGTGTTCTGAAACATTGATACTTTTTAGAGTTAATAGACAGGGATGCCTTTTGTCCCCACTTTTCTTCAATATTTCAATGGAGCCATTGATTAGATACTTACACATTTACTAAGCTCGAGTGAAGGATTAGAAGTAAAAAAAAACGTCGAATTTCGAAGTATTTTTTTGGGTACTTCGACCATCGAATAGGCTACTACGACTACGACTTTGATTAGAACAATTCAAACTAAAAATCGTACGACTATTCGACCATTTGATAGTCGAAGTACTGTCTCTTTAAAAAGATTTTGACTACATACTTCGGCAGTTTAAACCCATCGAGATACAATGTTAGCCTATGGGGACCTTCCCCATCTGTTTTCTAAGGTTTTTTTGATCAAAGAAAAATCTTTTGATCGATCGATTATAATCCTTCGAATTGTTCGATTCAAAGGATTTCGTCGTTCGATCAATTTTCCTTCGATCGGTCGATAGTAGGATTTGCGGTAAATCCTTCGAATTCAATATTCAAATTCGTAGGATTTTACATCGAGGGTTGAATTCGAGGGTTTATTTTCCAAGGTTTAGTAATAAATGACAAAGTCATCAAAACTCTATTTTATGCGGATGATATTCTTCTAGTGGTCACTAATCCTGCTAGATCTATTAAAAATATGTTTAATTTTCTTGGACATTATGGGGCCAATTCCCCAACTCGAGTGAAGGATTAGAAGTAAAAAAACTTCGTAGTGTTTTTTGCGCTACTTTGACCATCGAATGGGCTACTTCGACTTCGAATTGAAGGATTCGAACTAAAAATCGTTCGACTATTCGATAGTCGTAGTACTGTCTCTTTAAGAAAAAACTTCGACCCCCTAGTTCCCCATAGGCTTGCCTAAGTTTTTTTGGTCGTTGGATTAAAATCCTTTGAATCGAAGAATTTAATCGTTCGATAGAAGGATTATTCGAACTTCAAACTATTTGCGCTAAAATCCTTCGACTTCGATATTCGAAGCCAAAGGATTTTAATTCCCAGTCGAATATCAAGGGTTAATTAACCCTCGATATTCGACCCATAATGAATTTGCCCCTCTGGTTCTTTTTCTGGATATAGAATTACTTTTAATAAAACTGGTATTTTGAATATTTCTCGTTCTATATCGAAACAATTACTTGAGGATCTTAAAATAAATTTACCTTCAGGAAAGCTAAAATATTTGGGTATTTCAGTCGCATCGGATTTATCTAAATTATACTCCTTAAATGATTCCAGTCTACAATTTCCTTGTGTAACAAATGGATGAATTGCCCTCTTAGTCTATTAGGGAGAGTGGCATTTTTTAAAATGCTAATATTCCCAAAGATATCTTACCCTGTTTTAAATCTCCCTTTACTTTTAAAGCATGAAGATAAAAGAAAATTAGATCAAGCCCTAAATATTTTTTTATGGCAGAAAAAGAAACCAATAATTTCATTAGAAAAACTAAGTAGTTCGAAAGAATCAAGGGTGGTCTTGCAGTCCCGGATTTTCGTAAATTTAATCTAGCTTCCATTTCTAGATACTTAACTGAATGGTTATCAGGTCAAGAAAAATTTACCAATCTTGATTTGGAATTAAAAACAGAATCTAAAACGTACGTTATTTCTTCTCTCCATAGGAATTGGTCAGATCAATCTAATGATATTAAAAAGAATCCATTACATAGGGATACAGTTATAACCTCATAAATTAAATAAAGCAAATTATAATATTTCTCTTTTTGCATCCCCATTTTTCTTGGGACCCTTTCCCAAGACAGATGGGAATCAAATAATACAGAGATGGGAGAATAAAGGAATTTCTCAAATCAGACATTTAATAGATCCCGATACAGGATATTTCATTGGGATATTCTCAAAGAAATTTATCACTTAGAAAAAATAGATAAGTTGACATATTTTCAACTAAAAAGAGGCATTCATTTATTGGAAAACAGGCATATTATTTCCCTTTTTAAACATCATGTTTATGATTCATTACAAATTCTGTTGGAGAACCCTAATATCAAATATCCCAATTACTCTTGTCCCGCAAGGATTATAATCAATTGAACCATTCAGGGGGAAAATGGTCTTCTTTTTTTAGGTATTAAGATCACGTCTAAAGATCTTTTAAAAATATTACAAAACTATAAGAAAAATATTTAATCAGAATCCTGGAGGGACCAACATTTTCGATTTTTGCATCTGGGATATAACACAATGTTCTATGAATCTCCTGATTTTAGAAAAGAGCCTTATTGTCCTAAATGTAAAACTTATGGTGTTGACTTTTTTCATTACATATGGTCATGTCCTCTCATTAAGATCTTTTGGGATAGTATTCAGGAATTTATAAGTAGGGTAACAAATATTAAAATTAAATTGACCCCAGAATCTATGTTTACAAGACGCTGTTAGGTATAGAATAGGAGACCTTCAGTTAAGAAAACAATTGAAGACAAAGTGGTCTGTTTATTTAGAGAGATTAGAAGTAACAAAAAAAGTTGTTTTTTTTTTTTGACTTAATAGGGAAAAAAGTTGAAATTCAATAGGGTATTGTAACCTGTAAAGATTGTATATGAAATTCTTTTTCGTACTTAAAGTGTATTTAAAATTATAGTTGATACAAATTTTTATTTTGCCAACATGGTAGTTATGTTAGTTACCGTATATACTCGAGTATAAGCCGTCCCGAGTATAAGCCGAGGTACCTTATTTTAAAATCTTATTGACTTGAGTATAAGCCTAGGGTGAGAAATGCAGCAGCTTCTGGTAAGTTCCAATCAAAAAATTGAGGGTTTCTGCTCCCATTGAAGCCGGTGAATATTCTTGGACACTGGCGAATATTCTTGGAGACTATTCATGGACACCAGCGACTATTTTTAGGCGCCGGCAACTATTCATAGACACTGGCGACCGTTTTTGTGCTTGACCCGAGTATAAGCCGAAGAAGAGTTTTTCAGCATATTTTGGGGGCTGAAAAACTCGGCTTATACTCGAGTATATACAGTATTTTATTTCATTTTTCATTTTTAATTACTACTAGTTGTTACTAGTATTTATTAGTCTTGCTTATAATTCTTTATTTCATTACTCATTCCAAAATCTTGGCAACTTACCGCATTAAATGTTTATTGCTGGATTATTATAAAATTCAATAAAAAGAAATTGAAAAGAAATAAAGTAAAGAGAGGTTCTAAAAAAGAGGCCTAAAGAAAAATGGCAGCAGGAAGAAGTGAAAACAAAGAAATATGTTTACAGTATTTTTTAGAGAAAGCAGATTCTGACATCTATTTCTTGCTAAAGAAAAGATTGACAAATAAAGCAGAAATTTTTGGTGCTGAAAGGGATTGGCAGGAAGGACCACATTTTGGGTAAATTGTAGAAGAGCCAGCAGGGGGGTGGTATCATTTTAAAGGTGTTCCTTGACCTTGCAGTTAAGAATGCTTGTTAGTAGATGTGATTCTTAAGGGTGAGTTACAGGTTTATTAATGAAAACAAAGGACCAAAAATATCAAAAACAAAGCAGTATGTCTCCTGCCCAGTGATTTTATCCAGTTTAATCCAGGTGAAATAACTAGATGGATTAATATATAAGTGCATATCTATCAGGGATGGTGTCAGGCTCTATTGGAGTTTGATCCTGAGACCTCCAGTGTCAGCCAATCAGGGCTCTGCCAGCCCTCCTCACCACCAATGCCGGAGCATTGGTCTTCCTAAGCAATGTGACATTGCCCCTAGCTGGGTTCCAGCTCTCGCCGTTTCCCTTGATCCTTGTCTTGTTCTTCCTTGACTTACCTGCCTATTCTGCATCTTGCTCTGTCTTGCCCTGCAGTTCTGTTCCTGCTCTGTCCTGACCGGTCCAGTCTGCTCCAGTTCATCGCCCTCTTCATCCTGATTCTGTCCCTCCTCTCTATGTCCAGTCTTACAGCCCCTGCCTTAAGGACTCAACCTACATCCTCTGCCTCCACAGCGCCCCCTACCCAATCCTTGACAGAGGGTCAGGCTGGAAGGGTTTAATGATGTGGCTATATGGCAAAATTGTTCAATGGGTTCCCTCAAGTTGGGAGCATTTATCTTACTATGAGAGGGAAGGGTATGTGGACATTAGGAATTTGGTTGCTAAAGATGCAGCAGTACATGAATAAATGAATTTTGGTAGAACTTCGCCATCTCCTGGTTAGATTTGAGAAAGGTTTCTAATTTTTCTCCTAAGCAGAAGAACATCAGAGCAGCCTCTTTCTTTCTCCTGACAACTTTCTTGACTTGACTACTTGGTGGGAAACTGACCAGCAGGTGGCGCTGTTGTAACAAAATCCATTCATATTAACAGTACATGTATCCCTTAATATCTTGGAATAGAAAATAAAAAAATAATGAATGCAAATTACAAAAGTTCTTAGAATTCATGTATTTTAAAAGTTTACTTATACTTTAAAATTAAACTTTGGGTATCTGGGTAAAAGAACTTGTTTCCTGTGGAAAGTTGATTTCTTGTTTTGTTAATCTTTTATTTTTTTAATAAACATTTCTACCCTTATGGATAAATACAAATATACAGCTATTCCCTCCTACTATACCCTTCCTACTAACTGATATGGCAGCTCATTCCTACATGTATAGATACAAATATACAAAAAAGGTTTTCTGCACAGAATAATTTATACTCAATATATACACATTTAACTGCCCTTTTTCATTTATCATAGTATTTATGACGATGCTACGGCTCCAATCTTCAGGCTTTATTAATAACAGATGGATTTATTTTTCAGGTGACTGTATTTCATGTGTAGCTTGTATTGAGTTTGCTTCAACATCTTGCAAAGGAAAAAGTATGGAGTGTCCCCCAGGAGCAGTTTGTGGTACTTCCATCCTAAAAGCCTCAGGTACATGGACCATATCAATAGGCACATATGTTGGAGGTTGTTATTGTACAAACATTTCAGTATTGGTGTTCTGTAGGGTGGGGAACTCATTCCTCTTTTTAACTTGGCTCAATTCCTTATTTTATGGCTTAGGGGGAAGCGAGTTTGTTCTCGTTTCGTCTTTGTGGGGTTTTTCCCCACACTCCAAAAATATAGAGGCCTAATAAAATGTACCCCATTGTGTGTGAATGAGATAGGGACCTTAGATTATATAAATTCCACTGAAGATATAAAATACATAAATTAACAGCCAATAACCAAGGTATGAAATATTATTGGTGCATTCCATTATGAATACTTTTGTCTGGTCCCAAATCCAATAATATTGCATGTCCTCTTGACCTGGCCTAGAGATGACAGTTTTGAAGGTGACAGTCACCCTAGAGCAGGAAAGTGGAAGGAAGGTTGTGGTAATCCGGGCTGAAAACAATTCAAAATGAGACAAGATTGTTGAGTGAAACTCAGATTTTTCATTGATAATCAGAACAGGTCATACTGTATGTCATGTCCCTTGGATGAGCTGAGCCAGTTACACCTTCATAGAAGCCAGGGGAATAACAAGGACTTTTACATACACACCTCTAATGTTGTAATTAGGAAAATAACGAGGTTAAATTAAAAAAAAAAAATTCTCCTTAGTTTTCATTCAGCACATAACTGTAGGATGTTTTCTTAGTACAGGGCAGGGTAATTGTAGAACAAAGGTAAATGTTATTATCCTTTATTTCCTGTACAATGGAGCTTACAATCTTAGGTCCCTATCACAGTCATTCACACAGGGATGTGTCATCAATGTGAGAATATACAAACTCCTTGCAGATGGTGCCCTGCTTGGAACTGAACCCGGGACCCCAGTGTCGCAAGGCAGCAACACTAACCACTGTGCCATCAAGTTAACCCCTATCCAGCATACATGCCAGTTATTAAGATTGTCATGTTCATACATTGTTTATAGATATTCTAAAGGGTGTCATAAGATCCTGCTTTCAGCAAAGTGACTGCAAGAAAAAGGGGACGTTTTCTGTCGAGGACTATAAAGGAAAGCAGATGGTCTCCTGTTGTGCCACCAACAACTGCACTCCTCCTAAACCCACATGTAAGTGCTCCTCTCCTACTACCAGGAGTTTTAAACCTTCTAGTTGCACAAAGGGAACAGCAGAGGGCACTGGTGTAACATTATGGCACATGTAAAAACAATAAGCCTTGTGGGTTTTGTGCCCTTTAATCCTCTAATGAAAAAATTCAGCTCCAATTACCAGTTACCTGTTATCCAGAATGCTTGGGACCTGTGGCTTTCTGGATAATTGATCTTTCTGAAATTTGGATCTTCATGCCTTACGTCTACTAGAAAATCATGTAAAAATTAAATAAACCCAATAGGTTGGTTTTGCTTCCAATAAGGATTAATTATATCTTAGTTGGGATCGAGTACAGGTATGGGACCTGTTATCCAGTATGCTTGGGACCTGGGTTTTTCCAGATAACAGATCTTTCCGTTATTTGGATCTTCATACATTAAGGGGCCGATTCACGAAGGGTCGAATATCGAGGGTTAATTAACCCTCGATATTCGACAGGGAACTAAAATCATTCGACTTCGAATATCGAAGTCGAACGATTTCGCGCAAATCCTGCGATCGATCGATCGAAGGATTTTTCATTCGATCGAACGATTAAATCCTTCGAATCGAACGATTCGAAGGATTTTAATCCAACGATCGAAGGAAAATCCTTCGATCAAAAAATCCCAGGCAAGCCTATGGGGACCTTCCCCATAGGCTAACATTGACTTCGGTAGCTTTTAGCTGCCGAACTAGGGGGTCGAAGTTTTTCTTACAGGGACAGTACTTCGACTATTGAATGGTCGAATAGTCGAACGATTTTTAGTTCGAATCGTTCGATTCGAAGTCGAAGGTCGTAGTCGAAGGTCGAAGTAGCCCATTCGATGGTCGAAGTAGCCCAAAAAAACTTCGAAATACGAATTTTTTTTTTTCGAACCCTTCACTCGAATTTCGTGAATTGGCCCCTTAGTCTACTAGAAAACCATATAAACATTAAATAAACCCAATAGACTGGTTTTGCCTCCAATAAGGATTAATTATATCTTAGTTGGGATCAAGTACAAGCTCAAAAGGCAAAAATGCATCTGGAAAGACTTACTGTTTAGTGAAGACGGAGCCCAAATATAAAAATGAAAAAACTTTATTAGGACATACTGTAGCCTGACGCGTTTTGTGCCAAAGGTGAGCACTTACACATAGGCTATGTGTAAGTGGCCACCTTTGGCACGAAACGCGTCAGGCTACAGTATGTCCTAAAGTTTTTTTAATTTTTATAATATTTGGGCTCCGTCTTCACTAAACAGTAAGGGGCCAATTCATTAACTTCGAGTGAAGGAATAGAAGAAAAAATACTTCGAATTTCGAAGTGTTTTTTTGGCTACGAATGGGCTACTTCGACCTTCGACAACGACTTCGAATCGAAGGATTCAAACTAAAAATTAACCCTCGATATTCGACCCTGGATGCATCTGCCCCTAAGTCTTTCCTGATTTTTGCCTTTTGAAATTTTTAACTATGTACATCCCTTGGACTGGGGGTACTTTGGGATATGACTACTGTGTATAATTATTTATCCCCTTGAATAAGACAGTTAGAAAAGTGAAGGCATACAGCACAGCAAAATTACATCAAGTACAATCTAATGTTTTATTATTAAATATTATTATATTATTTGGATAAAATGGAATTTATGGGAGACGGCCTTTCCGTAATTCAGAGCTTTCTAGATAATGGGTTTCTGGATAACAGATCTCATACCTATAATATATTTATCCTTTACACAGGGGTAAGGTAAACAACTCAATCTCATCTGTGTATTGTTTTTCCTCCGCAGGGAATGACTCCCCAGATATCAAACTAAATGGACTGATGTGCCCAAGTTGTGTCTCTTTCTCTAATGGCTGTTTTGATACAGATCAGGTTTCATGTTCCGGCGATGAGAATTATTGTTTTACTCAGTCCCTTCACTCCTCAGGTACCATAAAGTCCATACAATAAGCAAATATATTTTTTAAAAAAGTCATTTTTTTTAAATATATTTGGTGGTTTGACCTGTTTTTCTTAAGCCATTAGTAAATATAGAGGATGCAGACCCAGGAGGTATAGGGACCCCATGAGGTTAATCATTAATATAGAAGTTAAATAAATATTGGTGAAACAAGTCAACCTCTAGACATTTTGGTGGCCTGAAAAACAATGTTCTGTGGGGCCCATTAATATCTAGTTACACCACTGAGCCCACAGGAAGATTTGTTGCCATGGTAAAAATGTGCTACTGGGGCCAATAAATTCCCCCCAAAATGTTTTCCCTGGCACTAATGTAAATGTTTCCTATCTATAAATACAAAAGAAACTGTACAAGTTTTGATACTGAAAGGGACCTCAATGGCAAGATAGCAACGTATGGATTTGGTTCTGACCAGGGCACTATCTCCAGGGCCTGGACTCATACCTCCCTAACTGTTTTTAGAGAGACAGTCCCTCTTTTGACAGCTCAACCCGCAGTCCCTCCTTTGTACTGCAAAATCCCGTTTTTCTCTGCACTGAACAGCCAGAAAAACAAACAAATGTTCTAACTTAATTGGCTTTTGGCAGAGAGCCCAGAACAACCACATCAGCAGATAAGATACTTTTGTAACAATTTCAAGATAAGAAAATAAGTAATTGGGACAATATAAGATAAGCAGGTCCCTTGGGAAAAGTTAGACTGACAACTTAAAGGGCGAATCACTTTCATTAGCAAAACTGTAATAACTGAAAAAAAAACCCACAGAAATATGTTCAAACTTGCATTACCTGCCAAATTTTGTAAAATGAACATTTTGTGGCCACAAAAATGGACGTGGTCAAAAAATTTGCTGCGCAATGTGTGCCAACCTTTTTGTCCCTCTCTTTATTTCCAAAATGTTAGGAGGTATGTGGACTGTGTATGTTCAGGGGTGATCCTGGGGCCACCTGAGGCAGCAGCCCAATGCCACCCCCCCCATCCCGACCTGTGCTTAAAACATTAGTGTCAGAGGGGGGCCATGCAGTGTGCTCAATAGTGCCCACTCTCTGCACTGGTGGAGCCGAATTTCCTGGTTAAAACCCAGAAATTCGGCTCTTAACGTTACAAGAGGCGGCTTTTTGCTTTTTGCCGCCCCTTGTAACTGGCCACTTGCTGCCGCCTGAGGAAAGGTTCTCCCCGTGATTCATGGCCGGCGCCGTCCTGTGTATGTTCCCCCTGGATTTGGTAAACAGTCAGTCAGTTAATTTATAAATAATGTTCCTTTCTTGTTAAATAACATTGTGTAATGAGATGATTTTGTTCTATACAGGGCCATACTCTGTTACATTGAGTGGTTGTGCCACAGAAAGTCTCTGCCAAATGGGAAATGGCTCTGTGAACCTGGATTCAAAGACAAAGAGTACAGTGCACTGCACCAAGGCGCCAAAACCACAGAGCTGACTGTCACCTTGGATCTGAAAACCAACAGTACAGTGCACGGCACCAGAGCAAATACAGGTAACGCCTCAACCATAAAGTTGGCTGCCACATTCATGGCTACAATTAAAAGTGGAGATGCTGGAAGCGCTGGTACCTCAAGTTCCACCTCAATTCTTCATTCTCCTCTGGCCTCCATTCTGTTTTTATGTCAATCAGCCATTTTACTTTCATTGTCATCAATAAACCTCTAATAATAAAAAGATATGGGTTGTTATTTAAATATGGTTTTACTTTAGTGCGTTTCTGTACATTGTGAGAGTGTCTGTAGCTCGCTGGGTGCAGTTGATACAATAGGGCTGGATGACGAAGTTGAGCACCAAACAGCCCTCCTACTCATCATTAGGTCTTGAGGTCTCACTGAATTCTTGATTGAGGTCTCACTAAGGATCCTCTGGGCCATAAAGATGAGGAACTGTATCAACAGTTGATAAAACCGTCTCAGAACTTATGAATGTAGCAAAATGCAAATTCTCTCTCTCTCTTCTGTGGTATTACTTGGGAAACAAGGGCTTTAGTCTGCAGTTCAGGAGGCATCTCTACCAACCTTGTACTTTCCTTGAGTCACAACAGGAATGGAGAAGTTTTTGCAGAAGGGACAAGCTACTAAGAATTCCATTGTGCTACTGGAAAGATGCTCAGAGCCAAGCTCTGCTTCTCTCTCTGGATGACCCTCTGATACAGAGCATCATAGCAAATGTTTGGGTTCAAACACTTAGTCTGTGGAAACCTCTTCCAGCACCTGCAGTCCATCATGTCATCTCACTCCTCCCAAAGTTTCCTGCTGGGCCTCTTGGAGGGCTTGTGTATAAAGTATCCACCAGACCTATAATTTTAATAACGACAACATTATATTTTCCTTTAAATTTCTATCTTCTTTATATCTTTAATTTTCTCATTTACATTTTCACTCATTTTAATTGAATGCCAAGTTCCCTTCATTAACGTTCTTGAGCACTCAGTGCCAATAGGCCAGGCAGACACAGGGTACAAAATAGAAGACCCCCATGAAATATCATTCATTTTTACTTAGATTTTTTTTAAAGCCAGAAGAGGATCACTCAGTGGTACTCGCTGGAAGAATCCCGGGCCGGTGCAGTTTTCTGCTGATAGGAGCACCAGCCGGGGTGTCAGGTAAGTCAATACAATCACTTGGGGTGCCTAACTTTTGGCACCCCCAATTAAAAAGACCCTTCCTTCTCCTAGGCATGTCTGGAATCTCATTCCGGTTCAGTTTTCTCCTGATAAAAGCACAGGCCTGGGGTTTCAGGTAAGTAAATGCGATCACTTGGGGTGCCTTATTTTTGGCACCCCCAAGTAAAACGACCCTTCCTTCTCCTATTCTATTCTGTCTATTCTTTAAAAAAAAAACTTGCTGTTACTGTTCCTTTAATATCGATCCTGCGTTTACATAGAACTTCAAAAAATTCTGGGTGCTGGGTTTATCTTCAAGTTTTTAAAGGGGAAAAACTTTTAGAGGAAAACACAAACTTGAATTTTTCAAGATTAATTATGCTCTGAATGTTGGGTCTGTACCTTTCTGCCAGGCAATGCTTTGTAGCCAACAAGGTGTAAGGGGCATATTTATTAATACTGGAGACAAACGTCACCAACGGTGATACTGCCCAATGCAAGACGGGACATATCAAAACCCAAGATTGGGGACTCCTATTTGCACATCTTTAAAGGCCTGGAACATAAATTCTATTTATACTGTAGATGTTGAACCATTTGACTGTTGCCATAAGTCTCATTTCTTTTCTATCCATTTTTATTTTCAAGGATTTGTTCTCCTTTAAGAGCTTGGGGGCCACATCTGTTATAAATTAAGAATTATGTGACCAGCACTATGTGAAAGCTTTTCTTCAACAATTGCTTCAACTAAATGTTAAAGGGGTTGTTCACATTTATATTAACTATTTCTATGATGTAGATAGTGATATTCTGAGATCATTTGCAATTGGTTTTCATTTTTTACTATTTGTGGTTTTTGAGCTATTTAGCTTTTTATTCTCCAGTTTGCAATTTCAGCAGCCGGGTTGCTAGGGTCCAAATTCCCCTAGCAACCATGCACTAATATGAATAAGAGACTGGAATGTGAATAGGAGAGGCCTGACTAGAAAGACGAGAAACACAAATTAGCAATAACAATACATTTGCAGCCTTACAGAGCAGTTGTTTTTTAGATGGGGTCAGCGACCCCCCATTTGAAAGCTGGAAAAAGGCAAATAGTTCAAAAACTATACAAATAAATAATATAGACCAATTGTAAAATTTCTGAGAATTTGCCATTGTGCATTTTTGTGTCTCTGTCTCTTCTCTGCATAAGAAAACCCGATTAAGAACCATTTGAAAATCTTCCCCTGCTCTCTGTACTAGTGATGGACGAATTTCTCCCGTTTCGCTCCGCCGAAAAATTTGCGAATTTCCAGCGAAATTCGTGAAACGTCCAAAAATGCAGGAAAAATCATGAAATCGGAAAGTTCACGAAAAAATCGTGAAATTCGAACGTTTTCACGAAAAAAACTTGAAATTCGTACGTTTTCACTCAAATATTTTGAAATTTTAAGGTTTTCACTAAAAAATCTTGAAATTTGAAGGAATTCACTAAAAAATCCTGAAATTTGAAGGATTTCACAAAAAAATCTTGAAAATCGGAAATTTTCACGGAAAAAATGGTGAAAATCGGAAATTGACGCCAGCGCAATTTCTCAGGAGATTCGCAAATTTATTCGGCAGCGGTGAAACAAGGAAATACGCAGCGAATTCGTGCCAGGTGAATTTCTTCGCCCATCACTACTCTATAGAGCTTTGTGCTGTGATACAAACAGTGACAAACAGATGAAGCAACAGTCATCTCACAAGGGAATCAGCATAACTTGCACCATCTCAGTCTAATCACAGTTTAGCTAATGAGACAATGATCTGGCAAAGCCTGAGATATAAGACTAGTGCGTCTGGGTTCTTTGTATGCGGCCGTGGTCACATTGCGAGATCTCCTCATTGACTCACTCTCATTGCTGAATTGGTTTCTCCTCCCATAAAGTGCACCCTATCCAATTAGTCATTCCTATGGCAAAGGTATTAATTGTGTCTCAATTAACAATACAAGTTATATCAAGCACCTGTTTCAAGACAAGTTTACAAGACTCAATGGCGCAAATTCACGAAGCGCCGAACGCTTGCGTTAATTCGCTAGCGTTTGGCATTTTTCGTTACTGCGCAAATTCACTAACGAACGCTGGCGTAGCTTTGCTAGTGTTACTTCGCACCCTTACGCCAGGCGAATTTTCACTAGCGACGTAACTACGCAAATTCACTAACTTGCGCAGTGTACTGAACGCTACCTTTTATGCTAGACTTCCTTCGCCACCTGAGACCTGGCGAAGCGCAATAGAGTAGATAGGGATTGTTTCAAAAAAAGTCAAAATTTTTTCTAAGTCCCAAAAAATGCTGGCGTGTTTTCTACATGATGGGTGATAGGCTGAAAAAGATCGAAAATATTTTTGGGGCTCCCCTCCTTCCCCCCTACATTTCCTGACTCATGGCAACTTACCTAGACAGTGGGCACATGTGTAGGGCAAAATATAAATTTTATTTGCTGATTTGAAGGTTTTCTAGGCATTTGTAGTGCTAATACGTGTTCCTCCATTGAAATTTGAATTTCGCGCCGTATGCAAATTAGCCTTCGCTAGCGTAACTTCCCTTTACATAGCGAATCAACACTAGCGCAACTTCGCAACCTTAACGCTACCCCTGTGCGCAACTTCGGATTTTAGTGAATTTGCGGAGCGCTGGCGAAACTACGCCTGGCGAAGTGCGGCGAAGTTGCGCCTGGCGCATCTTAGTGAATTTGCCCCAATGTCCCATTGGCACAGAATCAGGGATGGGCGAATATGACCGGTTTCATTTCGCCAAAAATTTGCCGCCGACGAAATGTCGCAGACACCCATTAAAGTCTATGGGCGTCAAGAAAAATTTGTCGTGCGGCGAAATTATGTTGTCGGCGTCTTTTGTTTTGACGCACGTTTCCATACAAGTCTATGGGCGTCATTTTTTCGGCGAAACGAGGCGAAAAAATTCGCCCATCCCTACACAGAATACACACAGCACTTGTACTACAGTTGTAATATAATAAATCAGGTACATGAAATAGGTGTAGAATGCCAGTACTTGTCCTTTTGTTTTTTTACCGATGGACGAATTTCTCCCGTTTCGCTGGAAAATTCGCAAATTTCGCTCGAAATTCACGAAAAATTTGTGAAACTGAAAAATTGACACCCACGTCAATTTTGGACACGCGTCCCAAAAGTCCCTCGCGTTAACTTTGATGCCGGCGTTAAAGCCAATGGGCGGCCAAATAGTGTTGTCGCAAAACAATTTTGACATGAGCGACTATTCAAACACGTGTCCAAGATGTTTTGGCGCTGGTGAATTTTTACAGGAGTTTCGAAAATGTATTCGCCGACGTTAAAAACGTGGAAATTCGCCGCAAAATCGCGCCAGGCGAATTTATTCATCCATCACTAGTGTTTTTACTTGGGGGTTCCAACTAGGGATGCAACGAATCCACTTTTTTGGATTTGGCCGAACCCCCGAATCCTTCACAAAGGATTCGACCCAATACCGAACCAAATCCGAACTCTAATTTGCATATGCAAATTAGGGGTGGGAAGGGGAAAAAATGTTTTACTTCCTTGTTTTCTGACAAAAAGTCACACAATTTCCCTCCCTGCCCCTAATTTGCATATGCAAATTAGGATTCGGATTCGGTTCGGCCGGGCAGAAGGATTCGGCCGAATCGGAATCCTGCTGAAAAAGCCAGAATCCCATTCCGAATCCTGGATTCGGTGCATCCCTAGTTCCAACAGACTTGCCTCTGCAGATTTAAAGGAGAAGGAAAGGTCTTTTTACTTTTTAAAGGTAAAATACAAAAAAAGCTCTAGGTATTGCCCCTGAAGTCAAGAGTTATTATTACAGTAATGCTGCCTCTATAAGATTTCCCCTTCATCTATATGCAAAGATCGATTTTAAAAGTATTAAAAAGTGCATGAAATATAACAGACTTGCCTCTGCTGATTTAAAGGAGAAGGAAATATCTTTTTACTTGATGGTGCTAAAGTAAAGATCACCCCCAAGTGATCGCATTTACTTACGCGACACCTGCCTGGTTCTCCTATCAGCACCGGCCCGGGGGGTTATACCAGTGAGCACCACGGAGTGATCCTTTTCTGGCTTTTTTTTCTTCAAATTTTCCGGGACAGACACATGTGCAATAGAAGGATATAGGTAGGGATGGACGAATTTTACCAAAAATTAGCCACTGGTGAAATGTCGCAGACGACCATTAAAATCTATGGGAGTCAAAAATTGTTGAAATTTTTTTGACACGCCTCTTTTTTTTTTTGACGCACGCCGCCGTACAAGGCTATGGGTGTCATTTCCACGGTGAAACAAGGTGAAAAAATTCGCTCGCTGGAATAACCCAGGGCCGGTGCAGTCTTTTGTTTTTCAGACAGTTAATCTTTTTAAAGCTTTTTAAATGTTTCACATACAATTTTTGAAACCTATTGTTATTCTAGGGTTACATTGAAACTTGGATTTTTACACAGACGCTTCTAATCCCCATTCATTTCCTTATGAAACACCTAGGGACACATTTACTAATAGTGAAGGATTAGAATGAAAAATACTTCGGATTTCGAAGTATTTTTTTGGCTACTTCGACCATCGAATTGGCTACTTCGACCTTCGACTACAACTTCGAATCAAACAATTCAAACTAAAAATCGTAAGAATATTCGACCATTTGATAGTCGAAGTACTGTCTCTTTAAAAAAAAACTTCGACTTTGCCACCTAAAACCTACCGAGTACCAATGTAAACCTATGGGGACCTTCCTTACAGGCTTTCTAAGTCATTTCTGATCGAAGGAAAATTGTTCGATCGATGGATTAAAATACTTTGAATCATTTGATTCGAAGGATTTAATCATTCGATCGAACGTTTTTTCCATTGATCAAAGTAATTGCAGTAAATCCTTCGACTTCGATATTCGGATTTTACTTCGATGGTCGAATATCGAGGGTTAATCGACCCTCGATATTCGACCCTATGTAAATCTGCCCCCTATTGAATATTGAGATGAAATGTAAGGGTACTGCATTAATACGGCTCTCCGGTCATAATTCATAATGTTCAGCAGAAAAGCAGAACAAAAATGAATTTCTTTTGCATGAAATCCCATGAATGTGCATTTTAAGGGCTCTTACTCACTGGCGTTCTGACCTGCGCTCCCCTGCGTTCCGTTTTTTGCCGTTCAGCCGCAGGGGAGCGCAGGAATAGACGCATGTCATTATTTCAAATGGGGCTGTACTTACTCAGACGCGTGTAGGCGCCGAACGCTGGTTGAGACGCAACATGCTGCATTTTTCCTGCGTTCGGCGCCTACACGCGTCTGAGTAAGTACAGCCCCATTTGAAATAATGACATGCGTCTATTCCTGCGCTCCCCTGCGGCTGAACGGCAAAAAACGGAACGCAGGGGAGCGCAGGTCAGAACGCCAGTGAGTAAGAGCCCTTAATGTGTTTTTTTTTGTAACTTATCAGTCATGAATGTGGCTTTTTAATCTGCTATTAGATCCTATTTGTCTGGCACCCAGGCAGCTGCCTCGAATTCTAGGTGTTTCCTTCTATTCAGCTTTATACAAGTCAATGGTCTGATCCACATGAAGTAATGAAACCAATGTATCTTGTACCATCCCACTCTAATCCCAGTTTAGCCACTGGTCCCAGAGACAATGATCTGGGAAAGCCTGAGATATAACATTGCTGTCACTTGGCTCCACATATGTACAACTGCTTCCATTGTGTTATATTTCTGTAATGATTGACTCACAGACGGACTGGCCCGGCGGGATACCGGGAAAATACCCGGTGGGCCCCGACCCTAGTGGGCCCCCGCCGGGCCAGACCCCCCTCTCCCAAACAGTTTTTAAAAAATAAATAAATAAATTTCGGCGCATCGCAGTGCCGTTTGCGCATGTGCGCCGAGCGCCATTTACACATGCGCGATGTGCCGCCTGGGCAATTATGCCGAGCAGCGATTCACCTAGGTAGCGGGGGCCAGAGGGGGGCCCTGGACACCAGTCCCGGTGGGCCCCGGGCCCCCCAGTCCGACCCTGCTCACAGAGGCAGCGCTATTGCTTTCTCTTTACATAAACTGCCCTATCAAAGAAGTAATGCACATGACACAGAGGGGTTTATTTATCAAACTTACATTTTTTCACATTTTTTAAGTAAAAACAGTCCGACCAAACTAGAATCCATGATTTGACCCTTTTTATCATTGAAAAAGCTTGATAAAATCAGTTCGGTAAAAAAACTCAGGTTTTATACCTGAAACGCTCTTGTTGAACTGAATTTGGCCCATAGTACTTATGCCTGGCGATGGTATAGAACAGGGGTTCCCAACCCACTGCAGGAACTGGGCCGCTGAGCCGAATACGTATTTGATGAGGATGCACTGAATTTGACATGGACGCACCAAATTTGTCGCAGCACGCAGGAAGTTGACTTCCCCGGGTCCATACAAAAAATTCTGCCTTTACACCGGTCCCTGGGGCAAAAACGGTTGGGGATCCCTTGTATAGAAGACCTACACTCTGCACTCTTGAGGCACCTACATCGTTAAAGAAGCAATCAATAGACATTTCTCCTTTATAAAAAAAACGTAGCAGATTAAGCTTACTTTAAATGCATACTTTTCTATAAATATATAGAAAAAAATAGAACTATACAAATATGGGACCTGTTATCCAGAATGCTGGGTTTTCTAATCTTTCTGTAATTTGGATTTTCATCCCTTAAGTCTACTAGAAAAATAAAATTTTTCGAGATTTAGGGGCACATTTACTTAGCTTGAGCGAATGAATAGAATAAAAAAATACTTCGAATTTTGAACTTTTTTTTTGGCTATTTCAACCATCTAATTGGCTACTTCGACCTTCGACTACGACTTCTACTACGAATCGAATGATTCGAACTAATAATCGTTCGACTATTCGACCATTCGCCAGTCGAAGTACTGTCTCTTTAAAATATACTTCGACCCCCTACTTCGCCAACTAAAACCTACCGAACATCAATGATAGCCTATGGGGAAGGTTCCCATAGCCTTTCCTGTCAATTTGGGAACGAAGGAAAATCGTTCGATCGATGGATTAAAATCCTTCGAAACGGTCGATTCGAAGGATTTAATCGTTCGATCGTACGATTTTTCCCATGATCGTTCGAACTAACGAATTGCGGTAAATCCTTCGATATTCAAAGTCGAAGGATTTTACTTTGATGGTCGAATATCGAGGGTTAATTTAATTAAGTATTACCCCGAAGATGGAAAAGGTATGAATCTGAAAAAAAAGCATCTCAGACATGTCAAGGGTGTATATAAGTCAATGGGAGAGGTCCCTATCCTATTTGGATGTTTCTGTGGTCTGCGCTGGAATTAGCTTGAAACTTTTTGGGCAAAAAATCAGGAAAATTCAAGCTTTTTGGGAAAAAGTCTGAAAAAACGTACGATTTAGAAAAGAATGTACAATCGGGTTTTCTCTCGATTTTGTCAACTTTGTCCCCGATCTGATTAAATTGTGCTTTTTTAATAATAAATAAGGTCACACCATGGATTCTAGTTTGGTCTGACTTTTTTTTAAAACAAAATATCAAATGGATTGCGATAAATAATTCCCTTAATAAACCCAATAGGCTGGTTTTGCCTCCAATAAGGATTAATTATATCTTAGTTGGGATCAAGTACAAGTTACTGTTTTAATATTACAGAGACATTACAAGGCAAATCATTTTTAAAAATCTGGACAAAAAATGAAGAACTATCGTCAGTGAATAGTTTATAGAATTCTATAATTTAGCAAATTGTTCTGGAAACACAACAAACCTGTATAATCCCTCTGGAAATCCCCGGCTTCCATAGCTAATACTTTCAATGAAACTGAGATTTTTTTTTGTACCCAAGATAAATGGAACTATTGTCTGTGTGGTTATTTTGTTTGGTACAGCCCAAAAATTACTCAAAACGAAATGTATTAGTAATATTACAATGTCTAATTCCTGCTTTGAAAACAATTTTGTAAGGTCTTTGCCCCACCTCTAGTAACTACAGAATGATATAAATGTAGGACTTTGTAGCCTGTGCAACATCACTTCTCTCCACGATGGTCACAATGAGATCAGCCTTGAGAGTCCTGTGTGTCCTCCAAACTCTTCTATCTACTGGTAAGAACCAACTTTATGAGCCTTATTTATTAAAGTCCGTATTTATCGGAGTATTTTAATCAAAAAAGTCTGACAACTTCCCCAAAAACAATGGGCTTTTTCTTTATTTTCTTTTTATTTGTCTTTACATCCATTGGTTTAGTTAGTATTTGTTAGAGTTTCAATGATTTTTTTATATATCAATGTTATTCATTTTTGAAAATAACATTCCCTTGTACCTATTACAGCATATCCTCTGAGTCTGCTGTCATATAGATTTTTCTTGTTTATGTGAAAATCAAATAAAATATTTTAAAACAAAAAAAATCAGACCAAACTAGAATCCACGACTGAACCTTATTTATTATGCAAACATGAAAAAATAGAGCGTTTTTTAAAAAAATAGAGTTTTTTTCTGAGGTTTTTCCCACTCTGTTTTTTCAGACTTTTTCCCGAAAAACCTAAATTTTTCAGATTTTGCCTGAAAAGTCCACAATTGTTGGATTTTCAGGCTAATTCCAGCTCAGACCAAAGAAATGTCCAAATAGTATAGGGACCTCTCCATTTTACTTATATACCTCTCAGTAGGTCTGTGATGCCGAATTTTGGATTCTGACTTTTTCCATCCTCAGGGTATAATAAATCTCAAAAAAATTCAATGTTTTTTTTCACTAAAAATTCGGATTTTATCATAAAAAAATTATTATTTTTTATTTTTGATTCCTTTCTTTCTGACACTGAGCTAGGGAGGTTCAGGTCCAGGGCCATATATTCCTCCAGCAGTTGTTTGAGTCCATCTTTTTATTTTTAATTCTTTATTTACTTCTTTTGGGGTACATAAAAAAGGTAAGCAACGTAAATCTTTGGGTTCATCTTATACAAAGTTGTCTCTGTTCAACAGAGAAGAGAAGTTAGTGTTTAGGCCAAAGGGGCTGCTATGTGGTCCTGAGGGTTTGCCAATCCACTGATTAGCCTCTATACAAGGCTGCCAACATGGAATGGCTCTAAAGTTAAAATATTACATCAATGGTCAAATTTATGAACATTTCAAAATTGCGTCTACTGCAATTCAAGATGAACAAAATGCAAGTTTTCTGAATTCGAATTTTCAAGTTTTTTTTACTTTTTCAACTTTTAAAAAAGTCAATTTTTGGAATAAAAATAAAAAACTTGGGTTTAATCCGAATTTTTCTCCCCACATGACTGAAATTTGAGTGCTGACTAAAAAAAATTATAAACCTGCCTACCTGGTTTGGGATTACTACTGAGAACAAGCCCAGTTGGTAAATTGATCTAGTTAAACTTACTTAGTTCGAGTGAAGGAATAGAATAAAAAAAACTTCGAATTTCGAATGATTTTTTTGGCTACTTCGACCATCGAATGGGCTACTTTGACCTTCGACTACGACTTCGACTTCGAATCGAACGATTCGAACTAAAAATCATTCGACTATTCGACCATTCGATAGTTGAAGTACTGTCTCTTTATAAAAAAAACTTCGACCCCCGACTTCGCCAAGTAAAACCTACCGAACCTCAATGTTAGCCTATGGGGAAGGTCCCCATAGGCTTTCTAACAAATTTTTGGTTGAAGGAAAATCGTTTGATCGATGGATTAAAATCGTTCGATTCGAAGGATTTAATCAGTCGATCAAACGAATTGCGGTAAATCCTTCGACTTCGATATTCGAAGTCGAAAGATTTAACTTCGGCAGTTGAATATCGAGGGTTAATTAACCCTCGATACTCGACCCTATGTAAATCTGCCCCTTCATGTTACTTGTCTGTGCACCGCTAATAGCCTATCAGCTAAATTGGCAGAGGTGTATTATGTGGCAGTAAAGTAATTAATAGTTACACGGCTAAATGGCACATCTGATTGGACTACAATGTTAAGTAATCTATACAGACCATTTTATAGTGAAATGTTTTTGACTCATTAAGGGGGTTATTTATCAAAATCCATTTTTTCTGATTTTTTTTTAAAACAAAAGTCAGGCCAAACTAGAATCCACGATGTGACCTTGTTTATTATTAAAAAAGCCAGATTTAATTGGATCGGGGACAAACTCTAAGAAATTGAGTGAAGACCCAAATCGTACATTTTTTTCAGAATCGTATGATTTTTTCCAGGCTTTTTCATGAAAAGCCCCAATTTTTCAGATTTTTGCCCAAAAAATAATTGGATTTTCAGGCTAATTCCAGAGCAGACCACAGAAACTTCCAAATAGGATAGGGACCTCACCCATTGGCTTATATACAACCTTGGCAGGTCTAAGATGCCGGCTTTTTGGATTCTGACTTTTTCCATCCTCAGGGTATAATAAATCTTGAAAAATTCTATTTTTTTTACACTAAAACTTTGGTTTTTATAGTTAACAAAACTAGAATGTTTTCAAGTTTTTGGCATAAGGACTTTCAAAAATAACCCCCTACGTGAATGTCCATAGTGTGACCTTAATTGTGATTTATTCCACAGTTTCTTCTCTCTCGTGTGCGCATTGCACTCAGGTTGGTGCCAGAACATGCAGGGGACAGAGCAGACCTTGTGCTCCAAGACAACTTTGTGGCTCTTTATTAACAGTCTCCACAAATCCAGGTAGGTGTGTCCCAGGACATTTTATTTCTGGCTTTATTTGTGTTCCAGCAATTTTATTCTCTGTTTTGTTTCGATGTAAGACTTCTTATTAAAGTGTTGTGTCACTGACAGTGTTGGCCTGGGACCCAGGGGGGTCCATGTATAAAGCTTAGACCTGAATTTGCCTTGCAAAATACTTCTTCTTTCTCTCTCATAGTTGACTGTTTATCTCCTATTTGTTGCGTCTGCTGTAATACGGTCACTCAATAAAAATGCTCTTCTTTGTCATGCTTAGGGAGAACCACCATGAGCATCACAAGAGCATGCTTTGATATAAACCAGTGCAGCCTGCAAAATGCAGGTTATAGCGTACCGGATACAAAAACCAAGATGGCCATCTCCTGCTGTTTAGGTGACAACTGCTCTCCACATGTACTCAACTGTAAGTGTTTCTGTATCCTACCACCTGAGTATTCATAAGGCTCAATGTCTCATCGGTAAGAGTGAAGTTACCTTGCAGCCACTTGGGTGTTCCAGTTGCATTGCTACCAGCAGCATAAACCTTGGTTGCGAGAGGGCAAAAGTGTGTTAATGCAACTGCTGAACCTTTGTTAGATTATGCAGAACTCTGAAGGTGCAGTACTCTGGAGCACAACACAGTCATGCACTTATGAATGGGGGGCAATGCTCTCATTTCACCTTGAGCTCACAGGTGCTCCTTAAAATTAGGGATGCACCGAATCCACTTGTTTGGATTTGGCCGAACCCCTGAATCCTTCGAGAAAGATTCGGCCGAATACCGAACCGAATCCGAACCCTAATTTGCATATGTAAATTGGGACGGGAAGGGGAAAACATTTTTTACTTCCTTGTTCTCTGACAAAAAGTCACGCAATTTCCCTCCCCGCTCCTAATTTGCATATGCAAATTAGGATTCGGATTCGGTTCGGCCGGGTAGAAGGATTCGGCCGAATCCGATTCCTGCTGAAAAAGGGCGAATCCTGGCCGAATCCCGAACCGAATCCTGGATTCGGTGCATCCCTACTTAAAATGCATTAAAAATGGCACTAGTAAGTAGCATGTAGGTGGATGGCCATGTACCACCCATTGACCAAGGTGGTCTACAAGAGAGAGCACACCTACATCTCACCTTCTACATCTAATATATACAGTATACATATTGAAGTGCTTGATGCAAAAAATTATAACTCTCAACCATTTCTCAACCATTTCTTACTAGTGCGATCCCATTGACCTCATACTTTAGTGAGGGCCCTGCTATAACCTGTGCCTTAACCAGAGATCGGCAGGAGGCAACATACAGCATTATAGTGTTGAAAATATAGAATTATGTATTTGTTATGGGCAATGAATGAACTATTTATAAAATAAAAACACATCTCTTTTTCTTCTAAAAGTGCCAGCAGATAACCACCAACTGAACGGACTGACTTGCCCAACCTGCTTGTCTACGGATTACAAAACATGTTCTGGCCCAGAGAGGCTGCGGTGCACTGGGAAAGAGACAAGCTGCTTTACACAATCCGTGAAAATGTCAGGTAAATCTAATAATGTGCTGCTACTCCCTGAATTCACTGCATATTGCACCCATTTCTGCTGTTTGTCTTCTGAATTCTGCTCACTACATCTAAAGATATATTTTTCTAGAAGACAGAAATGTAAATCAACTTCTTGATTCATGTTATGGTCCCAGAAAAGATTTGGATGCACCAACTAATATTTAGTAATAAAGACCTGCTCTGAAGTTATATTTGTTCTCTACAGGAATCCACACAAGCACTTTGGTGTATCATGGTTGTGCTACCGAGACCTTCTGCAAAACAGGCAACCGCACCATAAACGCTAATACACTAAATGTGGACATTACAATTTCCTGTACCAATGGTATCAGAGTGAATACAGGCACCACTACAGTGGCAGCTTCCAGCACCAAGGGAAATCTTACCACCAGTATGGGAAATTCTTCCAGCACCAGAGGAACTCCTGTAACCACCACTGGAAATGGTGTCACTACTAGAGGATTTCCTTCTAACGCCATAGGCAATCTAACCACCAGTATGATAAATTCTTCCAGCACCAGAGGAACTCCTGAAACCACCAGTGAAAATGGTACAACTACTACAGAAAGCCCTTCCAACACAAGGGGAAATGTTACCACCAGTATGATATATTCTTCCAGCACCAGAGGAACGCCTGTAACCACCAGTGAAAATGGTGCAACTACTACAGGAAGCCCTTCCAACACAAGGGGAAATGTTGCCACCAGTGTGGAAAATTCTTCCAGCACCAGAGGAACTCCTGTAACCACCAGTGGGAATGGTGTTACTTCTAGAGAATTTCTTTCCAGCACCAGAGGCAATCTTACCACCAGTATGGGAAATTCTTCAAGCACCACAAGGACCCTTTTAACCACCAGTAGATATGGTGTAACTACTACAGGAAACCCTTCCAACACAAGGGGAAATGTTACCACCAGTATGAAAAATTCTTCCAGCACCAGAGGAATTCCTGTAATAACCGCTGGAAATGGTGTCACTACTAGAGGATTTCCTTCCAGCACCAGAGGCAATCTTACCACCAGTATGGGAAATTCTTCAAGCACAAGAAGAACTCCTGTAATCACCAGTAGAAATGGCACAACTACTAGGGGAAGCCCTTTCAGCACCAGAAAAAGCTCTACCACGGCAAGAAGGAACACCGCAACAAGCAAAATGAACCCTACAAATACCAGTAAAAAATTTGCAACTACTAAAGCCAATAGTTCCAGTACCAAAGGAAGACCTACCACAACTAGGAAGACCACTACAACCACCAAAATGAATCCTGCAAGCACCAGTGGAAATGTGGCAACTACTATAGTGACAAGATCCAGCAATAGAGGAAGCTCTACCACCACTAGCCTCAATTCTACAACCAGCAAATTAAATCCAAAAAGCACTAGTGAAAATGCTGCAACAACTAGAAGAAGAAGAAAAAGAAGAACTACTCTCAGCACCACCACCAGACAAATGGTTTAAGGCACCAGTGCTACTGTTTGTTGGAGCATAATGCAAGATATTTAGAATTCCAGGAAACATAATAAAATACACATAGTGATTTTATTAGTTTTACTTATAATGCTTAACCAGTTTGTTTATAATATTAAAGGGGACCTGTCACCCTCTTGTGCAGGCGGTATTGGGCATTTCTCCACTGGCACTAGATTATGCTTAAAAAAAATAAAAATGATTCTACAGCCTCTAATTCTTCCCTATATGTGCCGGATTTTGTTTGATTCAAAAGGGATTTTCACTTGACAGGATCCTTAGCCAGAAAATGTCCAAACTATATCATTGATAAATATGGATTGGGTGATCTCTAGCATCTGCGACACTTGAGCTATTGTTGACCTTAAACAGAAGAAAAATGGAACGTTGTAGTTTGTAGGTTTAGTTTGAAGGCTTGGAAGGCTTGCAATTCCTGCTCTTCAGAAAGAGAGATTGAAGAGAGTCTATTTCTGTAGGATTTAGATCAGGGCTGTCCATTTGGGGGAGACTATTGACTTATATTTATTTTTTAGCAAAATTTGGCTTTTCAGTATGCATCATTGCACAGTAGGTTGAAGAACAAACCAATAACTACATGGTTTGACCTGCACCCTACAATATCAAATGCTAATTGCTCTCTTTGGAGGAGGGAGTCTACTTTAGTCTTCCAGCTAGGGAGTGGACCTTGACGCCAGTGTCTTGCGTTTTGTGGGATTTATATCTTTCCCTGGGTGTGGTTTTCTCTTTTCCATTCCTTAGGCTAGAGGCTGCTGGTAATTTGCCCCCCTTAGGTGTAACTGCTGGCTTTTGACCAACCCCATTAAGATGATGTGAGGCAGATATCCATTAGGACTCTGTATTATAAGTTTGTGCTTTATAGTGGTGCAACAAGACACATTTTGAAATTGAAATAGTTCAAGATCCATCTGGGCCATTCCAAGCTTATGAAATACACACGTACATATGAGATAAGCAGTGAGTACATCGTGGTACTATTTATATAAATATATATATATATGTAACACACCCGTGGGTCAGCCTGTTAAGTAGTATAGGATGTGTGACTGGCTGACAGTGTACCCCAGATATCCTTAGTCTGTGGGCAACTACCAGCAGTGTGTAGTTGCCCCTTTAATTACCTTACCCTCAGGTGGATCCTGGGTGTCTTTTGGTGAACAGATCAACCAATCTGAAAGTAACAGCAGTCCAGGGTGATTGTTTCAAATAAATAACTTATTTATTGGACAATGGCAGTTTGATATGGCTCACAGCAGCAGTATAGCAACACACAGTGGACAACCTTAACACTTTTTGATATTTCCAGTAGATCCCTCACAGGTGCTAGCTCAACCTGTCTTTATGATTTTCCCAAACGCTAGGGATCCTATGGGGTATCTTGCTCCTTAACATTTTCCCTGCTCCTGACTTCACCAACTCGTGTCCCTATCTGGTGGCTTGATCACCTCAATGGTGCTAACCCCAACTACTCTACCTGCAGAAAGCTGCTCACTAAATAATCTGCCACTATCTTTCACTCCTACTAAATAAACTTGGTGCTTGATACTGACCAGACCTGACCCTGTACCCACCTCCCTGCAGGGTGGGATCCAGGAAGTGAGCCCTGAGTGAGCACTTGTGTGATCTCCCTTTTAAACACTCCCACCTACTGGGCAAACCCTTAAACTACAATGGGACCAGGAAAAGGGACAAAGCTAGCTGGGTGAATAAAAGAACCACTTAGGTGTCCAATACAAGGGAAAACTGCCTGAGTAAAACATACCTAAACCTCAGGGTCTCTACATACATACAAATACAATTCCTTTCATGTAAGCCCTAGATTCTTTGGTTGCACAATTGTGAATGAAGTAGACTAGTAAATTATAGCAGAAGGAGCCAGAGCCAATAAAACAAACTCCCAGTCAAGAGTCTCTAAGGTTTTGTCTAGAATAATGTCCCCATGTGAAATTAGGACTACATAAAGAGAAAATATAATATATTTGTAAGAATAATTCATTTGCCATTTATTCTGCCTCACTAACTTTTTTGGGGCCATTCAGTCAATTTGACAGCCCATTTGAAAGCTGGACATATGACATATTAAATCCATTTAAATACATCAAATGCTACCAGACAAAGAGAATGCTCAGAAAAGGAGCACAATATTTCAAAAACCAATTAAAACCTATTGCCAGATTTACTGATGGTTAATAAAGATGATGATTTGAGGTGGGAACAGTCCATAAAACATCATATGATCCCTATCAACTTGTGTTTGAGATTGTGAGAGCTGGGGTTATTGTAGGTAACTACTCCAGCTCCTGAAATAATTACACATGTAGATGCAACACACCCTATCTCCGTGTGACAAACAGGGTGTGCGTTATGCAGACTACGAGGCAAGAAAACATGCGTTACCTGTTGGCGTGCACTGCTGGCACTGTTGGTGGTGCCTAATTCAAGAATAGGATCCACTGGTCCATAGGATCTTTCACTCTCCCCTAATTGTTCATCTATATCTTTCACTGTGCTGAGAGGGTTACCTTTAATGAAGGTGATGGGAGCAATGTAGGATCTTTCTCTTAGAACAGCATGAATTTTGTAAACCCAGAGCTGGCCGAGACTGGGTTTAGTTCAAAGAAGAGTCACGTGAAATATTTATTGTTGAATTAGAATATTAGTACTATGGTTTTTCACGGGAAAATTAATGGGAGAGATTTTAGGGTTGTCACCTTTGTGCGGCTCACAATCAGGGCAGGGGATGGGGTCATGATGTCACAGGGGCGGGTCAGTGATGCTGAGGGAGGGGCATGCTGAATCACGTGGGCAGGGCTATGATGTGGAGATTAGCAATTGGCTGATCGCCATGTCAATCAGGGGAGATCCTGCCCAGTTTTCCTAATTTGGGCAACCCGGGCAGCCCTTGAAAAACCTGCCTGTCTGGGTCAAATCGACAGATGGCAACCATAGAGAGATTCCATTTCACTTTTCTCCCAACTCAGTTCCAGTTTCAATAGAGTTTTCATGTAATAAACAGGGAGATTGTTTCACTGAATTGTGTCTGTCTCTATTGTAAAATCTGGAATTTTCCAGAAGGCTTTTGAAATGAAACTGGATCTGGCCCATAATGTGAAAAAAATTGCTGAGATTCCTTGAATCCATATGTAAATAACAAATAAACTAGATAAACTTGATATCTGCCGCCCCAGAAGGAGTGAGCTTTGTTCTCTGAGGAACACGTTCTTGTGACGTTCAGGGAGGGCACCTCAACTGTACTATGAGTACTTTAGTAGTAGTGTATAATTAAAAGAAGCATTGAGGCCTCGTTCTCCATGGTATGCAGGTTACCATGCAGTAGGAACCACTTTTTATTAGTAATATTCCTTGTTTTATGTGTCTGTTTAGCTGTTCCTTCTGGCTGGATTTTTGCTGAATCAGAGCCATTGAGTGACTGCTAACAAGAATAGGACTGAAGCACAAGATAATATACTTCTGAAGATTTCATTTCACGTGTGTGGGTAATGAAAACCACATCTGCTGACCGTGTTATAATCCCCTATAATACTCTTTATTGTGCTTGAGTTTTCTTTTTTTCTTAATTTTATGACAAGACTTTGAGCTCCTTTAAAGATTTAAGAGAAATGACTTAGACAGTTGTTATTATCTATTTCTTGTTTTATAAATCTATTATTGTCCCAGATATTTGTGCTTTTCGAGTGCTAGACAGGTGCAGTAGGAGTCATATAGTGACCTTAGCTGTACTTTCTGACAGCTTTTTGGCAAGTCATTGTCAGTCCTGGGGTATTTACACCAGGGGTAGTAACTCATAATCACCATGTTTTAGTGAAAGAGAAAACTGCTTTAGTTCTTAAGAGATGCACTTGGCAGCAAGTGGTGCAAATGGCTCCATACCAGAGCCGCAGAGAGTTTCCCTGACAGATCTGGGGGGAAATCCAATGGGTTTAAAAAAAAAATAAAAATCATAATACATTTTGCACCCCCCGCCCCCCTTACTAAATGAGCATTGGCACAAGCAAGTGATGACTCAGATACGAGCATTATAAAGCACATTACACAAATATTGTGTATCCAGGGGTGCTTCGCCAATGAGGCGAGTTGGGGCTGTCGTCTCAGGCGGCAGCACCCCAAAAATGCTGCTCCTGGTACTTTAAGAGCGAATTTCCGGGGGAGGGGGGCAGCAGCAACTGCTGGGGCCCCTGTGTGTATCACAGGCGGTTAAACAAATCCTCTTGTAAAATAGTTCTGGGCAAGTTCCCACACATTGTAATCAAGGTATAATTAATGACGTCAGTGCTACTTTCTATTGCATAATCAAGTGTAAGCTTGAATTTCCAGTCTTGCGTTTTTCATATTCTGTAACTCCTGTGTATAAGGCAAGTGCCATATGGTATTACTTTATATTCTCTCTTGTCATTTATTGTCCCTACTATCATTATTCTTTTCTAGAAAGTAGGCATTTTCTATATTATATTAGTAAATGATTGTCGAGAACAAGTATTAGGCAGTACATGGTTTAAACCCCCTTCCCCAACACATTGTGGCATTACCCTCACCCTGACAAAAATTGAACTCGAAATAACAAGGTTAGAACAAGGATATAGAACATTTCTTAACATTGGGTTCCTAAGCAGGATTGTCACCAAGAACATTGGACATTGACACTAAGTATTATAGTGGGTTTGGACTTACTAATACAACTTTCTTGAGCGTCTGTGGTCAATTGAGTCTCACTTCCAACATATCAGGCACCGAAAGCTACAAATGGCAGCTACCTGAACCAACAATAACCTTTTCTTTTAATACTGAGAGACACTTCTGAGCAAGAGTTGGAGTCCTGGCAGCAGTTGGAGTTGGAGTCCTGGCAGCAGTTGAAATTTGCTAAACCAACAAAGTGTCCTGGAAAACATTCCTATTGGTTTACTGACTATGATTTGGTTCTAACCACCCCCACCAGAAAATAATTTACAAAAAAGTAAAAATCAAAAGTAAAAAAAAAAAGAAAAAGCTATAAACCAAATAAAAGTCCATGTGATGCTACTAGAAAAACACAAGGATGCCTCTTCCACTAATAACTCTCTGTCCTAGGCTCAGGTCTATTTTGTCTTCTCACAAATCTGGACTTGATCCTGCAGTATCATTTATTCTTCTCCTAATTGTTTTATATCTGCATTTACAAGGCCAAAACACAATTATCTCTGTACAACAGACCAACACATGATACCACGTGGCACCTCCTCAGTGCTCTGATGATTAGTCACATTGTCATGTAACACCAGTTTATTTGTACACATCTGAAGGTTGGTGATTATGAAGAAACCCAGAATTACATAGGACCAGAATTGCTCTGGCTTGTTTATGACATTTTCCCTCCCCAGCTACACCTACAGCCAGAATCATTATTTAAACGTCTCTTTCAACCTTCATCCTCTCACTTCTGGCAGCATCACCTGCTAATAATGATATTCACAGTGGGGCTCCTGCTCTCGGTTCTTTTATCAACAGGTAAGAACTCATACTATTTCCGTGAGGGTTATTCATTTCGTTTTTATAGAACAATGATACTTTTGTAGACTGTATATTTTTTATGTCCAGGAACCCCGTTGATATTTTCCCAGTAGACTCATTTGTAAGGTCTGCCATTGAGAAGACTACAATTACCTTCCTGCTGTTGGTCATATACTGTATCAGTCATTTCTCTATTTTGGGCTGCAGTTTTGAAGCCTGACACTCGTTGAGTCTCTCATGGCTTTCTTTTTAGTTTCACTTTAGTTCCTTAGTATTAATTGGGTACAAAATACTACTATCGTCCATTTCATGTCAAGGGGTAAAGGTTTCTGTAGGACACCAAGGAGATATGCATCTCATGCAAATTCTCTCTCTTGCATCTAGCTTAGTTAAAGCAATGAGACCAGATGTTTATGTATTGGTGCAAAATGAACACTGTAATTAATGGAGCGGCTACAGAAACATAAGGCGGAAATGGCACGGGTTGGGGTTTACATTAAACTAATTGCTGCAATTTGCTTTCACAAACAGCAAACTCCTTTTATTATTCATGTGCAGCTCCCAATGATCAATTGCTCTCACTGTCTCCAGCTATTAGCTTTGGAATCTCGATTACCTGACCTATAAATAGTTTCTCTTGTACTATTATTACAATACATCAGATACTTTTACTATTTATGATTTTCATTTGTCTCCCTCCCTTGTCCATATCCTGATATTTCTAGAGTCTTTTGTAAGTTTCTTCCTTTACTTGTTTCTCCAACAGCAGAAACATTAAAAAAAAAAATGGCAAAATAATGAAGTTATGAGAAAAGATTAGTGGTTATGTTTAGAGAACAGGCACTTATTAGGGGTCACAATTACAAGTACATTATAGCACGTAGAAACTATAGAAAAGAACAAAAGACCAGAGGCTCCTTATTTAGACAAGAGGAACAGAACTTGCAGATGAAGCAGCATAGGGGGTTCTTCACAGAGAGGACAGTGAAGTTGGGAAATGACCTAACATAGTAAGTTAGGTTGAAAAAAGAAACTACATCCATCAAGTTCAACCTTTTAAGTCTATATATAACCTGCCTAACTGTTAGTTGATCCAGAGGAAGGCAACCCCATCTGAAGACTCTCTAATTTGCCTCAGAGGGGGAAAAATTCCTTCCTGACTCCAAGATGCAATGGGACCAGTCCCTGGATCAACTTGTACTATGAGCTATCTCCCATATCCCTGTATTCCCTCACTTGCTAAACACCATCCAACCCCTTCTTATACCTATCTAATGTATCAGCCTGTACCCCTGATTCACTTCCCAGCTCTCCCTGTAACACCCCTTTCCCTCCTCTAATCTCATTGGCTCCCTCCTGTCTGCTGGGAGGAGCTACTGGTGAATAAAGCATCCGACCCTTCCTTGTACCTATCTAATGTATCAGCCTGTACCCCTGATTCACTTCTCAGCTCTCCCTGTAACACCCCTTTCCCTCCTCTAATCTCATTGGCTCCCTCCTGTCTGCTGGGAGGAGCTACTGGTGAATAAAGCATCCGACCCTTCCTTGTACCTATCTAATGTATCAGCCTGTACCCCTGATTCACTTCCCAGCTCTCCCTGTAACACCCTTTTCCCTCCTCTAATCTCATTGGCTCCCTCCTGTCTGCTGGGAGGAGCTACTGGTGAAGAAAGCATCCGACCCTTCCTTGTACCTATCTAATGTATCAGCCTGTACCCCTGATTCACTTCCCAGCTCTCCCTGTAACACCCTTTTCCCTCCTCTAATCTCATTGGCTCCCTCCTGTCTGCTGGGAGGAGCTACTGGTGAATAAAGCATCCGACCCTTCCTTATACCTATCTAATGTATCAGCCTGTACCTCTGATTCAGGGAGACAATTCCACATCTTCACAGCTCTCACTGTAACAAACCCCTTCCCAATATTTAGCCGGAACCTCCTTTCTTCTAATCGGAATGGGTGCCCACCTGGCAGTTAATGTTGTGTTGACAATTGCTTGCACAAGCATAGTATTCAAGGCTATTGTGGTCTCAAACAGTGATGGGCGAATGTATTAGACAGGCGCAAATTCATGGCAAATTTGCGCAATTCTCCACTGGCGAATAAATTCGGCCGTGAAAATTCGCTGGCGAAAATTCACCGGCGTCAAAAAAATGGATGCTGGCGCAAATTCGCCCATCACTAGTCTCAAAGTCTACAGTTTAATATAGGTACTATATTTTTATATATGTGACTGTATGGATAGATCTATATATGTTTATATGCATTTTTATCAATCAAGAGTTTTTTTAAGTGTAGAAATGCTGCTTCTGTTGTAGGCAATATGCAGATTTTTATAACAAACAGAAAAACCAGGAAATAAAAAAAGAAGGTGTCACTGTTTTTCATGGATAAGAGGAATGGTTCTAAACCATGGCACAGCTGGTGCATTAAAGCCATCAGAAAACCTACACAAATGCTTATTTTCAATGTTTGCGCCCAAGGCAAAAATCTATTTGGATAAAACCAAGCCAGATGCAATGGATTTGCTCTTGACATTTAGGAGCTGCCTTGTATTTCTATCTAAACCTTGATGGAGGCTGCAAATACATGTTCTGTAGAACAGCAGGGCACACTGTATAATAAAAAAAGTATAATCACTTGGTCCCTAGTACAATATGAGCTCAATATGAGTCCGTGGTCTGAAATCTTGCAATATTAAAGCATTGCAGCCTGAGAAATTGGATTTGTGGTGATAAGTACAAACAAAAACAGAAAAAAATGAATTCTCAGACCTTTTCAATAAAATAATGATGAAAAACGAATTAAATATGTTATAAAACGTAATTACGAAAATAACTATTTTCCTGTTATTTGATTTAAAAAGGTCCTATATTGCTAAAATACATGTTTTTTTTGATATTTAAAAAAATAAACCCAATTTATGTTTTGCTGACATGCCTGCATATTTTTTATTTAATATTGCGTCTATAGTAAATAGGCCCCCTGCCTTCTATCCAATTCATTGTGATTTTAACTGCCTTGTTTTTTGTTTTTTTTACAGCTTCTTCTCTTTCCTGCATAACTTGCTCTCAGAAAAATGCTACACTTTGCAAAGGAATTAGCATACTATGTCCTAATGAAACCCTTTGTGGCTCATTATTGTTATCCAAAACTACAGGTAATTTGGTGTTTATCAATGTTTAAAAAAAAAAAAAACAGCAATTTTATTGTAAATGTATTTCACTTCACTTTAAGGGGCCGATTCACCAAGGGTCGAATATCGAGGGTTAATTAACCCTCGATATTCGACTGGGAATTAAAATCCTTCGACTTCCGAAGTCGAAGGATTTTAGCGCAAATAGTTCGATCAAACGATCGAAGGATTATTCCTTCGATCGAACGATTAAATCCTTCGACTCCAACGATTCGAAGGATTTTAATCCAACGATCGAAGGAATATCCTTCAATCAAAAAAACTTAGGAAAGCCTATGGGGACCTTCCTCATAGGCTAACATTGAGTTCGGTAGGTTTTAGATGGTGAACTAGGGGGTCGAAGTTTTTTCTTAAAGAGACAGTACTTCGACTATCGAATGGTCGAATAGTCGAACGATTTTTAGTTAGAATCCTTCAATTCGAAGTCGTAGTCGAAGGTCGAAGTAGCCCATTAGATGGTCGAAGTAACCCAAAAAATACTTCGAAATTCAACGTTTTTTTTACTTTGAATCCTGCACTCGAAGTTAGTGAATCGGCCCCTTACACTTGGCCATTAAGAGGGAACATGAAAGTCTGAAAGAAAGTTTTTGGCGATTGATGGGGGGGATGCTGAAAGCTGCCACAAGAGTTGGACATCATTGATGAGTGAATTTGTCAAGTTTCGCTGCACTGCATCATTTTTGAAACTGCAAAAAAATCTGAGAAAAGGTGAAACAATTTTCAAAAAGCATTGAAGTCAATGGACATCAAATTTTTTTTTACAACCAGCAATTTTTTCTCACGCCAAATGCAATAAAATCAACAGGCAACTTTTTTGTCTCATCGACTTTTTTGTCTCAGCAACTTTTTTGTCGAAATGCATTAAAGTCAATGGGCATTTTTTCTTATGGCCAATTTTTTTTGTCTCTGCAATAAGTTTGTCTCGGCAACTTTTTTGTTGCAGCGAATCCATGTCTGGCAAAATTCCCTCATCACTACTAGACATCCCTGAAATAATCAGCATATCTAACAGCGGTTGCAATCTGTTTAATACTTATGGAATGGTTCCTCTCTAATTCTGGGGCTTTGGGCACGCTCTAGTGACGGGCGAATCTGACCTGTTTCAGTTCGCCAAAAATTTGCGAAACAGCAAAAATTTGACAAAATGCATTGAAATCTATGGGCATCAATTTTTTTTTTGTCACGGGATGCGGAGCGTCAGATTTTTTTGTTGCACAACACAGTTTTTTCACCCATTGGATTCTATAGGCAACATTTTTGCTGAGTAAAATTTCACTCATCAGGAGCAAGCACTGTTTCTGCCCCACCCTAAATCTGGACCTGCCTAAATTTCCTCCTTATTTGTTGTTCTTAGATGGACGAACTCAATCGAATATTGCCAGAGGATGTTTCCAGCAAGAGCAGTGTTGGCAACCTATGATATTCCGATTTGCTAATGCCACGTCCAAGCAGATCATCTCCTGTTGTTCCGAAGACAATTGCACTCCACTTGATGAGCTATGTAAGTGCCCCTGTGTTCTTTAAGCAACAAGTTTTGTGTTGGTTTGGTACAGGCAGTCAGTAATAAGTTAACATAAAGGCCCATACACTACGACCCAAATTCACTAAGCGCCGAATCGCCTAACGCTAGCGTCAATTCGCTAGCGATGGGCATTTTCGTTACTTCGCAAATTCACTAACGAACGCTGGCGTAAATTCGCTAGTGTTACTTCGCACCCTTACACCTGGCGAATTTTCGCTATGGACGTCACTACGCAAATTCACTAATGCGCACATTGTACGGAACGCTACCTTTTACGCCAGACTTCCTTCGCCGACCTCAGACCAGGCGAAGCGCAAAAGAGTAGATAGGGATCGCTTAAAAAAAGTCCCAAAAAACGCTGGCGTTTTTTCTATATTATGGGTGATAGGCTGAAAAAGATCGAAAAAATTTTTGGGGCTCCCCTCCTTCCCCCTACATTTCCTGACTCATGGCAACTTAACTATACAGTGGGCACATGTGTAGGGCAAAAAAAAAAATTATTTGATGTTTTGAAGGTTTCCCAGGCATTTGTACTGATTCTACGTATTCCTCCATTGAAATTTGAATTTGGCGCCGTATGCAAATTAACCATCGCTAGCGTAACTTCGCTTCGCTTAGCGAATCAACGCTAGTGCAACTTCGCAACCTTACGCTACCCCTGTGCGCAACTTCGGATTTTAGTGAATTTGCGGAGCGCTGGCGAAACTGTGTTTCAGTAGTGCATTTCTGGCTCATGCTGGAATCAGCCAGCTAAGAGCGGGTGACATCTGTCGGGGACTCACAGCATGGTGTTGTTTGCAGCTCAAGTTAGGTTGAGAAGCTATATCAACAACTGTAGGAATAATATAACTATTTGTGAAACAGATCTCCCAAGTCCCAACAAGAGAAATCAGTGGAGGACGTCCTACAGTAGCAAGAGAGTCCTCCATCTATTATATTTAGTCATGTTTTACACAACTATAAATTTACTGTTTTTAACCCCAAAAAGTACATTGTATGCAATTTTATAACATCGTTTATAAAAATAAACTGCTTTCGGCTAATTGAATTACATTTCAGGTGCTAATATAGCCAAGATGCTATTTTTAAGAGAACTGCTAAAATAAATCTCTGCTCATCTTACGGGAATGACAAGCCAGGTTGTTCTTGGATTGAAGCCCAATGAATCCGAGCAAGGCCATAACATGAAAACTTGATGCTCCTGTGGGAAAGTGCACTTAGTAATCTTCATTAATATTAATTAAATGTTTCATCACCTTTCCAGAACTTAAGGTGTTAAACATGTGGATGTGATAGACTCTTCTTGTATCTTGTTTTATACTCAAGGCCCATCTAACAACAATAGGGCTAAGATTTCTAACATTCAATAGCACTGTATTCATGAGAAGTGGGTGGGGGAGACATGCATGCCTCCCCTCCTGGCCCCAAACGTGTGCATCATTTCTTTCCCTCTAGCAGCCAAAAAAACCATGTGCCTTTCAGACTCTTTGTCCTACATCTTCCACTGGATTCGAAATTCCAAGGCCAGACCATGGACACAAGTGCTTTTTAATTGAGCACTAGGACATGTGATTTTGCTCCCCTTAGTTCTCTAGCATCTGTGGTCAAAGTTAAAGACCTCTAATATGAGATGTACTGTTGGCCAACCTGGGCACAGTGTGGATCATATAGTAAGGTCTTGCCCTTTTTAAGTATATGAGTGTACCATACAATAAACTTGTTGGTTTCTAATTCACCAATGGACCTTCCCAAAAGACAGAAGAATAGCTCTTGGGATTACAAGATAGGAGGTTTAATCTTAAAGGCAACAGGACATATAAGGATTCTAGGCATTTAGTTGACAGGCAATAGATCTATGGGTGGGTAATTGCTGCAAATTGCTCCTCGTTGAGTTGAACATCAATATCTTGGGGCAGATGCCTTGCATTTCTTGTTGGCAAATGAGAAAATACAAAGTTACTGGCACAAATACTCAAACTACAATGATGGTCCAAAGACTGGCCCAATTACATTTCTTAGAGACAAAAGTTAGTTCTTCTTCTGAACAGTTTCATGGTGTATGTAGGAATTATCTGAGAAACTTTTATGAAAGTGTCTTGACAGTAGCTACCAAGCATCCCTTTAACTGACTCCAGCAAGCCAGATACAACTTCAGGAAATGTAGGTTTACTATTAGTACCAATAGCCTCACCAAAATATCTAAATGTGTTTCATTGGATTTATTTAGGCTGTGGTAATTATGGGCAAGTTTAGATTCTGAATTGACAACAGTGCCTCCCTGCCCTGCTGGATGTTTCTTTTCTACCTGGACAGACTAACTGTGGCTCTCCAGGTGTCGATGAATAATTTACCAAGGGCCCAAGACATATAGGGGTGCAGCTCCGGCACGTACACCATCCATCAGTGGTACCCAGCCGCCCAATAACCTGCTTCCAATGCTATTGGTACTGTCCCCTATACCCAGATAGCAATGTACTGGGCTTCACTATATCTGAACAATATAATCACTGTGCAATAGACCCCCAGCTATTTGTAAACTTGATTGTCAAATAAGCACAGTGGATATAATGTATTCTTTACATAGAACAGCTAAACATCTGATGTTTGATGGTCAATCCTTCTTGCTTACAGTACCAGTTGATATAAACGAGCCCAATGGAATGACTTGTCCAACCTGTTTCTCCACACAACCTAATGGCTGTTTTGCCGAGGAGATGATAAATTGCGCCGGGGAAGAGACCCAATGCGCCTCTGTTACACTGTCAGGTAAATACAAAATAACTGCAGCCAACAGTAACATAGAAATCACATAGGTCTGCTGGTCAATGGACAATGCAGGCCCTTTGCTGGTGCTGGTGTGACATGGATAAAGGAATATTGAAAGAATAATTAGCATTTTTAGTGACAGTAAAATGGAAATCCCTTTTACATGTCCCATTTTATATTGGTATTTAATATATTTGTTTACTAAACATATCTAGATTTCATAAAATGATAATACAACGGGTGCCAAATTGTACTGTTTACCTCTTCAGAGTTCAAGATCTGGCAGTAATGGGAACAACGGGTTTTTATAAAGGACTTTAGGAAAACGTTATCTCTGTATAATGATCTGCTCTTAATCTTTTGTTTGTTTCTACAGAGGCTGCTCAGTGGGCTGATTGGCTTGTTTCATTTTGATCCTTGGGATCAGGGAGTAGAATGTGGATTTAGTTTCTGAATTAAATTTCCACCCTGTTTAGACTAATAAATAACCAAAAAGATAGAAATTCCCTAATGAAATGAATATACAAAAAAAGCCCTGTTGATTGAACCAATGCCTTGCTGAAAATATTCTATATCTACAGAGTGGTCCAGAATCACCTTTATTTGTAGTTAAAGGAGAAGGAAAGCTCAAAGACTGTTTATTGTCAACAGATTAGCCACAATAGTGCAAGATTGAATGCTATATTTATTCTGCAGAATACTTTACCATACCTGAGTAAACAGCTCTAGACACTGTCTCTGTTTGTTTAGGATAGAAGCTGCCATATAAGCTTGGTGTGACATCACTTCCTGCCTGAGTCTCTCCCTGCTCACTTACAGCTCTGAGCTCAGATTACAGCAGTGAGAGGAGGAGGGAGGGGAAGAGGAACAAACTGAGCATGCTCAAGCCCTAGCCCTGGAGGTTTATGCTGAAAACAGGAAGTCTGATACAGAAGCCCATGAGTACACAATAGAAGGAAAGAAACGTGGTGTTTCTTTTGACAGAGGACTCAGAGCAGCATTACTTTGAGGGTTTACTGGTGTATTTATATTGAGCTTTCTGATAAAGCTAATTTAATTTTAGCCCTTCCTTCTCCTTTAATAGCAAAGCTCTGATTACTGTGTACTGTATATCGCTATCAAACATGAAAAGGTAGCAAAAACTTCTCCACAGCTGCTAATATCAAACCTAGATTTAACAGTTTAACAGTTTAGAGACACCGTAGGGCTCATTTGTTAATTAAGTATAAGAGCACTAATGTGTGCAAAAGCCAATGTCTGGTATGAGATTCATTAGGGGGTTGGAGGGGGGAACCAATGGGCCACGCCCTACCTGTTCTTCATGATATTTAAGACTTTAGAACAAAATTGGCAATAGTACTATTTGCTTTAAAGCTCAAGTATTAACAATGTATTAACAAAATATTTCCTATGGTTTTTATTGGCAGGACCCTTAACAGGAGCAGTCTCATTTCAAGGTTGCTCTGATGACAATCTCTGCTCATACGGCAATTACAATCTGAGTGCCATAACCAGCACCATTGTCTGCTCCAATACTACTGACAATACTACTGACAATACTACTGACAATACTACTGACAATGGAACCACCACTGGAATATCAACAAGCAATTCTACAGCCACCATTGGAAACACAACCGGGTCTTCTGATACCAATAATACCGTTGAATATACAACTAACGCTCCTTTTACTATTAATAGTGATATTAAGGGTGTCAGTGAAAATGCTGGAAGTGGTTGCAGTAGATTTCAGGGTCACTTTTTATTGTCAGTAGCTGCTCTTTTTGTACTAATGAACCTAATATCTTAAACACAGTCGGGTCATGAATAATGCTCTTGGGTGGGTACATCTACTGGCCAAGTAGCATCCAACCCAAAAAATTGATTTAATGAATATATCTTAGACCAGTCAACACTATGTTAACTACTAATTGTTTTTTTATTGGTTGCTACAATGGGGCCAATTCTACCAAATTTTCTATAATAATATCAAGTTAAAACCACTGTTCCTCTACAGAAAAATGATGCATGTTCTTTAGGGGCAAATTCAGATGTTTTATAAGGTTATTCCACTTTCTGTAAATCCTGTGACAATGTTATGTCAACATCTTATATTTGAGATGGATTATAGGTGTCTATGAAGATTCTCATTAATCCAGGTCATGATATACATTATAGGCAACTGGATCTAAATTCAAATTTAATTTGAGTTTTTTTAACTATAAAATCCGAATTTTTGGTGAAAAAAAACTTAATTTTTTGGAGATTTATAATACCACGAGGATGGAAAAAGTCAGAATCCGACAATCTCAGACCTGCTGTGGTTGTAAATAAGTCAATAGGAGAGGTCCCTATACTATTTGGAAGTTTCTATGGTCAGCACTGGAATTAGCCAGAAAATTCGACTATTTCAGGATTTTCGGGGCAAAAATCGGAAAAAATACAGACTTTTCGTGAAAGAGCATGAAATGAAAAAATTCAGCAATTCGGGAATTCTTTTAAAAAAAAAAAAAACACCATATGATTCTGAGTTTCACTTGATTTTATTAAGTTATTCCCCAATCCCTTTAAATTGTGTTTTTTTAATAAAAAATAAGGTCAAATTGTGGATTCTTGTTTGGTTGGACTTTTTACTTGAAAAAATATATACTCGAGTATAAACTGAGTTTTTCAGCATTCAAAATGTACTGAAAAAGTCTACCTCGGCTTATACTCGAGTCAGTGGGCAGTAGCTGAGATTGCAGTCACTTTTAATCATTCCTATACCAACAGTTCACTTGGGGAGAGACTGCAATATCACACAGCGCCCTCTGTTGGTTATATGAAAGAATAACAGTGACAGCAATATCACACAGCGCCCTCTGTTGGTTATATGAAGGATTAACAGTGACTGCAATATCACACAGCATCCTCTGTCGGTTATATGAAAGATTAACAGTGACTGCAATATCACACAGCGCCCTCTGTTGGTTATATGAAAGATTAACAGTGACTGCAATATCACACAGCATCCTCTGTCGGTTATATGAAAGATTAACAGTGATGGCAATATCACACAGCACCCTCTGCACATGGTAGTGGGACAGTGGGACAATGCACACAGTAATCCGGTTGGCAATTCTCTGTCACCATTAACTTTGCAAAGAAGTCCAGTTGATCGCTGGGGGGGTCGCTTTGGTGAAATGTGCGCTGCTGGGAGACAGGGCTGTAGTTGTGTCTAGGCTTATACTCGAGTCAATACGTTTTCCCAGTTTTCGTAGGTAAAATTAGGTACCTTGGCTTATACTCGGGTCGGCTTATACTCGAGTATATACAGTAAATTTCGGGTTGTGATAAATGACCCCCTTAGAGTTTTTCTTTGAAAAGTTTCACCACCACTTCAGTAGAACTCAAGAAGCCACTAGCATGCGTGTGAAACGTTTTCAAGAAAAACTCACATTTTAAGGATGTGCTGGTAAATTGCTGTAAGGCGAATATTATTATTTAATGTTTCATGTGGCAGTTTGCATGAGGATCTGTCAGGGTCACAATATTTTTTGGATTAAATTGGAGCTGCTCATTAACAGAATGGCACCTTTACTAAAAATCCCCTATATGCGGCTCCCTACTATAGTTTATATAAACAAGCTGCTGTGTAGCCATGGCTGCCACCGTGGCTACACAGCAGCTTGTTTATATAAACTATAGTAGTACTTATCTATTATCTACTTGTATCCTGTGCTTTAATGGCTGCCCCCATGGCTACACAGCAGCTTGTTTATATAAACTATAGTAGTACTTATCTGTTATCTACTGTGTATCCTGTGCTTGAATGGCTGCCCCCATGGCTACACAGCAGAGTGTTTATATAAACTATAGTAGTACTTATCTGTTATCTACTGTGTATCCTGTGCTTGAATGGCTGCCCCCATGGCTACACAGCAGAATGTTTATATAAACTATAGTAGTACTTATCTGTTATCTACTGTGTATCCTGTGCTTGAATGGCTGCCCCCATGGCTACACAGCAGCTTGTTTATATAAACTATAGTAGTACTTATCTGTTATCTACTGTGTATTCTGTGCTTGAATGGCTGCCCCCATGGCTACACAGCAGCTTGTTTATATAAACTATAGTAGTACTCATTGTTTTCATACTCATCAATTCTCATAACTTCTGAATGCGGAGCTAATGAGAGACCTTCTATGAGTTTATTCTAAAATGTATAAATAAGAAAAGAGGGTCCACACCCTTAAATATATAGTGCGAGGTGCTAATCCATAGGGAGGCTCCAAATCTCACATGTAAACAGGAAAGGATTGCACACTCAAATTACAGAAATTAAATAATATATTTATTACATGAGGAAAAAAAGAAACATTTACAAAAATTACAGAAATCAAAAGTAAGCCCAACGCATTTCGACCATATTGGTCTTCCTCAGGGGAAAAAATAACTAAAAAACAAGAAAAAAAGAAAAATTCTGTAATTTTTGTAAATTTTTCTTTTTTCCTCATGTAATAAATATATTATTTAATTTCTGTAAATTGAGTGTGCAATCCTTTCCTGATTGGTTGCATATTCTAAAATTTGAGATGGATTAAAGCCTTGAGGTAAAGTCCTGCGCAGAATCAATTGTTGACACCCAGACCCGACAAATCCGTATATTTACCCGCATGGATCCACTACCCGCCCCTCAACTGCCTTATCTGAAACCCGTCGGTTGGAATGGGCGAATTTGACCCGTTTCGTTTCGCCGAAAATTCACCGCTGGCGAAATGTCACCAACGCCCATTAAAGTCTATGGGCGTCAAAAAAATTTTGTGGCGCGGCAAATTTTTTTGGACGTGCGGCTTTTTTTTTTTGACGCACGACGCCATACAAGTCTATGGGCGTCATTTTTGCGGCGAAACAAGGAGAAAAAATTCACCCATCCCTACCCGCTGGCCACCCTTAAAAAGGAAGTGCTGTTGCTGCAAAACGGAATTGGGTGGAGACAAAAAAAGTTTTGTCAAATTTTAAAACTAGTAAAATATAGAACATAAGATAAGAAAAATATATGTGACCCACAACCCGACCAGCGACCCACATCTATACCTGCACCTGAAAATCCTACCCTCATGCCGCAAGGCACCCACTTTTTTTGTGGGTAACCCACGGGTACCTGACCGCTCCAGGGCAATTCTGGGGCTGCTGCTGGCTCAGGCCCCCAATCAGTGTCGGAGTTGGTCAAAGGGGGGGCAGCGTCACTAGTGCAATAGTGATCTCTGCACCAACAGAGCCGCATTTCCAAGATAAAACCTGGAAATTCTTCAAGTTCTTAAAGTTACAAGAGGCAGCATATTATCTTTTCATTACTGTAGGACACTCAATTTTTGGTGTTACTGTTCCTTTAAGTCTACTAGAAAATCATATAAACATTAAATAAACCCAATAGGCTGGTTTTGCTTCCAATAAGGATTCATTGTACAGGAATGGGATCTGTTGTCCGGAAACCTGTTATCCAGAAACTTCCAAATTACAGAAAGGCCATCTCCCATAGGCGCAAATTCACTAAGCGCCGAACGCTAGCGTCAATTCGCTAGCGTTTGGCATTTTCGGTACTTCGCAAATTCACTAACGAACGCTGGTGTAGTTTCGCTAGTGTTACTTCGCACACTTACGCCAGGCGAATTTTCGCTAGTGACGTAACTACGCAAATTCACTAACTTGCGCAGTGTACTGAACGCTACCTTTTACGCTAGACTTCCTTCGCCACCTCAGACCTGGCGAAGCGCAATAGAGTAGATAGGGATTGTTTCAAAAAAAGTCAAATTTTTTTCTAAGTCCCAAAAAACGCTGGCGTGTTTTCTACATGATGGGTGATAGGCTGAAAAAGATTGAAAATATTTTTGGGGCTCCCCTCCTTCCCCCCTACATTTCCTGACTCATGGCAACTTACCTAGACAGTGGGCACATGTGTAGGGCAAAATAACATTTTTTATTTGCTGATTTGAAGGTTTTCTAGGCATTTAGCGCCGTATGCAAATGAACCATCGCTAGCGAAACTTCGCTTCGCTTGGCGAATTAACGCTAGCGCAACTTCGCAAACTTACGCTACCCCTGTTCGCAACTTTGGATTTTAGTGAATTTGCAGAGCGCTGGCGAAAATACGCCTGGCGAAGTGCGGCGAAGTTGCGCCTGGCACAACTTCGCATCTTAGTGAATTTGCCCCATAGACTCTATTATAATCAACCTGGAAATTGGGCTCTTAAAGTTACAGCAGGCGTCTTTTTACTGCCCCTTGTAACTAACTGCTCACTGCCAGTTCTCATGGCAGGAGCGGCCTTGATGGGCACACAGTATATAATGAGAAGACCGGGCAGAGACTGTGACTAATGCCTTTGGAACACCTTTCTTAAGTAATGCTTTACCAAATCTAATTACTTCCCAAATGCTGTCAGGCATTTATTTACCAGAATATTACTGTACAATTACTGTATAATTATTTGTCATCAAATCAGGTACTTCATTACCCAACAATCCTGTTGGGTTTATTTAGGGGCAGATTTATCAAAGGTCGAGGTGAATTTTCGAATGAAAAAAATTCAAATTTCGAGCTATTTTTTGTGTACTTCGACTAGAATTTGAAAATTCGAATATCGACTATCGACCATTTGCCATCTAAAACCTGCCGAATTGCTGTTTTAGCCTATGGGGGACCTCCAAGAACCTATTTGGAGTCAATTGGTGGACTTTGAAAAGGCTAAGTTTTTTTTTTTTTTTGGTAAAAACTTTGAAACAAATTCGATAGGATGAGCTATTCCTTCGATGTGGCCGAATACGCACCTGTTTCGATTGAAAATGGACATATTCGACCAAAAAAAAAAAAACTTAGATTTGACGTGAATTCGAATTTCTAAATTTTTTCAATTCGAAATTTGATCCTTGATAAATATACTCCTTAATGTATAAATCATATTAAGTAGGTTAAGGGAGTTATTTATTAAAGTCCAAATGCTAAAAACTCTAAAATTTATTGAGGATAAAAAGTCAGAATTCAACATCTCAGACCTGCCAAGGTTGTATATAAGTCAATGGGAGAGGTCCCTATACTATTTGGAGTTTCTGTGGTCTGCGCTGGAATTAGCCCGAAAATCCAACTAAAAAAAAAGCCAGAAAAAGTCATACAATTCAGATTTTCGCTCGATTTTTCATGTTTGTCCACAATCCAATTAAATTGTGCTTTTTTCATAATAAATAAACTGAAATCATGGATTCTAGTTTGGTTTGACTTTTTAATTAATATAAAAAATTAAAAAGAATTTTAAAAAAAAATTGTATTTTGATAAATAAATGTCACGACCGGCACCCGATACCAGAACAAGTGCCAAGCACCCTGGTCTCGGCTCGGCTTCACCAGTAGTGTGACCACCGTTGGGCTTCGGGAGGAGCCCTCAGCTTATTTGGGTGCCACCTGGACTTAACGAGGGGTACAAGACGAGATGTTCTGGCTGGCGAAGAGGCACGGCTGTTAGCAGAGTCTTTTGGGCCGAAGTCACAGTACAAATGGAGCAGGCAAGAGAATCGTCAGACAGGCAGGGTCGAGGCAGGCGGATATCAGAATCGTCAGGCAGGCAAGGGTCAAACCGGGTAATCAAACAGATGGGGTCAGGCAGAAAGAGTAATCGAGATGCAGGCAAAGGTCAGGATTCGGATATCAGAATTGTCAGGAACAGGCAGGGATCAAAACCGGAATAACAGATATAAGTTTCACAGGAACAGATAGCACAAGGCTTCAGGAACCACCAGAATCAAGATTCTATCACGGGCAACCTCTGGAAGCCCTTTCAGCCTATTTATACTGTTTAAATTTGGCGCCATTGCGCGCTGGCGTCATCAAGCCAGCGCACCTGCCCCTATAAGGGACATGGAGGCGCGCGCGCCCTTAGTGGGGCTGGAGCATGCGGCGGGCGTCCCCGTCGATGGCGTGGCAGACTACCCCGCCGCACAGGTATTTCTATTACATTATGCCCCTAAAAGTATGGAGATCCAAATCATGGAAAGAGCTGTTATCCCAAAAGCCCCAAGTCCCAAGCATTCTGGATAGCAAGTCCCAATATGTGTATTTTAGTTGGGATCAAGTACAAGGTACTGTTTTATTATTAACAGAGAGAAAGGAAATTGTTTTAAAAAATTTGTATTTTTGGGATAAATTGGATAACGGTTTATCCAGAAAGTTCTGAACTACAGGAAGGGCACCTCCCATAGACTGTATTTAACGCAAATAATTAAAATGGTTAAAAACGATTTCCTTTTTCTGTGTAATAATAAAACAGTAGTTTGTACTTGATCCCAACTAGGAGATAATTAATCTGTATTGGAAGAAAAAACTGCTTATTGGATTTATTTAACATTAGAATATTTTTTTTCAATTAGAATTAAAGTAGGGAGATCCAAATTACAGAAAGACTTCTTATCTGGTCCCAAGCATTCTGGATAACAGGTCCCAGACATGTTATTGAGTTATTTGAATTGAAGAGCTAATTATTCATATAAAATAAATGGAAGCAGCAGAACAAGATGAGCAGGTCTGTAACTGGAACATGACAATTACTAGAAGGAAAAACAAGGAGAGTCTGGGACTTTCTCAGATTTTTCAAGAGACTGGGTGTGTCACATTAAAGGAAGCCAATAACAACAGCAACTCAAGCCAGACAATGTGATGATTTCATAGCAAAGTGTATCAAACAATTAATACACAAGTAGTATCTTATTATTATCTATTTCGACCACCAAAATAAGACTATGAAATAATACTCTTAGGGGCCGATTCACTAAATTCGAGTGAAGGGTTCGAATTAAAAAAACTTCGAATATCGAAGGTTTTTTTGGGCTACTTCGACCTTCGACTACGACTTCGAATTGAAGGATTCGAACTAAAAATCGTTCGACTATTCGACCATTCAATAGTCGAAGTACTGTCTCTTTAAGAAAAACTTCGACCCCCTACTTCGGCAGCTAAAAGCTACTGAAGTCAATGTTAGCCTATGGGGAAGGTCCCCATAGGCTTGCCTGGGATTTTTTGATCGAACGATTTTCCTTCGATCGTTGGATTAAAATCCTTCGAATCGTTCAATTCGAAGGATTTAATCGTTCGATCGAATGAAAAATCCTTCGATCGATCGATCGCAGGATTTGCGCAAAATCGTTCGACTTCGATATTCGAAGTCGAACGCTTTTAGTTCCTAATCGAATATCGAGGGTTAATTAACCCTCGATATTCGACCCTTCGTGAATCGGCCCCTTATTGTCTCTGATTTAAAGGATAAGTAAACCTTTAAAATAAGTGAATTTAAAAATGATGGGGGGGGGCTACTCTAAGCATTTTTTAAATTTACGTTCATTATTTATTTATTTTTATTCCAAGATATTAAGGGATACATGTACTGTTAATATGAATGAATTTTATACAACAGCGCCACCTGCTGGTCAGTTTCCCACCAGTCTGACCAGCAAGTAGTCAAGGAAGTTGTCAGGAGAAAGAAAGAGGCTGATGTTCTTCTGCTTAGGAATAAAAACCTTTCTCAAGTCTTTCCTAAGCAGAAGAACATCAGAGCAGCCTCTTTCTGAGCCTTTTTCTCTTTTATTCTTTGTCTGGATTGGTTTCTGTGATTTAGGACTATGTCTATAGGTGGCGCTGTGTAGAATAGGATAAAGCTGTATGAGCGTGTGTAGATCAGTAACTTGAAAAAAGGCCGTGCCTGGGCCTGAAACATTGTTTGTTGTCAGAGATCTGAACCATGATTCCAATCAAGGCTTTTTAAACTAGATTCTTGGACTGTGCTGTGATTCCAATCACTATTATCCAAGCCAGTTGACAACTTTACACGGGCACCTGTTTTTTTTCTTTTTAGGGCAGAGACAGACACTCAGATTTGGGGAGATTAGTCGCCAGTAACAAATCTTCTCCTCTTCGGGGCGAGTAATCTCCCTGAACTGCCTCCCGCAGGCGATTTACATTCTAGCAATTCTGCCAATTGGTGCGCTTCGTTTTCCAAATTTGTCCGAAGTTGCCTCATGAGGCAACTTCGGGCGACTTTGGAAAATGAAGCGATCCGATTGCCATCCCGCCGGCGATTTAGATTCTAGCCAGCGGGAGGCAGTTTGGGGATAGTAGTCGCTCCGAAGAAGAGGCGTTATATCGCCCGGTGACTACATCTTCCCCAATCTGAGTGCGTGTCTCTGCCCTAAAGGACGTTGGTGAGTGCTGACCTTTTGCATTATTACGGTGCATTTGGAGTCATGTGATTACTATAGGTTTCAAAAAGCTCTTGTATTTTGATTTTTTAACCGTTTTTACTGAAAATGTTTAAATTAAAGTGACGTGCACAACCTACTTAAGGTGACAACAAACCATTTATATAATTCAGTTGATGGTAGATGAGATTCTTGAACAGGTAATAGTTTCCTAAAAAAGTCAAATGAATTATCTATGTCGGGCAGGGAAGAGTAAGGCTTGGTCGGCCAAAACAATCCCAATGTTAAGTTTCTCTTTTTGTGGATGTCGATTCCCACAGAGGTTAAGGATTGGCCGGTAGTGGGTTATTTTGCTCTCCTTCTCCTTGGATCCATATTTATAGCGTATACTCTCTACTCAACTAATTTACCCGAAATCATTAAAAAAAACCACCAAAGAACCAAAGATTATATAGATCCTCTGGATTGTGCCACGGTTCTCTATAATGTTCTTCAGTAATTTTCTTTACTCTACAGGACACTTGGGGGGTTATTTACTAAACTCCAGTCGGGCTTTTTTGTGCAAAATTTGAATTTTTCTGTGTTTTTTTAAAAAAAACCTTGAATTTTTCGAGGTTTATTAAAGTCCGATGCAGCAAAAAGTCAGAAACAGAAAATCCAGCATCTCAGACCTGCCGAAGGTTGAATATAAGTCAATGGCAGAGGTCCCTATCCTATTTGGAAGTTTCCGTGGTTTGCGCTGGAATTAGCCTGAAAATCCAACCTTTTCTGGCAAAATCCAAACAATTCAGGCTTTTTGGGGCAAAATTTGAAAAATTTGGGATGTTCAGGAAAAAAAGCCCAAAATAATCGATGCATTTGGGAAAAAAAATTCGTACGATTCGGGTTTTCTCTCAGTTTTTTACCCAAACCGTTTAAATCAAGTTTTTTAAATAATAAATAAATCTTGGATTCTAGATTGGTTGGACTTTTTTTTATTTAAATTATCTGGATCAATACCATTTTGATAAAGACTCTATAATAACATATGTGTCTGGATAAAAGTTTTGATTGTGAAATATACGTACGCTGCTGGCCATAGATTTCTATCTGATTTCATTATAAGAGTCTAAACTTGGCTAAAGTAAAGGAAGCCATCAAACTTATTTTTAAGATATATATATGTACCCCGCTGTTTTTGTACAGGTATAGGATCCGTTATCCGGAAACCCGTTATCCAGAAAGCTCCGAATTATGGAAAGGCCATCTCCCATAGACTCCATTTAATCCAAATAATCCAACTTTTTAAAACTGATTTCATGAGACAAATAAAACCACATGTATTTTATTTAAACATCCATAAAAAAGTACTTCCCTTTCCCATAAAAACATGAACAGGAGGATACAAGGAGGGGCCCTTCCCTGCTAGGGATGTAGCGAACTGCCGTTTATGTGTTCGCGAACGCCGTTCGCGAACACCGGCAAAAATGCGAACAGTTCACGAACAGTTCGCGAACTTCGAACATCCACAAAATCTTTCGATTCGAACGATCGAAGGATTTTAATAGTTTGATCGAAGGATTTTCGTTCGAATCTAACGATCAAAGCCATTCGATCGAATGATTTCATTCGATCGAATGGCTTCGATCGTTCGATTCGAACGAAAATCCTTCGATTTTAGCGGTCGAAGGAATCGAATGGTCGAATGGTCGAACGATTTTTGTTCGAATCGAATGCGAACTCGTATTGGCGAACGCCGCGCGACGTTCGCGAACATTCGGCGGACGCGAACAGTCGAAGTTCGCGCGAACTAGTTCGCCGGCGAACAGTTCGCTACATCCCTATTCCCCACTAATAAAAACGTGCTACTAATAAGTACAGGTATGGGATCCATTATACGGAAACCCGTTATCCAGAAAGCTCCAAATTATGGAAAGGCCGTCTGCCATAGACCCCATTTTATCCAAATAATTTCCTTTTTCTGTGTAATAATAAAACAGTAACTTGTACTTGATCCCAACTAAGATATAATTAATCCTTATTGGAAGCAAAACCAGCCTATTGGGTTTATTTAAAGGGATATTGTCATGGGAATTTTTTTTTTTTTCCAAAATGAATCAGTTAATAGTGCTGCTCCAGCAGAATTCTGCTCTGAAATCCATTTCTCAAAAGAGCAAACAGACTTTTTTATATTCAATTTTGAAATCTGACATGGGGCTAGACATATTGTCAATTTCTCAGCTGCCCCAAGTCACGTGACTTGTGTTCTGATAAACTTCAGTCACTCTTTACTGCTGTACTGCAAGTTGGAGTGATATCACCCCCCCCAGCAGCCAAACCAAAGAACAATGGGAAGGTAACCAGATAACAGCTCCCTAACACAAGATAACGGCTGCCTGGTAGATCTAAGAACAGCACTCAATAGTTAAAACCCATGTCCCACTGAGACACATTCAGTTACATTGAGAAGGAAAAACAGGAGCCTGCCAGAAAGCATTTCTCTCCAAAAGTGAAGGCACAAGTCACATGACCAGGGGCAGCTGGGAAACTGACAAAATGTCTAGCCCCATGTCAGATTTCAAAATTGAATATAAAAAAATCTGTTTGCTCTTTTGAGAAATGGATTTCAGTGCAGAAGTCTGCTGGAGCAGCACTATTAACTGATGCGTTTTGAAAAAAACATGTTTTCCGATGACAGTATCCCTTTAATGTTTACATGATTTTCTAGTAGACTTAAGGTATGAAGATCCAAATTACAGAAAGATCCATTATCTGGAAAACCCCAGGTCTTGAGCAGGTCCCATACCTGTATTCGAATTCGACATAAACCTGCTTGTTATAACTTCCCAAATTAGAAGTCAGGCTTTTCCCATACAAGGGTTCCTGCAAGTAAAGGCAAGTTCCCAAGGGAGGTCCCTGTATTTATAAATGCACACACCCCATTGTGATTACACATATTCCTGTAAGGAAACTGCACTGAATTATTTATAGGATTTGATTTCCACTTTATGTTGGGGAGATACACCCAGCAAGATTATTCAGAGGGAGCTCGTCACGGGTCACTCCTTTCACTCTTAAACACACCCAAACACCGAAACCTTTAAAATCCTGCAGAGCGCAGTTTAGGAGTTTTCCTGGTTCTTGCACTGATTCTTGCACACAGGTAAGTACTGACTTTTTTACATCTTATAATAATAGACTATAACATACTTGGCTACTTTTTATGATTTCTTTTTTCTCTGTAATAATAAAACAGTCGCTTGTACTTGATCCCAACTAAGATATAATTAATCCTTATTGGAAGCAAAACCAGCCTATTGGGTTGACTAATGTTTAAATAAGATTTTTAGTAGACTTAGGGGCATATTTATCAAGGGTCGAATTTAGAATTTGAGAAACTTCGAAATTCCAACCGAAATTAAGTCGAAGTTTTTTTTGCCCGAATAGGTCAGTTTTTGATCGAATAGGTCCGTATTTGGCCGAATTCTAATCATACGAATCAAAGTATATCGCATTCGAATTGAAGTTTTTCCCAAAAAAAACTTACATTTTTCATAGTCCACCAATTGACTCCAAATAGGTTCTAGGAGGTCCCCGCAAGGTAGATGATAAATTTCGATGTTTGAATTTTTTTATTTTTTTTTCAAATACGAATCAAATTTGGACTATTCCCTAGTCGAGGTACACAAAAATAGCTCGAAATTAGAATTTTTTTAATTCAAAAATTCACCTTGACCTTTGATAAATCTGCCAATTAAGATATAAGTGATATTTGAAAAAACTTCAAAATTCTAATTGAAAAAGACCAACCGAAATTCAAAAAAAAGATCCCTTATGTAAAAAAAAACCCCAGGTCTCGAGCATTCTGTATAACAGGTCCCATACCTGTATTTCGAATTGAAAAAGACCAACCAAAAAACAAAAAAAAGATCCCTTATGTAAAAAACCCCACGTCTTGAGCATTCTGGATATCAGATCCGATACCTGTATATATATATACGTACAAAGTGGAGTGGAGTGCGGACCCAGTCTGTGACTTAGTCCACAATTGGACAAATTATATATCAAACAAAAAAGTCCAGACACTTGCTTAATGAAACAAAAAAAGTTTTTTACCAAGCAAGAAATTGCAACGTTTCGAAGCTCCCGCTTCTTTGTCAAGCATACATGATTACAATGACATCACATCCTATATAGGGTCATGGGCATAAACTCCGCCCACCCTCATGTGAAATAAATCAAGCATAACCCCATAATATCAAACGGAATCACCCAAAATTAGAGAAATTCGAAAACATTCTTTAGACATTTTTTCAAAACACTGCTAGCATAATTCTTATACATGTCAGGTTATGTTTCAAATAGATATTTAGTCACAATTGCGTAAGGACACCATACAGTGATTTCACTTAAAATTGAGAAACAATGTAACATACAGGATATGTAATGTCATAACGTCCCAAAATTACCCCTTCATATAACAATGTATCATACTCATACAAAAGCATGCAGATCATACTCTCTATTGAGTCCCTTTGGATGTAATGTTTGTAATGTATGGATCCAAAATTTTTCCCTTTTCCGGGGGGGCAACAGACTCCTACAACTCCAGAAAAGGGAAAAATTTTGGATCCATACATTACAAACATTACATCCAAAGGGACTCAATAGAGAGTATGATCTGCATGCTTTTGTATGAGTATGATACATTGTTATATGAAGGGGTAATTTTAGGACGTTATGACATTACATATCCTGTATGTTACATTGTTTCTCAATTTTAAGTGAAATCACTGTATGGTGTCCTTACGCAATTGTGACTAAATATCTATTTGAAACATAACCTGACATGTATAAGAATTATGCTAGCAGTGTTTTGAAAAAATGTCTAAAGAATGTTTTCGAATTTCTCTAATTTTGGGTGATTCCGTTTGATATTATGGGGTTATGCTTGATTTATTTCACATGAGGGTGGGCGGAGTTTATGCCCATGGCCCTATATAGGATGTGATGTCATTGTAATCATGTATGCTTGACAAAGAAGCGGGAGCTTCGAAACGTTGCAATTTCTTGCTTGGTAAAAAACTTTTTTTGTTTCATTAAGCAAGTGTCTGGACTTTTTTGTTTGATATATATATATATATATATATACACCATATATAATTTTTTGCCAAAGTTTTATCTTAAAAAAAAGTAGCCAAATACTTTAAGTTATAGGCTATTCCTGGCTTTAACAATATACAGATGCATACAATGTCATGGCATCAGAGTATCATGCTATCTTAAATCATTTTAATAATTACACATTGGAATGCTTTTGTATTCTATCCTTCTTCTGTTTTATTTCTAAGGATTCTGAAATTTACTAAATCCTAATAAATCGACTGTACTGTAGACAAGTAGCAGCAATGACCACACTTAGAAAACAATTCCAAAATACCGACAGCTCTGACTCGTTGCTATAATGAGACATTGGTCGGATTCTATTGCCGCTACCTACAGCATATTTAGTCAATTATATGTTAAATTACATGTGACGTTCCCTTTTAAAGAGCTACAAGAAGAGAAACATCCATGAAGTCTTCATAGTCTCATGTTCTTTAACATATTGAACTACAAAAATTCCAACTCTCCAAATTGCAGTTTAGATATAACTAAAGCAATACGCCATCTATGCACTTGGTCTTCCATTCTCTGTGTGCAGCCAGCTGTGATGGCACTTTTTTATCTCTATTGAGTATTTTTATTATGACAGTTTTGTTGGTTCCCTTTGCTTTAAACAAAGCTGTTGACTGTTGGAAGATGCTGCCCATCGATCATTCAACTGAATGTCAAATGTACATCATGCTCTTGGACTGAAACATCTAATGGTGGCACTCATCGGGGGCAGGGGCAATCCCCCTCCCCTGGAAATTCGCTCTTAAAGTACCAGGAGCAGCATTTGTGCCGCCCCTGGTACCTAGTGGGGCGCTCAACAGCCTCAACTCGCCTCATTGGCGAAGCACCCCTGATCGGGGGGCTTGAATACTAGAAAGTAGCATAAAGTACTTTGTCTTATGATCATAAGATTTCGTATTCCCTGTTTACATTCCTTATTGATTTATCTGACATGGATCTTCAACTTTAAGGCGTTTTTTATGCAGCATCCATTTTGACGGCAAAAACTCGATTTTGAGATATGGCCAGGATTCAGCACAATTCAGATCCAGCTGAATCCTTGTGCCTGGCTGAACCAAATTTGAATCCTAATTTGCATATGTAAATTAGGGGCGGGAAGGGCACTCATGTGACTTTTCATCAGAAAACAAGGAAGTAAAAAAATCCATGTCCCTCTGAGACACATTCAGTTACATTGAGTAGGAGAAACAACAGGCTGCCAGAAAGCAGTTCCATCCTAAAGTGCTGGCTCTTTCTGAAATCACATGACATGAGCTGAGATGCACCTACACACCAATATTAGAACTAAACACACTTGCTGGTTCAGGAATGACATTTTATATTGTACAGTGAATTATTTGCAGTGTAAAGTCAATTAGAAATAAAACTATGAAAATCATAACAGAATCCCTTTAAACAAGCCTTCGATCAATGTCCAAAATGTACTGTGTCATTTACAATACGGGCAAAGATAAGAGAGAAGAATTATAACATGTTCATTGCTAACATTCCCAATTGTAATCCTAGGTGGTGAGACTCAGAGATTGAAATGAATACCAATATGAGATCATGTCTTATCTTTGTGCTTGGTGAGTATAAGATTAAATTAAACATCAATACATATATACACTGATACTTTTATCCCAAATGTTCATTAAGGGGCAAATTTACTTACGGTCGAATATCGAGGGTTAATTTAACCTCGATATTCGACTGTCGAAGTTAAATCCTTCGAATATCGAAGTAGAAGGATTTAGCGATATTCGTTCGATCGAACGTAAGATCGTTTGATCGATCCTTCGTATCGTTCAATTTGAAGGATTTTAATCCATTGATCAAATGATTTTTCTTCGCCCAAAAAATACTTAGAAAGGCTATGGGGACCTGCCCCATAGGCTAACATTGACTTCGGTAGGTTTTAGTTGGCGGACTAGGGGGTTGAAGTTTTTTTTTAAAGAGACAGTACTTCGACTATCGAATGGTCGAATAGTCGAACGATTTTTAGTTGGAATCATTCGATTCGAAGTTGAAATCGTAGTTGAAGGTCGAAATAGCCCATTCGATGGTCCAAGTAGCCAAAAAAAACATTCGAAATTCGAAGTTTTTTTATTCATTCCTTCACTCGAGCTAAGTAAATGGGCCCCTAAGAGTCTTGAGTAGTGATGGGTGAATCTGTCCCATTTTGCTTCATCGAATAATTTTGTGAAACTCCGAAGAAATTCATGAAACGCATTGAAGTCAATGGGCACCAAAATTTTGACAAGAGCATAAATTTTCACCCGCGCTATTTTGCCCAAATGCATTAAAGTCAATGGGCGTCCGAACAATTTTATGCACTCTGCAATTTTGACGTGCAAAATTGTTTTTGTTGTGATGAATTTTTACCGCAGTTTTGGTAAAATAATATGCCCGGCGAAATGTGGAAATTTGCCGCAAATCTATACCTGGCAAATAAATTCGCCCATCACTAGTCTTTAGAAATAAACATTTATATCTCAATGATAAAGTATAATTAAACAAACAAAAAAACCTTGCAATTGCCATGGACCATTTATTATTTTCAGCTATATAATTTTTTATTAACTGCTAATATAATACCTGCTGGTCAGTTCCTGTAACAGTACAGTTGAAGAGAGACACATTCAGAAGGAAAGCGTTCTGATTTTGAGCTGCTCAGGAATAGTGATGGACAAATGAATTCGCCAGGCACAAATTCGAGAAGAATTTCCATGTTTCACTGCAAGCAAATTAATTAGTGAAATCGAGGCGACAATTCGCCGGCGAAAAACTGCCATGGCAAAAAAAAAATATTAGTGAGCGTCAGAATTGTCGCTCGTGTCAAAATTATTTGGACACCCATTGACTTTAATGCATTTGAATTAAATAGTCACGCTTAAATAAATTGTCGCTTGCGTTAAAACTATTTTGACGCCCACTGACCTATGCGTTACCGCAAATTTTTTCAGTTTCGCAAATTTTGCAGTAAATTCAAGAAATTTTTGGTGAATCGAAACTGCACAGATTCACCAATCACTACTCAGGAACTTAGTACTTTGAAAAAGCATGTGAGCAATTTTACACAGTTTTTGACTGGAAAAGCCAATAAATGCTACAGCAAAACAACAAGATGACAGAAGAACTACTTAAATATGCACTTTTGTGCGTGGATGCATCAGGCCAGAACTAGGGGTAGGCAGAGTAGGCACATGCCTGGGCCGCAAAGCTGGCGGGGCGCCACTCTCTGGACTGTCTGCCTCTGTGCGCGCCAATTCGCGCTTGTGCTTTTGCATCACCAGTGTCTTTTCACGAATGCGCGGGAGTTTTGCACATGCGAGCCAGTGCTTTCATGCATGCGCACCAGCATCTTTTCGTGCATGCGTGCAACTAGCCGGTTGCCTAGGGCGCCTGGCCGGCCTGGTCTGGCTCTAGGATGCATGGTTGCAGTCGTCAGGTCAAATGTGAATAATTGCTGTATCAAAGTTCTAGTTTGGAATAGGCCCAGCAAATCATGTTAACTGAGGAATTCAGAGAAGGCCTTGGGATTGAAGGTTGATCATGGCCCAGGTTGATGAGATAGTTATGGGATTTATACCAAGTCTTGGGAATGCTGAGAAAGCCAGTTGGATGACTGGTGAAACATCTTCAAGAAAAAAAACACAACAAGTTTAGTTGATTTGACTTTATTTCTACGGGCATACCATAACCTGGAAGAGTGAGAATCTTCACAAACATGTTCAACTGATTATTTGGTCTGCATGTAGCAATGTTGTTATGTGCTTAATTGGGCAACTTTAGATACATCAGTGCAAAAAACAATATTTCACAGTTTTGCTTGACTTTATTTTTTTCTTTTAAATCAATAACATTTCAAATTCCAAAAAAAAAAAATAAATAAAGTTACCGATCAATGCAATTTACAGCAATATAAAGTCCACCATGATGACTTTAAAACGCTTTTTACTTGACAGGTTTGACATTCCATCTCGTGAGTGGACAAAATACAACAGAATGTGAGTAAATCTGGTGAATACTGGCAATTGACTGTACCTGTACAAAGTGCCCAATGTTACCACCGATTAAACGGATGATCTACTAAATGTGACATCTACATTAGATTTCAGTATGACTGATTACTCATTACACGTGGGAGGCACCACTACAGTAGTAGCACATGGAAATAAACACCTCAAATAGTTAGATAATTGGTATGTTTTACTATATAACAAACAGCGCATCCTGGCAGCACCTTATAGTTTTACACATTTAAAGGAGAACTAAAGCTTAACCAAAGAAGTAGGTAGAAATGTTGTACATTATGTTTTGTGCTTCTGTACCAGCCCAAGGCAACCACAGCCCTTTAGCAGTAAAGATCTGTGTCTCCAAAGATGCCCCAGTAGCTCCCCATCTTCTTTTCTGCTTATTCACTGCACATGCTCTGTGCTGCTGTCACTTACTGAGCTTAGGGAGCCACTCACAATATACAGTACACATAGAATAGAAATGTCACAATATAAGGCTGATTAGTAATTAATACACATAATTACTACATGGCAGCACAGAAACCAGTGCAATTAGCATCAGAATTGAATAATCAGCAAACCTGTAGCATCAGCTTATATTACAGCCAGGGAAGCTCATTTTCTGCTGGATAATTAGTGACGAGCCCTAAGCTTAGCTTCTCAACAGCCAATCAGAGCCCACTGAGCATGTGAGTGTCACAGACACTTTCCAAGATGGTGACCCCCTGTGACAAGTTTGAAGTCCTGGATCATTGCTGCTATTGACAAGCTCAAACTTTAGCCTCGTGCAATAAGTTCATTATATAAAATATGGTATTTTTAGCCACATTCATTTTTAGGGTTTAGTTCTCCTTTAAGTATATTCAGCAAAAACAGAGAAAAGAGAGAATAGTTAAAGTGCCCTCCAGGTCATTAATAAACAAGTTGAAAAGCAAGGGACTCAGTACAGAGCCCTGCGGTTCTCCAATAACAACACTGATCCAATTAGAAAATGTTCCATTTACCACCACTCTTTGTAATCTGTCTTTTAGCCAGTTCTCAATCTAAACATAAATACTATGATCTAGGCTAATATTCATTAATTTAAAGGGGTTGGTCACCTTTAGGGTTATTCCACACGGGGAGATAGCGACGCGTTTGCGGTCGCGGCGACAAAGCGCCGCGACAGTCGCCGCGACCGGCGCAGGCGACAGTTTTGTATGGACGCCTATGTAAAAACGCCTGTGCTAACCACACGAGGCGATGCGCTTTTCAACAGTTGCCTGAAAATGCCTCGGCTTTTTCAGGCGACTGTTGAAAAGCGCATCGCCTCTTGTGGTTAGCACAGGCGTTTTTACATAGGCGCCCATACAAAACTGTCGCCTGCGCCGGTCGCGGCGCTTTGTCGCCGCTACCGCAAACGCGTCGCTATCTCCCCGTGTGGACTAGCCCTTAAGTAAACTTTTAGTATGTTATAGGATGGCTAATTCGGCCGTCATTTTCTATTTTCTATAGTTTTTTAAAATTATTTGCCTTTTTCTTCTGATTCTTGTCAGCTTTCAACTAAGGGTTGATACTTTGTATTACTCTATTTTATTCTATTCTATTCATGCCCTCTCCTATTCATTTTTCAGTTTCGTATTCAAATCAATGCATGGCTACTAGGGTAATTTGGACCCTAGCAACCAGATTGCTAAAATTGCTGTATTACATACTTTGGTAAAGTCAAAGTAGATCACGTCCTCTGCCACCCCACAGTCTAGATTTCTGTTCACCTCCTCACAGAAGGCTATTTAACAAGTCTGGCCAGATCTATTATACATGAAGCACAAACTCGTAATATTGTGATTTGCAAAAATTATACTTTATTCCCCCTCCAAAAACTTTTTTCATGCTTGTGTTGCTCCTGAACTCTTTTACGTTTGAATGTGGCTCAAGGCTGCTCTGGTATTGGCTGCTATTGGGTTACCAAATTGTAGAACCTTTATAAAACCAGTTTGTTCCCAGCTAATAACAACGTGCTACTAATTAGTACAGGTATGGGATCCATTATCCGGAAACTCGTTATCCAGAAAGTTTCGAATTATGGAAAGGCCATCTCCCATAGACTCCAATTTATCCAAATAATTTCCTTTTTCTGTGTAATAATAAAACAGTAGCTTGTACTTGATCCCAACTAAGATACAATTACTTAAGGTTGAATATCGAGAGTTAATTAACCCTCGATATTCAACTGCCGAATTGAAATCCTTCACTTCGAATATCGAAGTCGAAGGATTTACCGCAATTCGTTCGATTTTAGTCCATCGATTGAACGATTTTTCTTCGCCCAAAAAGAGATAGCAAAGCCTATGGGGACCGTCCCATAAGCTAACATTGACTTCGGTAGGTTTTAGGTGGCGAACTAGGGGGTCGAAGTTTTCTTTTAAAGAGACAGTACTTCGACTATCAAATGGTTGAATAGTCGAACGATATTTAGTTGGAATCGTACGACTCGAAGTCGAAGTCTTAGTCGAAGGTCGAAGTAGCCAAAAAAAACATTCGAAATTCAAAGTTTTTTTCCTCTATTCCTTCACTCGAGCTAAGTAAATGGGCCCCTAAATCCTTATTGGAAGCAAAACCAGCCTATTGGGTTTATTTAATGTTTACATGATTTTCTAGTAAACTTAAGGTAGGAAGATTTAAATTATGAAAAAATCCGTTATCTGTAAAACCCCAGGTCTTGAGCATTCTGGATAACAGGTCCCATACCTGTACTTGATCCCAACTGAGATATAATTTATCCATATTGGAGGCAAAACCAGCCTATTGGATTTATTTAATGTTTACATGATTTTCTAGTTGATTGAAAGTATAAAGATCCAAATTACGGAAAGATCCGTTATCCGGAAAACTCCCAGGTCCCGAGCATTCTGGATAACAGGTCCCATACCTGTAGTAATAACAGAGTAGTGGGATATAACCCAAGCATCATTTTTAAACTACAGCACTGAATTTAAAAGTTCCAAAGGATGCTGTGAGTTACTCATTCTGCCTTTTATTAGATATGGGGGAAAGGGGCTCATTGTTGGAAGGGTGCAGTAGAGGTCAGTGCAGAGGGACATTTCATAACTCTCTATCCACTTGAACACGTTTTATCAATCCCATCACACAGGGTAAAAAACTAAAATTATATATATGCCCCCCAACTTCCTATAAGCCCCCCAAAATCCTTAATATAGGACTGGGGAATTGACGGCAGACCAATTTGTTCGCAAAACTGTGGCAAAAATTCACCACGCGACTCGTTTCACAGTGAGTCAAAAAAAACCAAAAAACGACGTGTGACCTAAAAATTTGCAGTGAGACAAAATCGCTTGGATTTTGTCGTACGGCAAACCAGTTTCGCGAATTTCTCCAGATATTTTGCAAATTATTCGGCAAAGAGAAACACAGCAGATTCGCCCATCACTACACATTACACAACTGTATATGAGTGACAGAACACAGAGCTGGTTTCATTTATGGTTTTTCTTTTGTCTCCAGCCCCGACAACTGCCTGTGGAGACTTCAAAGTGTACAAAGAATGTGGTAGCGCCTGCCCCCCAAGCTGCTCCACGTCTAACCCACCCAATGAGTGTATCGAGGAATGTATAAAGGGCTGCTTCTGCATAGATGGGTATGTGGAAGATGTATCAAGGAACTGTATCACTTTGGACTTGTGCAAGTCCTGTACAGGAAACACCACATTCACTTCCTGCTCGTATGAGCAACCTCAGATATGTGGCGAAAAGAAGGAGCCTCAGTCTGATCTTGAGAAAGTGAAATGTTATATTGGCTGTATATGTAAGTCTGGTTATGTGCGACTGTCTGCAGACCAACTCACCTGTGTCCTTCGTGATGACTGCCCTTCCAATAAGGCCACTCCCTGAACAAATATGTCATTTTTTTTGTGGACATTGTCAGATTCCTCTTAATATTCTCATGGGAAAGGTGTAAGAAACCTGACTCAACTCTCACGCGCTGTACCCCAATTTACCCTACCACTATTGCTACAAATGGGACCACTGGCTGTTTTTTTGACAATAAATAAGACAAACATGATGGTTTCATTATTTGGTTTTTCTGAAAAGGAAATAAATATAATACGGAGCCTTACACAAGGGTAACATTCTGTGCAATTGTCCACGTTTTCTTCTTGTAACTACAATACAACCTTCTTTTCCATAAGTGCAACATAAATGAACCCACTGCCAACCAGCCTGGTGCCAGATCCAGAAGTAATTTAAGTGCATTGTGCATCTGTGTTTAAAGGGCATGTAAAGACAAAAAAATAAAATCCCATTTTTACTTTCTTTAATGAAAAAGAAACCTATCTCCTATATACTTTAATTAAATAATGTGTACTGTTTTTATAAAAAACCTGACTGTATGCAGTGAAATTTTCCCTTCATTTACTGCTGTGGATAGGAATTGTCAGACGGTCCCTAACTGCTCTGCAGGGAAACAATCATACTTATGAACAGCAGGGGGAGTCCCCACCTTACTTCCCAGCCATGCAGAACTCAAGCAGCTTTGTTTATAACGATCCCTAAGCAGCCCAGACCACACTGAGCATGTGCACAGTCTTGGTCTTGCAAAGATGTTTAATAAAGTTACAAGATGGTGACCCCCTGGGGCCAACTTTGAAAGCATAAATCATTTGTTTGATTAGGCTTGTGGTGCAGTAAGTTCATGTTTATGTAGTAAGGCAGTAAGATCACGTGGGTGGGTATAGATGTACCATTCAGTAGGAGAAACACGCAGAGCCTTTAGGGACAACATATAAAGGGAGCCTTATTTTATACCTGGCTAAAGTAGGTTAAGCACTGGGCCCTTTTGCTCTGGAACATGATGTTTCAATATGGAGGAGAGCCAATAAGTGGAAGCATGTTGATTATGGCTTTTTCATAGGTGCAATGTTGACTGGTTTGAAGCCTGCTCACAAAATAGTTTTTTTTGTATCAGAGCCACCAGTTGTGTAGCGTAATGAGGCCTGGGTGCAGGGTGTGCCGGGGCCACATACCAGGTGAATTTGTGCCCCTTGTGCTGCAAGCGTGCTTGTTAAAAAAAATATCTGGTCCTCCCGCCTTCAACTTACCATTTCTGTGGCTCCAGTGGGCCCCAAGGGAGGGAGTCACATCCCCAGTAGTTTTGCCACTGAGAGCCAGCCTATAATTTGAGTACAGGTGAGTTGGGAAAGAGAGATGGAGGTTATGTGCTTTGAGTCTTTCCTAGAAAGCTATAGTTCTTCATGATCTGAGATCATTTCTTCTCTATGTAGAGACCCTGAGGTTTCGATATGGTTTTACTCAGGCAGTTTTCCCTGTATTTGGACACCTAAGTGGTCCTTTGAGTCACCCAGGCAGCTTTGTCCAATTTCCTGGGTCCGTTGCAGTTTCAAGGTTTCCCCAATAGATGGCAGTGTTTAAAAGTTTAAATGAGAGAGCACACATGTACTGATGGCAGGGAGGTGGGTACAGGAGAGGTTCTAGACAGTATCAGGCCCCAAGTTAGGGAAAGTTTATTAAGTGGTAGGAGTTTATGTTATTTTTGCTCTAGGAGTGAAAGATAGTGGCTGTGTATTTAGAGAGCAACTTTCTGGCTCCAACAAGAAGAGTAGTTGGGGTTAGCACCCTTGCAGTGATTAAGCCGCCAGACAGGGACACGAGTGGGTGAGCTCAGGTGCAGGGACAGTGCCCTCACCTGAGGGTACATACGGTACCGGGAGTTGCAGGGTGTTCCCTAGATACAAGTGGGTCATGACCTTACACAACCAGTATAGTCCTGTCTACACACTATAATCCACATTGCTAAAGCACACTCAAGGGTGGGCCACATCTAGAATGCTGTAGCTAAACTTGGAGGGACCGAGCTCAGTCTAAGGGGTTTATCATTTTGATAGTTCTACGCTAGTGAGCTGTCTTTTGTCTTTTACGCCCTTTGGTGCTAATGGCCAATACCATGGTTTACACAGGGGCTAGCTGGAAAATGCATAATGAAAACTCTAGCAAACCTCTAGGCTCTAGCGCTCTCAAAATGAATGTTATAATAATAATAATTAGAACCCCCATTTTATGGTTTTCAAGGTGCAAAAAAATGGTGTAAAATCTGGGGAAATGTAAATAAGGTTTTACTCTAATGGCCTTTTGACTTTGACCATATTGGCGCTACCTGGACCCAAGGGGAGCAGGGAAGTTAAAGGGCAAGACTAAGTTCATAGGGAGAAAGATTGAGGGAAGGCGTACCTTATGTGGCCAGGAGACCGCAGCATGATCAAGTCAGAGCACATTGTCAGCTGAGATCAGCATTCTGCCCTAAAACAGGGTAAGGGATTTGGTGGTCTTTGAAAGTTTTGGCTTCTCCTGATGGTTTGTCAGCCAGAACAAAGACAGGAATAGTGAGTATCAGCAAACCAGTATCACCATGCCAGAAAGAAAAAAATGGTCAAGTTATTTGACTGCTGCCCCCCCCCCCATGAGAATTACAGAAAGGCCGTCTCCCATAGACTCCATTTTATCCAAATAATCCAATTTTTTTAAAAATGATTTCCTTTTTCTGTGTAATAATAAAACAGTAGCTTGTTCTTGATCCCAACTAAGATATAATTAATCCTTATTGGAAGCAAAACCAGCCTATTGGGTTTTTTTCATGTTTACATGATTTTCTTGAAAAAAGGAAGAAGATCCAAATTACAGAAAGATCAGTTAACCAGAAAACCCCAGGTCCAGATCATTCTGAATAACAGGTCCCATACCTGTACTACCTAAGCCCCCCTTTTGGATTTCAATTTCAGCAGACTCACCGAGGGCCAAACAAAGGATAACTGAACACAACATCTTCTCTCTCTGAAGTTGAAATTGTAATAATAAATATTAGCAAAGCTCTGGGAAAATATGACGAGTTGTGTTTCTTCTGGCTTTCTACATAGCAGTGTGAGATGCCTTTAAATAATTATAATATTATAAACCGCCTTCTAATTATCCCATCCACTAATAACTTTTCCCATGATTGCATCGTTCTTTTACAAGCCTGTCTGTGGGATCTGTGAGTACCTGCCATCTCCTGTATTATCCGTCAGTCCAAATTTTGGAAGGAATAGCGATTGTCTTTATCAATAGAACTGGGTTCATATTGAAGGTTGAAGTGTGGGGAAGTAATAAGTGGGGACAGAAATGGGAAGTGTTCATTTTATTTGATGTACAACACACACGGGGTTATTTATCAAGTTTATCTCATTTTTTTTCTGAAATATACTCCGACCAAATCAGCATCATCATCATTTATCATCATCATTTATTTATATAGCGCTGTCAAGATGGGTTCTATCCCTTATCAATACATTTTCCCAAAATGTGGGGAAAAAAACTCAAAATAATCATGTTGAAATTCTAATTTTCCAACTGAAAACTCCAAAACCTTCTGATTTTTGAATGAAATCCAGTGCAGATAAGGATATTTTCCAGACTTCTCCCATTGACTTATATACAACTTCGGCAGTAAGGATGGGTGAATTTTTCGCCTTGTTTCGCCGCAGAAATGATGGCCATAGACTTGTATGGAGTTTTTCTAAATGGACAGATAATACACACAAAAATAAAGAGCGTTTGGTCACAAGTCATTCAACAAAATGTGCTTTTTTTTCCCCCCACACAATCATCTTCAGCTTCCAAATGACACCACAGACAGATAGGAATTCGCTTTCCATTGACGGAAAACTTGGCTGCTGGACCCTATGATTGACCCTGAATACTGAATTTAGTCAATGCTATACATGTTTCAATCTATTAAAGGATCTCGTTTGCCCTGGCTAGAACCAGCCAAGAAATGCTTTCCACCACTTAGGACTTTGCACCTACTGCTATGGGACTTTATTCCAACCCCTGTTTCATGGAATTCTGGGCCTGGCAGTTCCCCCCATTGTAGAAACCTCCTATGGAATTGCCATGGGCAACTTTAGGGTTTTCTGGCTTTACTGGTGGGTTTGAACATTGAATTAAACATTTACAATAATATATTTCACCTTCATACCTGATTGTTCAGACTAGTGTGCACTTTAGTGGGACAACGACATCCTGGGAAATTATAATACACCAGTTACTGTTCATCATTAATAAATGGTATATTTACACTCTACAGTTATGTCCAGCCCTGTGGTGCTCAGTGGATGTGCATATAAAATTGTCAAATATCCATCTTTATTTTCCTGAATATCAGTTCAAACATTTGCTGCACCAATGGAGCCTTTCATCCCCATCCTGGATTCATTCTCCCAGCAGCCTTTGCGCCTGCACTTAATACATTCATGTTTTTGTAGAAAATGACTTAGTACAGCACTGCTTTATCTTGTCTATAGATAGGGACCTATAAAATGTACGCGACCTCTGCTTGGAAGTTAATCTAACACATCTCAGTTTAATATTTTTTATTGGAATACAATCAAACATACTGACATCCATCAAGCGCTGATTATTAAATATAAATATATATTTAAATACACACACAATGTTCCAGAAGCCTGTCCACTAGTAAATCACCAATACATTCCTTTACATAAGAAAAAATATGCTTTCACTTTCATTTGAGCACTAGTTTTTCTAATGCACAACTAGGACTCCCGTATGTCCCAGTTTCCCAAGGTCTCCCCCACAGTTTGCTGTTGTTTGATAAGAATTCTCGGTTAATAGCAGAGGATAGGGGCTCAAGATAGAGCGGACACTGTAAGGATTCTGCACACCCCCTACATGGCCTTCGATCCCCATTATTGACTATCCACAGCTCCTTGTAATAATGATGTCCTCAAGCCTCTACCATATTGGTGGGTCCATGGGTCAAAGCTAAGTCAGAGCCCTGTTTTCAACAGCAAATATTTATATTTAAAAAATGCAAATATCTGTTTATCGCTTGACCATTCAGCTAAATGTTTTAAAGACAAAGATGTCATCATAATTACTGCGAAAAAGAATTCAGAGATCAAATTTCCCTGAGTGTTCAAGGACTCATCAACCTCTGCAGGCGCTCAATACTAGATGTACAAGAGATATTCTGGCTAAACAGGGAGACCATACTTGCTATATACTATATATATATAAATATATTTATATTGAAGAAGACCAGCAACACCAGGACCCATCTAGGACCTTTCTCAAGGCAACATGCCAGTAATCCAATCACATGCATATAACCCAAGGGGCACATTTACTAAGCTCGAGTGAAGGATTCGAATAAAAAAAAAATGTTGAATTTCAAAGTATTTTCTTGGGTACTTTGACCATCGAATAGACTACTACGACCTTCGATTCGAATGATTCGAACTAAAAATCGTTCGACTATTCGATCATTCGATAGTCAAAGTACTATGTCTTTAAAAAAAAAAAACTGACTACATACTTCAGTAGTTTAAACCGACCGAGGTACAACGTTAGCCTATGGGGACCTTCCCCATCACTTTGCTAAGCTTTTTTTGATCGAAGAAAAATCGTTCGATCGATCGATTAAAACCTTCAAAACGTTCGATTCGAAGGATTTTATCTTTCGATTGAACGATTTTTACTGTGATCGATCTAAGGATTTGCACTAAATCCTTTGAATTCTATATTCGAATTCGAAGGATTTAACTTTGAGGGTCGAATTCGAGGGTTAATTAACCCTCGATATTCGACCCTTGATAAATGTGCCCCATGTGAACCAATCAGTGAATAGTGACATCAGCAACATCCATCGTTACTATTTTTAAACATATTAAAGTGACATGTGCTGTACACTAAGGAGGTTATTTGTCAAGTTTTGGATTTATCTCAGTATTTCTATATTTCTAATATCCAACTCCGAGCAACTCCGAATTCCCGAATGGACCTTATTTATGAAGAAAAAAGCCAGAAAAAATAGGGTAGGGTTTTCAGCAAAAACAAAGATTTTTTCTGAGTTTTCTGAGTTTTTGGCGCCGAATCCCCGAAATCATCGCATATCATTACGGACATCAGTGCAGACACTAGGACCTTCCCCATTGACTTATACAGGACCTCGAGAGCTTTTAGATGCCCAGGGTTTCGGATTTGGCGTTTGTAGACTATCGGACTTTAATAAATCTCGAATAATTCTTAGTTTTTTGTTTTTGCTCTGAAAACTAGGAATTATTCGAGGTTCAGATGTTGGGAGCTTGATAAATAACCCACTAAGTGTAGTGTCGGACTGGGGTGCCAGGGGCCCACCAGAAAACCTTAGACCTTGGGCCCACCAGAAAACCTTAGACAGTGGACCTTTCCAAACTATTATTCCTCCTCTACTCACTCAACCTCTTTATTCTCCTAGCCTTTTATATAAACTTACAATATTCTCCCATTATTAAGCATTTTTCCCCATAAAGAAATAGGGAATGACCGTGAAATAAGCCAAAACTTTAGAAACAAGAGGGCCCACTAACACCTGGGCCCACCTGAAGTTTTCCTGACAGAGGGGCCGATTCATGAAGCTCGAGTGAAGGATTCAAATTAAAAAAACTTCGAATTTCAAAGTGTTTTTTGGGCTACTTCGACCATCGAGTGGGCTACTTTGACCTTCGACTACGAATCGAACGATTCGAACTAAAAATCGTTCGACTATTCGATAGTCGAAGTACTGTCTCTTTAAAAAAAACTTCGACCCCCTAGTTCGGCAGCTAAAAGCTACCGAACTCAATGTTAGCCTATGGGGAAGGTCCCCATAGGCTTGCCTAAGTTTTTTTTGATCGAAGGATATTCCTTCAATCGTTGGATTAAAATCCTTCGAATCGTTCGATTCGAAGGATTTAATCGTTCGATCGAATGAATAATCCTTCGATCGTTCGATCGTAGGAGTTGTGCTAAATCCTTCGACTTCGATATTCGAAGTCGAAGGATTTTAGTTCCTAGTCGAATATCGAGGGTTAATTAACCCTCGATATTCGACCCTTCATAGATCTGCCCCTAAGTGTATCAAGAATAATAAAGTGAGCCAGTGCTGTTTAAAGGTGCGTTCTGTTTTAAAAAGTTAATAAAGTTAATATAGTTAATAAAAAATTGTGTACATATCCAACTCCCATCTAGTATTAGTGCAAAAACCTAAACAATTTTAAAAAATGTTTTACTTTATTACATAAACCCTCTCATAATAGTTAAAAACAAATCTACAGACCATACAGATAGAGTATAACAGGTTATATTACATGACATCCCATTGTAGTATGACTCTGAAAACAGTGTAAAAGAAGAGATTCTAAACTGTTACTTTTCATCTGTCTACACTGGACTCAGGAGGAAATACAAAAGAGGCAGCATGTAAAGGTAAATGAAAGTCCAGGACCAGATGGTTTTCATCCCAAGGTACTTACAGTAGATCTGTGATGCCAAAACTCTTTGTTCTCTCTTTATTCTTGAGGATTCATTGAGGTCTGACATGGTGCAGAGAGACTGGGAAATTGCTAATGTGGTGCCATTACTCACAAAGGGAGCCTGTTCTCAGCCTGGTAACTATAGGCCTGTTAGTTTGATGTCAGTGGTAGGAACGCTTTAGGAAATGGTTAAAATGGATAAGATACTTGAAAACATTTGTACCAGTTGATAATCCCATACATCACCCATTTAATAAATCAAAGGGGCAGATTAATCAAGAATCAAATTCAATTTTTTACCCCAATTCAATTTTTTTTGCAGCAAAATCTCAAACTCAAATTTCTGAAACTGTTAGTTTGATGTCAGTAGTAGGAACGCTTTAGGAAGTGGTTAAAATGGATAAGATACTGGAAAACATTTGTACCAGTATTTTCTTATGCTTAACGGATCTTGCCAATAGTGATGGGCGAATAAATTCGCCAGGCGCAAATTCGCAACGTCAAAAATTTTTGGATGCACGTCACAAAAGTTGCTTGTGACAAAATCGTTGTGTGTCAACATTATTATTCGCACGCCTGTTGACTTTAACGCCAGCATCTAAATTAGGGATGCACCGAATCCATTTTTTTGGATTCGGCCGAACCTCCGAATCCTTTGTGAAAGATTCAGCCGAATACCGAACCGAATCCGAACCCTAATTTGCATATGCAAATTAGGGGTGGGAAGGGAAACATTTTTTACTTCCTTGTTTTCTGACAAAAAGTCACATTATTTCCCTCCCCGTCCCTAATTTGCATATGCAAATTAGGATTCGGATTCGGTTCGGCCAGGCAGAAGGATTCATCCGAATCCTGCTGAAAAAGGCTGAATCCTGGCCGAATCCCGAACCGAATCCTGGATTCGGTGCATCCCTAATCAAAATCGACGCGAGTGTCGGAATTCACTTGGGCATCAAAATTTGCGTTTAATTAATTTTTCACTGTTCTGCGAATTTCGCGGGAAACGAAACAGGACAAATTCGCCCATCACTACTTGCCAAACTACTTGCATTGTCTTTTATGAGGGGGAGCAGGAATCTAGACTAAAATTAGGGAATATATTATAACTCCTTGTATTGTTGTTGGGTTACTTGGCGCTTATTGACATAGCTCACTTACAATTAAGCAAAACACAGAAAACAGGATTTTTTGAAAAATTCTTTAATATTTTGGAGTCTTGCAGCTGAAGGCAGATCGATATAAGAGATCGGTCATTGCACATTTGCCTATTTCCCGACAGAACGGCATTCAGCGGGGCTCACACATCGATTGCTGCCCGCGGTGGCTAGCACAGTGCCAGCATTACAGACACAAGATTGGTGACAGAACTTGAGGCAGGGTACGAATTTGTTCAGTGTTTCACAGGTGCGTGGGCATGGAGAGCCACAGGAATTAAAGGATTGTCCAGGTGGGCAATCTGCAAAGGAATAAAAGAGAAAAAACTCACTGGGTTAAAAAGTTTTTGAAAGTGAAATTACATTAAAAATAACCAAGTAAAGTCCAATGGATTTTTTAGATATAAACTTAAATATGTATCTTCCATTTGTCTTTTTGTGGTGAGTAATCCATTCTGTGAGTCCCAGATAAATAGTAGGTGCAGTAAATTGTAGCTTGATAACATGCAAGTCTGACTGAGTTGTTTGCAGTTGATAATCCCATACATCAGCCATTTAATAAATCAAAGGGACAGATTCATCAACATTCAAATTCAACTTTTTACCCCGATTCAATTTTCAATCTCAAATTTCTGAAACTCAAATTTCTGAAAGTCAAATTTCATTAAGAGCAAAAACTTGATGGAAGGAATTGGTCATCTGAAATTTGGCGTGCTCGTGTAGGAGTCGGTGGGAGTATTTTTTAATTTGCGTTTTCGAGAATAATTGAAATTTGGGTAGAATGTGATTTTGCTTCAGTTGTAATTGCAAGTTCCAAGTTTTTTCATAAATCATTTGTAATTTGTTTTGAATTCTGAAAATGTGAATTTGATAAAGCTACCTCAAAGTGTCTGAAACACATGTGAATATAAAAATTAACAAACTAGGGCATTTTAATAATTATGAGCATTTAAAATAACCAGTGTTGCATATTTATATATATATATATATATATATTTTTTTTTTTATATATTGTGACTGGTTACACACTCTTGCAGGGGTCAGTCGTGCAGAAATAGAAGTGCAGACAAGTTTGTGTCATAAAGCTGTTCAGCCACTCAGGCTTTATTTGTAAGTTGCTCAAAATAACAAACAAAACGAAAATAAATCATAGCCGTCTGGCTCCTGCCTACCTCACTCAGTGGCCCTATCTATACTTGCAACACAAATATAACGATCGCAGTCACTGGCAAAAACAGAGCAACTTACAGTTTCATGGTTTTCAGGGAATATGAAAATCACTCACAGAGCTCCTTTCCTTCCAGCTTTCAGGCAGCCTGCATATAGGGAGAGAGCTCTGTGTCAGGCCCACTGACCTAAATACTCCACCTGTGTGATCAGCACACAGACAGGTAAAACCCCAAACATTCCTGGAGTCTTTTAACACATGAAGTGCCGGAATCCTGGTGCAATGTATACACCATCCAGCACTTTCTCTGCTAAACATTGTGACACCCTGTCACATACCTCCCCCCTCTGTTCGACTCCGTGGGTATGGACACTTTTCATAAACAGTGGAGCATCCGCATTGGCCTGCAGCTTTCCTGCTCTGTGCTCTACTGAGAAGTTATAGTCCTGTACAGACAGAAACCAGCGAGTCACTCTCGCATTCTGACCTTTTGCTTGTGCCATCCAGGTAAGGGGGGAGTGATCAGTCACCAAAAGAAACCGACGGCCAAGTAAATAGTACCGTAGAGCTTCTAAGGCCCACTTGATGGCCAGACACTCGCGCTCCACAATACTATAGTTTCTCTCAGCTGGGGTTAACTTTCTACTCAAATATACTACCGGATGCTCCTCTCCATGCACCACCTGTGACAATACAGCCCCTAGGCCCACATCGGAAGCATCCGTTTGTACTAGAAACTTTTCCTTGAAATCAGGAGCAATCAAAACCGGCCCACTGCACAACACTTCCTTGAGTTTACAGAATGCAACCTCAGCATCTTCGTTCCAAGTAACTCCCCCCGAGCTTTTGCCTTTGATTAGGTCTGTAAGTGGGGCAGCTATGGTGGCAAAATCTGGGACAAATCTCTGGTAATACCCTACCACACAGACAGGTAAAACCCCAAACATTCCTGGAGTCTTGTAACACATGAAGTGCCGGAATCCTGGTGCAATGTATACACCATCCAGCACTTTCTCTGCTAAACATTGTGACACCCTGTCACAATATATATATATATATATATATATATATATATATATATATATATATATATATATAAAAATAGCAAAAAAGAAAAAGATGCACACCAGGATTTGTATACAAAAAATTAAAATTCCATATTTATTAATTTACATAAAAATTTGGCCGAATTTTAATGTAAATTAATAAATATGGAATTTTATTTTTTTGTATACAAATCCTGGTGTGCATCTTTTTCTTTTTTGCTATTTGGATAATTTTGCCAGTGAAGATAGCACCCAGGTATTGACCTAGAATCATGAATTACGGTGTGCGTCAAGAACTTCTGGACTGTATATATATATATATATATATATATATATAATGCAGCCACACTGAATATTCAAATTGCTAACTGCCAGTATAGTACCTGTATTGCTTCACATGGTACCTGCAGATTATAAAAATGGCCCCATTTTTTATGTCAACTGTTACATGTTAGACAACATTCAGGATACTTACCTTGAGCCTTGACCATTAATCCTGGCAGAGCTGTAGAACAAAACACAAAATATTAAAATTGCTTATAGGGCCAAAAAAATGTCAAACTATTAACTGAAACTGACTTACATTTTATTTCTATCTCATTTAATTTCTTTATTATTTATATTATTTATGCAACAAACATTACGGGGGGTTGACAATGAAGATTTTCATTCATCAGGTCACAGTATATCTAATATAAGTAATTCAATATAACAACTGGACTTGCTGAGTAATCAATGAAGACGTTTCACTACTCATCCGAGCAGCTTCTTCAGTACAACTGACTGGTGTGGGAAGTTCTCTGCATATAAACTCTTCTACTAATCCAATCACAATGGCACATTGTAACTCTTCAGAGAGTGGACATCTGTAAACTCACAGAGGTGTTGATTCTGTGCAGTTACTGTGATAGGATTATCCAATGTGTCATGCAACTCCTAGATACAGGTGTTACTTGTGAGAGTTGCATGAATGGATGTGTGAAGTGTTCTGAATCCGCCGGGGTACAGATGTTAGAACAGCATTGTATGTAGTAGACAGGTGGTGTCGAAGGCCCCCGCCTCTGTTCAGGGATGGTTTCTCCACCTTGACATGAATCACTTCTTTCACTCCTCGTTCAATTCAGCGGTCTTCTTTATCCAAGATTTGGACCTTGTTATCTTCAAGGGAGTGTCCCTTGTCTTTTAAGTGTAGAAAGACAGCTGAGTTTTGCCCTGTAGAGTTCTCCCTCCTGTGCTGAGCCATTCGCTTGGAGAGCAGTTGTTTTGTCTCCCCGATGTATAGATCTGTGCACTCCTCGCTACACTGGACTCTGTATACCACATTGCTTTGTTTTTCTTTTGGTGTTTGATTCTTTGGGTGTACCAGTTTTTGTCTCAGTGTGTTGCTAGGTTTGAAAAACACAGGGACATGGTGTTTGTTGAAAATCCTCCTGAGTTTCTCTGACACTCCAGCTACATATGGGATGACTATGTTTCACCTACTATGTGTCTCCGGGCGGTTATTTCTATTGGTGTTCCTGTTGGGCTTGGTTGCTGCTATTTTGACAAAGGCCCAGTCTGGGGAGCCACACGCTTTCAAAGCTCCTCTGAGATGTTTTTGCTCTTTGTCTTTGGACTCTGTATCAGTTGCTACACATTCCGCCCGGTGGTGCAGAGTTCTAATGACACCCAGTTTGTGTTCCAGTGGATGGTGGGAATCAAACAACAGATATTGATCCGTATGAGTAGGTTTCCTGAATACTTCCATCTTCAAGTTACCCCCTTCTTGGATGTATATCAAACAGTCCAAAAAGGCAAGTTTGTTCTCGTGGACATCTTCCCTTGTGAACTTGATGTTATTGTCCACTGAGTTAATGTGTTCTGTAAAGGCCGCACTTCATTGGATCTGATTTTAACCCAAGTGTCATCCACATACCTGAATCAGTGACTCGGTGTAGTTCCCTGGAACGTAAGTAAGGCCCTGCTTTCCACTTCCTCCATGTACAAGTTTGCTACAATGGGAGAGACTGGAGAACCCATTACACAGCCATGTTTCTGTCTATAAAAAAGGTCCTTCAAGGTACTACATTTATTTAATTTGTCCTTTACTTATTTTATTTCACATTTTTTCTTATTTATACCTGTATTAACACATATACATATATATACACTTTCTAAGTATGCACTTATTTATTTAATTTTACTTTGTCTTTACCATTTTCATAATATATACAAATGGGCGTTGGTTTGGGCAATCACTCTCTCTTAAAAGCTGCAAGTTAGCAGCGGGGGAGGATTTAGCCCTCAGACAGAAACCAAGGTTCAGGAGACTTCTACTTCAACTAATGCTATTATGCAGAGAGACACTGGATACTCAATACTATGACTAGAGGTAAACAAGTTAGGGACCGCCATATGGGGTTTACCTTGACGTGGTATGGTGGATTTTCAACTTTATGATCATAACTTTGTAACTAAAAAACCCCTGAATTACTTAGACAAGAGCCCAGGGAATGTGCACTGACCCATTGGGTTATGTCAGTAGCACTTCCCTTATGTTTATATATATTTCTACTTAGCAATGTGAGTGCTCCCACAACCCCCCTTTTATATTTGCTGTGCATTAAATGTAACCACACTATAAATAGGCAACACGTATAGATATTGAGGTCTGTGTAACACGTTCATGCCAGAGGTTAATTGAGAGGTGTGGAGTGTTTTTTCACAAGGTGTTAAATTAAGGCACTTAACTCACAAAGGGTGAGATACTTTCACACTGAGATACTACACTATATAATCTTTTCTGTTTTTCCCGTCCTCGTGAAACTTTGTTTCTGGAGGAACACAGCAATCCGGTTTTAAAGAAAAGAATTTTGATCAGGCAGAGAGAGCCTAAGATTTGCTGGACTTTGAGGATACCTAATCTTCCTGGGACTCAAACGTATATATTTGGACAGGGAATGGCAAATTGGGATTGGTTACACTGGAGAAGAGGTACTTAAGGGGTATATGATCACTATATATAATATATAAGGGGATATGATCACTATATATAATATATAAGGGGATATGATCACTATATATAAATATATAAGGGGATATGATCACTATATATAAATACATAAGGGGATATGATCACTATATATAAATATATAAGGGGATATTATCACTATGTATAAATATATAAGGGGATATTATCACTATGTATAAATATATAAGGGGGATATGATCACTATATATAAATATATAAGGGGATATGATCACTATATATAATATATAAGGGGCTATGATCACTATATATAAATACATAAGGGGATATGATCACTATATATAAGGTGATATGATCACTATATATAAATATATAAGGGGATATGATCACTATATATAAATATATAAGGGGATATGATCACTATATATAAATATATAAGGGGATATGATCACTATATATAAATATATAAGGGGATATGATCACTATATATAAATATATAAGGGGGATATGATCACTATATATAAATATATAAGGGGATATGATCACTATATATAAATATATAAGGTGATATGATCAATATATATATATATATATATATATATATATATAAATATATATAAGGGGATATGATCACTATATATAAATATATAAGGGGATATGATCACTATATATAAATATATAAGGGCATATGATCACTATATATAAATATATAAGGGGATATGATCACTATATATAAATATATAAGGGGGATATAATCACTATATATAAATATATAAGGTGATATGATCAATATATATATATATATATATAAATATATATAAGGGGATATGATCACTATATATAAATATATAAGGGGATATGATCACTATATATAAATATATAAGGGGATATGATCACTATATATAAATATATAAGGGGATATGATCACTATATATAAATATATAAGGGGAACAGTAAGAAAATAGAGAAAGTACAGAGAAGAGCAACTAAGCTGATAAAGGGAATGGAAGGGATCAGTTATGGGGAAAGGCAAGTTGGGATTGGTTACACTGGAGAAGAGACAGTTAAGGAGGATCATTATAAATAAATATTTCTAGGAAGCAATTTATTAAATACTAAAGTATTATTAAGTTTGAATTAAATGAAATGTTGCCATGCCCGAGTTTTGGAGGAAAGGGATTGGAAAGTGAAATGAAAACATATTTAGATTATAAATGAAATAAACTAATATAACTGATTGGTTAACTAAAAAGAATTAAACTGCAAACTTTCTCGGCTACATATTACTGTATAAATATTATGCTGGAAAAGAAGCCGATCTCCAAGGCTTCTGTACTTTAACGCAATCTAGTAACCCAATAAATGCCACGAGTTTAAATAAATGTACATTTGAAATACAGATTTTGCAATATGAATTGCTTCATTATTTTACAACTATTTTACATTTTAAGATTTCAATGAGAGTTCAGATTCCTTCATACAAACGTTATCCTATTCTGTTTCTATATCCAAATAAAACCTCTCACTCATCATTAGCCGCAGAAAGAAAAGCATCTGAGATTTCATTGGACTTACCCAGGACCAACATAAGGATCACTGTACGGAACATCTTCGCTCTAAAGGTGATAGGATTTGTGTATAGGCATGTTCACTGGAGAGATCTCTCTTTTTATTTTGTTTCTGAAGCTGAATTAAAGAATAAATTAGCTTTGGCAAAATGTGATGCCTTGTGCTTCTTCTGGCTGTGTACAGTAACAGCGTCAGATGCCCTTAAATAATTATAATAATTTAATAAATTGGCTTGTTGCTATTCCTTCCACGAACGGCGTTTCACATGACTGAAGTGTAAAGCTTTTGACTTGTGACTCCTTAAAGGAACAGTTCAGTGTAAAAATAAATACTGGGTAAATAAATAGGCTGTCAGTGTCCTGCTAGGAAGTGTAAAGTGTAATTAACATATGTTGTCTGCTAGAAAATCATATAAACATTAGGGGGCCGATTCACTAAATTCGGGTGAAGGGTTAGAATAAAAAAAACTTCGAATTTCGAAGTTTTTTTGGGCTACTTCGACCATCGAATGGGCTACTTCGACCTTCGACTACGACCTTCGACTTCGAATCGAACGATTCGAACTAAAAATCGTTCGACTATTCGACCATTCGATAGTCGAAGTACTTTCCCTTTAAAAAAAACTTCGACCCCCTACTTTGGCAGATAAAAGCTACCGAAGTCAATGTTAGCCTATGGGGAAGGTCCCCATAGGCTTGCTAAGCTTTTTTTGATCAAAGGATTTTCCTTCGATCGTTTGATTAAAATCCTTCGAATCGTTCGATTCGAAGGATTTAATCGTTCGATCGAAGGAAAAATCCTTCGATCGTTCGATCGAATGTTTAGCGCTAAATCCTTCGACTTTGATATTCGAAGTCGAAGGATTTCAATTCGAGGGTCGAATTTCGAAGTATTTTTAACCTCGAAATTCGACCCTTAGTGAATCTGCCCCTAAATAAACCCAATAGGCTGGTTTTGCCTCCAATACGTTTTAATTATATCTTAGGTGGGATCAGTACAAGTTACTGTTTTATTATTACACAGAAAAGGGAAATCAATTTTAAAAATGCGGATTATTAAATAAAATGTTGTCTATGGGTGACCGCCTTTCTGTAATGTGGCTCTTTCCGTATAGCAGGTTTCAAGGATCCCATACCTGCATTATCCTAGCATTCGCCATGCTAACATTGGCTTCGGTAGCTTTTAGGTGGTGAACTAGGTGGTCGAAGTTTTTTCTTAAAGAGACAGTACTTCGACTATCGAATGGTCGAATAGTCGAACGATTTTTAGTTCGAAGCGTTCGATTCGAAGGTCGAAGTAGTCCATTCGATGGTCGAAGTAGCCAAAAAAACCATTTGAAATTCAAAATTTTTTTTCCTCTATTCCTTTCCTCGAGGAGGTACCTTAAGGTATGAAGATGCAGATTACAGAAACACCTGTTATCTGGAAAACCCCAGGCACGAGCATTCTGGATAACAGGTTGTAAGGGTAGGAAGGGGTTAAACACCGTCACCATGGAAACCCAGCTTGATCCAAGGATTAAAGTCCACACTCTTGATCATAAAACTTGAACTGTTTATTGGGTAGACTTTCTTTCATCAGATGACTCTTCCACACATCAGGGCATACAGATATACAATCCACGGCAATGATACACTTCTCCTTTGCTGGCTAAGACGACACTCCAAATACACAAATGTTTTTCCCCAAAACCTTCCGAAGGACATCCCTTTCCAGGGTTACTCACCACCTCCCTGTTTCAGCCGGGCTGACACCACGCTAGTGCACCACTGACCTTTCAGGGTAGGACTTTTCTTGTGACACCTTCCGGTCCTACCAGTCCGGCATACGACCTATGCCCCTCTGGCCTACTCCGGATAGGACTTTTCTTTTCCCCCTCCTTCAGGATGTTCTTTTTCCTATAACTTCCACTTACACCCTAACTGGCTTAGCCTTGGCACATATGCCACTACCTCCTTGTTGGGGTCTTAACTACCCATGCTAAATAGTCCTGACTATCTGAAATACCTAGTATTTCACACTTGTGCCCTCTCTCTATCTTAATCCAAATGCATGTGAACAATCCTTTGGGTGTGTCTCCCCTTTAAATACCTTCTTCAATTAAACACTACCCTATAAACACTTACTGTTCATGTGCTGCTCTCACTACTGTGCATGTGTATCTAGTATAGGTCAATCTAAAAACAACTGGACTTGCTGAGTAATCAATGAAGACGTTTCACTACTCATCCGAGCAGCTTCTTCAGTACAACTGACTGGTGTGGGAAGTTCTCGGCATATATACTCTTCCACTAATCCATTTACAATGGCACATTGTAACTCTTCAAAGAGGTGACATCTGAAGAAACTCACAGAGGTGTTGATTCTGTGTAGTTGTGATAGGATTATCCAATGTGTCATGCAACTCCTAGATACAGGTGTTACTTGTGAGAGTTGCATGAATGGATGTGTGAAGTGTTCTGAATCCGCCGGGGTACAGATGTTAGAACAGCATTGTATGTAGCCCTGTATCTAGGAGTCACATGACACATTGGATAATCCTATCACAACTACACAGAATCAACACCTCTGTGAGTTTACAGATGTCACCTCTTTGAAGAGTTACAATGTGCCATTATGATTGGATTAGTGGAAGAGTTTATATGCCGAGAACTTCCCACACCAGTCAGTTGTACTGAAGAAGCTGCTCGGATGAGTAGTGAAACGTCTTCATTGATTACTCAGCAAGTCCAGTTGTTTTTAGATTGACCTATAGTAGATATACTATGACCTGGATGAATGAAAATCTTCATAGTCATACTGTGCATTTGCTTTCCCTCTGTTATCCAGCATGGAACCTTTACCATTCATTTGCATGCCATCTTGTGGTGTATTTTACACATTACAGTCTTCCAACACATTTAACACTTTCAATCACTTTAACATTACTTTAACATTTTTACAGCACTCACATTCACTTTACACATTCAATACATTTTCTCATGCACACAATCCAATCACCTTCTTACAAGGTTCCATACGTGTATCCTAATGGGTTTTTCGGCAAAGAAAGGCTCCGAAGTTAGCACTTAAATATCCTGGGGGGTCCTTTCAAATTGCCCCCCAATAATGACTTTTCTTGTTCTGTTATTAAGAGCCCAATATCAGCCCGTTTTGTAAATAAAGCATTTTATTTTTTATTTATTACAACATGCCAAGCAACACATGATAGATGAGTCACAGTGGGACAGTGGAGATCACTGATATTGTACAGAAGGACATTGAGACTCAGGGATACACGTTCCATTGTGCCACAAATACCCTTCTTTGCAGATACACCCAGGCCTGCATATTAGAGTGCATGCCTTTGACTCGCAGCTGGGTGGGCAGTGCCCGCTGCAGGCAGAATAGACTTGCAGCCCTTGGCAGATGATACATTTTTCTTGTGGGATACACTCAATGGAGTCGCGAGTCTGCTTCACATATCCAGGACTGCAGGAACAGCCGGGTTCACAGATCTTGGTGCAGTTATTGGGCACGTTCCCACAAAGCTCCGGGCAGGGCTTACACTGGTACAACTGCTGGTTAGGTGGGCAGCTGGGCTCTGTACAATGACAGCAGAGAGATGTCTCCGTTACCAGAAAGCAAGGAAATGTCATAAAACTCTTAGGGGGTAATGTAATAAAAGGCACTACGTTTGCCCATGGGCAGTAACGCATAGCAACCAATCAGCAGGCAGCATTTACTGGTCACCTGTTTAAAAGCAACTATATTATTGGTTGTTATGGGTTACTGCCCCATGGCAAACTTAGAGCCTTTTATTACATTAGGGGGTTACAGCTGTGCAATAGCATTTATAGGCATGATTCACATTCACTTTTACATTTGAATGGACTCGAAATTCACCTGGGGGGGTTATTTAATACAAAAAAAACCAAAAAAAGATCTTAAACTTGGATGACTTTTACCAGGCGGAAAACTCGAATCGAATTCGACCAAACTCGATTCGAGTTTTTTTTCGAAAAAAACTGGAATGTCAGGAAGGCTACAAACATCTCCAAATTGGTCACTGGACATCTCCCATTGACTTATACATGAATTTGCCAGGTTTTAGGTGGCGAATAGTCGAATTCGATAAATCTCGAAAATCAAATTCAATATTTTTTTAAAAAAAAAACATCCAATCGAGTTGGATAATTCCCTAGTCCAATTTGACAGTTTTGACCATAAAAAAATATGAATTTTCAATTCGACCCTTAGTATATTATAGAAAGCCCAATTCTTCATTTTTTTTAATTTTGTGTATTTTTTCAATTATTTGCCTTCTTCTGAGACATTCAGCTTTCAAATGTTGGGTCACTGACTCTAATACCCTTAAACTATTGTTCTATGAGGCTAAAATTTAATCGTTATGGCCAGTGATGGGCAAATTTATTTGCCAGGTGCGAATTTGCAGCAAATTTCGCTGCTGGCAAATGAATTGGCGCGAAAACTTTTTTGACGCCAGTGTCAATTTCGATGCCGGCGTCAATTTGGACACCTATGACAATTAAACAGATGCCCATTGACTTTAATGTGCGTCAAAAGTCGCCAGTGACGTCAAAATTCGGTTTTGTGAATTTTTGGGTCAAATTCGCCCATCATTAGTTTTGGCTACTTTTTATGATTTATCTTTGTAGCCAGTCCCTCTTCTATTCGCGTCTCTCATTTGAATCACTGCCTGGTTGCTAGGGTAATTTGGAACCTGGCAAACAGATTGCTGAAATTGCAAATTGGAGAACCGTTGAATAAAAAGCTAAATAATTACAAATAAACTGAAAATAAAAAGTAAAGACCAATTGCAAATTGTCTTAGAATATCAATCTCAATATCATCCTAAAATGTAATTTTTGATGGTGAAAAACTCCTTTATAGTGATGGGCGAATTTCTCCAGTTTCGCCAAAAAAATGGCGAACTTCCTGCAAAATTTGGGAAACGGCGAAAATTCCTGAAAAATTCTGAAATCGGAAAGTTCACGTAAAAATTTGGAAAATTCGAACATTTTCACGAAAAAAACTTGAAATTCTGACGTTTTCACTCAAAAATCTTGAAATTTGAAGGTTTTCACAAAAAAATCGTAAAATTTAAAGGATTTCTCTAAAAAAAATCGTGAAATTTTAAGGATTTCACAAAAAAATCGTGGAATTTGAAGGTTTTCACAAAAAATCTTGAAAATCTGACATTTTCACAAAAAAATCGTGAAAATCGGAAATTTACGTCAGCAAATTTTCAGCGGTACTAAGCACAATTCAGCAGGAACAGCCCCTAAGTTTGCTCATAGTCTGTACAGAGAGATCCCATAAAACTATGCCAACATAGGTATTACCTGTACTAAGCACAATTCAGCAGGAACAGTCCCTAAGTTTGCTCATAGTCTGTACAGAGAGATCCCATAAAACTATGGCAGCATAGGTATTCCCTGTACTAAGCACAATTCAGCAGGAACAGTCCTCTAAGTTTGCTCATAGTCTGTACAGAGAGATCCCATAAAACTATGGCAGCATAGGTATTCCCTGTACTAAGCACAATTCAGCAGGAACAGTCCTCTAAGTTTGCTCATAGTCTGTACAGAGAGCTACTATGAAGCTACGCTGTATTTCAATAACTTGCATTAGTGCATTATTTCCACCATCAAACATTTCCTGAGCATATAATTAACTTCACCCTGCTAAAATGACATTTATTAGTGAATTATTAGATGATTGGATCTTTCTTACCAGTCACTGTAGGATCCTGTGAAATCACCAGTGTCACTGTTAGTGCAATAAAGAAAGGGGAAACAATTAGACAGATTCTCATCAAGTCTCGCTGTGTATGACAGGGCCAATGTTGCTGTCTATAATGGCAGATCTAACCTATAAACAAGATATTATTGATGTTCCTGTATTAATAAGCCTTCATGTCATTGGCACTGCATGAGATGCATTAGAGGGACAGTCATATTAAATAAATCCTTCCAAGAGGGCTCGTTTACAAACAAAAACAGAACTTCTGCTTCAAAGAAAATCTATTTACAGCTTCTAACAGTTTCCTGTTATTGTAGGTGCCAGGACTCCCTCGCATGGCTCCATTATTATTGATTATGAAATCAAAAAATTAGATTTCACTTGGAATGAGAGGCAGGAACAGCCAGCGACAGACTGGGCTAATAGATAAAAACCAGGACTAGGGTTGCCACCTTTCCATCTGACTAATGGTGGCCATACACCGAGAGATCTGCTCGTTTGGTGATGTCGCCAATAAAGCGGATCTCTCCCTGATATGCCCACCAGGCATATAGAGGTGGGCGATATTGGGCTAATCCGATCGTGGACCCTAGGGCCCAACGATCGAATCATAATGATGGGTAAACGGGCAGTCGTATCGCAGGACCGTATCAATGAACAGATACGGCCCGTGATCCAACAGGATTTTTAGTCCCATCCAATCGATCAGGGAAGCCCATCGGAGGGCCCCATACACGGGCCAATAAGCTTCTGACTCGGTCTGTCGGCAGCTTTAATCGGCCCATGAATGGCCACCTTAACTCCGTGCAGGAAGGAGGAGCTGTAACATAGTGGGGGGTGGAGCAGGACAGAGAAGGGCGGGGCTATGATGTGGCAATCTGCGATTGCCTGATCATTGCGTCAGTCTCAGGGAAGGGAATCCCGGCGGTTTTCCTATTTTGTAAAACCAGGCAGGCAGTTTTGGCCCGGACAGCCCTTCAAAAAAACGGGGTCAAAACCAAGACTGCATACTGGCCATTACTGGGAGATAAACTTGAGGCGGCTGCGGTTGGCGGGATTGTGTCAGGGGTAGGATTGGCACCTTTGTGCAGTTTAGGATCTGGGCAGGGGCGGGGCCATGATGTTACAGGGCAGTGGCATTGCGGGTGGTGCATGCTACGTCACATGGGCGGAGCGATTGGCTGATTACAATGTCAATCAGGGGAGATCCTGCTCGCTTTTGCTTTTTTGGAAAACCAGGTAGACTGTCTTAACCTGCGCAGCCCTTGTGAAAACCAGGCTGTCAAATCCAAACAGGTGGCAACTCTAGTCAAGGTAGGAGGGAATTGTGACAGAGGTAGGGGTGGGCCCTAGCCTGGACTGGGAGTCAAAATAGGCCCTGCCATTCCAAGTACACAGAGGCCCAAATAGCCCCCTACCAGCCCAAATAGCCCCCTACCAGTCCACTATATGGTACATTTCTATGGAACCATACAGCAGCCCCTCTGGCATTTGCCAGAACCCACAGATTGCCAGTCCGGGCCTGTGGGCCCCTGTAGCTGGGGTAGTGGGGAGCTGAGGTGGCAGTTTCATTGACTGCAATCCAATGATTGGCCAGAGCTGTGTCTGTTACTCTAACCCTTCCTGTTACAGTTGCATCATTTCCTGTCAGGTGATCGCTGAGGCAGCACACAGACCATCACATAATGGCGGCTTAAGGTAACAAGATGTAAATGGCCAATATTTGCTGATATATATAGACCAGTTCAATAAGATTCTTTAGTAGCTCACAATGTGATTAATTATGTGTTAGTTAGGTATCCATTCTCAAGGTATAGTTGTCCTTTAGGAACAGTAAACACCAAAATAATTTAAGTGTTTTAAAGAAATGACAATATAATGTAGTGTTGCCCTGCACTGGTAAAACTGGTGTGTTTGTTTCATAAACTGTACTTATCTGTTATCTACTGTGTATCCTGTGCTTGAATGGCTGCCCCCATGGCTACACAGCAGCTTGTTTATATAAACTATAATAGTACTTATCTGTTAGCTACTGTGTATCCTGTGCTTGAATGGCTGCCCCCCGTGGCTACACAGCAGATTGTTTATATAAACTATAGTAGTACTTATCTGTTATCTACTGTGTATCCTGTGCTTGAATGGCTGCCCCCATGGCTACACAGCAGCTTGTTTAGATAAACTATAGTAGTACTTATCTGTTATCTACTGTGTATCCTGTGCTTGAATGGCTGCCCCCCTGACTACACAGCAGCTTGTTTATATAAACTATATTAGTACTTATCTGTTATCTACTGTGTGTCCTGTGCTTTAATGGCTGCCCCATGACTACACAGCAGCTTGTTTATATAAACTATAGTAGTACTTATCTGTTATCTACTGTGTATCCTGTGCTTGAATGGCTGCCCCCAAGGCTACACAGCAGCTTGTTTATATAAACTATAGTAGTACTTATCTGTTATCTACTGTGTATCCTGTGCTTGGATGGCTGCCTCCATGGCTACACAGCAGCTTGTTTATATAAACTATAGTAGTACTTATCTGTTATCTACTGTGTATCCTGTGCTTGAATGGCTGCCCCCATGGCTACACAGCATCTTGTTTATATAAACTATAGTAGAGTTTCTGAAGCAAACGCGTGACTTATAGCAGTGCAGGGCAACAGCACATTACATGCTTATTACTTTAAAACACTTTAATTTCTTGGTGTTACTCCTCCTTTAAGGGAAAGTCTTATTAGCTGAGTGAAGCCCTATAGAAATTGACATATTGGTTATAGCTTAGCTTTGGCCTCCTCTCAGGGGCCACACCAACACGTAGACATCATTACTTTCTCCTTCTCACAGTCCATGGGCTCTTGCACAGGAACAGGAAGTACATACAGTGAAACCTCAATTTTACATCCCCTGATTTTAAGTTTCCCCTCAATTTACATTGTTGTTTTGTGGTCCCATCTATATATTATTCATAATACATTTACCTCATTTTACATGTTCCTGGATTTTACACAATTTTTTCTGGTCCCCTAAAAAACGTAAAATAGGGTTCTACTGTATATGACTGTACACTGTATATATCCAACTGGCCCCTTTTAGCGGGACAGTCCCAATTTTGAAAGCTTAGCCCGCAGATTGTTACTGAAATGTCCCGACTTTATCTTTAATCACCTGCACTGAGCAGCCAGAAAAAGATACAACGTTTCTTAAACTGAGGCTTTTGGGAGAGAGCCCAGAATGGCAGCTGCACTTAGATACTTTTGTAACTGTACAATTGCAAAGATACAATTGTATCTATATAACATAAGCAGGTCTCTTGGGGGAAACTGTGACTTGCAGATTAAAGGGCAAATTAGCAAAACTATAATGACACATAAAAACCAAAGAAATGTGTTCAGACTTTCATAAACTGTCAAATTTTGTAAAAAGGACGTGGTCATTAGGGGGCGTGGCCATTAAATGGGTCTGGTTTTTGTCCCTCTTTCTGTTTTCCAAATGTCGGGAGGTATAATATGTTTTTATCAGAAGTTTAATGGGGATCTGAACTATAAATACAGTATCAAGGGTAAAGCATGCTGGGAGCTGTAGTCCAGGAATATTAGGGTTGTAGCCTTACGACAATATCGTTTGCTTAATTTTTTTCTCAGCTTTACAGAGTCTGTGGTGCCATTAAAATGCAAACAAAGTCTCTGATGACCTATAATATTATAACCCAAAAACAGAAAGGGGTCATATAATAAAAAAATACAGTTAGAATTGACTTACCCAGTGCCAAAAGCAGCGGGATTTTAGTGCAGCGCAGCATTTTGACCTATAGAGAAAAGGAGACAGTTATTGACACAGAATAAAGGCCAAGCTAAACCTATATCTATACTGGAGCGTTAGCACTCTCTTACCTTTCTTTTCAGTGTCAGTGATGCCGACTGAATACTCAGCTGCTATTTATCCTCACCAATAATGCAAATTTAAAAAAATAAAGGTGTGCCTCTTGTACTAATAACAACGTACTCAGATAATAATTGGGTAATTTTATTTTCATCAATGATCATCAAATATAATTAGAACTCTCTTTGCTCATTTCTGTTACTCAATCTGAACTGAATTATTGACACAGAGATGACAGTTTCTGCCCAGTGATGATATATTTTACTGTGGAAATTCCGTGTTACCCAAAAACCCACAGCTGAGTGATCATAAAATGAATAGGGACAGTGAAACAGCAACACTGATCTGTTGCCTCATATTTAGGGAAAGCTTTCCTACTAATTACATGGGCAGCACTAGAGCTCATGTCATTCTATTGCTAAAGAATTCATTAAAAAAAGGTTTTAGTCACAAGTCACGTCTCAGGTTTATTACATCACAATGGGAACTAATTCAAATGATTATAGTCATGAAGATACACGCATTTGGGAAAGTCAACACCCAAATGTAAATACAATATATATATATATATATATATATATATATATATATATATATATATATATATATATATATATATATTAATTTCTTCAAATTTTTTCGACTTGTTTCACCCACGGAAATGCCGCCCAAAATTTTTGGCGAAACGAAACGGGTCAAATTCGCCCATCCCTACCCCAGATCCATTGTTAAAGGAGACCTAATACAAGTAATTCAAAAATAAACAACTGGACTTGCTGAGTAATTATTGAAGACGTTTCACTGCTCATCAGAGCAGCTTCTTCAGTTCAACTGACTGGTTTGGGGAAGGAGAGATTTTGCCTAAAAAATAAGAATTTACCAATGCGTTATAATTATTTAGATATTGAAGAATTGTGCTTACAAAAGTAGTGTTTCAGGCTGATTTATTGAATATTTCTGCAAAAACCCTAATAATCTCTCCATTCTCTTCCACGTCCTGCTCCTTGAATTCCCAGGCTGTGCACTCAGCTCACTGCACTGTAGGACAGGAACCAATCAGCAGCTAGCAGGACCTGATAGGGAACCGGAGCCTGTCTGTGCTTGTGTGACTGCAGGGCTGTGATTGGCTGTCCCCCTCCTACTGTGCTGTTGGCAGGGACCATTAGGACACACCCACCCCTCGTTTGAAACATGGACAGGGACCAGAGAACATCTATAGGGAGCTCTAATAAAGGGGCTATTTTTAAACATAATACTTTAGCACCATGTAAAAGCAACACCATATATTACTCATAATTGCCTACAAAATTAGCGTTTTTTTTTTTTTTCATTTATCCTATATGTCTCTTTAAAATTTGGTAGGTTAACCCCTGTTCCCCATCTCAGATTAATACTGGACGTCTTCTAAATGGTTTCATATAGTTATTATTTTGTGACAACAATAGGAGGATACATTTTTCATTCCTGCTGTGCTTATTAAAATATCAGGTGAAATATTTAATTATCTTGCCAAACGTCAGAGCTTTGGCCTTAGGAAAAATCTCTCACGCAATACAAGGGAGTGATTTGTTCATGAAGTGTCTTGTCCTGTAAAACCAGTCATTATGTCACATCATTTACCAGCCTCTTATTCCTCTAAATTCATGAAATAAAACTAAATTGTGGAGCAAATGTGTTGACCTCTAAAAATAATTGAGAGCCACGCAACCATATTACACCAAGGCCACATCAACCTGCTTCTCATATTAAGTGGGACAGATTTACTAACACACCAGAAAAAAATGGTTGGTGCTCACTGCAGGGATATCACCCATCACTCACATGTGAAAAATTTAAGTCATACCCTTAAATATACCATAAACATACCCTTAAATCTACTCCGCTACCTCCACCCCTGTGGTTAACACAGCACCACACAACACTCACTAACAAACCCCCAGAACTACCAGGCTCATATCCCAGAGGGTACAGAGTAGGGCAAGCAGAATGTGGCACACACAGAGAGCATAGGGCGGGCAGAGTATGGCACACAATTAGCTCAAGAATCCGACTATTTCAGGCTAACTCGATTCTGGGAAAAATAAATTTTTTCCCCGAACTAGTTTGCTTGGACCCAGATCATAAGTACAGGACTTCCCAGCTCCTAAATTAGAAGTATGGAGCAAGACGAGAATCAAGCCACTGGTGTGGCCCTTGCCCAAGCTGTTGGCATAAACTATTATTAAGGCACAGGGGAAAGAGTTGGAAATGAAACCAAATGGGCAGCAACTCTTTTCCCTTGTCCATGCCCCAATATTTAAGGCACGTATCTAGTGATACCAATCTCTATTCATGTTGATTAAACTAAATCAGTAACCGTTCCAACACTCCCCTTTTTTCTCTGTTCCTTATACATAAAAATAACCTCCCTGTCCAACATGTTATCCCCATACCAAGCTTGCCTATCCCTAACACTTGTCACTAGCTGTTGGAACATTGTTTCTGAGATTTCCTTCCATTCAGCCACAAGTGCATTAGTGAGGTTGGGCACTGATGTTGGGGATCAGGCTTACAGTTTGGGTTTCAATTCATCCCACAGGGGTTCAGTTGGGTTGAGGTCAGGGCTCTGCACAGTCAGGTTCATGGACCTCAGTCTGTGCACTAGGGGGCAGTATTGTGCTGAATTGGCACAAAGTATAAAATATGGCATTGCCAAGAACGTCATTGCACCTTGTAGCCTTGAGGTTTTCAATGGAATCAGATCAAGCTTTACTGTAGATCCAATCAGACAGGTAGATTGGCATTTTTCCATACCCAGACTTTTTTTCATGATACTACCAGATGGCGAATAATTATTTATCACTCCAGACGATACATTTATACTGCCCAGAGTGCAATGTCAGTGGCCTTTACACCACTCCAGATGACACTTTTCATTGGTCAAGGTGATGTTATCTATCTTTGCCTTTGATCACCCACAAAAACCCAACGGATAGATCTTGAGCCGATATTCTGGGGACAGTCTGAGAACATTTTGAAAGCATCCAGGCATGTTTCTGGATGCTAAACATCTATTTCTGTTAGGGAAATGGAAGCAAAAAATCATGTGGCTCATGGGTAAAAAAGGTTGGGGACCTCTGGCATAAGATGACCAGATTTTCAGGAAAAATCCAAGGACAGAAGAGAATATAGCAGCAAAATTTTTAGACAGATCCAGCGGTGCAATGATTTTATGGGAATGTTTAGCCCAAGGTAAAATTCTGGAGAGAAACTTTCCATTATAAAGGCAAAACCCAAGATGCTGCCTTGGTATCAGCAAAACTGGGCTAATGTCATGTTGTAATGATTTTTGTCCAGGTTAGCCTTGCAAAAAAAGTCACAGAGCCCTCCAAAACATTGAGGACCTCTATTGACATGTGTTTCTTGCATAGACACTGGATAATATTCAAGAATAGACATAATATTAATGGTCATAGCCTTCCAACCTAATGGCACAATAATGACTTCACATAATGGAAATGCATTGCTCCCGTTTGCTCTCCTCCCCAGTAAAAAGGGTGACAAAGAAAGTATGAATGGACATTTGCCATCGAACAGCATTGGATTATTATTCTACACTGGAGAGTTCGTTTTCCCCCCATGAAAACGGATATTTATGGGAATCAGACTTGATTGGAATTAAATATTGGTCGCTTAGTATTGGAAGATTTGCTCATCTTGGAATGGCTGATTGTACTCTACAGTTCTTGGCTTTGTTGGTTGGTTTGTTCACAGAGTACTAACAAAAATCACAAATGAGGCAATTCATGACTTGATGTGCTGTGGGTATGTGGTCAGCGACTGACCCAGAACTGTGTAACCATGTTCATCGTCAGATCTGTGCAATCTGTCCATTCCAAGTATTAATAAACTGGACTTAAAGTCCACCCAATGGCTTCATGGAAGAGCAGAGCAGAAATTTGGCCCATATACAGGGTCAGACTGGGCCGATGGGACCCTCAGAAAAACTTGGTGGGCCCAAGCCCCTGTGGGCTGCGCTGAACCAGACCACTCACCACCTGAGACCTCTTTGCTCTGCTTCCTGATATCCCCCCAGCCCCGATCAAAGTCGCAGGAAGAGTACAAGGTACGTGCTGGGGGGTTGTGACAGTGTAGGGGGGGGTGCGGCTAGAATGGGTGGAGTGGGAGGGGGCTGGTGTTGGGGGCCCAGACTCCCTAGGCTGACGCTGGACCTGTGCAGCTTAAAATGAATTAAAATAAAAAGGTGTAATGTTAAAAAAAATAAAGGCATTCCATTGGATAATTATAGACATTTTTGTACCTTACATAATTCCTGGTGCATCAACTTCATCTTGTCCTTTTATATGACAACTGTGCAGCCAACTATCACTTTATGCATAGAGACAATGATAGACTAGGGGCATAGAATCAAAAAAAAATTATGGGGTTAATGAAAAGCTTTATAACTGGCAATAGAATAGTCTAATGTCGTTGCCTGGCAGTTTTGAATATTAATTTTAGACGAGCCTTGAGAGGGAGTTCAGCCTTGGCAGTCACTGTATGTACTTTTTAGGAGGATAAATAAAAAAGGCTAGGGAATATACAATTTGACAAAACCTTTTGGAAAGAAGTGGATGTATATAAACAATATACCTATATACTTATAACATCTCAGTGCTGGTCTTCCAGACTAAAGATATAAAGGTGACAGATACTAGGGTAGCAACTTTAAATAGCGTAACTTTGATCCATTGATTTTAGAATTAAATAAATCAAGAAATATCACTGAAACTGTAGTGGTGGAAATTTCACATATCACACAGATGAATAATTAAGGAATGTCTGATAAAATCGCTGGTGGGGCCGAGGTGGTTGGATTAGCTCCTATACGGTCTCAAAAGGCAAATCATTTCAAATAGGCCTGAATGTGGGGTGGTTAGAGTGACGGTAATACTGAACTGGATGATGTATGAGGAGCAGGTGCTCCCACGTTACTTTCACACTTTGGTTTCACTTCTGGACTGGTCTACTTTTTTAGGAACTCAGGGATGTGCCTGGGTCCTCTTTTTCAATTGTGGTTTGAGATTAGCATTTATATTTAGTAAGAAATGAGTGATCTTATAGATACCTCTAGTCCTAGCTTTGCTTCTGTAGTTGTACTCAATCCAAAAAGATTCATCCGGCGTCTGGTAGCACTTCAGGGGTGCAAGTTCTTGTGATACCCTTAAGCATTCTGTCTGAGGCACAACAGATTGGTGTTTTGCTGTGGTTCCACCCATTTGCTCAACACATGTAAACTGAAAAGTCCCACTTACTGGGTGACTGTATCTGCAGGTAGGTGAATGCACTGTGGGACCTTCATATCTATGTGTCAACAGTGTTGGACTGGGACACCAGGGGCCCACCAAAAAACCTTAGACTAGGGGCCCACTCTCAGTACTATGACTCTCCTCACTCAACCTCTATTCTCCTGGTCTCTTTTCTTTACATACAATAATTGATTATTCCATCTATGTAGCCTGTTTTTGTCATAGAATTAGGGAATGGGCATGAAATAGGCCAAATGTTTAGCAGCACAAGGGCCCACTGACACCTGGGCCCACCGGGACTTTTCCTGGTATCCCTGTGGCCCAGACCAACACTGTGTGTCAAGCAAAAAGATATAGGACATTTTTAATTCAAACCTCACCAGCTCTCAATTCACTTCTACAGACTTTTTATGGAGCCAGTATTTATATAGGGTGAAAATAACGTTTGTCACAGTTTTCAAAAGGGAAAGTCCCCACCTCCGTATGAACATGTCTAGAGCCTTGACAAATATGCCTTATATTCTCATAAATCAACATAAAATGAAATTCATCTGTATCAGACCCATGTTTTTGTTGAATATGTACCTAGACTAAATATCGAAAAAGAGTGAAATCGCTTAAGAAGCTGCTTGTCAGATCTGCTGAGTGGGGTGGAAAAAAAAACCCCACTCTTGAATATTTTTTTTGGGTTACATTTATATATTTTTTACAAAATGACTGTTAGCAGTACGGTATTCTGTAGTTGAAATTTGAATTGAAATTAATTTTTTGCTATGATTTGCACAACATTTTTATTTTTTTAAAAAAAGGGCATTTTTTTAAAAAAAAAATTCTTATGAAAGTCACTGCCAAGGTTTTTTTTGTTAACATTTATTTATTTTTTTTAAATTCCAATGGCATTTTTTTTTAGGGTGGAAAAACAATTATTTGTGGCCCAACTATTTCTCCTCTTCTTCTCCTCACTCAACCTCTGTTTCTCTTTTAGGGATGGGCGGATTTTTTCGGCTTGTTTCGCCGCGGAAATGACACCCATAGATTTGTATGCCATTGTGCGTCAAAATAATTTCCACGTGCTGCAAAAAATTTTTGACGCCCATAAACTTTAATGGGCGCCAGCGACATTTCGCCTGCGGTGAATTTTTGGCAAAGCAAAACAGACCAAATCCGCCTATACCTAATCTCTTTTCTTTTTATTCAATAATCTATTATTTAGCCTCTGTGTTCACATACAGAAGTAGCTAATGACCATGAAACAGGTCAAATGGTTAGATGCAGGAGGAACCACTGAAACTTGGGCCCACTGGGAGTTTTTCTGGTATCCAGGAGGGCCAGTCTCAAACTGCACATGTCTCTTCTATCTGACCTTAGTTCTGGCCTTAAATCCATTGCATACATCCAATTAATTGACAGTTTGGACAAAGGATGAGGTTATTATCCAGTCATTAAATGTGTAAGATTATAGTTAAATAAGCAGCCCGTTTCTCTACACTACCCCAAATTCTGCTCCGGATGAGACCTTTTATCCTCAGGGGTGAGCCCTCGCAGTGGTGTGGACAGGGCCAGACTGGGGGGCCTGGGGCCCACTGGGACTGCTGTCCAGGGCCCCCCTACTGCGACACCGTGTGGCACAAATTCTTTTTATTATAGGGCCAGCAGATCAGGAGAGGGGGTCTGGGCCGGCAGGGGCCCACCAGGTTTTTCCCAGTGTCCCGCCAGCCCAGTCCGACCCTAGGTGTGGAGGCAGGGTGCAATACATTGTACAGTCCAAGAATGGGTGCCAGTGATTCTTGAACAATAACTGAACTACTTTATTAAAACTAATCCACAAGGGAGAATAATGCAGCTATAAGAGACAAAATCAATAGATAATCAAATATACTCACAATACAGAACAACAGAAGAGTCTTCGCTCTAGTAGCACTTGAGAGGGGATTATCACACTGTCCTTCAAGAGTTTCTCCTGTTCCCTCAGTGAACACCTCTGATGTGGAACCCAGGTTGGAATCTATCTAAATCCCTATAACCTTGTTCCCTGTCTAGTCAACAATGCCCTTGTTTATCCCCTCTGTGGAACCCAGAGTTGCTCAATATAGGAAGCCCTACTCCTGATTGGTTCTCCTGACCTAGAGAGACTATTAAAGGGTCTAACTCAGGGATCCCCAACCTTTTTAACCCGTGAGCAACGTTCAGAAGTAAAAGTAGTTGGGGAGCAACGCTAGCATGAAAAATTTTCTTGGGGTGTCAAATAAGTGCTGTGATTGGCCATTTAGTAGCTCCTATGTGAATTGTCAACCAACATTGAGATTCTTTTTGGCAGTGCACCTGGTTTTTATGCAACTAAAACTTTCCTCAAGCCTGGAATTCAAAAATAAGCACCTGCTTTGAGGCCACTGAGAGCAACATCCAAGGGATTGGAGAGCAACATGTTGCTCACGAGCTACTGGTTGGGGACCACTGATACTCACTGATACAAGCTGCCAGTGAGGAAGCCAACAGCGAGGAATATGCCAATAAGGAAGCCAACAGCAAGGAAGCTGCCAGTGAGGAAGCCAAAGGCAAGGAAGGTGCCAGTGAGAAAGTTGACAGTGAGGAGACTGATAGCGGGGAATCTGACAGTGAGGAAGCTGACAAGCAAGAACCTGACAATGATAAAGATACTAGTAATGAGGAGTCTGATAGTGAGGAACCTGAAAAAGAGGAGGCTAGCAATGAGCAACCTGACAGTGAGGCAAAGGTTAGGATACAGATTGTCGGATTGTCAGGAAGCAGGCTGGGTCAAACACGGATAATCAGATCAGAATTCAAAGACAGACGCACAAGGCTCAGGAAACCACAAGAACTAAGTTCTACCACGGGCAAATGGCTGTACAATGAATGGCCCTTAAATAGCATTCAAATTTCGCGCCAAAACGTGCTGGCGCAAACACACCAGCATGCCTGCGCCTTTAAGAGGCGCGCAGGCGCGCACCTTAGAAACAGCATGGCGTCGGCACTTAAGGAGCATGCGGCGGGCGTCCCCGCCAATGGCGTGGCGGGCGACCCCGCCGCACAGGTACTTTCTTTACACATAGAGATCAGTCAGTTGCGGAATGCCATGTCATCAGTCCTGCCCCAAGACATCACCAGTCTGCCTCTGACATCACCTGCCTCTGCCCCTGACGTCATAAGAGACAAAATTGTGGCCAAGACAAAAAGTCGCCATAAGAAAAAACGCCCATTGACTTTAATGCATTTGGACAAAAAAGTCACCAAGACAAAAAAGTTGTGGCCAAAACAGGACAGATTTGCTTATCACTAGTGTAGACTGGTGTTTTAATTCCAGGGGTGATACTGGTGGGAGGAAGGGTCAGAAACTTGACTCTACTCATGTCATGGAAGCCCAAATTATAACCATATGAAAGATAACAGCAAAGTGGCTGACAAAGGTAAAATGAGTGTGGAGTACTGATGTAGCCGGCCAGAGAGCAGTCATGGGAATCAGCACAAATGAGGGTAATGAAGGAATTTAAAAAAAAATTAGTTTTTTTTTTCAGAGGAAAACTCGATTAGATTCGAATTTGATTCAAGTTTGATTCAAGTTTTCAAGTTGGGACTATTCGATCAAATTTTAGACGTTCATTTTTTTTCATAAGTAACATACCAATCGAATTATGAATAAAATCAAATTTATTACAGTTTAAAAAAATTCACATTTCCCATAGACTCCAATGAGAGAAAAATAAATGTTGCACGTCAAAAAAAAATTGATACGCGTCAAAAAAAAGTTGTGTTTTTTTTTCAGAGGGTAACTCGATTTGATTCGAATTCAATTCAAGTTTTTGAGTCGGGACTATTTGATCGAATTTAGACATTCAATTCATTTCATAAATAACTTACCACTCGATTTGTGAATTAAATCAAATTTATTAGAGTAAATTTCACATAGCTCTAAAATTCGACCTTTGATAAATAACCCCAAGAGCAGAATTTCCCACTTTTGACCTGGAAATTTGTTTCTGCTAGACCAGAAAGCATTATTGCGGCCCTCCATTGACCCACTCCGATGCTGATGCTGATGCAGGATAACATATTGAATTGTCAGCTCTGTCCTGGCTGAATCTTTTATAGACTTTATGATGGACTTCTGCTTATCTCTGACCAATACTGTTTTAAAGGGCATGTAAAGGCAAAACAATAAAATCCCATTTTTACTTTCTTTAATGAAAAAGAAACCTATCTCCAATATACTTTAATTAAAAAATGTGTACCTTTTGTATAAGAAACCTGACTGTATGCAGTGAAAATCTCCCTTCGTCCCTTCAGGAATTGTCAGACAGTCCCTAACTGCTCTGCAAGGAAACAATCATACTTATGAACAGCAGGGGGAGCCCCCGCCTTACTTCCCAGCCATGCAGAACTCAAGCCGCTTTGTTTGTCTCCCTGTAGAGCAGTCAGCGACTGTGTAGAGAGTTGTATTGGATTTTGTTCTCCAGGGTCCTACACCTCAAGTGTGCTCTCCCTGGTTCAAAGATGCTGTTGGCCTGTGACTTAGGGATCCAGAAACAAATGAGCAATAGCAAGGTAAGTGGAGGTTGAGGGGTGGTATTGTGCACCTAGTCCTGCCAACTCACTATGCCTGTGCTCTTCTTTGATATATGTATCTCAGGCTTCTCTGGAACTCTCTGCCTCGAGCTGCCAGACCAGACTTTCTCCTTCTTTCCAAACTTTCAAACACTCCTTAAAGGGCATGTAAAGGCAAAAAAATAAAATCCCATTGATACTTTCATTAATGAAAAAGAAACCTATCTCCAATATACTTTAATGAAAAAATGTGTACCGTTTTTATAAGAAACCTGACTGTATGCAGTGAAATTCTCACTTCATTTACTGCTGTGGATAGGAATTGTCAGACGGTCCCTAACTGCTCTGCAGGGAAACAATCATACCTATGAACAGCAGGGGGATCCCTCGCCTTACTTCCCAGCCATGCAGAACTCAAGCAGCTTTGTTTGTTTCCCTGTAGAGCAGTCAGAGACTGTGTAGAGATTTGTATTGGATTTTATTTTTGCCTTTACATCCCCTTTACTGTTTCCAACTCCAGTTGCAGGGACAAAGATCATGGAGCCAGATTTAAACAGATAAACTGGGATTCTATTTGGAGGATTATTTTGCTGCAGTCACTGGTTCTGCAGAGTTGGAGAAAGTTTATATTAAACAATACAAAAACTATAAAATCCACATTATATTACATGACAACACAGGACCCAGTGCAGTCTGTATATTCTGATTATTAATCAGTCTTGCTGTATCGGCTTCTGGCAGATATTATTTGACTTGTGCTGTTTTTATAGTTTATGACAATCCCTAAGCAGCCCAGATCACACTGAGCATGTGCACAGTCTTGGTCTTGCAAAGATGTATAACAAAGTTACAAGATGGTGACCCCCTGTGGCCAACTTTGAAAGCATAAATCATTTGTTTGATTAGGCTTGTGGTGCAGTAAGTTCATGTTTATGTTTAGTATACAAAATACAGCATTTCTAGCCTTATTCTAATTTAGACTTTGCTTCCCCTTTGAGTGTAATAATGATTATGAAATAATAATGAAAGAATGAATGATTGTTGAAACTGTTTTTTTTTCATGAATAATTGTAAAAGTATATTGTTTTTGTTTCTATTCAGTCTTCGGAGTGAGTAGAGGAACAATATTTCATGTGGTTTCCTGTGAGACGTCATCTCGCCACCTTACAGATCCTGCAAAGAGATTGTTTTTAACATTTTCTGCTGAATCGTAAACCCACAGCAGAATATATTCCCTCTTATCTCACGCAGAATGATATAAACACCATCTAAAAATAAATAATAGCAACACACCAAAAAAATTTCTGCATCAGGATTTTACGAATGTTTAACAATCATATCGCAAAAAAACAAATTCTATTGAAATAAGTGTAGCAAAAATGTCGTTGAACAATGAAACCAATTTTTACAGATAACAGTAATTTAATTAAAGTAATGTGTAATTATTATTCATTACATTATATATAAAATCTCAAACGTTTCTGGCGTGACAACAGAAAATAAAGTCATTAAATCCCTCCCCTCCAACCTGACATTCAAATTTCTCTTGACAAAGTCCAACGCTAAACACAAGGCAACATAGAAAGAAGAAGAATTTAAAAAAAGGATTATAAACACACAAAAATCCGAATTTATATAAAAAAATCCAACCAAACAAGAATCCAAGATTGGACCTTATTTATTATTAAAAAAAAAACACTATTTAATCAGATCGGGGACAAACAATAAAATAAATCATACCATTTTTTTTTCAGATTTTTTCGTAAATAGTTGGATTTTTGGGCTCATTCCAGCAAAAACTTCCAAATTCTACAGGGACCTCTCCCATTTACTTATATACAACCTCGGCAGGTCTGAGATGCCGAATTTTTGGATTCAGACTTTTTCCATCCTCGGGGTATAGTAAATTTAAAAAAAATTCTTTCCAAAATTTGGATTCAATATTAAAATTATTCGTAAATTTTTTGGTTTTTGCCATTCAGACTTTAATAAATAACCCCCTAAGTAATAATAGTAACTGATAGGAATTGCAGATAAGGCTTAAATAGTTCCTTTTAATGAAAGTGATTTTGCCAATTGCTTTTAATTTTAATTGAATTTAATATAGAACATAACATATATATGTGTAGAAAATAATCTAGTATAAAGAAAACAATTAGTGATAGGTGAATTTATTCGCCAGGCACGGATTTGCGGCAAATTTCTGGATTTCGACGATGGTGAATGTTTTCGCGAAAATGCTGTGGGAACATTTTTTGTCGCTCGTCAAAATTATTCGGACGACCATTGACTTTAATGTATTTGGATAAAAGGGTTGTGAGTGTAAAAATTGTTGCTTGTGTCAAAATTGTCACGCGTCAGTGCCCGTTGATTTCAATGTGTCTCGCAAATTTTTCGTTGTTTCACTAATGTTTCCACAGTTTCACGAATTTCTCTGCGACAGATTCGCCCATCACTAAAAATAGGGATGCACCGAATCCAGGATTCGGTTCTGGATTGTGCCAGGATTCTGCCTTTTTCAGCAGGATATGGATATGGCTGAATCTTCCTGCCTGGCCGAAATGAATCCGAATTCGAATTTGCGTATGCAAAATAGGGGCAGGAGGGAAATCGCATGACTTTTTGTCACAAAACAAGGAATTAAAAAATGTTTTCCCCTTGCCATCCAGTATTCGGCTGAATCTTTCGCGAAGGATTCAGGGGTTTGGCCTAATCCAAAATAGTGGATTTGGTGCATCCCTAACTAAAAATAATCAGTAAAAGGGATTGTTTCCCTTTAAATTAACTTTTGCTACAAATGTATTGTTATTGTTACTTTTTATTCCTCATCTTTCTATTCAGGCCTTTCCTATTCAAATTCCAGTCTCTTATTCAAATCAATGCATGGTTGCTAGGGGAATTTGTACCCTAGCTACCAAATGGCTGAAATGACATGACAAACTGGAAAGCTGCTGAATAAAAAGCTAAATAACTCAAAAACCATAAATAATAAAACAGAAAAACCAATTGCAAATTGTCTCAGAATATCACCCTCTACATCATACTAACAGTTAATTTAAAGGTGAACAACCCCTTTAAATTTAAACTTATATATATAATTTTTTTTTATCAATTCTTTCCTATATTTGATGCAAAAAGTTCACTCTTCTTCCCTGGTCTCTAGTGACTTAACCCAATAAAGTTATAGCCAAGCCCCCCCCAGCAAGTGGTCTAAGATTTGCAGCGTCTTTATACTTATATAGTATATGGTATATATAGACTTATACAGTAAGTCCCTTTATTTTCATTCTCTTGCACATTTCAGTGAAAAATATTTTGACCTTTTGCAGAAAAAGAAATGTTTTCTTTACGTCCTACAGGCAGTGCAGACAAAATGAGTAATACTCATTTACTGCACTGCTGCAGTAATACACTGCAGCAGTGAGGAATCTCAGACGAAGTCGAGTAGTGTCCATCCGAGAAGCTATGCGAGTTCTAGGATTAATGACTTCAGCGATAGAAGCAGTTCCTTGGGCGAAAACTCATATTCGTCCTCTTCAGCGGGAAGTACTTTGCCATTGGAGTATCAGTCAGTCTGAAGACGAAGTTGAAGTGGTGGTTGCTCCCACATGTTCTGTCACAGGGGAGGTCCATCCGGGCTCCGCAGTTTGTACTCATAACCACGGATGCATCTGCATGGGGTTGGGGTGCTCATCTGGCGGATCATGTAACATAGGGCAGATGGTCAGATTGGGAGAAGAGTCAATCTTCGAATTTCAGAGAACTCAGAGCAGTGAGACTAGCTCTGTGGAGATTCAGACGCCTGATAGTGAATCAAGAAGTTCTGGTCCAGTCAGACAATGTGGTGACAGTATCTTAGCTGAACCGCTAAGGGGGGACCAGGTCTCCTCTATTGATAAAAGAATGTCGACGGATTATGTTATGGGCAGAGATGAATCTACGTCTATTGAGAGCAGTTCACATAAAAGGGATCAACAATACCTTGGCGGATGCGCTGAGCAGGAATGTCTTGGATCAGGGAGAATGGGAACTGCATCCACAGGTTTTCAATCAAGTGGTAGAGAGATGGGGTCTTCCTCAGATAGACTTAATGGCCTCACGAGCGAACAAAAAAGTTCGAAAATTCTGCTCTTTGAGGAGAGCAGACAATCCCACTTACCTGGATGCCATGACGATTCCTTGGTCCTTCAGTCTAGCATACATATTTCCTCCTCTGCCAATGATCCAGAGGGTCCTTCAGAAGATCAGACAGGAAGGATCTTCAGTGATTATGATTGCACCTTTTTGGCCGAGGAGAGCTTGGTTCTCCGACCTTATAGTTCTGTCCAGGGGTCAGTTTTGGAGACTTCCCCTCAGAGAGGATCTGTTATTACAGGGCTGGTGGAAACATCAGAATCCATCTTGGTGGAACCTTACTGCATGGAACCTGACAGGGAGATGTTATTAGACCAAGGTTTATCGGAAGAAGTGGTTCAAACCCTTCTTTCTTCAAGGAAGACATCGACTTCAAAAATTTACATTAGAGTATGGAAGATTTTTCAGGGCTGGTGTGCTGGAAAAGGTTTTCTTCCAAAACAATGTTCCACAGCTGAAATTTTGCAGTTCCTGCAAGAAGGTTTTCAGAAAGGGTTAAGTCCGAATACTCTAAAAGTGCATATTTCAGCCCTTTCTGCTATGCTACACAAGAGTTTTTCTTCTTTTCCTTGATAAAGCGTTTTGTTAAAGCTACACTGAAGTTGAGACCCAGATTATCGATGGTAGTTCCTCCTTGGGATTTAAATACGGTGTTGACTGCACTCTGTGAAGCTCCCTTTGAACCTCTGGATTCAATATCCATGAAGCATCTTTCCTGGAAAACAGCTTTTTTAGTAGCAATAACCTCAGCGAGAAGGATTAGTGAGCTACAGGCTCTGTCGGCGTATCCTCCATATACGATATTTTTTCCTGAGAAAGTTTTGCTAAAAACCTTGCCAGGTTTCTCTCCAAAAGTTTCTTCCTGCAACAATTTAAATGCTCAAATCATTCTCCCATCTTTCGTTATTTCTCCTAAAGATTCCATTGAAGAAAAATTACATCTTCTAGATGTTCACAGATGTCTGCAAACATACATTAGTAGATCAAAAGGAAATAGGCAGTCAGAGAATCTCTTCATATCTTTTGCTGGGAAAAGAAAAGGCTTAAAAGCTTCGAAAACTACTATTGCAGTTTGGGTGAAGAAAGCGATTTTCGGTTTCACATGAATTGGCTGGGAAAGTTTTCCTTCCAGAGCTAAAAGCTCATTCTACAAGGGCAGTCTCAACCTCCTGGGCAGAGAGATCTTTTGTGGATGTGAGAGAGATCTGCAGAGCTGTGACATGGTCAAGTCTTCATACTTTTTCGAAGTTTTATAAGTTGGATGTAGCAGCCACACAGGACGCAGTAGAATTCTGGAGTCGGCTCTCCGGGCTAAATCTCATTTTGTCTGTGCTGCCTGTAGGACGTAAAGAAAAACAAAAATTTAGTCTTACCTGAAATTTTCATTTTCTTTAGTCCAAAGGCAGCACCAAAATTCCCACCCTAAATAAAATATTGAAGCATACATGTTGTGGTTTCCCCTTTTTTTCGAAGTGGGCTTGAAAATGAACATAGGGGGAGTGGTTTTCTGCCGGTTATATGGGCGCAAATTCACTAAGCGCCGAACGCTAGCGTCAATTCGCTAGCGTTTGGCATTTTCGGTACTTCGCAAATTCACTAACGAACGCTGGCGTAAATTCGCTAGTGTTACTTCGCACACTTACGCCAGGCGAATTTTCGCTAGCGATGTAACTACGCAAATTCACTAACTTACGCAGTGTACTGAACGCTACCTCTTACGCTAGACTTCCTTCGCCACCTCAGACCTGGCGAAGCGCAATAGAGTAGATAGGGATTGTTTCCAAAAAAGTCACATTTTTTTCTAAGTCCCAAAAAACGCTGGCGTGTTTTCTACATGATGGGTGATAGGCTGAAAAAGATCGAAAATATTTTTGGGGCTCCCCTCCTTCCCCCCTACATTTCCTGACTCATGGCAACTTACCTAGACAGTGGGCACATGTGTAGGGCAAAATAACATTTTTATTTGCTGATTTGAAGGTTTTCTAGCCATTTGTAGTGCAGATACGTATTTCTCCATTGAAATTTGAATTTCGCGCCGTATGTAAATTAACCATCGCTAGCGAAACTTCGCTTCGCTTGGCGAATTAACGCTAGCGCAACTTCGCAAAATAACGCTACCCCTGTGCGCAACTTCGGATTTTAGTGAATTTGCGGAGCGCTGGCAAAAATACTCCTGGCGAAGTGCGGCGAAGTTGCGCTGGCGCATTTTCACATCTTAGTGAATTTGCCCCATGGTCTTTTAATGGGTGTGATCTTTTTTTCTGTCCTACCAGGGTGAACAGGACTATTACTCATTTTGTCTGTGCTGCCTTTGGACTAAAGAAAATGAAAATTTCAGGTAAAACTATATTTTTTTGTTTTTCACTGAATTAGATGAGGTGTGAAGTGTTCAACAGAACCGGATCTCTATTAACACAGGATGTGCCGGGTATTGAGTCTCAGATGTAATTGTGTAGGTGCCTCACACTCACACCTCTAATGAAAGCGCAAATAACTCAGAGACAATTAAAGTTACATTTCACATGACTGAGATCAGTACTATTTACCTGCTCAGTAATCGGGGGTCGGTTACAACAGGGAGTATAGAAAATCTCTAAGGGGCAGATTTACTAAAGGGCAAAATGGCGGTCGCTAGCGTAAATCCACCAAAAATCCAATCCGCAGGGACGTCGTCAATTTTCTAACAGGCGTAGAGGACAATCCGTTACTGAAAGAGACCTTCGCTAGCGCAGTTTCACACCCTGTCGGCAGGCGAATTTTCGCTTAAATGAGCGATTATTACTCAGCTAAATTCACTAAAGTGAGAATTTTCCAGTACGTTATCCCTTTCGCCAGAGTTTCTTTCACCAGTTAAGACCTGACGAACTGATAAGATGCCGCTATATCCTCCTTAATCTTATGTCAGTGACATCATATCCTGTATGCCGAAAAGTCATAAAAATGAAAAAAAAAACTGGCGTTTTTCATATTTTCACATTTAAAAATTGTGACTGTTAAAAAATTTTTGTTTTAACTTTTTTTTTTTTTTTACCATTTGAGGCTCAGGCCACATGTGTTTTAGGGTGGGCTCATGTCTAGGGCATTAGAGGGTCTCTTTTGTCTTTATTTTGCTTCCTTGGACATGTGTAATAATAAGTGGCCACTTCAAGCATTTGCAGCAACATCTCTAATAAAGACTAGGGATGCACCGAATCCAGGATTCGGTTCGGGATTCGGCCAGGATTCGGCCTTTTTCAGCAGGATTCGGATTCGGCCGAATCCTTCTGCCCGGCCGAACCGAATCCTAATTTGCATATGCAAATTAGGGGCAGGGAGGGAAATTGCGTGACTTTTTGTCAGAAAACAAGGAAGTAAAAAATGTTTCCCCTTCCCACCCCTAATTTGCATATGCAAATTAGAGTTCGGATTCGGTTCGGTATTCGGCCGAATCCTTCGTGAAGGATTCGGGGGTTCGGCCGAATCCAAAAAAGTGGATTCGGTGCATCCCTAATAAAGACACATATATGACTTATATGTACCCACCCTATTCAAATTGACCTAAGGGGCCGATTCACTAAATTCGAGTGAAGGATTCGAAGTAAAAAAACTTCGAATTTCGAAGTGTTTTTTGGGCTACTTCAACCATCGAATGGGCTACTTCGACCTTCGACTACGACTACGACTTCGAATCGAAGGATTCGAACTAAAAAACGTTCGACTATACGACCATTCGATTGTCGAAGTACTGTCTCTTTAAAAAAAACTTCGACCCCCTAGTTCGCCAAAAAGCTACCGAAGTCAATGTTAGCCTATGGGGAAGGTCCCCATAGGCTTTCCTAAGTTTTTTTTGATCGAAGGATATTCCTTCGATCGTTGCATTAAAATCCTTCGAATCGTTCGATTCGAAGGATTTAATCGTTCAAACGAAGGAATAATCCTTCGATCGTTCGATCGAATTTTCTGCGCTAAATCCTTCGACTTCGATATTCGAAGTCGAAGGATTTCAATTCCTAGTCGAATATCGAGGGTTAATTAACTTTGATACATCTGCCCCTAAGTGTTCTAACGAAGTTTCGCTAGGCAGAAATGAACGTTAGCGAACGTTCGCTATAAAATGCTCATGCTGACGAATTAACGCCAGAAAAACGTCACCAGCTTTAAGCTGCCGAGACCTAACTTCACATTTTAGTGAATTAGCATAGTGGTAGCGTTTTTGCACCTGACTAAATTGTTTGAATTATAGCAAAGTCTTCGCAGGCGAAAATTCACCCTTTAGTGAATTTGCCCCGAAATATTCATGATACTAAGGGGTAAATTTATCAAAGAGTGAAGCTCCGCCACTAGAGTGAAATTCCGCAGCTCTCAATTCATTTCTATGGGATTTTGAAAGGCGTATTTATCAATGGGTGAAAGTGAAAGTTCACCCTTTGATAAATACGCCTATAAAAATCCCATAGAAATGAATGGAGAGTGGCGGAATTTCACTCTAGTGGCGGAGCTTCACTCTTTGATAAATATACCCCTTTGTGGTAGTCATTTCTACCCAATTTCAGGTTCACAACTGTGTTATGTTGATGGGCTCTTCTCTTGACAACCTCACAGAAAGGGCAATTTTGCCCACAAGTCGCCATGTTTTCTCATAATTCAAAAGTTCCAGGGTAATCGCAATGGCATTGGGGGAATTGGGCCTTGATGCACCAAATTGAATGCAATCGCTTATGTATGTAGTAGCAAATAGGATGCACTTTGGGGAGTACACACTCAGTTAAGATTGCAACACTTTTGATATTTGGTGTATAAGCAACTGAACGCTAAAAACAAATTTGGCTAGAAATGCTTGGTTATATAATGAACTTGCTGTACCAGCCCTACGGTCTCCAACTGGCCAGTATTTTACCATCCTGGCCGGTTACGTGATTAAAAAAAAAAGGTTATGTGATGCCAATGCTATTAATAGGGAAAACCCACACAATTAAAAGGCTGGTATTTTTTTCCAGAATAGGTGGTAATAACCCTAACTAGCCAAGAGGTTTAGCATATCTATAATATTTATGATCCCGGCCTTCCAGGTGTCACAGGAGCTCCCCATCTTGGATTCGTGTTAAGAGTGTCAGTGGCACTGCACATGCTCAGTGTGCTCTGGGCGGCCATTGCAGAACACACTTGTTTTGAAGCTGCCATGTAATGTGCGTCTGAATTAATAGTCTTATATCATTAATCTTGTATAAGTTGTATATATATTCAGTATATTGTGAGTGGGTCCCTAAGCTCAGTAAGTGACAGCAGCACAGAGCATGTGCAGTGAATCAGCAGAAAAGAAGATGGGGAGCTACTGGGGCATCTTTGGAGACACAGATCTTTACTGCAAAAGGGTTGTGGTTGCCTTGGGCTGGTACAGAAAACCTTGTGCTCCCTTCACTTTAAACTTTGCTCCATTTATTTACAGACAAGCTTAGTCAGTGCCTGTAAGGCACCACAGCTCCGTAGCTCCGTTCCGGAGCTTGCGGTTGCCTTTTTCCTGCAATTTAAGGACCGTGCATGCGCACTTATACTTACATCTACCCAGAAGCAACTTCAGCATCTTCATTTTAACTTGATATCTTCGGTTCTGATCTTCGTCTTGTTCTCCGTTTTGGCTTCGGTTCCCCTGGTACCTCAACTCGGTTCGTTTCCCCTAGTACCTGTGGAAAGAGGCTATCATTAATACCACATTAATCCTATTGGAAATATTTCCTGCTACAGCTGTACTTTCCTGGAGAACGTTACCGACTTTTCCCCAAAGCACAAGGTACTCCGTCTGGGATCCACGAGGAATCCTCGCTGACGAAGCGCCTGAAAATCAGAGACTCTGTTAAAGCTCGTAGGTACTTTATTTATCTGCTTCCCTAAGGATCCATAATATTCCTACATTAAGGGGCCGATTCACTATGGGTCGAATATCGAATTTAATATCGAATATTGAATTTGAATCGAACGATTAAATCCTTCGAAGGATTTTAATCCAACGATCGAAGGAATATCCTTCGATCAAAAAATCCCAGGCAAGCCTATGGGGACCTTCCCCATAGGCTAACATTGACTTCGGTAGCTTTTAGCTGCCGAAGTAGGGGGTCGAAGTTTTTCTTAAAGAGACAGTACTTCGACTATCGAATGGTCGAATAGTCGAACGATTTTTAGTTCGAAACGTTCGATTCGAAGTCGAAGTAGCCCTTTTGATGGTTGAAGTAGCCCAAAAAACACTTCGAAATTCGAAGTTTTTTTAACTCGAATCCTTCACTCGAGCTTCATGAATCGGCCCCTAAATATCTAACACCGAACAGTGCCAGGGAAGCTTTACTTTAGTTCTTTTGGTCATTTCATTAAGGCAAACAATATTCTACAGTTGTTGACTCATTGTCGGACTGGGATGCCAGGGGCCACTTTCCAAACTATTATTCCTCCTCTTCTCATTATATTCTTCCATTTTTGTCCCATAAAGAAATAGGGAATGACCATGAAATAGGCCAAATGGTTAGAAGCCAGAAGACCACTGGGCCCACCGGGACTTTTCCTGGTCTCCCTGTGGGCCAGTCCGACACTGATTGTTGAGTTCCGGGGGCCAAACAACAACTGCCAACACAAACTGTGCTTTAAATCAATTATTGTTGAAAGAGAAGGTGTAAAAAAAAAACACAACTTCCCATAATACTACCTGCAACGGTTTTGCCCTCATTTTAACTTTTAAACATTTTTGGTTAACCACGATGTGCAACGGTAAATAGATTTGACCCCTTTCCTTCTTCTTAAAACTTAAAGAATATTACATGTCGCCTGCAATAAATAAACCCCACATCTGACTGCATAAACTTCAAACACATTTACCGCTCTCCAAATTTTTTAAATAAATAACATTCCAGTGAATTTCTTCTTAGCTCTTCTTTTTTTTTTTTTTTGTAACTTATCATTTTTATTTTGGAGCAAGGTTCATGGGAGGGGTATAGAACAGGGTTCTTCTTAGCTCTTCTAAACTCCAGCAAATACAATGGTCCCCTTCATCAGGGGAAACCTACTTCTTAAAGGAAAACTATACCCCCCAAACAATGTAGGTCTCTATTAAAAGATACTGAGTAAAACAGCTCATGTGTAAAACCCTGCTTCATGTAAATGAACCATTATCATAATAATATACTTTTTTAGTAGTATGTGCCATTGGGTAATCATAAATAGAAAATTGCCATTTTAAAACATAAGGGGCCGCCCCCTGAGATCGTAAGATTCACTGTGCACACATACAAACCACATGTAAGGTCACATGAGCCAATTAACAGACAGAGTTCTGCCTTTTGCTTCCTCACTTCTTCCTGTTACAGTTAGGGGCCGATTCACTAAATTCGGGTGAAGGGTTAGAATAAAAAAAACTTCGAATTTCGAAGGTTTTTTTGGGTACTTCGACCATCGAATTGGTTAAATTCGATCGAAGTCGAACGAAATCGAACGATTTGAAGTAAAAATCGTTCGACTATTCGACCATTCGATAGTCGAAGTACTTACCCTTTAAAAAAAACTTCGACCCCCTACTTCGGCAGATAAAACCTACCGAAGTCAATGTTAGCCTATGGGGAAGGCCCCCATAGGCTTGCTCAGCTTTTTTTGATCGAAGGATTTTCCTTCGATCGTTTGATTAAAATCCTTCGAATCGTTCGATTCGAAGGATTTAATCGTTCGATCGAACGAAAAATCCTTCGATCGTTCGATCGAATGTTTAGCGCTAAATCCTTCGACTTCGATATTCGAAGTCGAAGGATTTCAATTCGAGGGTCGAATTTCGAAGTATTTTTAACTTCGAAATTCGACCCTTAGTGAATCTGCCCCTATGTGTTGTAGTATTTCTGGTCAGGTGATCTCTGAGGCAGCACAGATAGAGTCACGAATAGGGATGTAGCGAACTGCCGTTTATGTGTTCGCGAACGCCGTTCGCGAACACCGGCAAAAATGCGAACAGTTCGCGAACAGTTTGCGAACTTCAAACATCCGCAAAATCGTTCGATTCGAACGATCCAAGGATTTTAATCGTTCGATCGAAGGATTTTCGTTCGAATCGAACGATCGAAGCCATTCGATCGAATGATTTCATTCGATTGAATGGCTTCGATCGTTCAATTCGAACGAAAATCCTTCGATTTTAGCGGTCGAAGGAATCGAATGGTCGAATGGTTGAACGATTTTTGTTCGAATCGAACGCAAACTCGTATTGGCGAACGTCACGCGACGTTCGCGAACATTCGGCGGACGCGAACAGTCGAAGTTCGCACGAACTAGTTCGCCGGCGAACAGTTCGCTACATCCCTAGTCACGAAATGGTGGTTCAAGGCAAGAGATGTAAGAGGGCAATATTTATGTAAATATATATTCCAGTTTGGTAAGATTCTTTAATATGTCATTCAATTTGATATAAACTATCTGTTGCTTAAGTATTCATTTTGGGGGTATAGTTTTCCTTTAACTCCTATTTTTAACTGACACTTTGTAGGAATGTCCCTTTCACCACATCTCTACACTTCTTCCCCTGAAAGTAGAACAGAAACTATAGGGGTATTAACGTACTATTAGGGTCATCTCAATGGAACTCCAAATACCTGTTCTATATTTTCTCCTGTTAGAGTCATTTTAGCCTTGGGAAAGGAATACGTCGATGGAATTTGGTGCAACCAACTGATCGTTAATTATTTCACTGGAATTTATGGGAGATGGCCTTCTGGTAATTCGGAACATTCTGACTAATGGGATTCTATATAACAGATCTCATACCTGTATATACTAGTGGCTCACCTGCTTACAGTACTTACTACTGGTATAGGGCTTGTTATGCAGAATGCTTGGGACCTGGGGATTTCCAGGTAATGGATTTTTCCATAATTTGGATCTTTGTACAGGTATGGGATCTGTTATCCAGAAACCTATTATCCAGAAAGCTCAGAATTCTGGAAAGACTATCTCTCATAAGAAGAAGCCCGGTGATCTGGAAGATGGCTCCAATGAGCTCTTCTGCGCTTTCTCTGCACCAATACGTGAGTAAACTCTTAGGGATAATTTCAGGGGTAACTAACTATGCAGAGGGGGTACAAGGAACTACCTAGGGTATTAAATCTTATTGGGGAGGTTTAGTTCTCCTTTAAAGGTGCCAGGAGAAGCTTTTTCCCGCCCCTGTTAACCAATTTGGTGCTGCCACCTGAGGTGAGTTTTTCAACTCACCTTTAAAGGAGAACTAAACCCCCCTTTAGGCAAAAGTCCCCACTGGCCCCCCTCCTCTGGTCCCCTACCTGCCTCCCCCTGCTAAGTGTTACCCCAGAATTATGTCCTCTGTAGGATTACTGACCGCACATGCAGAGTCAGTGCAGTGGAGTTCACGGGCGCCATCTTCCGGCGCCTCGGTAATTTTCGGGTCTTCTTACTTCCCTTTGGCAATTTCCGTCACTTCCGGCAAATGCGCAGTTGTAACGAACCTGTAAAACTGCTCAGACATGCCGCTCCCTTCACCAAAGCAACGAAGATGGCGCCTACTGAGCTCCGCTGCGCTGACTGCATGTGCGGTCAGTAATTTAATTCAATTTCCAGTTTTTAAACTGCACATTTGCGCTCTCCAAAATTGCACTTTCCTCTCTAGCGTTGTAGGAAAGGGAAGCTGCAACATTGCGGGAGCTGTTTCAGAAACACCCCTAAGAATAAACAAAATAGAACAAATGACGAACAGATATCTATATATATATATGCATCGCATGCAGGGCCAGGCCAAGTCGACTGGGGGTCCTAGGCAACCCCCCGGCTGGCTACCATAATCCCACTATGCTCATGGGCACCTGATCACATCCTCACATGCACCATAGCAGAGGGGAGAGAGGGAAGGGAGTGCGGCAGAGGGGAGCAAACACAGACTAGGAGTAGACAGGAGACACTTTAACAGATACCTGCCTAGCACCCCCTTATTGTTGCACCATAGGCAGGTGCTTCTTCTGGCAACCCCTAATTCCAGCCCTGCTCCCATGTGCAGTTCACCAACGGCTGAAAGAGAAGAACTGAACTATGAGAATTACACAGGAGAATTTTACTCCTCTCTGAAGTCTCTCATGGACTTTCTCCTTCCTCTACCTCTGCCAAAATGGGTTACTGTCTTTCTATACTGCTCCTCCCTAATCCCAGCAGTGTTTCTGTAGGATCAGGCTAAAATTTGGGCTGTACGTCCCAGCCTGTCCCTGGTGGTCTATTGGATTCACTTGTATCCCACTTGCTGTGTGGCTGAATGTGCTGGTGGCTCTACAAGGAATCTGTTTGCCACTAAAGATCCCAGTGATACAGTCTCTCCCCACCTCCCTGATATACACAGTAGGGATGCACCGAATCCAGGATTCGGTTCGGGATTCGGCCAGGATTGGGCCTTTTTCAGCAGGATTCGGATTCGGCCGAATCCTTCTGCCCGGCCGAACCGAATACTAATTTGCATATGCAAATTAGGGACAGGGAGGGAAATTGCGTGACTTTTTGTCAGAGAACAAGGAAGTAAAAAATGTTTTCCCCTTCCCGCCCCTAATTTGTATATGCAAATTAGGGTTCGGATTCGGTTCGGTATTCTGCCGAATCTTTCACGAAGGATTCGGGGGTTCGGGGATTCGGTGCATCCCTAATACACAGTCCATGTTCCTCATATAATGTACATTTATTTATACATATACCCATATCATTATTGGATCCCATGAGTCAGAGACCCCATTGCCCCAGTTTACTCATCGGCTCCCTATACCAACATAGACGTTCATCCCATGTGAGCAGATAAGCGCCATTGTATGGATGAAGAAGATATAGACGATTCTAACAGATTATCAGGAGTCTTTAAATAAAAACTGAGAATGACGCAAGGAGTGCAAATAAAGTGGGTCTGACATGAATAAGATACAGGAAGTTCTATTCTTTTGTACCATGTGGGAAGATAAAAGTAGACTTGCTGTGACATATATATATATATAAATATACTTACAGGTTCAGCTGAGAGAAGCACAACAGCAGAAGCTTCAGGTGTAAATGAGTTATACAAACCCCTCTATCTGCAGAGACCATCGCTGGGGTCTATATGAACATATCAAGCCTATAGGTGAGTCCGGTCCGTTCATGGCTTTAATATTTTAATCTTCAATATAGAATAGGCATGTGCATTGTTTTATGATAAAAAGAAAATGTTTTCCATATGAGACAGACAGTGTGACACATTGCACATAGTCATTCTTTGTGATTTTGTGTTCTGTAGACCCATTATCCAGAAAGCTCCGAATCACGGAAAGGCCACCTCCCCTAGATTCCATTTTATCCAAATTTTTTAAAACTTGATTTTTCTCTGTAATAATAAAACAGTATTTTGAACTTGATCCCAACTAAGATATAATTAATCCTTATTGGAAGGAAAACCAGCCTATTGGCTTTGTTTAATGTTTATATGATTTTCTAGTAGACTTAAGGGGGCCATAGGTGGGTATTGGGCAGCTTATTGGCCCGTGTATGGGGACCCCCGATTGGCTTCCCCGATCGAGATCTGGCCGAAAGTTGGCCAGATCTCGATCTTATGGCACTAAAAATCCCGCGGATTGCGGCCGCATCTGTTCATTGATGAGGTCCCACGATCCAACCGCCCGTAAAGCCACCGTTAGGATTCGGTCATTGGGCCCTAGGGCCCATGATCGGATCAGCCGATATTGCCCCGATATTGCCAAACGAGCAGATCTCTCCGTGTATGGCCACCTTTAAGGTATGAAGATCCAAATTATGGAAAGATCCGTTATCCAGAAACCTGCATTCCAGAAAGCTCTGAATTACGGAAAAGCCATCTCCCATAGACTCCATTATATAGTGTAAAATATAAGGATATTATAAGTTACCGAGGAGTTTCATGACCATATAAAAGTACGAGGCCAAGGCCGAGTGTTTTTATACAGGTCATGGAACTCCGGGGTGACTTCTAATATCCTCATATTTTACAACTGGGGGTACTTTATTTATTATAATACACAAGTTTCAGTGAGTCATGTGACAGAAATGACATCAGAACTCACCGTTTATAACTGATGACATCAGAACTCACCGTTTATAACTGATGACATCAGAACTCACCGTTTATAAGGATATCATTTACAAGATATTCATGGCTTTTGTGTATTATAATGAAATAATCCAAAAAATGATTTCCTTTTTCTGTGTAATAATAAAACAGTCGCTTGTACTTGATCCCAACTAAGATATAATTAATCCTCATTGGAAGCAAAACCAGCCTATTGGGTTTGGGTTTATTTCATGTTTATATGATTTTATAGTAGACTTAAGGTATGAAGATCAAAATAATCGAAAGATCCGTTATCCAGAAACCCATTATCCAGAAAGCTCATAATTACGGAAAAGCTGTCTCCCATAGACTCCATTATAATTAAATAATCCAAATTTTTTAAAATGATTTCCTTTTTCTGTGTAATAATAAAACAGTCGCTTGTACTTGATCCCAACTAAGATATAATTAATCCTTATTGGAGGCAAAACCAGCCTATTGGGTTTATTTAATGTTTACATGATTATAACAAGCTTTTTTATATATATAAATATATAAATATATATATATATATATATATATATACTGTATATATATATATATATATATATATATATATATATATATATATATATATATATATATACACACACACACACACACCTTGGGTTGCCAGACAGTAGGAAGGAGAGGATTTAATAAGTTTATTTTGCATTTCTATTTTATTCTGACCTTTGAAGGTTTTTAAAATACCTGCAAGAGATATGATAAGGCCCCTCTGTAATGTGTGTAGGAAGTTTTTACATAGTTCCCATGAATGGCTGCCAATACTTCCAAAACATGAAATGTTCATAATGAGTCACTTTACACTGAGCAGTTGGGCTCTTCACAAAAATATGAGTTGACTAAAATGTTCCAATGAGAAATAAAATATTTTAACCTTTTAGCTCAACCCACTCGACTTTAATGTGAAGCAAATGTTCAACCTGGTAAATAGAGCAGTTCACTGGTGAATATAAAGCAAGATCCATCTCCTCCCACAATATCTGAGCCACTTCCGAATATTAAGGGGGGTGTTTATCAAAATCTGAATTTTTCGGATTATTTTATTAAAAAAAAAGTCTGACCAAACTAGAATCCACGATGTGACCTTATTTATTATTAAAAACGTAAGATTTAATCGGATCGGAGAAAAACTCGATAAAATCTAGCAAAAACCAGAACAGTTTTTTATTGTTTTTTTTTCCCCCAATCGCTCGGTTTTGCTTTCAATAAGGATTAATTATATCTTAGTTGGGATCAAGTACAAGCGACTGTTTTATTATTACACAGAAAAAGGAAATCATTTTAAAAAATTTGGATTATTTCATTATAATGGAGTCTATGGGAGACAGCTTTTCCGTAATTATGAGCTTTCTGGATTATGGGTTTTTTGGATAACGGATCTTTCGGTAATTTTGATCTTCATACTATAAAATCATATAAACATTAAATAAACCCAATAGGCTGGTTTTGCTTCCGATAAGGATTAATTATATCTTAGTTGGGATCAAGTACAAGCGACTGTTTTATTATTATACAGAAAAAGGAAATCATTTTAAAAAATTTGGATTATTTGGATAAAATGGAGTCTATGGGAGACGGCCTTCCAGATAACGGGTTTCCATATAACGGATCCTATACCTGTAATAACAAATGCTCACACTGATCTATTGTTATATGTTTATCGTTTCCCTTAACTTCATCATATTCGGATGTTCATCAGTATCTACATTCATTGGCGGCTTCTGCTTTAGAGTATGAAATAAGGTGTCACATTCTGTTCCTGTTACTGGGTTGAACCATTGGTGGGGGGGGGGGGGTTTCTCAATCAGTTAAGCAGGTGGGTATAACTTCTTCTTGTTTCACTTGCTGAATTAACTATTTTTATAAATGTGTCAGAAGAAATAGCTAACGATGCAGGTGGAAAGATTAGTCATTTGGGTTCTTTTCTTTCAAAACATCTTTTCTGCCCTGATGGTACATTTTATATATATATATATATATATATATATGTGTGTGTGTTTCCGGCTCAACTGACATTTCTCCCTTGATCCCATCAGCTCACGTAGCAACTTCTCAGCGACACCCCTGGATCCCTAAAATTCATTGCTCAATATAATCTCAGTTCCATCGTTGTTTCCTGGGCTTCTGAATCATGTAAGTCCCCATCTAAGTTTATATACACACGGTTCTCTGCTTCTCTTTTGACATCTCTTTTGATGAAGATTACACAACAGTATGTTTTAAGAGTACTATGGGTTTGTTTGCTCTTTTATTGTATATACAGGTATGGGATCAGTTATCCAGAAACCCGTTATCCAGAAAGCTCCAAATTACAGAAAGGCCGTCTCCCATAGACTCCATTACAATCAAATAATCCCACTTTTTAATAACTATTTTCCAGTAGCTTGTACTTGATCCCAACTAAGATATAATTAATCCTTATTGGAAGCAAAACCAGCCTCTTGGGTTTAATTAATGTTTACATGATTTTCTAGTAGACTTAAGGTATGAAGATCCAAATTACAGAAGGATCTGTTATCTGGAAACCCCCAGGTCCTGAGCATTCTGGATAACAGGTCCCATACCTGTACTGTATTTGATCTCTTTGGGTAATCTATACATTAGAATTCCAGAAGTTAATTAATTGAATGGCTACCAAGGGAGAAGATGCATTGACAGCAGCTTACGAGGGTCGCACTATTGTGTCCAAAAACATCTCCTTTGTATACAGGATCTGTTATACAGGCTGCTCAGGACCTGGGGCTTTCCGGATAATGGATCTTTTCATAATTTGAGTCTTCATATCTTAGGTCTACTAGAAAATCATGTAAACATTAAACAAACCCAATAGGCTGGTTTTGCCTCCAATTAAGATTTATTACATTGTACTTGGGATCAAGTACAAGCTACTGTTTTATTATTACAGAGAAAAAGGAAATTATTTTTTAAAATTTGGATTATTTGGATAAAATGGAGTGCAGGGGAGATGACTTTTCCGTAATTGAGAGCTTTCTGGATAACAGGTCCCATACCTGTATTTCTCTGTATACAGATGTAAGGGATGCCCCATTCTGTTTTATTATACAATACAGAACACCAGTAAGGCCATTATATTCCTTTTTAGGTAAGATCTAACATGATGTTCATTTCTATGCATGAGAAACAATGCTTCTCAATTTCCAAACAGAAGAAGACCCACATCCATGATATAGTTCACATTATTTAAAGCTTTGGTGGAAATGATCTGAGCTGTACTTGACATCTAATTATTAATATTTACTGTAATCCAACATCTAAACAATGGGTCAAGTGACTATCAATCAAATGGTGCCAGCCACCTAGCTTGCCAAACTCAGCCTCAGTCCTACTGCCTTCTAAAGAGTCAAGAGAGAAAAGCCAAAGGGAACAAACCTCAGTAATTATGATGGACCCCAATTCATTAGTTCTGGTTACTTTTCATGCAAAACTCTATTCCACGCAAACCAGAAATGGTCTGGAAGATGTGAAGATAAAGAGGAAACCAGTCGCCTCCCATTCTATATTGTGTTCTCTTTCTCTTTGGAGAGGGACCCAGGGGGCAGTCTCCTCTTGACTGTGTTTATACAGTAGGTGTCAACTCATCCGGCTCCCCCAGACACTCCCGGGAATGGTTTATATAATAACTGAGGCTGCCAGAGGTTCTCCCAATAACTACAATGACGCATGGACAGCTTTGTCTACCAAGGAATATTGCCTTCCTTGTGGGTGACTTAGTGCCCAACCATAAAGTTTCCTTGTCCTGCATGAGGATCACTGAGCCCAAATTGAAAAAAATTCTACCACGTAAAATGTTATTCTTGAACCAACAAATTAATATTTTTTGCTAACTGTAATATTGGTGTGGAGGAGCCATCTCAGTGCATTGTGCCTGACCCTGAGCTTTGAGAAGGAGCCAGCACTTTGAGGCAGCTACTGTTTCTCTCCTTCCCAATGGGTTTTTGCTGGTTGGGTGCTATTCTAGTCTACCACTAGGTGGGGTTAGCAATGCAAACAAATCGTTCAGTAAAGGTGTCAGGGAGCTGCTGTCTGGTTAACTGCCCATTGTTTTGTTGATGGGTTTCTGTGGAGGAAAGGGAGGGGGCAGTGTCAGACTGGGATGTCATAGGCCAACAGAAAACCTTAGACCATTGGCCACTTTCCAAACTATAATTCCTCCTCTCCTCATTCAACGTCTTTATTCTACAAGTCTTCTATCTCTACATACTATACTCTATTCTTCAATTATTAAAGCCTTTAAAGCATACCTCCCAACCATCTCATTTTGAGCAGGACAGTCCCGCTTTTGACAGCTCAACCCGCAGTCCCGGATATGTACTGATATGTCCCTGGTTTCTCTTTGATCTGCTGTACTGAACTGTCAGAAAAAGATACAAAGTTTCTAACTTAATTTGCTTTTGGCAGAGAGCCCAGAATACATACTTAACATACTTTTGTAATGGTTTTGGATAAGATAAGAACTTACACAGCTGAAAGGGCAATTCAACTTCATTAGCAAAACTGTGATAACACATAAAAACCACAGAAATGTGTTCAAACTTTCATAACCTGCCAAATTTTGTAAAATGGACATGGTAATTATGGGGTGTGGTCACAAAAATGGGAGTGGTCAAACATTTTTTTGTCCCTCTTTCTGTTTCCAAAATGTTGGGAGGTATTTTTAAAGAAATAGAGAATGACAATGAAATAAGGCACATGGTTAACATCATAAGGGACCACTGACACCTGGGCCCACCGGGAGTTTTCCTGGTGTTCCGGGAGGCCAGTCCAACACTCAGAGGGGGTGATATCACTCCAACTTGCAGTGTAGCAGTAAAGAGTGATTGAAGTTTATCAGAGTACAAATCACATGACTGGGGGCACCTGGGAAACTGACAATATGTCTAGCCCCATGCAAAATTTCAAAAGTAAATATAAAAAAAAATCTGTTTGCTTTTTTAAAAAACGGATTTAAGTGCAGCATTGGTGCTTTTTAAAAAAAAATCTTTTCCTGTGACAGTATTCCTTTAATCTTGCAAAAATGCCACCTTCTGTATTTCCATGAAATAATCTGATTTTTAGAAATACCCTTGGCCAACAAAACGTACTGACATTACTTCAAAGAAATATCTTCCTCCAGACTGTATGGGGAAGTACATATAAAGTCAATGTATCATATCTGATCTGATCATTGTTTCTAGTTTTAGTTCAACCATTAAGCCAAGGTACAATACCACAGACAAATAAAATACATTATAGAGATTCAGATTTTATATCTATTTTATTTCAGATTTTTACATAATGTGTAAGAACTAAAAAATAGGAAGTTTTATTGGGTCAGAAACAAGTTGACATTTCTCTGCAACAGATAAACCAAAGATGAGAGGCCACAGATGTGCATTGATTGTATAGACACTGATAGTTGGGGATTATCACATCCAAACTTAAGGGGCTGTTCCTGCTGAATTGTGCTTAGTACAGGGAATACCTATGCTGCCATAGTTTTATGGGATCTCTCTGTACAGACTATGAGCAAACTTAGGGGACTGTTCCTGCTGAATTGTGCTTAGTACAGGGGAATACCTATGCTGCCATAGTTTTATGGGATCTCTCTGTACAGACTATGAGCAAATTTAGGGACTGTTCCTGCTGAATTGTGCTTAGTACAGGGAATACCTATGCTGCCATAGTTTTATGGGATCTCTCTGTACAGACTATGAGCGAACTTAGGGACTGTTCCTGCTAAATTGTGCTTAGTACAGGGAATACATCTGATTCGTTGTTATGAGTAACTAGACCATGTTTGCTTTCACCTATAAGCTCTTACATAATACACATTGTATCCCTACTCTCTCTACAGGAAGGTTGTGCTGCTGAAGAAGTGTTATTAAATCAAAGATGGCAGCTCTGTATCTTGAAGCAATACCATTACTTCTGGCAGTGGGTAAGATTTAAATGTACCATCTGACCTGTGTGTTTGCACCCTCCATGTGTTTTTTAAAATACTTAACATTCATTGTTTAGGGAAGATGCTTGCAAGGAGATAGAGAGCTGCAAAATTTGAGAGATGTCAAATACCCCCAAAATCTGCCACATGCAATTATATTGTATTACTTGTACTGAGTTGCCACCTTTCCATTGGATGAAGTTCAGGCAGCGAGCAGGTCATGACATCACATGGGCGTGGGCAGTGATGTCACATGGCGGAATTTTGGTGCCGACAGGAGGGACCATGAAGTCAGGGGCAGGATTATGACGTGGAGAGCGCTGAGAGTCCTGTTTGTTTTTCCATATTTGGAAAACCGTGCAAGAGGTTTTGATCTGGACAGCTCTTCCAAAAACACGTGGCAACCCTATATGTAACTCAGGTTTAACCCTCTTCCTATGACAAACGTAGGATTTATATAGGGGCTGGCATTTGGGCATGTGCCAATCTCCTAGATCAGTCCATTTGGTCTTATGGATGATCATTATCAAATCTGACTGCTCACGCTGGTACCCAAAATACATGTACATTTTCTTATTCTATTGGAAACGACATGGCAGAATTCTAGCTGTCTGATTGGCTGTGTTTCGTCTATTTTGTTTGGAACATGTCGCCTAAAGCACTGCACCCTTGTGCCTGAAGAAAGGCTCTCAGACGTCACTCACATGGTGAACACCGTAAATTATACCAGGCAGCATTTATTTATTAGATGACAAACCACATTCACATTTGTGTCCATTTTGGCACATTGGGCTCAATTGTGGTGGGATCAGTGCAGTCATGTCAAGAGAAAGGCCTGTTTGCCTTTGCAACAACGCCAGAATTCTGGCAAAAAAAAAAAAAACAACCAGTGAATTTAGGGGAAAAACATGGAGATTGTGTTTAAAATTCCACTTTATATACTGCGAACTTTAAAGGGCACCAATCATGACCAAAATCATTTACTAGGTAAATACACTATGTGAAAGTTCAAGAAATCCGATTTTTAAAACAGTTAGAATTGTTTGTATAATGTAAATAATCAGCTCACTATTCCTTCTGCAAGATCTCCCCTATCTCCCCTGCAGTTCTAGCTGAGGCAGCCATCTTGGATTTCACTGGCTCCTCCTACCTATATCTTCCCAGCCAACTGTAGCTCTGAAATCTCACACATGCTCAGTTGAAATTCCTTGTTTGCTTATCAACCCTTCTAAGCTATTTTCAAATCAGCCAAACCTGTGTGTTAGCTGCTGTACAGTAGTGCTGCCCCCTGCTGGAAGTTAGCAGGTGGCAGCACTTCTAGTGGAGGAGTTTACTAAAACAAGGCATTCTGGGTAGAATACTCAAAGCAGTGTTACAATCTGAGCATGCTCCTGAAATTTGCACATTAGAGTCTCTGTTAGAGTCTCAATATGGCCTCCCTCAGTGAAATAACCCATTTGACAAAGTAAGGGATTTTTTTAAAACCTGCAGTTTTTTCAAAAAACTATATATGTAGTTTGATTAAATGTGTTTAGCTTGTACTGGTCAGATTGTTAATATGTGTTTGATTTTGGCTGTGATAGGTGCCCTTTAAACAGGTTTTTAAAATCTGAAAAAGTTCAGCAGCTTTCGCAAAACGTTCCTTAACTCCCACGGGGGTTTCCTTAATGTCTGCTTAAGCTGAAAGCCTCGATCAGTTATAAATCCCCCTTCCATGTCATTAATAGAAGGTGCACACCCTTATCATATCTATTAAAATCCTCTTGCCAAATACACCATCTTTTAAAGCCTTCTTTTTTCTTCTCTAGTTCACACACTCTGTGATATCATAGTAGACCAAGCCCCGTTTGCTTCAGGGCTCATCGGCTCAACCGCCAACTTGCCGTGCCATTTAATTGATGCTAAAAAGCAAGTGATCAGAGCACATCCCTACTGGTTGTTGCAGAAGCCGAACCAATCAGAAGAGACGCTGTACCCTATCAAGCCCGATGAGGTGACCCGTGTTCGGCTCAGCAATGAGAAGGAATGGAAAGACATGTCAATATTTTTATCCAATCTGCAACTTTCAGATACAAGCAAATATATATGTCGTATATCGGTGCTTAAAGGGTCAGAATCCCTCTTTAAGCCAGGAAATGGGACAATGCTCTATGTTCATGGTAAGCAGATATAAAAGAATTACATTACTATAAAATACCCAATGAAATACAGGCACCGAGCATGCCTTTTTGTAACTTTATAGCTATTGGGTCAGATTGAAATTACCTGTTCATAGGAACCTAAAACATTTTGACCTCACAGGCCAACTTCTGAATTGCAGCACTGTAATTGTTCAGCCATTGGGTTGGTTGGACACCTGAGTTGGTTGATGACTAAATACACATGCCAATCAGGGGCGTAACTACGGAGGAATAAGACCCTGTGGCTGCAGGGGGGCAGGAGGTATACGGGGCCCAACAAGGCCCTAATTGATGAGCAATTTCAACAAAACAGGACAACCTCTGTATAAATTGGGGTCCTAAAATTAATTTGCTGTTGGGCCCAGTAATATCTAGTTACACCACTTATGCCAACATTCATTATCTGTTGGTCCATTTTCCCATACTCATCAACTAGTTTCAGTTTAAGTCTATCAGCTGAATTTGTACAGCTGTAGATGAACATCAACTCAGCTTATTCTGACATTACCTCTGATGTACCTGATGGAAGCCCACCAGAAGTAAAGTTATAGAAGCAGTTAGAGAAAGCACCATGATCAGACCATTGGTGGTCAACTAAATAGAGTTCAAATACAGTTCTCCATAATATCTCGTAATCTCTTTGGTCTTTAGGCTTCTCAATGAAAAGTCATAATTATTGTTATTGAGTCTATTCATCACATTTTTATGAGGAGTGGGTATTATAATAATATGTCTATCACAAAGAAGCTTCAGCTTGGTAATTTGTGCCTCTTGTAGAAGAGCATGCTTGATCTGAGCAAGGATCACCCATTTATTTGTTTTTCTTACCAACCACACACCATCATAAAAGCTTTAAATTAATCATGTCCCTCTAACCCATTCAATTATTCAGGCATAGAACTTCATTGCCCCATTTTGACCACAAAGCTTTTGAAAAGATTAATGCTCCTTTTTTGCTGTCAATGTTAGAATTTCAGATTCAGAGACCTGTTAGGATATTTGGAGTGTAGCTTAACTGGTTGTTTATTTCATGCTAAGGTCCAATCCAAATGGATTTCAACTACTCACATGTTATGTGTAAGACTCAAGTCCAGATGGCGGAAACAGTGAGCTTTGTTTGGAACTTTCCATTCTGGGACACGTTACATTGGGAGGAGCTCAGTAGCAAACAACAGAATCCAGATGGTTCATCTTGGATCAGCAGCCATGTTACCCTTCAGGGCCATTGCACGGCCAAGAGAAATGTGACTTTGAGTTGTTCACTGAAAAACAACATGGGATACGTCATTGATAAGCAGAGTGTTGAGGTTCGTTGTCCAGGTAAAGAAAAGGTTGAATTTACAGACAATGGGAAGGGAGAAATCTACAGTATATGGTTTGTAACAGTTTCACATTCCCCAGAGGTCTACCCCAGCTTCCACTTTATAAAACATCTAATGGCAAAATGAAAAAAATAAACCATGAAGTGAGAAACAGAACCATTTACAACAGTCAGAAACTCTACCCTTTCCTTTAACAGTTCATGCATTATTTGTATCCTAATGAAAAAAAGTCTGCAAGTGCCAGACTTGAGGGGGACTTTAAGGGAAATCTAAAGGGGAAGTAATCAGTCCTTCTCCTTGAGACAAAACAGACTGGAGGCCAAGGCAGGGCAAGGGGACAGGAGAAGCAAGAACCTGTGTTCAAGCAACAATGCTCAGCTGAAATGAGCAAATTCATGAGGAACCTTCTGGCTGAAGTCCTGACGCAGTGATTAGAGAATAGTGGCCAATAACCAGAAGGTTCCTCGTTCAAATCCCAGTAGAGCCTTACAGGGACCCCAAACATTATTAAGCTACTTAATGTTGCACAAAGAGTGTCGGCAAGTTGGCACCCACTTATGTTACAATCTCAGTAGTATCCCACAGTTTGTAAACCATGTAAACGTTAAGGGATGCTTGTTAACAGATTTTAATTGAGATTTTTTGGTTTTGTTCATACAAAGCTCCAATAGAAATGGATTTCAACAACACTCATGTAACATGTTTAATACAACTCGAAGAAGCACAAAATATCAGTTTCGTGTGGGACTTTGGACCCTGGAAATGGATGAAAGGACCAGAGCTCAGTAACCAAAGGCAGAACCCAGACGGCTCATACTGGATTAACAGCATTGTCAGACTTCATCACGAGAGGTGCACCAATGTGACGCTTAGTTGTTCACTCAGGCACAGCTTAGGGTTCACCCTTCAGAACCGGAGTATTGAGGTTCCTTGCACAGATAACAACACAGGTACATTTTTGAATTTTAAAAGCTCATTATTTATGACCTGCCAAGCTTTTTTAGTTTTTTGTCAGGGAAAAAAAAAACCTGCTTGACAGGTATTCAAAGGAACAAACCATACAAGAGATTAGGAACTCTCATGTGTTTTTAGTAACCTACAGGAATTCTTAGACCTGAAGGCTCAGGTACAGTATGTCTAAATTGGCCCTCTTGTTTAGAAGGATATCATTTACAGGGTATTCATTAAAGGGATACTGTCATGGGGAAAAACATTTTTTTCAAAACGCAACAGTTAATAGTGCTGCTCCAGCAGAATTCTGCACTGAAATCCATTTCTCAAGAGCAAACAGATTTTTTTATATTCAATTTTGAAATCTGACATGGGGCTAGACATATTGTTAATTTCCCAGCTGCCCCAAGTCATGTGACTTGTGCTCTGATAAACTTCAATCACTCTTTACTGCTGTACTGCAAGTTGGAGTGATATCACCCGCCTCCCTTTTCCCCACAGCAGCCAAACAACAGAACAATGGGAAGGTAACCAGATAACAGCTCCCTAACACAAGATAACAGCTGCCTGGTAGATCTAAGAACAACACTCAATAGTAAAAACCCATGTCTCACTGAGACACATTCAGTTACATTGAGAAGGAAAAACAGCAGCCTGCCAGAAAGCATTTCTCTCCTAAAGTGAAGGCACAAGTTACATGACCAGGGGCACCTGGGAAATTGTCAAAATGTCTAGCCCCATGTCAGATTTCAAAATTGAATATAAAAAAATCTGTTTGTTCTTTTGAGAAATGGATTTCAGTGCAGAATTCTGCTGGAGCAGCACTATTAACTGATTCATTTTGAAAAAAAATGTTTTTTCCATGACAGTATCCCTTTAAGCACAATTTCTTCAGATGCAGCTGCTTTTTAATTTTGCTGTAAATTATACAATTTGGTTAATTAAGAATTTTAATACCTTATGCTCAGATTATGGCGAACCTGGAAAACACAGTTGTAACTAACATATTTGTTGTATTATTTGCAGGTGGTTCACAGCCTAAAGGACACCACCCAGTTCTCTTTTTCTCTCTGCTGTTGGGAAGCACCTTGCTGATCCTGTTATTCGTGCTCCTCTTATTCTACAGAAGGAGGCAATCTCGAAATCCAAGACACAGATTAAAGGTTCACGTTCCCTATAATGCTGTACATTAACAGTCAATGGCTCACAATACTCTGCAAGTACAGGGAGAAGCACAGGGTTTCTGAACTTCAGTTTTGTTTCCTCCAAGGAGATACTTTATTTTTGCTTGGTGCAAATCAAAGTGCTTTTCCTTAAGATATTTCCCTGGTGTGGCCAACCTCTTTGCCTTTCCTCTGTTTTGACGAGTAGATGCAGAGAGTTGGATCACACCAATTATTTATGGTGGGAACTTCTTATTTTTTTCCTAGAGGCTTAGGGGCAAATTCACTAAGCGCCGAAGTGCAGGACGCTAGCGTCAATCCGCTAGCGTTTGGCATTTTCAGTACAAATTCACTAACGGACGCTGGCGTAATTTCGCTAGTGTAACTTCGCACCCTTACGCCTAGCGAATTTGCACAACAAACGAAACTACGCAAATTCACTAACGCGCGTAGTGTACTGAACGCCACCTTTTACTCTAGACTTCCTTCACCACCTCAGACCAGGCGAAGCGCAATAGAGTAGATAGGGATTGCTTCAAAAAAAGTGAAAAATTTTTCTAAGTCCCAAAAATCGCTGGCGTGTTTTCTATATTATGGGTGATAGGCTGAAAAAGATTGAAAAAATTTTGGGGCTCCCCTCCTTCCCCCTACATTGCCTGACTCATGGCAACTTAACTATACAGTGGGCACATGTGTAGGGCAAAATAAAATTTTTATTTGATGTTTTGAAGGTTTTCTAGGCATTTGTAGTGCTGATACGTATTCCTCCATTGAAATTTGAATTTGGCGCTGTATGCAAATAAACCATCGCTAGCGAAACTTTGCTTCGCTTGGCAAATTAACGCTAGCGCAACTTCGCAAACTTACGCTACCCCTGTGCGCAACTTCGGATTTTAGTGAATTTGCAGAGCGCTGGCGAAACTACGCCTGGCGAAGTGCGGCGAATTTGTGCCTGGCGCAAATACGAATCTTAGTGAATTTGCCCCTTAGAATCATGAATAAATAAGTACTTGTAACTTGACTGTTTGGAATAGCTAAACCCTTCACCGAGCTTCCTGGATTTCAATTATCAGAACTTCTGAGCAAGCCAAGAGGACTCCATGTTGAATTACATTACAGTATGTGACTGAGTTGTGTAAGGAATAAAAAAGATCTAATTTATATAATCTGTGTATAGAATTATATTTCATTCATGACTGGCCCATAGTGATGGGCGAAATTATTCACCAGGCGCGAATTCGCGGCGAATTTGCGCGATTCGCCGCCAGCGAATAAATTCGCGAAACGCCCGCGAAAATTCGCGGTAAAAATTCGCTGGCGTCAAAAAAATTTTTTTTAGAAAAATGGACGCCAGCGTCGGAAAAACGGGCGCCGGCGTCAAAAACGAGACGCCGGCGCCGTTTCGCAAATTTTTCACAGTTTCGCGAATTTCGCGCAAAATTCACGAATTTTTCGGCGAAACGGCGCAAATTCTCCCATCACTACTGGCCCACTGTCTCCTCTATGTTTATTTACTGTGTACTTTCAATTCCATGCCATTCTACAACTAAAACTATGCATTGTAACCAACGAGGACGGCTCATTGCACAATTATTTGCTTCTTATTATTGATACAGCATGTTTTTTACCCACAATGCAGATTGATTTCTTAAAATATCAGCCTAATTGTGACCTTGCTCTGGGTTGTGTCAATTCAGATATGGCAGATAGTTTCATTAGTTTTTCACTTCCCACAGATAAACGACATGGTACCCATGAATTAAAGTTGGCCACACACATACCACTAAACATTTGTTTTGTATGATCTTTGCCCGGCTGATCCCAACGGAAATCCATGGATACCAGTTTGTTCCTTGATCGGAGGACATGTTGGAAAATGTAATCCGCCAGTGATATTTGCTTGTCGGCAGAAAATTAATTGCAGCTCCGCTTTACTTCCTGCTGTTCTAGTCATGCGTCAAACAGAACGATACATACAGTGTATGGCACCTTGTATGGTAAACTGTCTGTTTGGGGGCCGATGTGCTGAACTTACTTTTTTATCTATTGTTTAAATATGAAATCTCTTGCACTAAACAGAGCAAAGACTACAATTTTGAAAAAAGAGGGGGTTGTTTGTACAGAGCTCATTATAACAGAGGTAAAAACAAAATAATCAAATTACATTAAAAGCATTCATCAAAAGAATAGGCAGAACGCATTTTCAACACAAGTGCTTATTACTGTGCCGCAGTTAAACAAAGGGGACGATAGGTGTATATTGATCTTTTAAAAGGTTAACAAAAGATATTTGAAAGCAAATAGAAACTCAACCTAAGGGAATGTGGTTTTCCCCCAAACACCTGAAAAATATTTTTCAATACAGCTGTCAATTACCTGAAACCACATTCTTTTAACTGTCAAGTAGAAAACAAAAGAACGTGTCTGATGTGTCATGGCTCTAAACAATACTTTAAAGTCATTAACGCCCATCTGCTGCTCAAAAGCACAATTTCCTCCTGGGTGTTCAAAAACATAGTCACTTCCTGGGTGCTCAAAAGCATGTTCCCGTTTTTGGGGGCTCAAAAGTATGATCTCTCCTTGGTGCTCAAAAGCACGAGCCCCTCCTGCCTGTTCCAAAGGAGGAACCACTTTCTGGTTGTTCAAAAGTAGGAGCCCCTCCTGGGTGATAAAAATAATCAGCCAGTCCTGGGTGTTTAAATGCATGAACCCTTCCTTGGTGTATGACCTCCCTTTTGGTGTTAATAGGGTGTTCAAAAGCATGATACCTTGCATAGAGGACACTCCACCAGCCAGTGATCATATTGACTTATTTTTTATTGTATTTTTACTCAAGGCTGTGCCAGATGGTGCAACCATTCATGGGTTTTCATAGTTTTCTTGTACTTCTGGCACCAGCACACAGAGGGAGCCCTATAGGCACTGGCCCCATAAATTCCACTCATAGAGATAATAATAATAATTAGCAGCTCTGCATTCAGATTCTACTACAGATAACAGAAAACCTGCAAAACTTGCCATTAGAGATTTCAGCGATCAGGAAATGAAATTCTATACAAGTACCTTATACTGTTCCTGTGTATCCATGTCTTAAAAAATGTGCCCTTTAGTTCTCATTCAGTAAATTCTTGCATCCAGGATAGAGAGCTTGTTGCTGGTACTGTAGGTACAAGCAGCCTGTTCTTACTGCCTCCTGTAACTGACTAGTTAAATGGGAACCAGGGAGAAAGGCTGCTGGTAGGAATCTGACTCTTCTGTAAAGTGGAAGAGCCCAACTAGTCCTGGTTTTCACCAACGCCCTTTTGGGGCACCGGACTTACTGCTGCAGCTCTAGCTGGGTTGCCACAAAACTTCAGAGACCAGTTTTTCCAAAACGTAGTAGAAACTTGGATCAGGCAAGTGACATGGTCAAAAACAGGCAAGCGGTCAAGGGCAGACGGCAAGAATCGTAGTCGAACAGGCAGAGGTCAGGAACCAGGAATATGCAGTAGTAAAATGCTTGAGCAGGATCTGCACACAACCAGAAGCCAGTTTGGGCAAAGAGGGAATGACAGAAGGGCTTTAGATAGCTAGTATTTGGTGCCAAAGCAGAGGGGAAGTGAGGAAAGAGCAGGAAACAGTATATCCCAAAACCAAAATGGCGCTATTTGCCTCAGAATGCCAGAATTGCCAGTCTAGTTCTCCCACTAAATCTTAGATTTGGACAATGATCCAATAGGATCCTGAACCTATGAGTCAGTGCGGTGAAGGTAGGAGAGAGCATTGGTCCAGTGGTGCGCCTTACATCTCCATTCTGAGTGCAAGACCTGCTCCCGAGGTGTAAATTGTGGGGAAGGTCCCAAAAGTGCAAAAACATGACATTTAGCCTGTTTTCTGCAATTTTAACCCCCTTCATAACTGACATCTGAATAGGCCTGATAACCCAGGACTGAACAATCTGCCAGTGCTTCATCTAGTCAATGGCTGGGGCTTTCCCAGATCTGCAAACAGTAGGTGCCACAACTGCTTCTAACTTCCAACCAAATCTCTTTATTATTAGGACTTTTAGTACTACACGACCATCTACTGTATGTTAATAGCCAAATGTAACAAGAACAAGTTAACTTTTATGTGGCTTTACACATTAATTGGTCACATCTGAGACACCCAAGATATAGAAAGCCAAGATGTTGAAAATGGTCCTCTCAGAGTTCTTCACATCCAGTAAAATGTAACCTGTGGTTTAGAAACGTTGTAGGACCCATCCCTGCAAATAACATAAATAAATCATATTTAGCTTATACAGGTGTGTCACCTGTGATCCAGCATGCTCAGGACCTGGGGTTCTCTGGATAATGGATCTACCCATAAGTTGGTTTTCCAAGTCTACTAGAAAACTATGTAAAAAGTAATAAACCCAATGGGCTGGTTTTGTTTCCAATAAGGATTAATTATATCTTAGTCGAGATACTGTTCTATTAATACAGGAGAAATGGAAATCATTTTTAAAATTTTGGAATATTTGGATCAAGTGGAGTCTATGGGAGACAGCCTTTCCATAATTTGGAGCTTTCTGGATAACTGGTTTTAGAATAATGGCTCCCATACCTGTATAGATACATTAGGATACAGCAAGCGGCTGAGCTCATGACCCAATTAACAAAGTTAATAACAAGATGTTTTTGAAGGATACCAGGGAGTGTATGACATCTATAATATACAGGACCTGATACACTCTATAGCTGGGTCCCAAGCATGACTATTAATAAAGCAATCTAGAACCCATTTGCTATCGACTCTGGGTGCTACAATCCCTAGTCACATAAAGCAAAGAGCTACAGGAGATGAGCCGGATAAGCATCACAGGGGGGTAAACTGAATTTGCCAAATAACTTGTGTGGCTTCATCTCTTTCCGTCAGTGAAAAACTGAAAATGTTGTCACAGATACTGCAGATCCTATCTGAATACAGGCAGTTTTCTAAGAAAATTGTTTCTACTGAAACCCACAAGTTGTAGAGCTCAGGTCCTATATTAAAACCCCAGTCCTGACAGTGACGCACATCACGCAAGAGAAGCGTTGAAGTGAAGTCTATGTTTGTGACCTGACTGTCTGAAGCTGCTGAAAAGAGGTCATCTAAAGAGGTCACAAACATTGGGCAAACCTTTGTTTTTTCTGTAGCACAAACACTGCGATGTTGGCAGAAGGTGAAAAGAAGCTTTAATAATGATGGGCAAATTTGTCCCGTTTTGATTCACAACGAATTTTGCGAATTTCCCCCTAAATTCTTTTGATGCACATTAAAGTCAATGGGCATCCGTTTAATTGTCGCAAACTGTCGCCGGCGTCAAAAAAAATTGAAGCCGGCGAATTTTTGCGACAAATTCGCAAATTTATTCGCCAGCGGCGAAACACGGAAGTTCACAGCAAATTTGTGCCTGGTGAATAAATTCTCCCATCACTACCTTTCAGTTCCTCATGTGTTAATGTCCCAAGAACCCTCCCACAAGGGGCACCAGCTGATTAAATCTTATGGTTTTAAAAACTGCCTGAAACATCTACATGTGATGCGCTTGATCACTCTCTCCTGATTCTGTATTCACTTTGTATCTGTAACCAGGCTGCATCTTGGTTTTCTTTGTACCTTTCTAACTGATCATTCACTGTCTCCTAAACTTACACCTCAGCTCCACTTAATATAGGGGTGCCACAAGGTTCTGTACTTGGTCTGTTCTCCCTGTACTCTCTGTATTCGGGATCCACTCAATTGGCTTTAATTATCATCTGTATGCTGATGTACCCAAAAATATTTATCCACCCCTTCATTAACAGCTGAAACAGAGGCTCAAGTCTCTAACTGCCCCTAGCACTCTCCAACCGGATGAACCAGCAGCACCTCAAGCCAACAAAAACTGAACAAATGATCTTTAAATCTAAGCCGGTCCCACTCCCCCATTTACTATCTCTATTGATGACAGGCTCATTAACCCTGTCAGTTTAGCACACTCTGGGGTCAATCCTTGACTCTTCTCTCTCCTTCTCTGATCATATTAACACCACTGTCAAACCTGTCACTTTTTCTTACGCAATATTGGCAAAATCTGTCCTTTTCTTTCACCTGATACATCCAATACGCTCATGCATGCTCTCATCCTATCCCGACTAGATTACTGTAACCTTCTACTAACTGGCCTCCCTAACTGCCATCTCTCCCCTCTATAGTCTGTATTACTTCTGTAACTTCTCCTCATAAACCTCATAACGATTCATTCCTCTGCACCCAACTACATCTCATCTCTTGTTTCTCTATATCCTCCTGGTGAAACCTCCGCTCCTCTCAGAGCAAACACTTTGTTGCACCTAGGGATGCACCGAATCCAGGATTCGGTTCGGGATTCGGCCAGGATTCTGCCTTTTTCAGCAGGATTCGGATTCGGCCGAATCCTTCTGTCCGGCCGAACCGAATCCTAATTTGCATATGCAAATTAGGGGCGAGGAGGGAAATTGCGTGACGTTTTGTCAGAAAACAAGGAAGTAAAAAATGTTTTCCCCTTCCCACCCCTATTTGCATATGCAAATTAGGGTTCGGATTCGGTTCGGTATTTGGCCGAATCCTTCGTGAAGGATTCAGGGGTTCGGCCGAATCCAAAAAAGTGGATTCGGTGCATCCCTAGTTGCACCCTTACTTCTGTCTTGCTGCTTCTTATATTTGGAATATCATTCCTGAATTTCTCCTCTCTCCTCGCCCGATGTCTTTAGGCTTTCCTAGCTTTTTTTGATCAAAGGAAAATCGTTCGATCGATGGATTAAAATCATTCGAATCGTTCGATTCGAAGGATTTAATCTTTCGATCGAATGATTTTTCCTCCGATCGTACGAACGAAGGAAATGCGGTAAATCCTTCGACTACGATATTCCATGTGCAAACAACTTCATTAAGCCCAACAGACCTTAGTTTAGAAAGCAGTCGTTTGTGGGGCACAGTATCAAACACTTTGGCGAAATCCAAATAGATCACATCTACTGCCCCCCCACTGTCCAGCATCTTACTTACCTCATCTTAAAAAGCAATTAAATTCGTCTGACATGACCTCTCCTTCATAAAGCCATGCTGATTGTTGCTCATAATGCCATTCACAACATTTTCAATGTGATCAGTTAACAAGCCGTCAATATTTTTTCCCACCACAGATGTCAAACTTACTGGCCTATAATTGTCAGGCTGAGATCGTAATCCTTTTTTAAATATTGGATTGACTTCAGCTTTCCTCCAATCCATAGGTACCATACCAGATGAAAGGGAAAGGGAGAGAAAATCAGAAAATTGGGGGCGATCTAAAACCAAACTAAGCTCTTTTTGAACCCGGAGGTGTATTCCATCTGGCTCTGGTGCCTTGTTTAAAATAGTTTTATTGAAGCTTTATGAACCAATTCCTGGGTGTGCCAACAGTGCAGCTATGAAGTGAGTCTGGGAACTCAGACTCCTCTATTGTATACAATGGAGAAAAAAACTGATTTAGCACATTTGCCTTTTCTGTATCTGTTACAACTATACTGGTACCATTATTTAAAGGAGCCACACTCACAACTTTCATTTTTTTACTATTAATATGCTTAAAAAACATGTTGGGGTTATTAAATTGTGCTTCATTGTAGTAAACTGTTAAAGAACACCAGCTGCCCAAATCTGTGTGCTACAAGGGTGGCAACATGCAAAAATGTCACACATTCAAACCAAGGACAGCTTCAAGCCATGAAGAAAGATTTAACGTTATTTACTGGAAAACTGGAATGACCAGACAGAAGGCTTTTCATTTAATTCTGGGACAATAGAAAGGAATGTCCAGGGAGTAAATCAGCTCGATGACTAAGATCAATGGCTTTCTGTTCAATTATGACAGTTCTCAACCCTTCACACATTCTATAAAGTATTTAGAGGGAGTATGTGACAGTTACTAAGGTGCTCACATTCTAAGCACAATTGTACTCTGGTTTATTTGTCCTGCTCATGTAGTTGCAATGTATGTTGGACTGTAGCCATAGACTCTGACGCTCTAAGACTGTTTGGTTGACAGGTAAAAGCTCAAATAAACTTTTGTGAATTTAACACACAATGGACTCAATGGAAGGAGCAAACGGACACAATTCATTAAAGGACCAGTAACACCAAAAATTTTTAATTTTTTCATAGAATGAAAATATAATGTAGTGTTACCCTGCACTGGTACAACTGGTGTGTTTGTGTATCCTGTGCTTGAATGGCTGCCCCCATGACTACACAGCAGCTTGTTTATATAAACTATAGTAGTACTTATCTGTTATCTACTGTGTATCCTGTGCTTGAATGGCTGCCCCCATGTCTACACAGCAGCTTGCTTATATAAACTATAGTAGTACTTATCTGTTATCTACTGTGTATCCTGTGCTTGAATGGCTGCCCCCATGGCTACACAGCAGCTTGTTTATATAAACTATAGTAGTACTTATCTGTTATCTACTGTGTATCCTGTGCTTGAATGGCTGCCCCCATGGCTACACATCAGCACAATAGAATAGAACAGAATAGAACAGGTATGGGACCTCCTATACCGAATGCTCAGGACCTAGGGTTTTCTGGATGAGTGATCATTCCGTAATTTGGATCTTCATACCTTAAATCTTTTAGAAAATCATATAAACATTAAATAAACCCAATAGGCTGGTTTTGCCTCCAATAACGATTAATTATATCTTATTTGGGATCAAGTACAAGGTACTGTTTTATTATTAAAAAATCCTAAAGGTTCTAGATTTTAGCAGTGACTGTTTAGGGTTCTCAGGCATCGCTGGATATTGCAGATTGGGTGAAATCTCTGATCTACAGGGAACAATTCTGCACTATAATAACTTAAATTCCATCGTGACTTGTGCCACAAACAGCGGTGGCTTCAGGGAGAACTGTGCCGAGCTGATTTATAGAAATGGAATGAGGAAACGTGAGATGATTGACAAACCAAAAAAAAAAAGTGTAAAAAAAAAAAAATGTATTAACATATTAGAAGAAACGCAATAAAACCACTGGGTTTCAAATAAATTCAAGAGTATGAGTGGAAAGCCCTGCCTGGGGATCCTGTGATCGCAGGTTCTATTAATGCCTTAAATATCCAAGGCTTTTGTAGTCTTATGATCTAAAGTTATTTAGTATAGAAAATCTGTATATACAGTATAGTTATATATGTGAGTGTATTGTTAGGTCTGTATAGGTATGTGTATATATGTATATGTGTAAATGTGTATATGTGTATACGTCTGTATATGTGTATATGTGTATATATGTAAATGTGTATATATATGTATATATGTATATATGTGTATATGTGTATATGTGTATATATCTATATGTGTAAATGTGTATATTAGAGATGGCGCGAACTGTTCGCCGGCGAACTTGTTCGCGCGAACATCGGGTGTTCGCGCTCGCCGGAAGTTCGCGAACGTCGCGCGACGTTCGCCATTTTGGGTTCGCCATTGTTGGCGCTTTTTTTTGCCCTCTCACCCCAAACCAGCAGGTACATGGCAGCCAATCAGGAAGCTCTCCCCTGGACCACTCCCCTTCCCTATAAAAACCGAAGCCCTGCAGCGTTTTTTCACTCTGCCTGTGTGTGCTGAAGAGATAGTGTAGGGAGAGAGCTGCTGCCTGTTAGTGATTTCAGGGACAGTTGAAAGTTTGCTGGCTAGTAATCGTTTTGATACTGCTCTGTTATTGGAGGGACAGAAGTCTGCAGGGGTTTGAGGGACATTTAAGCTTAGGTAGCTTTGCTGGCTAGTAATCTACCTTCTACTGCAGTGCTCTGTATGTAGCTGCAGTGGGCAGCTGTCCTGCTTCTGATCTCATCTGCTGACTGCTGCAATAGCAATAGTCCTTGTAAGGACTGCTTTTATTTATTTTTTTGTTGTTTTACTACTACTACTACTACTACTACTACTACTATAAGAGCCCAGTGCTATTAGTCTAGCAGTGTTGGGGAGTGGGACTGGTGTGCTAATCTGCTGCTCCTAGTAGTTCAGCAGCACCAACTTTAATTTTTTTTTTTTTAATATTCATTCTTTTTTTATTTAACTTTTTTTTATTTTACTACCGCTGTAGTAGTGTATAAGTTGACCTTTTAGGCATTATTTGCCCTGTAGGCATTTTTTGCCCAGTGTGTTATTCAACCAACTGCTATCTAGCTGTGTGACCGTGTTCACATTCTGTCTAAATATCCATAATATTACCGTCTCCAGAAAAAACACCGGAGTGACTTTTTTCAAGCAGCCATAATAAATTTTACGTAATCCGTATCCATCGCTGTAGTAGTGTATAAGTTGACCTTTTAGGCATTATTTGCCCTGTAGGCATTTTTTGCCCAGTGTGTTATTCAACCAACTGCTATCTAGCTGTGTGCCCGTGTTCACATTCTGTCTAAATATCCATAATATTACCGTCTCCAGAAAAAACACCGGAGTGACTTTTTTTCAAGCAGCATTCTTATATTTTACGTAATCCGTATCCACCGCTGTGTATACGTTGACCTTGTAGGCATTATTTGCCCTGTAGGCATTTTTTGCCCAGTGTGTTATTCAACCAACTGCTATCTAGCTGTGTGCCCGTGTTCACATTCTGTCTAAATATCCATAATATTACCGTCTCCAGAAAAAACACCGGAGTGACTTTTTTTCAAGCAGCATTCTTATATTTTACGTAATCCGTATCCACCGCTGTGTATACGTTGACCTTGTAGGCATTATTTGCCCTGTAGGCATTTTTTGCCCAGTGTGTTATTCAACCAACTGCTATCTAGCTGTGTGACCGTGTTCACATTCTGTCTAAATATCCATAATATTACCGTCTCCAGAAAAAACACCGGAGTGACTTTTTTCAAGCAGCCATAATAAATTTTACGTAATCCGTATCCATCGCTGTAGTAGTGTATAAGTTGACCTTTTAGGCATTATTTGCCCTGTAGGCATTTTTTGCCCAGTGTGTTATTCAACCAACTGCTATCTAGCTGTGTGCCCGTGTTCACATTCTGTCTAAATATCCATAATATTACCGTCTCCAGAAAAAACACCGGAGTGACTTTTTTTCAAGCAGCATTCTTATATTTTACGTAATCCGTATCCACCGCTGTGTATACGTTGACCTTGTAGGCATTATTTGCCCTGTAGGCATTTTTTGCCCAGTGTGTTATTCAACCAACTGCTATCTAGCTGTGTGCCCGTGTTCACATTCTGTCTAAATATCCATAATATTACCGTCTCCAGAAAAAACACCGGAGTGACTTTTTTTCAAGCAGCATTCTTATATTTTACGTAATCCGTATCCACCGCTGTGTATACGTTGACCTTGTAGGCATTATTTGCCCTGTAGGCATTTTTTGCCCAGTGTGTTATTCAACCAACTGCTATCTAGCTGTGTGCCCATGTTCACATTCTGTCTAAATATCCATAATATTACCGTCTCCAGAAAAAACACCGGAGTGACTTTTTTTCAAGCAGCATTCTTATATTTTACGTAATCCGTATCCACCGCTGTGTATACGTTGACCTTATAGGCATTATTTGCACAGTGTTTTCTTCAAACCGCCATCTAGCTGTGTGAGCTTGTTCACATTTTGTCTAAATATTGATAATATTATCGTCTCTAGAAAAACCACTTGAGTTACTTTTTTTCAAGCAGCATTCATATATTTTACGTAATCCGTATCCACCGCTGTAGTAGTGTATACGTTGATCTTGTAGGCATTATTTGCACACTGTTTTCTTCAAACTGCCATCTAGCTGTGTGTATTATCGTTTCCAGAAAAACCAACTGAGTTTTTGTTGTTGTTGTTTTTTTAAAAATAATGCCAGGCAAAGGCAGGCCGCCACGCAGAGGCCGTGCTAGGGGCCGTGCTGCTATGCAATCCTGTGGCCCTAGCAAATTGCCCAGTTTTAAAAAGCCAATGACCCTGAACTCCCAAAATGCTGAAGAGGTAGTTGACTGGCTTACACAGCACACCCCATCCTCTACCGTTTCTAACTTTACCACAACATCCTCCTCATCCTCCACTGCTATGGCCACCCCACGTAACACTTCCTCCACCACCGGTGCCCCTTCTTCACTGGAGTCAGAGGAGTTATTTTCCCATGAGTTTCTTGAACTGAGTAATGCGCAACCATTATTGGCAGAAGAAGATGAAGGAGATGAGGACGTTACACCAGATTTAATTCTGGCAGAGAACACGACAGAGATGGACATAATGATGAGTGATGAGGAGGAGGAGGAGGTCCCCGCTGCTGCTTCCTTCTGTGATGTGTCAGAAGAAATTGATGCATCTGAGGAGAATGATGATGAGGAGATTGATGTTTTGTGGGTGCCTAGTAGAAGAGAGCAAGAGGAGGGTAGTTCAGATGGAGAGACGGAGAGTCAGAGAGGCAGTAGGAGAATAAGACTTAGAAGAAGCAGGGAGGCCAGCCCGCAGGGATCAGTAGGGCAACAACATGTATCGGCACCTGTGTTCAGCCGGCCAACGCACCCGCCATTGCCGCCAATGCCGCCAACTTCTACTGTTACCGCCAGATCGCAGACTTCCAAAAAGTCAGCAGTGTGGCATTTTTTTAATGTGTGTGCCTCTGACAAAAGCATTGTAATTTGCAATGAGTGCAGTCAGAAACTGAGCCTTGGTAAGCCCAACAGCCACATAGGTACAACTTCTATGCGAAGGCACATGAGCGGCAAGCACAAAGCACTTTGGGAGCAACACCTCAAAGGCAACAGGCAAACTAAAAGCCACACTCCTTCTGGTCCAGCATCTTACTGCTCTACCTCTGCTCTCCTTGACCCATCTGAACCACCCTCCACTCCGCCTTCCACCTTGACCACCTGTTCCCATTCCCAGTCATCTGCCACCAGCCAAGTTTCTGTGAAGGCCATGTTTGAGCGTAAGAAGCCAATGTCTGACTGTCACCCCCTTGCCCGGCGTCTGACAGCTGGCTTGTCTGCACTCTTAGCCCGCCAGCTTTTACCATACCAGCTGGTGGACTCTGAGGCCTTCCGCAAATTTGTAGCAATTGGGACACCGCAGTGGAAGGTACCCAGCCGCAATTTTTTTTCTAAAAAGGGAATACCACACCTGTACCAACATGTGCAGAGCCAAGTTACCGCATCTCTGTCACTTAGTGTTGGGCCAAAGGTCCATATGACTACTGACGCATGGTCCTCCAAGCATGGTCAGGGCAGGTATGTCACCTACACTGCCCACTGGGTGAACTTGGTAATGGCTGGGAATGGGAAGCAGGGAATGGGTAGCTCAACAACAACAACAACAGTGGAGTTGGTGTCACCGCCACGGATTGCACGCGGTTCTGCCACCACCTCTACTCCTCCATCGCTCTCTACCTCGTCTTCTTCCTCTTCTTCTTCTTACTCTGCTGCTGGGTCCTCCTTCTCCTCCTCCACACCTGTGCACCCCCAGCTCCCCCTAGGCTATTCGACGTGCCAGGTACGCCGTTGTCACGCTGTCTTGGGGATGACGTGCCTGGAAAGCAAAAACCATACCGGATCTGTACTCCTGTCATCTCTGCAGTCACAGGCCGATCGGTGGCTGACCCCACACCAACTGCAGATCGGAAAAGTGGTGTGTGACAATGGAAGCAATCTGTTGGCAGCGTTGAGACTGGGAAATTTAACACATGTGCCCTGCATGGCACATGTGTTAAATTTAATAGTCCAACGTTTTGTCTCCAAGTACCCAGGATTCCAGGACGTTCTCACCCAGTCCAGAAAGGTGTCGGCCCATTTCAGACGTTCCTACACAGCCATGGCACGCCTTGCTGACATTCAGCAGCGCTACAACATGCCAGTCAGGCGTTTGATTTCTGACAGCCAGACTCGCTGGAATTCAACGCTCCTTATGTTGGAACGTCTGCTGCAACAACAAAGGGCCGTCAACGAGTACCTTTTTGAACTGGGTGGTAGGACTGGATCTGCAGAGCTGGGGATTTTTTTCCCCCGTTACTGGGTGCTTATGCGCGATGCCTGCAGGCTCATGCGACCTTTTGAAGAGGTGACAAATATGGTCAGTCGCACCGAAGGCACCATCAGCGACCTAATACCCTTCGCTTTCTTCCTGGAGCGTGCCGTGCGACGAGTGACAGATGAGGCTGTAGACCAGCGTGACGAGGAGCTGGAAGCGCACGATTTATGGTCGCAATCACCAGAACGAACCCAGGCACCTGCTGCAACGCAGGGAGAGGTGCCAGAAGTGGAGTCAGAGGAGGAAGGTGGCTTTGTGGAGGAGGAGGACCAACAGGAGCAGGCTTCCCAGGGGGCTAGTGGTGACCTTTTGGGGACCCCTGGTCTTGTACGTGGCTGGGGGGAGGAGACCGTGGATGATGCAGTCCTTGATAATGAGGAAGCGGAGATGGATAGCTCTGCATCCAACCTTGTGAGAATGGGGTCTTTCATGCTGGCATGCCTGTTGAAGGACCCCCGTATCAAGAGGCTTAAGGAGAAGGACCTGTACTGGGTCGCAACGCTACTAGACCCTCGGTACAAGCATAAAGTGGCAGAAATGTTACCAACATACCACAAGTCCGAAAAGATGCGGCATTTACAAACCAGCCTGCAAAACATGTTGTACAATGCTTTTAAGGGTGATGTCACTTGAGGAACTCATCAACATTCCAGGGGCAGAGGTGCCAGTAATCCTGCCACGAGCACACCTGCAAGGACAAAGCCCTTTGGCCGGTCTGTAACATCAGACATGCAAATGTTTTTCTGTCCAAGGCAGCGCCACAACCCTTCTGGATCCACCCTCAAAGAACGCCTCGACCGGCAGGTAGCGGACTACCTGGCATTAACTGCAGATATCGACACTCTGAGGAGCGATGAACCCCTGGACTACTGGGTGCGCAGGCTTGATCTGTGGCCAGAGCTGTCACAATTTGCCATGAACCTCTTGTCTTGCCCAGCCTCAAGTGTGCTCTCAGAAAGGACCTTCAGTGCAGCAGGAGGGATTGTAACTGAGAAGAGAACTCGCCTAGGTCACAAAAGTGTCGATTACCTGACCTTTATTAAAATGAATGAGGGGTGGATCTCGGAGGGTTACTGCACGCCGGAAGACTTGTTCTGACTTCTATGCAGCTGTCCTTCTCTTCAAGCCTCATGACTCCACACACAGCTGTCCTTTAGCGTCCTCCTCCCTCCGCCACCGTTACAAACTAGGGTGCAAACCCTACTGGTTTAATTTTTTCTGGCCTCTGTGCTTCAGTGGCTGCGTCCAAAAAAACGGGGCAAACAATGTCTACAAGGTCAACGTATGGCGAAAAATTACTATTTTCAGCATTTATATGGCATATTTTTTCTGGCAACTGTGCTTCAGTGGCTGCGTCCAAAAAAATGCATATTTTCTGCATTTATATGGCATAATTTTTCTGGCTTCAGTGGCTGCAACCAAAAAAATGCATATTTTCTGCATTTATATGGCATAATTTTTCTGGCCTCTGTGCTTCAGTGGCTGCAACCAAAAAAATGCATATTTTGTCCATTTATATGGCATAATTTTTCTAGCCTCTGTGCTTCAGTGGCTGCAACCAAAAAAATGCATATTTTCTGCATTTATATGGCATAATTTTTCTGGCCTCTGTGCTTCAGTGGCTGCAACCAAAAAAATGCATATTTTGTCCATTTATATGGCATAATTTTTCTAGCCTCTGTGCTTCAGTGGCTGCAACCAAAAAAATGCATATTTTCTGCATTTATATGGCATAATTTTTCTGGCCTCTGTGCTTCAGTGGCTGCAACCAAAAAAATGCATATTTTCTCCATTTATATGGCATAATTTTTCTAGCCTCTGTGCTTCAGTGGCTGCAACCAAAAAAATGCATATTTTCTCCATTTATATGGCATAATTTTTCTAGCCTCTGTGCTTCAGTGGCTGCAACCAAAAAAATGCATATTTTCTCCATTTATATGGCATAATTTTTCTGGCCTCTGTGCTTCAGTGGCTGCAACCAAAAAAATTTATATTTTCAGCATTTATATGGCATAATTTTTCTGTCAACTGTGCTTCAGTGGCTGCGACCAAAAAAATGCATATTTTCTGCATTTATATGGCATAATTTTTCTGGCCTCTGTGCTTCAGTGGCTGCAACCAAAAAAATTTATATTTTCAGCATTTATATGGCATAATTTTTCTGGCAACTGTGCTTCAGTGGCTGCGACCAAAAAAATGACTATTTTCAGCATTTATATGGCATATTTTTTCTGGCCTCTGTGCTTCAGTGGCTGCGGCCAAAAAAACTGGGCAAACAATGCCTACAAGGTCAACGACGTTGACCTTGTAGGCATTGTTTGCCCAGTTTTTTTGGCCGCAGCCACTGAAGCACAGAGGCCAGAAAAAATATGCCACATAAATGCTGAAAATAGTCATTTTTTGCCATACGTTGACTCAACGTATATGGCAAAAAATGACTATTTTCAGCATTTATATGGCATATTTTTTCTGGCAACTGTGCTTCAGTGGCTGCGTCCAAAAAAACTGGGCAAACAATGTCTACAAGGTCAACGTATGGCGAAAAATTACTATTTTCAGCATTTATATGGCATATTTTTTCTGGCAACTGTGCTTCAGTGGCTGCGTCCAAAAAAAACTGGGCAAACAATGTCTACAAGGTCAACGTATGGCGAAAAATTACTATTTTCAGCATTTATATGGCATATTTTTTCTGGCAACTGTGCTTCAGTGGCTGCGTCCAAAAAAACTGGGCAAACAATGCCTACAAGGGCAACGTATGGCAGTTGTTTAAAGAGAACAGTAGATTACTAGCCAGCAAAGCTACCTAAGCTAAAATGTCCCTCAAATCCCTGCAGACTTCTGTCCCTCCAATACAGAGCAGTATCAAGCAGATTACTAGCCAGCAAACTTACTATCATCTGTCCCTGAAATCACTAACAGCTCTCCCCCTACACTATCTCTTCCAAGCACACACAAGGCAGATTTTTCAGATACATTTTTGCCCTTGATCCCCCTCTGGCATGCCACTGTCCAGGTCGTTGCACCCTTTAAACAACTTTAAAATCATTTTTCTGGCCAGAAATGTCTTTTTTAGATGTTAAAGTTCGCCTTCCCATTGAAGTCTATGGGGTTCGCGAACCGTTCGCGAACCGCTCGCATTTTTGCGCAAGTTCGCGAATATGTTCGCGAACTTTTTTTCCGACGTTCGCTACATCCCTAGTGTATATGTGTATATGTCTGTATGTCTGTATATGTGTATATGTCTGTATATGTCTGTATATGTGTATATGTGTAAATGTGTATATGTGTATATGTCTGTATATGTCTGTATATGTGTATATGTGCACTGGGGTGTCACACGTATGTAACAAATGTACACGGGGAGACTCATATAAGAATATTTAAACGTAAATGTATTTAGTTAATGCCTGGTATTTATTACAGCTTTATTCCCTGTTACTGAGTAGGCTCAAGCAACGTCTGGTTCAGTTTCACAGCAAAACTGCAAATCCACTTTAGAATTTGACTGTGCGTTTTCTTATTGCCCCTTTTCCCCATGACATTATATGGAGTTATCAAGGCCCCATTTTTTTTAATGAATAACAGTTGTTTCATAATAGAATGAAGCTTTAAGCTATTGCTTAGCTGTAACTCAACTGATTCCCCTGTGTTACTGACGGATTCCCCTGAGTTACTGACCGATTCCCCTGTGTTACTGACCGATTCCCCTGTGTTACTGACTGATTCTCCTGTGTTACTGACCAGGGTCGGACTGGGGTGCTTGGGGCCCACCGGGGCTACCCCCTCCGGCCCCCGCTGCCGCTCTAGTGCACCACGTCGCTGTGCCGGGTCTCTGCGTGTGCGCACAGCACCACTTCAGTACGCATGCATGCAGGGCAGCGTTTGTGCGCATGTGCAAAATGTTTATTTTGCCACAACCGCCGACAAAGAGGGGTCGCGCAACACCGAGAAGTGGATCTGGGCCGGCAGGGCCCACAAGAGCCCGGGGCCCACCGGGTTTTTCCCGGTGTCCCGCCGGCCCAGTCCGACACTGTTACTGACTGATTCCCCTGTGTTATTGACTGATTCCCCTGTGTTACTGACTGATTCCCCTGAGTTACTGACTGAACCCACTGTGTTACTGACTGATTTCCCTGTGTTACTGATTGATTCCTCTATGTTACTGACTGATTCCTCTGTGTTACTGATTGATTCCTCTGTGTTACTGACTGATTCCCCTGTGTTACTGACTGATTCCCCTTAGTTACTGACTGAACCCACTGTGTTACTGACTGATTCCCCTGTGTTACTGATTGATTCCCCTGTGTTACTGATTGATTCCTCTGTGTTACTGATTGATTCCTCTGTGTTACTGACTGATTCCCCTGTGTTACTGACTGATTCCTCTGTGTTACTGACTGATTCCCCTGTGTTACTGACTGATTCCCCTGTGTTACTGACTGATTCCCCTGAGTTACTGACTGAACCCACTGTGTTACTGACTGATTCCTCTGCATTACTGCATTAAACCCCAGTGCTACTATTTGTTATTAGAGATGGCGCGAACTGTTCGCCGGCGAACTTGTTTGCGCGAACATCGGGTGTTCGCGCTCGCCGGAAGTTCGCGAACGTCGTGCGACGTTCGCCATTTTGGGTTCGCCATTGTTGGCGCTTTTTTTTGCCCTCTCACCCCAGACCAGCAGGTACATGGCAGCCAATCAGGAAGCTCTCCCCTGGACCACTCCCCTTCCCTATAAAAACCGAAGCCCTGCAGCGTTTTTTCACTCTGCCTGTGTGTGCTGAAGAGATAGTGTAGGGAGAGAGCTGCTGCCTGTTAGTGATTTCAGGGACAGTTGAAAGTTTGCTGGCTAGTAATCGTTTTGATACTGCTCTGTTATTGGAGGGACAGAAGTCTGCAGGGGTTTGAGGGACATTTAAGCTTAGGTAGCTTTGCTGGCTAGTAATCTACCTTCTACTGCAGTGCTCTGTATGTAGCTGCAGTGGGCAGCTGTCCTGCTTCTGATCTCATCTGCTGACTGCTGCAATAACAGTAGTCCTTGTAAGGACTGCTTTTATTTATTTTTTTGTTCCAATACAGAGCAGTATCAAGCAGATTACTAGCCAGCAAACTTACTATCATCTGTCCCTGAAATCACTAACAGCTCTCCCCCTACACTATCTCTTCCAAGCACACACAGGCAGATTTTTCAGATACATTTTTGCCCTTGATCCCCCTCTGGCATGCCACTGTCCAGGTCGTTGCACCCTTTAAACAACTTTAAAATCATTTTTCTGGCCAGAAATGTCTTTTTTAGATGTTAAAGTTCGCCTTCCCATTGAAGTCTATGGGGTTCGCGAACCGTTCGCGAACCGCTCGCATTTTTGCGCAAGTTCGCGAATATGTTCGCGAACTTTTTTTCCGACGTTCGCTACATCCCTATTTGTTATTAGGAAAACATTCACTGAAAGTGAAGCCGGAGGAAGTTATTTATGTTAATGTACAAAACTCAGTGAAATAAAATTTACAGGTAGGGAAATGTCTATTCACTGGTCACATTTGTACCCGTACCCTTAACTTTCCGTTCACAAACAACATAATTCTGATATTTTTCTTTTAAAAGTTTATTGACAGAATGTGCTGAATGTTCCAAGATTTTTATCTTCTTGGCAGCTCACATAATCCTGTTCAATGCATTTTGCTCAGGGCTAATTCCCTTCCCTGAGATAAAAAGTTTGTCTTCCTCCTACAGAGATATGATCTATGGATATTTCTACAAACTGCCCCTTTTAATCGCTACAATGGTGAATACTTGACTGGTTGGTTGTGCCAAAATCACTACAGCCCCACACTGATATCTTCTCACAGCCTTTCAGTTTAAATGTAAAAAGTGAAGAGAAATACAGTAATATGACAGATACACAAACAGTGACTTCATCAACAGGTGCTGAAAGTGTTGGATCATGTGGTTCTGAACATCTAGGGGCCGATTCACTAACTTTGAGTGAAGGATTCGAAGTAAAAAAACTTCGAATTTCGAAGAGTTTTTTGGGCTACTTCGACCATCGAATGGGCTACTACGACCTACGACTACAACTTCGAATCAAAGGATTCGAACTAAAAATCGTTCGACCATTCGATAGTCGAAGTACTGTCTCTTTAAGAAAAAACTTTGACCCCCTAGTTCGCCGTCTAAAAGCTACCGAACCCAATGTTAGCCTATGGGGAAGGTCCCCATAGGCTTTCCTAAGTTTTTTTGATCGAAGGATATTCCTTCGATCGTTGGATTTAAATCCTTCGAATCGTTCGATTCAAAGGATTTTATCGTTCGATCGAATAATCCTTAGATCGTTCGATCACACTATTTGCGCTAAAATCTTTTAATTCCCAGTCGAATATTGAGGGTTAATTAACCCTCGATATTCGACCCTTTGTGAATCGGCCCCCTATTGTTGAAAGCAGAGCACTCCTGGGCCTTTTTCAAAATATCGCACGTTTCCAGACCGCAAGTAAAACCATTAGTCTTTATTTAAACATCCGATTAATTACAAACAGCGTCTGTGGTCTGAAGTGGTTCTGATCTCAGGTTCATTCATGTCTCTGGCCCGCTGTCTCTCATTCCAGATCTGTAGTGATGGGCGAATGAATTCGCCAGACAAAAATTTGCGGCAAATTTCCACGTTTTGCTGCAAGCGAATTAATTAAACTGTGGGCGACGATTCGCCGGTGAAAAATCCACTGCATCAAAGAAAAATTGCTGCACGTTAAGAAAGAGATTAGCGCATAAAAACCGACAGGCCGTCATAATTCTTCAGACGCCCATAGACTTTAATGCATTTGGACCAAATAGCCGCGTGTATAAAAATTGACACTCGCGTCAAAATTATTTTGACGCCCATTGACTTTAATGTGTTTCGTGAAATTTTCGCGGCACAGATATTCCTTGTCATGTGGAAACCATCGAGCCTGCTCACACTTGCTGCTCCTCCATGGGACTTAACCTAAGAATACATGCTGGACATGCCAGACTAGCAATATATTTTCTGGGGTCACTACCCCACTACTCTTCTTGTCTGCCTTTGCTAACTCAACCCTGAGGCAATGTTTAATATGGCAACATTCTGCCTAAATATTTGTACCAGTAGCTCCTGCACCCACGGGGGTCTTGCCAAGGAACGAGTGCCTACTGACTGGCTCCTGGTGTCCACCAATCGTTATGATATTAGATGTTTAGCACTGTAACAGGAGTAATTCTTGGCAATGAAAGTAACCAGATAAAATGGAGAAAGCTCGACTTACTAGTGCTGATAAGTGTCATCTGATCCTTCTGTAATGCTGATAGAATGCAAAGTGCAAGGGCTCAGAAGATCAATTTTACTTTAAGGGGTCCTTTTTATTAAAGGAGAACTAAAGCCCAAGGCAACCAGAAGATCTGTGTCTCCAAAGATGCCCCAGTAGCTCCTCATCTTCTTTTCTGCTGATTCACTGCACATGCTCTGTGCTGCTGTCACTTACTGAGCTTAGGGAGCCACTCACAATATACAGTACATATAGAATAGAAATGTCACAATATAAGGCTGATTAGTAATTAATACACATAATTACTACATGGCAGCACAGAAACCAGTGCAATTAGCATCAGAATTGAATAATCAGCAAACCTGTAGCATCAGCTTATATTACAGCCAGGGAAGCTCATTTTCTGCTGGATAATTAGTGACGAGCCCTAAGCTTAGCTTCTCAACAGCCAATCAGAGCCCACTGAGCATGTGAGTGTCACAGACACTTTCCAAGATGGTGACCCCCTGTGACAAGTTTGAAGTCCTGGATCATTGCTGCTATTGACAAGCTCAAACTTTAGCCTCGTGCAGTAAGTTCACTATATAAAATATGGCAATTTTAGGATATCAGTCTCATTTAACATATTAAAAAAAAACTCTTTATCATGGAGACCCCTGTCCTCTGTACTCATTTTCCATTAAAATAATCACCTTTTGATTTACAGTTTTGTTGAGTCCAGTCTTTGCTAAAGATCTAAGTAATCAGTTGGGCCAGTCTATGCACCCAGGTGTGAAGCGATTGATTGAATGTTAATATAATGGATGCAATGTAATATGTGTTATAAGTAGTGATGGGCAAATTTGTGCAGTTTCGCTTCGCCGAAAAATTCGCGAATTTCGCGAAATGGCGAAAAATTCGCGAAACGGCGCCGGCGTCTCGTTTTTGACGCCGGCGCCCGTTTTTTCGACGCCGGCGTCCGTTTTTCCGAAAAAAAAATTTTGACGCCGGCAAATTTTTTTCCGCGAATTTTGGCAGCCGTTTCGCGAATTTATTCGCCGACGGCGAATCGCGCAAATTTGCCACAAATTCGCGCCTGGCGAATAAATTCACCCATCACTAGTTATAAGATTTCTATGTACACTTCAGTCTAGTAAGATTATGAAATGAGTATGATATGATGGGAGTAGAGATGGCGCGAACTGTTCGCCGGCGAACTTGTTCGCGCGAACATCGGGTGTTCCCGCTCGCCGGAAGTTCGCGAACGTCGCGCGACGTTCGCCATTTTGGGTTCGCCATTGTTGGCGCTTTTTTTTGCCCTCTCACCCCAGACCAGCAGGTACATGGCAGCCAATCAGGAAGCTCTCCCCTGGACCACTCCCCTTCCCTATAAAAACCGAAGCCCTGCAGCGTTTTTTCACTCTGCCTGTGTGTGCTGAAGAGATAGTGTAGGGAGAGAGCTGCTGCCTGTTAGTGATTTCAGGGACAGTTGAAAGTTTGCTGGCTAGTAATCGTTTTGATACTGCTCTGTTATTGGAGGGACAGAAGTCTGCAGGGGTTTGAGGGACATTTAAGCTTAGGTAGCTTTGCTGGCTAGTAATCTACCTTCTACTGCAGTGCTCTGTATGTAGCTGCAGTGGGCAGCTGTCCTGCTTCTGATCTCATCTGCTGACTGCTGCAATAACAGTAGTCCTTGTAAGGACTGCTTTTATTTATTTTTTTGTTCCAATACAGAGCAGTATCAAGCAGATTACTAGCCAGCAAACTTACTATCATCTGTCCCTGAAATCACTAACAGCTCTCCCCCTACACTATCTCTTCCAAGCACACACAGGCAGATTTTTCAGATACATTTTTGCCCTTGATCCCCCTCTGGCATGCCACTGTCCAGGTCGTTGCACCCTTTAAACAACTTTAAAATCATTTTTCTGGCCAGAAATGTCTTTTTTAGATGTTAAAGTTCGCCTTCCCATTGAAGTCTATGGGGTTCGCGAACCGTTCGCGAACCGCTCGCATTTTTGCGCAAGTTCGCGAATATGTTCGCGAACTTTTTTTCCGACGTTCGCTACATCCCTAGATGGGAGTATCAAGAAACAAATACAAACCTCATAATGCGTCCAAGAAGAGATCTCTGGTATGAACTCAAGCGATCATTTCATTGGAACCTCACTACTATTATAGTCTGGCTTTTCTACTAGGATGAATTTGGAAACCATGAATGTCGAATACAGAATTCATAATTCTAATGGGTCAGTAGCCCCATATTAATAACCAGCCAGACCGCTATGGACTTTCTTTATAATGTTAGTGGAATGTGAGTGTAACTTAATACCTTTACGACAAACTTGAATTACCTGTTTAATGACCTCTCACTAAGTCCAACCAGGAAGAGGTGAAAGAATTCTTATAACATAAGAACGCAGAAGAGCAAATTCTCCTTTCTAGTTTGTCTCTTATTCATTTTGTGCGAGGACTGAAGCGCGGTCATCGTTCCTGTCTTTACATACGGCCAACTCAGGTAAGATCCCAAATCCACGTTTTGTAGGAATTTCTAGATGGCTGGGGAGGGAAACAAATGCCTGTAAAATTATTTGCACAGGGAATTTTGAAAATGCAGGAATCCAAATTTGTGATTACCATTATTCATCAAAAATATGAAAATCAGGTTCTAAAAAGGCATTCATAGCTTGGATTTGATTGTATTGTGTCTGCAAATAATATTTCAAGGCTGCAAAAGTAATTTTTCTATAGGGAAACTTTTTATTTTATAATTACTTAGGGAGCCACGAATGACCACTGTTTATCACTTTAATTAAATCCAGTAGTTTCCTCCTTATCTGTTATCCTGGCTTTTTGGTGCCTGTGACTTTTGGCAACTTGGAAAATGAGACTAGTGATGGGCGAATTTATTCGCCAGGCGCAAATTTGCAGCGAATTTGCGCGATTCGCTGTCAGCGAATAAATTCGCGAAACTCCCGCGAAAATTCGCGTCAAAAATTCGCCGGCGTCAAAATTTTTTTTTTGAAAAAATGGACGCCGGCGTAAAAAACGGGCGCCGGCATCGAAAAACGGGCGCCGGCGTCAAAAACGAGACGCCGGCGCCGTTTCGCGAATTTTTTGCCGTTTCGCGAATTTCGCGCGAAATTCGCGAATTTTTCGGCGAAGCGAAACGTTGCAAATTCGCCCATCACTAAATGAGACTAAAATGAAAAGATTCTTCCCTTATTCAGCTCTATGATGAGCATCTGAAATCACCTGGACTACTATGCTTTCAAGCAACATTCAACCGATAACTTATCATATGTAAGGGGGCTTTGAAATTATTACTGTAGAAGTGAACAGGGGAGAGTCTCCCCCATCCCAAAAGAAATTCTTATGAATAGACCTCAGTAGACAAATTGTCACTTGCCCTGGAAGAAGACACAATTATGGAAGAGACAGGAACAAGCAGGACTGGAGCAGAACTAGAGGCGAGAGGAGCTCCAGGCGGAGAGTTGGTCCGTAGACCAGTCAATGACAGGATTTTGTTGCCTGAGCCAATGTAGCCCAAAATAAGTGTCAGGACAGTTTATAATCACAAGGGAGGTTTCTTCATTTAATTATGATGTTGGCAAATGTATTAATAGGAGTTTTTTCAATAATGGCTCATGGTCATGCTCTGATTAAACCCAATAGCTCATTGCAATACTTTGATAAAGAACTGTATAAAAATACAACACAAAGAACTGTTCTACTGTTGAACCCGATGTCGTATGTTGAGCCCAATATAGTGTAAAAAGACATATTTATAATGTATAATTGTGTATAACAAAGCCTTGTATGATAGTATACAAGGCGGCCTTGTAATCCATGATCCTGTATAATGAAGCATTGTGCTAGAGAAATCATGGGAAGGAATCAACTCAATGGGGCAAATTCACTAAGATTCGTAGTTGCGCCAGGCGTAACTTCGCCAGCGCTCCGCAAATTCACTAAAATCCAAAGTTGCACTCAGGGGTAGCGTAAGGTTGCGAATTTGCGCTAGCATTGATTCGCTAAGCGAAGTGAAGTTACGCTAGCGATGGTTAATTTGCATACAGCGCCAAATTCAAATTTCAATGGAGGAATACGTAGAATCACTACAAATGCCTGGGAAACCTTCAAAACATCAAATAAAAATGTTATTTTGCCCTACACATGTGCCCACTGTATAGTTAAGTTGCCATGAGTCAGGAAATGTAGGGGGGAAGCAGGGGAGCCCCAAAAAAATTTCGATCTTTTTCAGCCTATCACCCATAATATAGAAAAAACGCCAGTGTTTTTTGGGACTTAGAAAAAATTTGAACTTTTTTTGAAGCAATCCTTATCTACTCTATTGCGCTTCGCCTGGTCTGAGGTGGCGAAGGAAGTCTGGCGTAAAAGGTAGCGTTCCGTACAATGCGTGCGTTAGTGAATTTGCGTAGTTACGTCCGTTGCGCAAATTCGCCAGGCGTAAGCGTGCGAAGTAACACTAGCGAATTTTACGCCAGCGTTCGTTAGTGAATTTGCAAAGTAACGAAAATGCCCAACGCTAGCGAATTGACGCTAGCGCTAGGCGCTTCGGCGCTTAGTGAATTTGCCCCTGATGACCTAATACTTGTTCATTATTCTCATATGTATTATGTTTTATGATTTCTGCAGCCCAGACTCTCCTTTATTGTAGCTGGGGGCACAATATGCTATTCAGCTACCAGTTAGCTAAGATAAGATCTCTGCTTCGGATGTGCTTGTTGGGAGTCTGGCCAGATCCTGATGAGCGCATGGGAAGCAACATCTGTTATTAACCAAATCATTGTATATCTTCTTACTAAATTACTATATGAGCTCATTGTTTGCTAAGCCTATATAAACTGGGGGGTCTCCATTTGGTCAGTTGAGATTCGCCTGTGGGGATAACGCGTGCCCGCGCAGGGTCTTCTGGAGACCGTTTGAGCGTCGATCTGTGGACTGTTCAGGGATCTCCCAGTTGTATAGGCAGAGAGGGGGGATTACATACTTTGCTCACTCGGTAATGTATATCTTCTTCATTCTATGTATGTAATAAACCTTTGCTTATACGTAGCTGGTGTGTTTGAATTACTTCCGAGAGACTCATAGAACCACAATTAAAACATTAACCATGAGTTGGAAGCCTTATAATTAGCCTTTAAAGATTGGCATAATCTGTAAGAATGCAATACGGAACCTATGAATATTCTCTTAGACCATAAATAGTTGGAATACATTTTCTATGCTAAAAGACCAAGCCCTTGTCAAGCTAGATGGGCATTATTCTTCTCTAGGTTCAACTTTGTTATTTCCAACAGACTTAGTTCCAAAACATCCAGATCATTGGCTTCCAAAGAGACTTTCACTGTCCCTTCCAGCCCCATTATTCCCCGTGAGCCAGTGATTGCTCTGGAATTCCTGGTTTGTTTGTCTGGACAAGAAGGGTTGTGTCAAGTGCCTTGGGAGGCTTAGGCACCTCACACAAATTTTTTTAGACGAGCACCTTGAAATCCCACAGTTTCACCAATGCAATAGGAACAAAAAGGGATTTCCCATCCATGGCCAAGGAACAGGGCAGGGATCCCCAACCAGTGCCTCACGAGCAACATGTTGCTCACCAACCCATTGGATGGTGGTCCCAGTGGCCTTAAAGCAGGTGCTTATTTTTGAATCCCTGATTTGGAGGTAGGTTTAGGTTGCATTGGCAATCAGAGCCTCCTGTAGCTGCCAGGCTACATTGAGGCTACATTGAGGCTACATTGAGTCGACATTGAGGCTACATTGAGTCGACATTGAGGCTACCAGATCTTTTTAAATTTGTATATGGCTTACGGGTAAAATAGGTTCCTCCCCCCCCCCCCAAATAGGGTATCTCTGATATTAGCCATTAAAACAGAGACTTTGCTACAAAAATATGGCCAAGCAATGTAGCTAAAAATGTATGGATTGCAATTGATGTGCAGCAGCTATCAGAGCACAATAGAGACTGAGAGTCAAATGCATGAATATAAGCAAAGTGTGCATGAAAATATAACTAAAACTACAGCGATTTCTCAGTACAGTCAATGTTTGAGTAATAAATCTGATTGTCTGCCACGGGTAAAGTTGCACCAGCTGTAGACTTGGCCACGCATATGTCGAAACAACAGCTTAAGCGGTTTAACATCATGTTGTTACCTAATACTATTGTCTTTTATTTCACTTCTGATAGTGAGCCATGTAGTCAAAACAAAGTACGGGAAATGAGAGCCGGATATTTTGAATTCTGAAGCTACAAGGCAAGTGAATTTTCATTTGACGTAAGAAAACAAGGATGGTTGTAAATTAGAAGTTACCGTGTGAAAAAGGACTTATCAAACAATACATTAACATGTTGGTTTACTGCAAAGATGGTCCATAGAAAGGAGTAATATGTGTGTTTATTATATAGTGTGTCCACACACATACAGCAAATGTGATTTGAGAGAACTATCAATGCTTGTCTCTCAGAAAATCAACAATTGCATCAGTCTCACCATCTATACACTAACCAGGGCTGAAATGTGCTGCCCCCTATTGAAGTTATAATGGGAGAGCAGAACGGGATCTTTAAAGGCAGCCTGTATAGACTAATCAAGTTCTACACGATTTAACAAATCTCAAACTGAAGTGCTATTAGTGTTCTTTGTAGGAAAAAAAAATATTTTCTTATACTGAAATGTCAGCCTTTCCAACAAAGAACATTGAGAAATGAATGGAAAGAGGCGGCATTTCACTCTAACTTCACTCTTTGATAAATATTGAGTCAAGGAGCCCTTGTTTATAGTAGGACTTGGGCTAATTCATATTAAATGGCAGCTAAACCCTCTGATCTTAGAGTTAGTTTGACACCTATTATTTCTAATAGTGATGGGCAAATTTTGGGCATTTTTCTTCGCCAAAAAATTCGCTGAAACCGTGAAAGATTTCCGAAACGGTGCTTGCATCCTGTTTTTGAAACCAGCGTCTGTTTTTTTTACGCAGCGGTTTCGCAAATTTATTCAATGGCGGTGAATCGCTGGAATTCGCTGTGGATTCGTGCCTGACGAATAAATTCGCCCATCATTAATTTCTAATGCTGCTGTACCGATTCCCATGGACAAACATCATAAATAGATTAAATTATGCCCACCCCTCCCCAACAATGGGGCAGATTTACTAAAGGGCGAATTTTCATCAGCAACCACTTCGCCAGGCGCAAACTTATTACTACTATGCTAATTCACTAAAAAGCGAAGTTGCGTCCTGGGCGCTGATCGCTGGGGACTTTTCGCTAGCGATACTTCTTCAGTGCGAGCATTTTATAGCAAAGATTAGCTAGCATTCATTTATGCCAAGCAAAAAGTCTCTAGTGATCTTAGGTCAATTTGAATAGTGTGGGTACATTAAAGTCTTATGGGCGTCTTTATTAGAGATATTGGTGCAAATGCTTTGATTTACAAATGTCCAAGGAACCTTAATAAAGGAGATCATATAATGCCCTAGACATGAGTCCACTGTAAAATTTATTTTTCCAATGCCCCTCAAATGTCTGGGGAAAAATGTTAACCCAAAAAAGCTTAATAGTTAGGACTTTTGCTTAAAAAAAGAAAAAGTCGCCAACGTTTTTTCAACCTGAATTTTCGGCAGACAGGATATGATGTAAGTGACATAAGATTGAGGAAGATGTAGATTCATTTCATTCAAGTTCAACTGGTCTGAGGTGGCGAAGTCAACTCTGGCAAAGGAGGTAACGTTCAGTAAAATCCGCACTTTAGTGAAATTGCGTAGCAATGAACATTCGCCAGAGCGAAAAGTCGCCTGGCGATAGAGTGCAAGTGAAACACTAACAACGGTCTCTTTCGTTAGTGAATTGTCGCCTGCGCCTGTTAGTGAATTGGCGATGTCCCTGCGAATTTTCGCTAGCGACGGCCACTTCGCCGTTTAGTAAATCTGCCCCTATGACAATTCCCATGGACAGGCATCATAAGTAGATTAAGTTATGTCCATCCCTCCCCAACTATGACCTCCAGGGGTCACCTCCCAGATTTTGCTGGTCTAGCATAAACTCTAAATCATGTATCCCTGTTTTACTTCAACAAGGCATTAAAAAAAATCCAAGGCAATGTTAGACTTCGTGTAAACATAAATGGTCAACTACAAAGTCATCAGTAGGTCATAAATGTCATTTAAATGAATTTTAATGAAGAACTGGCCTCCCTAAGAGTAGGTCCATTATGATGAAATTTGCAGTATACACTTATTTGTAAGTCGGTGCTACTTTTCCTACTTTATTGGTCAGAATTTGTATATTATTTGTATGGTTGATCTTGTGTATACGTTGTTTGATGTATTGTACATTGCTGTAGAATAGGGTGCCGGTTTACAAACGCATAATAATAATACATTACATAAATTATATTGTACACCTTCAAAAGGAAGAACGTAAAGGAATAGAATCTATTCTAGCTCCCCACCCTACACTAGAGGCAAAGTTCTAATCACAATGTTCTTATCAATGTTTTGGCCCTTGTATTCCACTTTGATAGTAACATACAGAAAATATATAGACAATAATATGTTAAGCATTTAACATGTAAATATGTTATATAACGTTTAAGAGCCCCCACAGATTTCCTAGCCGCCCTCCAAAACTGGTTGGATTATTTATGACCTTTCCATTTAAGAAAATCCAGTGTTAAAGCTCATGCACAGGGTAATCTCTAACCTCATAAAGCAGGGGTAACAATTACAGGTATGGGATCTGTTATCCGGAATGCTCGGGACCTGGGGTTTCCAGATAACAGATCTTTCCGTCATTTGGATCTTCGTACCTTAAGTCTACTAGAAAATCATGTAAACATTAAATAAAACCAATAGGTTGGTTTTGCTTCCAATAAGGATTAATTATATCTTAGTTGGGATCAAGTACAAGCGACTGTTTTATTATTACAGAGACAAGGGAAATAATTTTTAAAAATGTGATTATAATAGAGTCTAGGGGGTATATTTATCAAAGAGTGAAGTTAATAGTGAAGTTCCGCCACTAGAGTGAAATTCCCCCACTTCCCATTCATTTCTATGGGATTTTTAAAGGCGTATTCATCAAAGGGTGAACTTTCACTTTAACCCATTGATAAATACGCCTTTCAAAATTGCATAGAAATGAATTGAGAGTGGCGGCATTTCACTCTAGTGGCGGAATTTCACTCTTTGATAAATTTACCCCCTAAGGGAGACCTTTCCGTAATTTGGAGCTTTCTGGATAATGGGTTTACAGATAAGGAGTCCCATAGCTGTATATAGAATATTTCTCTTCAATTACAACAATCATTGTGGTCAGACTAGTATGCCAGAGCACAAGGTTATGTGGTTTTCCCACAGTTACAAGAATGTGCTATGGATTTGAACATTGAGTCTGTACCTTCAGCTCTTGTGTTTGAGGCAAGTCAGTTATCCTCTAGCTCAATGTCTTCTTAGAAATGTAAATCCTAATATTGGAAGTATCATGTCTGAACCCAAAAAGAAAGGAAGGACTTTCTCCAAACTCCAGGATTCATGGCCCTCACTAACAGAAGGGCATGGGGGGGATGGGGGTAAACATTCCAGGACTCGCAAATCTCCTGCATCTCACTGTGAAATGTTATGTGTTTTCAACCATAGTCCCATGGTAAACTCATTACTAATCAGTGTCTTATTCTCTTGTAAAGGTGTGCCAGAACACATGCATGGTTGAAACCAGACCATTCATACAACCTTCATTTATCATGGCTCTTCAGAGTATTTTATTGCTTCTTCTACTAGGTGAGTCAATGAAGTCGCATATAACACATTGCTTCTGTGATAACATTCAGGGCAAGTTTGTGTAAGCTCTGATTTAGTTAGCGAGAAAGAGAATTGCATGAATAGGAAAGTTACATTTCTTTTTCATTTATCTTCATCGTTAACAGCAACATCAACATCAAGTACAACTGAAGCAACTGATACACCAACAGAAGCAGCAACAACAGGTATAACCATTGATTCTCTACATAATGGCCATAATGAAACAAGCATTTGTTTTATCTTGTTTACTGTTGGCACTGTTTACTATTTTGTATATAAAAGCAACACTCGAGTGTATGTCCAGGTCTGTGATGAGGTAGTTAATTTGTTTCAGGGATTCTTAATGGGATTCTGCCATAGGAAAACAAGCATTTTATTTTACAAAATACATCAGTAAATATTGCTCCTCAAGCTAAATCCTGCATTTGAAATCTGATATATGGCTAGATATGTTCTTAGTTTCCCAGGTTCCCCCAGCCACGTGACTTGTGCTCTGATAAACTTCTCTCACCCCTCCCTTTCCCCCCCAGCAGCCAACTGGAAGAGAACAGCTTTCTGACACCTGCTAAAATGCCCCATCTAGTGGTAGATATGAGAATAGCACTCAATAGTTCAACCATGACTCCTCCAGCTATACTGATTAGAAGACACAATAGTTCATCAGTTTATCTGCAAAACATTTCCATTGCTAACTCTTTCTAAAAGCACAAGATCAGGCACAATGACCTGAGTTGGCTGCCTACACACAAATATTGCAACTAAAAAGTACATTTATTTGTTCAAGCGTAAAATGTTAAAAATGTAGAATGCATAACTTGCAATAATAAAATCTATACCAGAAAATCATGGCAGAATCCCTTGAACTGGTGGGTCGGAATACGAAAATTGGTTCTCCATGCTAAAATAATGAAAAAATTCTTCCTGCAAAAGAAATGTGCTAGAATTACTATTAGCATTTATTTATACATTTGATATCTGTTATTTATATCGCAAAACTGTCCGATTTCAGTCCATTGAGGGAAGGGTAAGGAAAGCATGATCTGTGAGTCAAAGTGAAATTTGGCAACTTTTTAAAAAAAAAAAAACTTTTCTAGAAGAAATTGTGGGCATTGTATGGCAGATATAGTAGAGAACAAATTCCTGCATATTATATAAGTGATAAAAAAGTGTTTTTTTTCTCTTTCTTAATCATTATCTAGTGGTGATGACAACAGACACAGGATCAGAGTCGACACCAGAAACGTCGACATCAGGTAATAACTTTAGTAACAAACTTTAAGGGGCCGATTCACCAAGGGTCGAATATCGAGGGTTAATTAACCCTCGATATTCGACTGGGAATTAAAAAAATTTTTAACGCAAATAGTTCGATCGAATGATCGAAGGATTATCCCTTCGTTCGAACAATTAAATCCTTTGAATCGAACAATTCGAAGGATTTAAATCCAATGATCGAAGGAATATCCTTCGATCAAAAAAAATAAGGAAAGCCTGTGGGGACCTTCCCCATAGGCTAACATTGAGTTCGGTAGCTTTTAGATGGCGAACTAGGGGGTCGAAGTTTTTTCTTAAAGAGACAGTACTTCGACTATCGAATGGTCGAATAGTCGAACGATTTTTAGTTCGAATCCTTTGATTCGAAGTCGTAGTGGAAGGTCAAATTAGCCCATTCGATGGTCGAAGTAGCCCAAAAAACACTTCGAAATTCGAAGTTTTTTTACTTCAAATCCTTCACTCGAAGTTAGTGAATCGGCCCCTAAGAAGCAGGAAGACTTATTAGATTGAAATTTAGAAAATGACCTTCTTGAAGACAGTTATGAACATTGTTGGGGTAGATTATAAAAAATGTCTACGATTTGATTGCAGCCGAAATGATTTTTAGCTTAAACATTTAAAATAAATCAGATTGCATTAGGTTTATGCAAAACCAGTTGTTATGAATCAATCTAAAAGTTTTATTTTGATAATGATGATCAATATTGATATTCGCCAGGCGCGAATTCACGGCGAATTTGCGCGATTTGCCATCAGCGAATAAATTCGCGAAACGCCCGCGAAAATTTGCCGGCGTCAAAATTTTTTTTCCGAAAAAATGGACGCCGGCGCCAAAAACGGGCGCCGGCGTTGTTTCGCGCAAATTCGCCCATCACTAGTTGGCACTGTTTACAATTTTGTATGTAAAAGCAACACTCGAGTATAAGTCCAGGTCTGTGATTAGGTAGTTAATTTGTTTCAGGGATTCTTAATGGGATTCTGCCATAGGAAAACAAGCATTTTTTTTTTTTTACAAAATATATCAATAAATCTGATATATGGCTAGATATGTTCTTAGTTTCCTAGGTGCCCCCAGCCACGTGACTTGTGCTCTGATAAACTTCTCTCACCCCTCCCTTTCCCCCCAGCAGCCAACTGGAAGATAACAAGAGAACAGCTTTCTGACACCTGCTAAAATGCCCCATCTAGTGGTAGATATGAGAATAGCACTCAATACTTCAACCATGACTCCTCCAAGCTATACGGATTAGAAGACACAATAGTTCATCAGTTTATCTGCAAAACATTTCCATTGCTAACTCTTTCTAAAAGCACAAGATCAGGCACAATGTCCTGAGATGGCTGCCTACACACAAATATTGCAACTAAAAAATACATTTATTTGTTCAAGCGTAAAATGAACGGCAGAATCCCTTGAACTGGTGGGTCAGAATACGAAAATTGGTTCTCCATGCTAAAATAATGTAAAAATTCTTCCTGCAAAAGAAATGTGCTAGAATTACTATTAACATTACTTATTTATATATTTGATATCTGTTATTTATATCACAAAACTGGCCGATTTCAGTCCATTGAGGGAAGGGTAAGGAAAGCATGATCTGTGAGTCAAAGTGAAATTTGGCAACTTTTTTTTAAAAAAAAAAAACTTTTCTAGAAGAAATTGTGGGCATTGTATGGCAGATATAGTAGAGAACAAATTCCTGCATATTATATAAGTGATAAAAAAGTGTTTTTTTTCCTCTTTCTTAATCATTATCTAGTGGTGATGACAACAGACACAGGATCAGAGTCGACACCAGAAACGTCGACATCAGGTAATAACTTTAGTAACAAACTTTAAGGGGCCGATTCACCAAGGGTCGAATATCGAGGGTTAATTAACCCTCGATATTCGACTGGGAATTAAATTTTTATAGTTCGATCGAATGATCGAAAGGATTATCCCTTCGTTCGAACGATTAAATCCTTTAAATCGAACGATTCGAAGGATTTAAATTCAATGATCGAAGGAATATCGTTTGATCAAAAAAAATAAGGAAAGCCTATGGTGACCTTCCCCATAGGCTAACATTGGGTTCGGTAGCTTTTAGATGGCGAACTAGGGGGTCGAAGTTTTTTCTTAAAGAGACAGTACTTCAACTATCGAATGGTCGAATAGTCGAACGATTTTTAGTTCGAATCCTTCGATTCAAAGTCGTTGTCGAAGTTTTTTTACTTCGAATCCTTCACTCGAAAGTTAGTGAATCAGCCCCTAAGAAGCAGGAAGACTTATTAGATTGAAATTTAGAAAATGACCTTCTTGAAGACAGTTATGAACATTGTTGGGGTAGATTATAAAAAATGTCTACGATTTGATTGCAGCCGAAATGATTTTTAGCTTAAACATTTAAAATAAATCAGATTGCATTAGGTTTATGCAAAACCAGTTGTTATGAATCAATCTAAAAGTTTTATTTTGATAATGATGATCAATATTGATGTTCATTGAATTGACTAGAACATTTCTTTTAAAAAGAGGAGTCTTTTCCCATAATGTTCTGAGGGAATGACCATCACCAACTGTTATCTTGGCTAGTGTGTGATAACAAATCCTGATAATAGATTTCAGTGGCATTTGTAGAGATCCATTGGCCTATTCCGACATTGAACAACATACACGATGTTACTCCTTGAGAGAAATTGTAAGAAAACATGTAGTTGAGCACAGACAGTCATGTTCATCTCAGCCATAAAGCAGTTGACATGGAACCAAACTTGTAAAGAATATTGTCTAACAAAAAGGCACCCACCACCATAACAATTATTTTATGGTACCTGAATTCCTTATAGTGTTTCATTCCACATAAGACAGGAGCCACCGAACTCCCACCCTCGCCCTCTATTTCTTATTATGTCTCTGTGCCAGAAATGATAAAGATAAGTGTATTTGGCTGAAGCCTTCAACATAAAGGACTTGTTCTTAAAGCCAATAAATGGCATTTAAAGGAGAACTAAAGATAAGTAGGCAGAAATGTTGTACATTATGCTTTGTGCTTCCGAACCAGCCCAAGGCAACCACAGCCCTTTAGCAGTAAAGATCTGTGTCTCCAAAGATGCCCCAGTAGCTCCCCATCTTCTTTTCTGCTGATTCACTGCACATGTTCTGTGCTGCTGTCACTTACTGAGTTTAGGGACACACTCACAATATACAGTACACATAGAATAGAAATGTCACAATATAAGGCTGATTAGTAATTAATACACATAATTACTACATGGCAGCACAGAAACCAGTGCAATTAGCATCAGAATTGAATAATCAGCAAACCTGTAGCATCAGCTTATATTACAGCCAGGGAAGCTCATTTTCTGCTGGATAATTAGTGACGAGCCCTAAGCTTAGCTTCTCAACAGCCAATCAGAGCCCACTGAGCATGTGAGTGTCACAGACACTTTCCAAGATGGTGACCCCCTGTGACAAGTTTGAAGTCCTGGATCATTGCTGCTATTGACAAGCTCAAACTTCAGGCAATACGTTCAGTATATAAAATATGGCATTTTTAGCCCTATTCATTTTTAGGGTTTAGATCTCCTTTAATTCCTGGTGGAGTCTTCAGGGTTTGTGTAAATTAATAAATCCTCACTTAGACTTACGAGAAAGGTTTAGGACTAAAGGCAATAATAAAGAATATTAAATGGTGGATACTAGTGATGGGCGAATATGGGCCGTTTAGGTGAAAAATTCTCAAAATGGCGGCGTCCATTTTTTTTACGCGAATTTTCACTGGTGAAATTTCATGGCGCTTTCGCAAATCGCGGGAATTCGCTCCTGGTGAATAAATTCCATCACTAGTAGATACATACAGGAAAGGGCCACTCTGGATACAACACACAAAAGTGGAGGAATTGCAAGAAACATACACAACAGTCTCTAGCACCTTAAAAGAGTAAATTATTCTATTTCCTGATGTGCATCTCGCAGACAGATTGTATTGAATTTCTTTTTAAATCAAACAGTAACACCTTGTCCCTCTGGTGCTGAGTGGTCTTCCTGCGTATCGTGTGGTTCTGATTGTGCCTCTCTACATGTGGTCTGTACTGATGTCTGCCGAGAAGGGTGTAGGTGTTTGGAATACGGATATGTCTTCCATGAAGGTTCCTGTATCCCACAATCTAACTGTCCTACAGCAGGTATGTCTCCATTTATTCTTGTTCCCGGCTTTCTTTTTTCTCCTCTATTTTGTTTCCTCCTCTTTCACTCTTTTTTTCGCTTTTTCCATTCTGTACCATTTCAATAATTTGTAACAATAATATTCTATGTGCCATCTTCTGCCATTCCAGTGCACTTGTCTTTTAACCTGTTTCCTCTACTCTCTGCCCCATAGAGTTACATTTAGGGCGATGGCACAAACACAGGGATCTTTTGTCTTCCATAGGAAATCATCACTACCCGTGAGCAAAAATCTCCCAAAAGTACCTTAAAATAACACTTTAAAGTGAAATAAACATATTTTCTTTGTTATTAGAGCCCACAACAGAGGTAACATCGCCCCCAGAGTGGCTGCCTTCATCAGAAATCCCTACAACAGGTATTTTTTATTTTCTGCTCTTTTCCTCTCCATGCACTTGCCCTTTTTTACTTTGAGTAGGCAGAGTCGGCTCATGCGCAATCACAGAGGGGGCACAGTTCTTAGGGGGTTACATTTAGGTTGATGGCACAAGGGATATTTGTCATCCATGGAAAATCTTCACTACCCACAAGGGACTAATCTCCAGACAATATGTCTGCATTGGTGTTGCAGGGAATCTCTGGCACCAAAACATATAAACATCCAAAAAAACAGATGGGCATTTTTGGCAAATGTGCAAGTGTCATATGTTTTAGAGCCAGCGATTCCCAATGACACCATTACAAAAATATTTTCCTTTACTATTCTGCCTGCAAGTAACATTTTTTTTTTCTTATCTACAGCAGAGGAACCATCAACCCTACTATGGCTGCCTTCTTCAGAAATCCCTATAGCAGGTATTTTTTCTTTTTTCCTCTCTTCCTCTCTGTGCAGTTACCCTTTCTGATTAAGGTAATTTGGGTAGGAGGAGTAGGCACCCACACAATCACAGAGGCACTTCCGAGGGGGCATAGAGTTGCCTTTTGGGTAATGGCACAAAGAAATATTTGTCATCCATAGGAAATATTCACTACCCAAGAGACACAAATACCTTTCCATTGGTTACATAGTTAAAAAAGGCCAACGTTCATCAAGTTCAACCCCTCCAAATGAAACCCAGCGCAGATACCTACACACACTCACACCTCCATACACGCACATAAACCATACTGTATGTGTATATATATATATATGTAGATTTTAGTATCACAATAGCATTGTATAAAGTCATTAACAGAATCAGCATCACAACATCACCCGGCAAGGCATTCTCCAACCTCACTGTGATGAACCCCCTACTCTGCTTCATATGAAGGATTCTTTTCCTCTGAAAGGGTGACCTCTGGTATGGTGATCCTTTTTACAAGTACTCATGTATAGGTGCAGAGTAAGAGCAGCAGAACTTATGGGCAGCATCTTCCGGCTTCTCTGTATTCTTCGGGAAGTGAAACCCATATTGGGGCATACCCAGTTGGAGCAGACTTCCGGTTAGTGGCAAAAGTGCCGGATATTGCCTAAGGGAAGTTAGAGAATTTGAAGGAGACCGAAGAACTGGAAGATGGTGCCCATGAGCTCTGCTGCTCTTGCGCTGCATGGATTAGAGGCCATTTCATGGGTAATCACCTATGCGGTGGGGGGGAGCAGAGAAGTGGGACTATGTAGGGTAGTTGGTAGGGGTTTTTATTATTGGGGGGTTTAGTTCTCCTTTAATGGCTTCCCCATGGCTATACAGCAGCTTTCTTTATATAAACTATACTAGACTTTCTGAAGCAAAACCAACAGGCTTACCAGTATAGGGCAACACTACTATTTTAATTACTTTGATACACTTTGTTTTTCATGTTACTGTTCCTTTACGGATTGGAGCCCAAAAAGGCAAAATTGTGTTTTCATCCCTTGAGTAAATGCCCTTTTTTTATACAAGACAGAACTTTATTTGCTTTAGTAGCCACAGAATGACACTGCCCAGAATTAGACAACGTGTTATCTACAAAGACCCCCAGATCCTTCTCATTTGAGGAAACTCCCAACACACTGCCATTTAGTGTATAACTTGCATTTATATTATTTTTGCCAAAGTGCATAACCTGCATTTATCAACATTGAACCTCATTTTCCAGTTTGCTGCCCAGTTTTCCAGTTTAGACAAATCACTGTGCAAAGTGGCAGTATCCTGCATGGAACCTATAGTTCTGCACAATTTAGTCTCATCTGCAAAAATAGAAACAGTACTTTCAATGGCCACCTCCAGGTCATTAATAAACAAGTTGAAAAGCAAGGGACCTAGTACAGAGCCCTGCGGTACTCCACTAACAACACTGGTCCAATTAGAAAATCTTCCATTTACCACCACTCTTTGTAGTCTATCTTTTAGCCAGTTCTCTATCCAGGTACAAATACTATGTTCCAGGCCAACATTCCTTAATTTAACCAAAACCATAAATGTGGTATAGGTATGGTACCTGTTATCCAGAATGCTTGGGACCTGGGGTACCTTAAGTCTACTAGAAAATCCTATAAACATGAAATAAACCCAATAGGCTGGTTTTGCCTCCAATAAGGATTAATTATATCTTAGTTGGGATCAACACAAGCTACTGTTTATTATTACAGAAAAAAATGAAATCATTTTTAAAAATTTGGATTATTTGGATAAGATGGGAGACAGACTTTCCATAATTCGAGCTTTCTGGATAACTGGTTTCCGTTAATGGATCCCATACCTGTACTGTAGAAAAATCTACATCATCCCAGTCTAGGTCCATGATCCCTGCCTCATAAAAACGAATTAAATGAGTTTGGCAAGATCTGTAACACATAAAACCATGCACAAAATCCCAGCATCCTAATTGGTAATACAGTCAAGTATATTATCCGTTAATTCTCCCTCAAAAAGCATTCCTATCCTTACAACTGACATCAGACTAACAGGCCTATAGTTTTGAGGCTAAGAACAGGACCCATATTTGAATAGCAAACGATATTAGCAATTCCCCAGTCTTTTGGCTCCATGACTTGGCAACCCCATTACCCCAGTCAATGTCTGGATAATTGAAATCACCAAGAATAACAACTAGTTGTAAAGTCACCTCCATTTGTTATAGTAGCTGGGCCTCATTCTAGTCACTTATACAAGGTGATTTGTAGCTTACACCAATGATAATTGTCTTTGTCTAGGAACCCAAATCCTTCCTTTCTACACCAAGACTTTAGCCACACATTTAGCTCCCTAAGCTCCCAGTCTTCCTAAACTTGCACGTGGCACAGGCTAAATTTCCAAAAAATGACACTGGAAGACCTTCTGTTAATCTTGGAGCCTAGATCCCTGTACTCTTCCATCTACCATTAATTTTGTCTTTAGTACCAATATGTACCAAGACAACTGGATCATGCCCAGCCCTATCAAATAGTTTGTTTACCTGATCAACCACATGCCGAACCCTGGCACCAGGAAGGAAGCAAACTGTTCTGGTGTAACATGGTATCTCTGGCACCAAAACATATGAATTACATAACTTCTGAAAAATCTAGGAGAAGGCCATTTTTGGCAAATGCTCCAACACAAAGCTATTTTCCTTCAGTATTCTGCATGTAAAAGTGTACAAATAAACATCTTTTCTTTCTTATCAGAGACAACAACAGAGGTACCGTCACCCCCAATATGGCTGCCTTCGTCAGAAATCCCTACAACAGGTAATGTTTGTTATTTTTTTTCGCTTCCTCTCTATCCGCTAAACTTTTCTGATTGAGTTAATCGCAGGTCTGGAACTATGGGTAGGCAGAGAAGGCACCGTCACAATAACAGAGGGGGACACTTCTCAGGGAGACTTAAAGTCACATTTAGGATGATCAGGGCTGGATTAAAAGATTCTGCTCCCCCTAGGCTCCCCACTACTCACACCCAATCCCCCCTTCACTTACAAACCTGACATTTCTCTCACCTTCAAAACTAGGGTTGTCACCTTTCCTGTTTGGGGAATATGAGCAGGGGGCAGAGTGAATGATGTCGGGGGCAGGAGCAGGACTGATGACATGGTGACCAGCGATTGGCTGATCGCCATGTCCGGTCCAGATTTCCTAATTTGGAAATCCGGACAGGTGGCAACCCTATCCCCCGCCAACTCTGCTGCTTCTGGCTAAGCCCAATCCATGTCAATGGGGGCTGGGTGGGCAGGAGATTCAAACAGCTGTCAAAATTTCCCGCCCGGTTCCCTGTAAAGATGCGGCCAGCAGGCGGCATGCTGCCCTGACTCTTTGCCGCCCTAGGTTGCCACCTTTTCTGCCAATGGAGATCAAGCAGGGGGAGGGGACATGATGCAGCAGGGGGCCGTGATGTCAGGGGGCGTGGCTATGATGCAGCGATTGGCCAATCAGGGGGAATCCTGCCCGTTTTTCCTAATTTACCGGGCTGTCCGGGTCAAAAGCAGACAGGTGGCAACCCTACCTAGGCCTGGCCTTTGTGGCCTGCCCACGAATCTGGGCCTGAGGAGACACAGATATATGTGCCATCAATGGGCAATCTTTCCTACCAGCGAGCGACTAATCTCCCAATAATACCTTTGCATTGGTGCTGCAAGGCATCTCTGACATCCAAATATATGAATCAAATAACTTCTGAAAAATACAGAAGGCAATATCTGACAAATGCCCAATTCATATGTTTTAGAGCCTGTGATTCCCACCAACACAAAGTCATTTTTCTTTAGAATTCTGCATGTAAGAGCGTTCAAATAAACATCTTTTCTTTCTTATCAGAGACAACAACAGAGGTACCGTCACCCCCAATATGGCTGCCTGCATCAGAAATCCCTATAACAGGTAATGTTTGTTATTTTTTTTTCTCTTCTTCTCTATCCGCTTTCCCTTTCTGAACAAGGCAGTGGAACTAGGCGGTAGATTTACATCATGGTTCAGGTTCTAGTATATTAAGCTGAAACGGTCACTTCTTAGTTGTGATATTTGTATAAAAGGTTTTGTTACCCCAATATTTTTTTACCCAGCTATCTCTAAAAAACCCCCCCAAAAACGATTCCGATAACCTAGTGAGCTTTTTATTTTGTTATAAACATTATTGGCAAGAAAACACAAAAGTGGAGAAAAGAAGATGTAAAAAAAATTCAATCATGATATACATAACATTACGGGGCCGATTCACGAAATTCGGGTGAAGGGTTAGAATAAAAAAAAATTCGAATTTTGAAGTATTTTTTGGGTACTTCGACCATCGAATTGGTTAAATTCGATCGATTCGAACGATTAGAAGAAACCATTCGATATTCGAAGTACTGTCCCTTTAAGAAAAACTTCGACCCCCTACTTCGGCAGCTAAAAGCTACCGAAGTCAATGTTAGCCTATGGGGAAGGTCCCCATAGGCTTGCCTGTGATTTTTTGATCGAAGGATTTTCCTTCGATCGTTGAATTAAAATCCTTCGAATCGTTCGATTCGAAGGATTTAATCGTTCGATCGATCGATCGCAGGATCGATCGATCGCAGGATTTGAGCAAAATCGTTCGACTTCGATATTCGAAGTCGTACGATTTTAGTTCCCAGTCGAATATCGAGGGTTAATTAACCCTCGATATTCGACCCTTCGTGAATCGGCCCCTACTTGTTTGTTTGGGGTATAATAAGAGAAATAAAAGCAATATCTTACTACCGGTTAGTCATGTTGTTGAAATGCTAATGAAATACATGTTTTATAATTATTCTGCAAAGCACATTCTACTTGCATGTACTAATTGTGTAGTGATGCTGTACCCCAAGAATCTTTCAAATGGATTATTTTGTTGCCCTTATCTAGCCATTAGATGGAATAAGCAATGTGAAGCATCCCTCTGAAAATAATTGATATTACAATTTATAAAATTGGTTTTGAAAGGGGAAAGAAAACACATGATTTTATTTAATCTTTTTCATTTCATTAGCAGAAACCACAACATTAACAATCTCTGACACAATGGAACCAGCTTTGGACACTACACAGGAAACTTCTCCAACAGGTTCGCTTTTGTTTCTGTTTCTTTGCTCTTTTCCCGTTGTCTTTGAACAGTCACATCGTATTCCATTGTTTTATGTGTATTTACCCTATGACCATAAATAAGATCATATTTTTTAAAAAAAAAAATTTAGACATAGCACAGTTGGTTGGATTTATTCAAAATTTTGGATTGCTCCTATTGACTTTTTTTTATGAAGCTTCATTTTTCAATGAACATATTTCATTTTCAATGTACAGGTATGGGATTATCCACAAAGCTCTGAATTAACAGGAATAGGGGCAGCTTCATTAAAGAGTCGCCATCGACTGTTTCGCACCACGTCGCCAGGCAAAAATTTGTTACCATTACGCTAATTCACTAAAATTCGAAGTTGCGTCCTGGGTGCCGAACGCTGGCGACTTTTTCCTAGTGTTACTTTGGCAGTGCGAGCGTTTCAAATCGAAATTATGATAGCGATTGCTTCTGCCTAGTGAAACTGTTAGTAATCATACGCTTAGGTCAATTTGGATAGGGTGGGTACGTTTAAGTCGTATGGACGTCTTTATTAGAGATGTTGGTGCAAAAGCAAGGAGTGGCCACTTTTTATCATTATTATTAACATGTATTTATATAGCGCCAACATATTGCATAGCACTGTAAAGTAAATGTGATTATACAACTAAATCACATGAATTATATACATAGAACATATGGAGTTACATACATCACAATCAATACCAGTACAAAAGGTGAGGAAGGCCCTATGCAAAAGAGCTTACACTCTAAAGGGAAGGGAGTAATACACAAGGTGTGGGAGTGGGCAAGATCGAATTAAGTGGGTGAGAAATGTGGTATTGTATGTGGTGTTGCGTTTGGTAGTTAAGCAGAGTGAGGGGAGGCTTCTCGAAAGAAGTGAGTTTTCAGAGATTTCTTGAAAGCAGAAAGGTTGGGAGAAAGTGGGACAGACCGTGGGAGAGAGTTCCAGAGGAGGGGTGCAGCCCTTGCAAAGTCTTGAATGTGAGCATGTGAGGAGGTAATGAGAGAAGAGTTGAGTAGTAGGTCAGTAGAGGAGCGTAGTAAGCGGTTGGGTGAGTATATAGAGAGGAGTTCAGAGATGTAGGGTGGGGCAGAGTTATGAAGTGCTTTGAATGTCAGTGTCAATAATTTGAATTTGATTCTGAAAGGTAACGGAAGCCAGTGCAGGGATTGACAGAATGGCGAGGCAGAGGAGGAGCGGTTGGTGAGGTGTATGAGCCTCGCAGCAGTGTTCATTATGGACTGGAGAGGTGACAGTCTCTGGAGGGGGAAGCCAAATAAAAGAGAGTTACAGTAGTCTAGACGCGATATGATGAGAGAGTGAATAAGAATTTTGGCAGCATCTTGGGTGATAAATGATGGTATTTTGGATATGTTCCTTAGGTGGAAGTGACATGATTTAATAAGTGATTGGATATGAGGAGTGAATGACAGGGCAGAATCTAGGATAACCCCAAGGCACAGGGCCTGGGGAGAGGGGGTGATAGTGGAATTGTTAACTATGATGGATACTTCCGGGATGTTACTGGTGTTAGTTGGAGGAAAGAGAACCATTTCAGTTTTAGAAAGGTTTAATTTAAGGTAGCGTTGCAACATCCAGGTAGAGATAGCGGATAGGCAGGAGGAGACGCGAGTTAGGAGTTCTGGGTTGAGATCAGGAGATGAGAGATAGATCTGAGTAACGTCAGCATAGAGGTGGTAGTGGAAACCACACGAGTTGATTAATTTGCTGAGGGAGGAAGTATAGAGGGAGAATAGTAATAGTAACTTTTCATTACAAATGTCCAAGGACCTGAATAAAGACAAAAGAGATGCTATAATGCCCAACACAATAGCCCACCCTAAAATGGTTGTTCAATGGCCCTCAAATATCTGGGGAAATATGTTAACCCGAAAAAGATTAATAGTTAGGACTTTTGCAGGCAATCCCACTTAAAAAAAGGAAAAGTCGCCAAGGTTTTTACAACTTCATTTTAGCAGTTCGCCTGGTCTTAGGTGGCGAAAGAGGTAACGTTCAGTAAAATCCACACTTTACTGAATTTACGGAGTAATGACTGTTCTCCAAAATAAAAAGTCGCCGACGATAGAGAGTGCGAATGAACGCGATGGTTCAGTTCGCTACCTAATTTACGCCTATATCTTTTAGTAAATTGGCGATGTCCCTGCGGATGGGATTTCTGGTGAAATGTCGCCAGCGTTAGCCACTTTGCACTTTAGTAGATCTGCCCCATGTAGTTTATTTTAATGAAATAATTCTAATTGTTCAAAATTATTTTGTTTTTCTCTGTAATAATAAAACAACACCTTGTACTTGATCCCAACAAAAATATTAATCCTCAATGAAGACAGAACAATCCTATTGGTTTTAGTTAATGTTTATATGATTTTCACTTAAGGTACGGTGATTCAAATTACAGTAAGACCCATTATGCAGAAAACCCCAAGTCCAGAGCAGTCTGATAACAGGTCCCATACCTATATTTCCAATCCTAATTTGTTTTGAACATCAACTCTCATTTTCCCCCCATTTTTAAAGAGAGTGATGGTCCTTTGTAATGCTATTTTTTTCATCATTCTGATTTATCGATCTTTCTCCAAATGAAATTACAATAATCTCCTATGGGAGGATGGAGAATTGGTTTTAGGTAGCGTGAAATAAATGGCACAATATTTTAAATCTCCTAATAACTATGTTGGAAATGTTGCCATGCTGTTGAAAAGCATGAACATGGGGTAACACAGTGAGGGTAGGTGCAAGGTAACGCACTGTGTTTAGTTAGAAAAAAAGGCAGTAAGGCACAGCTGTGTGTAGCACAATATCGTATCAGTCTACAAGGGGTGAGTTACAATTTGCAAAACTCAGCACATTGTAATATCTATATATCTATATATATATATATATATATATATATATATATATAGATATATATATATATATATCTATATATATATACATATATATATATATATATATCTATATATATATATCTATCTATATATATATATATCTATCTATATATATATATATCTATCTATATCTATATATATCTATATATATCTATATCTATCTAAATCTATATCTATATATATCTATATATATATCTATATCTATATATATCTATATCTATATATAGCTATCTATATCTATCTATATCTCTATATCTCTATATATATATATATATATATATATATATATATATATATATATATATGATCCTTGGTAGTCCGTACTCCACTGGAATCAGCAAAGCACCCAGGTGCCACTCATATGTCAAAAAGCATAATTATTCCTGGAAACATGAGTGCACACTGGGATTTTAATTAAAACTCGAAATTTTTTATTAAATTACATTAAAACTGGTCAACGTTTTGGTCCACCTCTAGGACCATTATCAATGGTCCTAGAGGTGGACTGAAACGTTGACCAGTTTTAATAAAATTTAATAAAATTTTTCTATATATATATATCTATATCTATATATATCTATATCTAAATATAGCTATCTATATCTATCTATATCTCTATATCTCTATATCTCTATATCTCTATATATATATATATTGTGAGCAGGATCATACGAACAGACGGGTCTTGAACAGGGTAAAGTCCATTTATTGTTCACATAAGGATTCTGTGAGCAAAGCAGCATAAAACAAAATAAAACAAAATCTTTGCCCCACTTGGGCTCTAACTAATACACAGAGTAGTTTCCCTCTCTACTACCGGTCCCCTACTGGGATTTGCGGTCAAACACAAACAGTCCAACTCCCCAGAGTCACAGTAAATTTGCAAAAGTCCTTTCCCGTTGGGGAAACATAAACAGCCGCTTCCAATGGCCACACTCAGCTCCCAGCTCTCCTCAGTGTGTGTCTCCATCTTCCTCTCTGAGCCCCAACCCTCTCTAGCAGCAGCTGATCTAACCTGCTAATTATTCCCCAGGTGAGACTTTCTAGGGGAATTAACCCTCTCAGAACTGCTGTACATATGGGAGTAAGACATGAACCAAGGGGAAATATATCTCCCTTCACACTGTGCTCCAGTTACCGGTTCACAATATATATATATATATATACACACACCAACAGGAATATAGGCAATCATGAAACAGGAGACAATGGGTGCCTGGGTGCAGTCAGCAAAGGGTTTCATGTAGATATCTAAGAAAGCCGCACTCTTAGGACTTAGGCTTAAAGGACCAGTAACATCAAAATTTTTTTTAAAAAAATTCGTTAGTATACAACGAAAAATAAACACCAAGACAAATTAAATTTTTAAATTGCAAAGCCTTTATTAAGAAATAACTTACCGAAACTCCACCTCCTGTCCTCTTCAGAAACGGCGAAAGGGCGACCATCCTTCCTGCAGTGATTGATTTCTCCTCCCTGGCTATTCTCCTACTCAGTCCATGTCTCCCAGCACTCATAGCTGTGCTCAAGGTAGAGAGTCGGGACAGCAGCAGCAGCATGTCCAGCAGCAGCCCCCACAGCATCCCATCCACGAGTCTGGAGGCTGCACGCTGCTGCAGGAGAAGGTAAGGATTCAGGAAAGGAATCCTCCGCTGCGATTGCAGCGACAGCAGCAGCAGCAGCATGTCCAGCGGCAGCCCCCACAGAATCCCATCCAACACGGCCCGCTGCTGCCTCCGCCGCGGAGAACAGAGTTACTTCAGGGCGGCTTACTCCAGCTGCTTCCATCCCTCTGTCGTTTGGCAAATGCCGATCGGCAGCTGTCTCGTTTATTCGGTCACACAGGAGGTTCCGTGTAGCCGCATGCTCCAGCCGCCGCAATCAAGGATAAAGCAAGTGGATGTGCCGGCGGCTCCTCTCCCCCTTCAGCTTCTCAGGTCACTTGCCGTGTAGCCGCCTCCTCCAGCCGCCGCAATCAAGGATAAAGCAAGTGGATGTGCCGGCGGCTCCTCTCCCCCTTCAGCTTCTCAGGTCACTTGCCGTGTAGCCGCCTCCTCCAGCCGCCGCAATCAAGGATACAGTGAGTGAATGTGCTGGCGGCTCCACTTCCCCTTCTCAAGTCACTTGCCCGTGTAGCCGCTGCTGCCGCAATCGCAGCGGAGGATTCCTTTCCTGAATCCTTACCTTCTCCTGCAGCAGCGTGCAGCCTCCAGACTCGTGGACCAATTGGATGGGATGCTGTGGGGGCTGCTGCTGGACATGCTGCTGCTGCTGTCCTGACTCTCTACCTTGAGCACAGCGCTGAGTGCTGGGAGACATGGACTGAGTAGGAGAATAGCCAGGGAGGAGAAATCAATCACTGCAGGAAGGATGGTCGCCCTTTCGCCGTTTCTGAAGAGGACAGGAAGTGGAGTTTCGGTAAGTTATTTCTTAATAAAGGCTTTGCAATTTAAAAATTTAATTTGTCTTGGTGTTTATTTTTCGTTGTATACTAACAAATTTTTTTAAAAAAAACTTTGATGTTACTGGTCCTTTAATGAGTCATATAGTGGGACATTCACTAAGATTCGTTATTGCCGCGCTTCGCCAGGCATATTTTCGCCAGTGCTACGCAAATTCACTAAAATCCTAAAAAAGTTGCGCTCAGGGGAAGCGTAAGGTTGCAAAGTTGCGCTAGCGTTAATTCGCCAACAAAGCAAAGTTACGCTAGCAATGGTTAATTTACATATGGCGCCAAATTGAAGTTACAATGGAGGTATATGTAGCAGCACTACACAAGCCTGGGAAACCTTCAAAACAGCAAATAAAATGTTTATTTTGCCCTACACATCTGCCCACTGTATAGTTAAGGTGCCATGAGTTAGGAAATGTAGCGGGGAAGTAGGGGAGCCCCAAAAATTTTTTTGATCTTTTTCAGCCTATCACCCATAAAAAATTATAAAAAGCCAGCGTTCTTTGGGACTTTTTTCTTTGGGACTTTTTTCTTTGGGAATTTTTTAACTTTTTTTGAAGCAATCCCTATCTACTCTATTGCACTTCGCCTGGTCTGAGGTGGCGAAGGAAGTCTGGCAAAAAAGGTAGCGTTCAGAATAGTTTGCGCGTTATTGAATTAGTGTAGTTACGTCTGTTGCGCAAATTCGCCAGGCGTAAGGGTGCGAAGTAACACTTGCGAATTTACGCCAGCATCCGTTAGTGAATCTGCGAATTAACGAAAATTCTCTACGCTGGCGCATTCACGCTAGCGTTAGGCGCTTTTTCGTTTAGTGAATTTGCCCCATAGTAATTCTATAAAACAGACTAAAACCATAAAATTCTTAAAATTAAATAATTTTTTGGTTTTACATAGAAATATCTGATTCTACAGATCAAAATGAAACCATCTGTACTTGCATAGACGTCTCCTTCTCCGCCCGACTCCACCTAAGGCTCACACAGTTGTGAAGTCTATAAGTAGAAAAGCTAATAAAAACCATCTGAAATTCCACGAATAAACATAATTTTTAGTAGAATGGGATTTATCTTCTAAAAAAATCTCAAATATTCACCAGTAATAATCCCAGTTGTGGAAAAATCTTTAATATGGAAAATTTAGGTCCCAAAAATCTTAATAATAGATTCCATACTTATATGTAGAAATGATAATAAAAATCATCTGAACTTTCACAAATAAACATGTAAATAAACTTGTTTTGCATAAACACAGGGCCGGAACAAGGGGTAGAAAGGGTAGGTAGATAGGGTGCAAGTTAAGGGAGGGTACTCTTCCATCCACTATGTGCTTCTGCATAGAGCAATGGGGATGGGAGTGGCTAGTGCAAGTGGTAGTGGCAAAGTCCATGTAGGAGAGGGAGTGGGTTTTGTTTCTGTTATCAGAGGACCTGGCATTAGGGGCAAAGGATTGCTGAGGGTGGACTTGGGCGACCAAATGTTACGACCTACCTCTGCATAGACATTCCTGTTTCCACCCACTGAAAGGAAACAATGGTATCCTCAAGGTTAACCTTTTCATGCAACTCTTCCCTCACTATGTTCCATTATGAAATGGTGGATTCTTGGACATTAAATCTCTCTGATTTTTTAAATTAAAAAAAGAATATAGATATTGCATTTATGCTACATTTTTAGATACTGTATATGCTGAAGAGAATGACAAAATAAAATGATTTGCAGTCATTTACAAAATAATCTTTGTTCATCAGAATCCACAACAACGGAGACAACAATGATGGACTGGCCAACAACAACAACAACAGGTACAATGTCTGCAGCTTTCAGCTGTCCAGTACCTTAAAGTGACAAGAATTTGTGTGATTAGCTGAATTGCTTGATCAAATTTTGTGATTAGTTGGATCTAAAGATTCAACCAAACCTGAATCCTGGGATTGAAATTTATTGGTGATTTACTTTATTACCAGTGGGAAAGTATTTTTTCCAAAAAAAAAAGTTTGCTGAGGGTGGACTTGGGCGGCCAAATGTTATGGCCTACCGCTGCATAGACATTCCTGTTTCCACACACTCTGAAAGGAAACTATGGTAGTCTGTGCTTGCAGAAACTGTTTTCCATCACCCCCCCAAGTTATGGATTCTGGGATATTACATCCCACTGATTTGCAGATAATCTGTACACCACCACTATGGACAGCAGAATGAATCAAGTATGTTTTTGGAAAAAATACATACATTTATATCAAATGCTTTAGCAAAGTCTAAGTAAATAACATCCACTGCCACCCAGACTCTATCCTTCTGCTTTTGATATAGGACTACTGAACATTTGAGATCAGAAAACTTAAATTAAAAAAAGAATATAGATATTGCATTTATACTACATTTTTAGATACTGTATATGCTGAAGAGAATGACAAAATAAAATTATTTGCAGTTATTTTGAAAATATTCTTTGTTCATCAGAATCCACAACAATGGAGACAATAATGATGGACTGGCCAACAACAACAACAACAGGTACATTATCTGCAGCTTTTTGCTGTCCAGTACCTTAAAGTAACATGAATTTATGTGGTTAGCTGAATTGCTTAATCAAATTTTGTGATTAGTTGAATCTAAAGATTTAACCAAATCTCAATCCTGCAAACGGGATTAAAATGATTTACTTTATTGCCAGTGGGAAAGCATTTTTAGGATATTTATCCCTAGCAGTACTGCAGATTTATAGATTTTGTCAAATCTAAAATAAATATGCTTCTAAAAAAATCCCAAATATTTCACAATAGTAATCCCAATTGTGGAAAAAACTCTAATTCAGAATAACCAGGTCCCCAAAATCCTGAATAATAGATCCCATACTTATATGTAGAAAAGATAATATACGCAAACTGAACTTCAATGAATAAACACTAGCACACTTGCTAGGGTCCAAATTACCATAGCAACCATGCACTGATTTGAATAAGAGTCTGAAATATGAATAGGAGAGGCCTGAATAGTAGCACTATCAATACATGTATGGCCTTACAGAGCAGATGTCTTTTTAGATGGGGTCAGTGACCCCTGTTTGAATGTTGGAAAGAGTCAGAAGAAGTCAAATAATTCAAAAACTATTAAAAATAAACCATGAAGGCCAACTGAAAAGTTGCTTAGAATTAACCATTCTATAACATGCTAAAAGTTAACTTAAAGGTGATCCGTCCCTTTAAGATTAGAAAACCTAAATGAAAAAAAGGTTTTTTTTAATAAACAGGCTCCTTAGAGTTGGCAAATACATATTTATTCAATCTGAGATTCAATCCAATTTACAGTGTAATAAGTAGAACCCCCATTTTGCAAGGGACTAGAATAACAACTTGTAAAAAATGTTTTCGTAAAGTCTAAGTACATAACATCCACTGCCACCTCACAGTCTATCCTTCTGCTGTTGCTATAGGGACTACAGAACATTTGAGATCAGAAATCTTAGATTAAAAAAAATACAGATTGTATTTTTGCGGCATTTTTCTCAAACCATGAAGAAAACATGATTTTTAATAAACAGGCTTTTAAGAGATGCCAAATACATTGCAAGATTTTAGTGCAAGAGCTGGGGAATGTATTGCATTTGCCAATTTGAAGGATAATATCCCATATATCCTATAGAACCACACAATTCACCATGCAGTTGCCCCTAGGCAGTGAGCCTTAGCATGTTAGTGAACGTATGGTAGATAGATGCTGAAGAGAATGACAAAGTAAAATGATTTGCAGTAATTAACAAAAATTATCATTGTTCATCAGAGTCCACAACAACGGAGACAACAACAACAGGTACAATAGCTATAGTTTTTAGCTGTCCAGTACCTTCAATTAATGTAAATTTGTGTGATCAGCTGAATCATTTCTCACATGAAATTTTGTGATTGGCTTAATCTAAACATTCAAACAAATCTGAATCTGGCAACACGGATTCATATTTACTGGCAATTTACTTTATTGTATGTGATTTGGCCCCATAGTAGAGTAGATTTGTAGAGGTAGACAAATTTGAAGAAAATATTTTTCAAAAAATCTCAAATATTCACCAGTAGTAATCTCAGTTGTGGAAAAACATTTAATCTGAAAATCCAGGTCCCAAAAATCTGAATAATAGATCCTACATATTTATTTGTAGAAAAGATAAAAAAAAACATATGAACTTCCATGAATAAACATGTAAATAAACTTGTTTTGCATAGACACAGGGGTAGAAAGAGTAGGCAACTGCCTAGGGTGCAAGTTTAGAGGGGGGACACTATTAAAATGAGAAAAAATTGCACTCTTCCTTCCACTATGTGTTTCTGCATAGAGCAATGGGGATGAGAGTGGCTAGTGGAAGTGGCAGTGGCAAAGTCCATGTAGGACAGGGAGTGGGTTTTGTTTTTGTTATCAGAGGACCTGGCATTGGGGGCAAAATTTTGCTGAAGGTGGACTTGGGCGACCAAATGTTATGGCCTACCTCTGCATAGGCATTCCTGTTTCCACACACTGAAAGGAAACAATGGTAGTCTCTGCTTGCAAAAACTGTTTATCATCATACCCCAAGGCTCACCTTTTCATGCAACCCATCCCTTACTATGTTCCATTATGAAATGATGGATTCCGGGACATTACATCTCTCTGATTTGCAGATAATCTGTAAACCACCACAGTGGACAGCAGAGGCAATCAAGTATGTCTGTGTAAAAAAATACATACATTTATATCAAATGATTTAGCAAAGTCTAAGTAGATAACATCCACTGCCACTCAGACTTTATCTTTCTGCTTTTGATATAGGACTATTGAACATTTAAGATCAGAAAACTTAAATTAAAAAAAGAATATATATATTGCATTTATGCTACATTTTTAGATTCTGTATATGCTGAAGAGAATGACAAAATAAAATGATTTGCAGTCATTTAAAAATATAATCTTTATTCATCAGAATCCACAACAACGGAGACAACAATGATGGACTGGCCAACAACAACAACAGGTACATTATCTGCAGCTTTCAGCTGTCCAGTACCTTAAAGTGACAAGAATTTGTGTGATTAGCTGAATTGCTTAATCAAATTTTGTGATTAGTTGGATCTAAAGATTCAACCAAACCTGAATCCTGCAAAAGGGATTGAAATTTACTGGTGATTTACTTTATTACCAGTGGGAAAATATTTTTTCCAAAAAAAAAAGTTTGCTGAGGGTGGACTTGGGCGGCCAAATGTTATGGCCTACCGCTGCATAGGCATTCCTGTTTCCACACACTCTGAAAGGAAACTATGGTAGTCTGTGCTTGCAGAAACTGTTTTCCATCACCCCCCACGTTATGGATTCTGGGACATTACATCCCACTGATATACAGATAATCTGAACACCACCACTATGGACAGCAGAATGAATAAAGTATGTCTGTGTAAAAAACTACGTACATTTATATCAAATGCTTTAGCAAAGTCTAAGTAAATAACATCCACTGCAACCCCAGACTCTATCCTTCTGCTTTTAATATAGGACTACTGAACATTTGAGATCAGAAAACTTACATTTAAAAAAGAATATAGATATTGCATTTATGCTACATTTTTAGATGCTGTATATGCTGAAGAGAATGACAAAATAAAATTATTTGCAGTCATTTTAAAAATATTCTTTGTTCATCAGAATCCACAACAACAGAGACAACAATGATGGACTGGCCAACAACAACAACAGGTACATTATCTGCAGCTTTCAGCTGTCCAGTAGCTTAAAGTGACAAGAATTTGTGTTATTAGCTGAATTGCTTAATCAAATTTTGTGATTAGTTGAATCTAAAGTTTTAACCAAACCTGAATCCTGCAAAAGGGATTGAAATTTACTGGTGATTTACTTTATTACCAGTGGGAAAGTATTTTTTCCAAAAAAAAAAGGTTTGCTGAGGGTGGACTTGGGCAGCCAAATGTTATGGCCTACCGCTGCATAGACATTCCTGTTTCCACACACTCTGAAAGGAAACTATGGTAGTCTGTGCTTGCAGAAACTGTTTTCCATCACCCCCAAGTTATGGATTCTGGAACATTACATCCCACTGATTTGCAGATAATCTGTACACCACCACTATGGACAGCAGAATGAATCAAGTATGTCTGTGTAAAAAATACATACATTTACAGTATATCAAATACTTAAGCAAAGTCTAAGTAGATAACATCCACTGCCACCCAGACTCTATCCTTCTGCTTTTGATATAGGACTACTGAACATTTGAGATCAGAAAACTTAAATTAAAAAAAGAATATAGATATTGCATTTATGCTACATTTTTAGATACTGTATATGCTGAAGAGAATGACAAAATAAAATGATTTGCAGTCATTTAAAAAATAATTTTTGTTCATCAGAATCCACAACAATGGAGACAACAATGATGGACTGGCCAACAACAACAACAGGTACATTATCTGCAGCTTTCAGCTGTCCAGTACCTTAAAGTAGTATGAATTTGTGTGGTTAGCTGAATTGCTTAATCAAATTTTGTGATTAGTTGAATCTGAAGATTTAACCAAATCTGAATCCTGCAAATGGGATTAAAATGTTCAGATGATTTACTTTATTGCCAGTGGGAAAGCATTTTTAGGATATTTATCCCTAGCAGTACTGCAGATTTATAGATGGTGTCAAATCAAAAATAAATATGCTTCTAAAAAATCCCAAATATTTCACAATAGTAATCCCAATTGTGGAAAAAACTCTAATTCAGAATGACCAGGTCCCCAAAATCCTGAATAATAGATCCCATATTTATATGTAAAAAAGATAATATACGCAAACTGAACTTCAATGAATAAACACTAGCACACTTGCTAGGGTCCAAATTACCATAGCAACCATGCAGTGATTTGAATAAGAGTCTGGAATATGAATAGGAGAGGGCCTGGATAGTAGCACTTTCAATACATGTATGGCCTTACAGAGCAGATGTCTTTTTAGATGGGGTCAGTGACCCCTGTTTGAAAGTTGGAAAGAGTCAGAAGAAGTCAAATAATTCAAAAACTATTAAAAATAAACCATGAAGGCCAACTGAAAAGTTGCTTAGAATTGGCCATTCTATAACATGCTAAAAGTAAACTTAAAGGTGATCCGTCCCTTTAAGATTAGAAAACCTAAATGAAAAAAAGGTTTTCTTTAATAAACAGGCTCCTTAGAGTTGGCAAATACATATTTATTCAATCCAAGATTCAATCCAATTTACAGTGTAATAAGTAGAATCCCCATTTTGCAAGGGACTAGAATAACAACTTGTAAAAAATGTTTTCGTATAGTCTAAGTACATCCACTGCCACCTCACAGTCTATCCTTCTGCTTTTGCTATAGGACTACAGAACATTTGAGATCAGAAATCTTAGATTAAAAAAATACAGATTGTATTTTTGCTGTAGTTTTCTCAAACCATGAAGAAAACATGATTTTTAATAAACAGGCTTTTAAGAGATGCCAAATACATTGCAAGATTTTAGTGCAAGAGCTGGACAATGTATTGCATTAGCCAATTTGAAGGATAATATCTCATATATCCTATAGAACCACACAATTCATCATGCAGTTGCCCCTAGGCAGTGAGCCTTAGCATGTTAGTGAATGTATGGTAGATAGATGCTGAAGAGAATGACAAAGTAAAATGATTTGCAGTAATTAACAAAAATTATCTTTGTTCATCAGAGTCCACAACAACAGAGACAACAACAACAGGTACAATATCTATCGTTTTTAGCTGTCCAGTACCTTCAATTAACGTAAATTTGTGTGATCAGCTGAATCATTTCTCACATGAAATTTTGTGATTTGCTTAATCTAAACATTCAAACAAATCTGAATCTGGCAACAAGGATTCATATTTACTGGCAATTTACTTTATTGAATGCGATTTGGCCCCACAGTAGAGTAGATTTGTAGAGGTAGACAAATTTGAAGAAAATAATTTTCAAAAAATCTCAAATATTCACCAGTAGTAATCTCAGTTGTGGAAAAACATTTAATCTGAAAATCCAGGTCCCAAAAATCTGAATAATAGATCCTACATATTTATTTGTAGAAAAGATAAAAAAAAAAAAATATGAACTTCCATGAATAAACATGTAAATAAACTTGTTTTGCATAGACACAGGGGTAGAAAGAGTAGGCAACTGCCTAGGGTGCAAGTTTAGAGGGGGGACACTATTAAAATGAGACAAAATTGCACTCTTCCTTCCACTATGTGTTTCTGCATAGAGCAATGGGGATGGGAGTGGCTAGTGGAAGTGGCAGTGGCAAAGTCCATGTAGGAGAGGGAGTGCGTTTTGTTTTTGTTATCAGAGAACCTGGCATTGGGGGCAAAATTTTGCTGAAGGCGGACTTGGGCGACCAAATGTTATGGCCTACCTCTGCATAGGCATTCCTGTTTCCACACACTGAAAGGATACCATGGTAGTCTGTGCTTGCAGAAACTGTTTTCCATCATACCCCAAGGCTCACCTTTTCATGCAACCCATCCCTTACTTTGTTCCATTATGAAATGATGGATTCTGGGACATTACATCTCTCTGATTTACAGATAATCTGTAAACCACCACAGTGGACAGCAGAGGCAATCACGTATGTCTTTGTAAAAAATACATATATTTATTTCAAATGATTTAGCAAAGTCTAAGTAGATAACATCCACTGCCACCCAAACTCTATCCTTCTGCTTTTGATATAGGACTATTGAACATTTAAGATCAGAAAACTTTAATTAAAAAAAGAATATAGATATTGCATTTATGCTACATTTTTAGATACTGTATATGCTGAAGAGAATGACAAAATAAAATGTTTTGCAGTCATTTAAAAAATAATCTTTGTTCATCAGAATCCACAACAACGGAGACAACAATGATGGACTGGCCTACAACAACAACAGGTACAATATCTATAGTTTTTAGCTGTCCAGTACCTTAAATTAACGTAAATTTGTGTGATCAGCTGAATCATATCTCACGTGAAATTTTGTGATTGGCTTAATCTAAACATTCAAACAAATCTGAATCCTGCAACAAGGATTCATATTTACTGGCAATTTACTTTATTGTATGCGATTTGGCCCCACAGTAGAGTAGATTTGTAGAGGTAGACAAATTTGAAGAAAATATTTCTCAAAAAATCTCAAATATTCACCAGTAGTAATCTCCGTTGTTGAAAAACATTTAATTTGAAAATCCAGGTCCCAAAAAATCTGAATAATAGATACTATATTTACATGTAGAAAAAAAAAAAATATGAACTTCCATGTATAAATAATGTAAATAAACTTGTTTTGCATAGTGCATGTAGGAGAGGGAGTGGGTTTTGTTTCTGTTGACAGAGGATCTGGCATTGGGGGCAAAAGTTTGCTGAGGGTGGACTTGGGTGACCGAATGTTACGGCCTACCTCTGCATAGACATTCCTGTTTCCACACACTGAAAGGAAACAATGGTAGTCTGTGTTTGCGGAAACTGTTTTCCATCATCCCCCAAGGCTCACCTTTTAATGCAACCCATCCCTTACTATGTTGGAAATGATGGATTCTGGGACATTACATCTCTCTGATTTGCAGAGAATCTGTAAACCACCACGGTGGACAGCAGAGGGAATCAAGTATGTCTTTGTAAAAAATACATACATTTATATCAAATGCTTTAGCAAAGTCTAAGTAGATAACATCCACTGCAACCCCAGACTCTATCCTTCTGCTTTTGATATAGGACTACTGAACATTTAAGATCAGAAAACTTAAATTAAAAAAATAGAGGTTGAATTTATGCTACATTTTAAGATTCTGTATATGCTGAAGAGAATGACAAAATAAAATGATTTGCAGTCACTTAAAAATATAATCTTTGTTCATCAGAATCTACAACGGAGACAACAATGATGGACTGGCCAACAACAACAACAACAGGTACATTATCTGCAGCTTTCAGCTGTCCAGTACCTTAAAGTGACAAGAATTTGTGTGATTAGCTGAATTGCTTAATCAAATGTTTAATGAAATGTTGTGATTAGTTGAATCTAAAGATTCAACCGAATCTGAATCCGGCAAAAGGGATAGAAATGTACTGGTGATTTACTTTATTGCCAGTGGGAAAGTATTTTTAGGAGATTTGTCCCCAGCAGTATTGTATTGCAGATTTATAGAGGGCATCAAATCTAAAATAAATATGCTTCTAAAAAAATCCCAACTATTTCACAATAGTAATCCCAATTGTGGAAAAAAACTCTAATTCAGAATATCTAGGTCCCAAAAATCCGAAATTATAGATCCCATACTTATATGTAGAAAAGATAATAAACGCAATCTAAACTTCAATGAAAAAACATACACTTTTTTGTTTTACATAGACATTCTTGATTTCACATACTGAACGGAAGCCATGGTAGCCTGTGTTACAGAAACCATTTCCCACCACCCCCAAGGTTCACCTTTTCATGTAACCCATCCCTTGCCTTGTTCCATTGTGAACTGGGATTTCAATCCATCAGTTCACAATAGAACAAGATGAGGAAGGGTTTGCATGAAACTGTGAGCATAAGGAAAGGGGTGATTCTTACTAGTAACTTGGCTTTCTGTGGAATCAGGTATGTCTTTGTAAAAAATACATACTATAAACAATAACATCCACTGCCACCCCAAACTATCATTCTGCTTTTGATATAGGACTACTGAATATTTAAAGGGGTTGTTCACCTTTAAATTAACATGTAGTGTTGCAGAGTGTTACATTCTGTTATAATTTGCAATTGGGTTTTAATTGTTTATTATTTGTGGTTTTTGAGTTATTTAGCTTTTTATTCAATAGCTCTCAAGTTTGCAATTTTGATAATCTGGTTGCTAGGGTCCAAATTACCCTAGCAACCATGCACTGATTTGAATAAGAGTCTGGAATATGAATAGTAGAGGGCCTGAATAGAAAAATGAGTAATAAAAAGTAGCACTACCAATACATGTATGGCCTTACAGAGCATATCTCTTTTTAGATGGGGTCAGTGACCCCCTGTTTGAAAGTTGGAAAGAGTCTAAGAAGAAAATAATTCAAAAACTATTAAAAATAAACCATGAAGGCCAATTGAAAAGTTGCTTAGAATTGGCCATTCTATAACATACTAAAAGTTAACTTAAAGGTGATCCGTCCCTTTAAGATCAGAAAACCTAAATGATAAAAAAATGTTTTCATTAGAAAGTTTTTTTTTTAATATACAGGCTCCTTAGAGTTTGCAAATACATATTTATTCAATCCAAGATTCAATCCAATTTACAGTGTAATAAGTAGAACCCCCCATTTTGCAAGGGACTAGAATAACAACTTGTAAAAAATGTTTTAGTAAAGTCTAAGTAGATGAAATCCACTACCACCTCATAGTCTATAATTCTGCTTTTGCTATAGGACTACAGAACATTTGAGATCAGAATTCTTAGATTAAAAAAATACAGATTGTATTTTTGCTGCATTTTTCTCAAACCATGAAGAAAAAATGATTTTTAATAAACAGGCTTTTAAGAGATGCCAAATACATTGCAAGATTTTAGTGCAAGAGCTGGAGAATGTATTGCATTAGCCAATTTGAAGGATAATATCCCATATATCCTATAGAACCACACAATTCACCATGCAGTTGCCTCTAGGCAGTGAGCCTTAGCATGTTAGTGAACGTATGGTAGATAGATGCTGAAGAGAAAGTAAAATGATTTGCAGTAATTAACAAAAATTATCTTTGTTTATCAGAGTCCACAACAACGGAGACAACAACAACAGGTACAATATCTATAGTTTTTAGCTGCCCAGTACCTAGGGATGTAGCGAACTGTTCGCCGGCGAACTAGTTCGCGCGAACTTCGACTGTTCGCGTCCGCCGAATGTTCGCGAACGTCGCGCGACGTTCGCCAATTGGTGTTCGCGTTCGATTCGAAGTAAAATTTCGTTCGACCATTCGACCATTCGACCGCTCGATCGCTAAAATCGAATGATTTCCATTCGTTCGAACGATTATAAGCATTCGATTGAATTAAAATCATTCGATCGAATAGCTTCAATCGTTCGATTCGAACGAAAATCCTTCGATCGTACGAATAAAATCCTTCGATCGTTCGATCGAACGATTTTATCGAGCGTTCGAAGTTCGCGAACTGTTCGCGAACTGTTCGCTTTTTTGCCGGTGTTCGCGAACGGCGTTCGCGAACACATTAACGGCAGTTCGCTACATCCCTACCAGTACCTTAAATTAACGTAAATTTGTGTGATCAGCTGAATCATTTCTCACATGAAATTTTGTGATTGGCTTAATCTAAACATTTAAACAAATCTGAATCCTGCAACAAGGATTCATATTTACTGTCAATTTACTTTATTGTATGCGATTTGGCCCCACAGTAGAGTAGATTTGTAGAGGTAGACAAAATTGAAGAAAATATTTTTCAAAAAATCTTAAATATTCACCAGTAGTAATCTCAGTTGTGGAAAAACATTTCATCTGAAAATCCAGGTCCCAAAAATCTGAATAATAGATCCTACATATTTATATGTAGAAAAGATAAAATATAACATATGAACTTCCATGAATAAACATGTAAATAAACTTGTTTTGCATAGACACAGGGGTAGAAAGAGTAGGCAACTGCCTAGGGTGCAAGTTTAGAGGGGGGGCACTATTAAAATGAGAAAAAATTGCACTCTTTCTTCCACTATGTGTTTCTGCATAGAGCAATGGGGATGAGAGTCGCTAGTGCAAGTGGCAGTGGCAAAGTCCATGTAGGACAGGGAGTGGGTTTTTGTTATCAGAGGACCTGGCATTGGGGGCAAAAGTTTGCTGAGGGCGGACTTGGGCGACCAAATGTTATGGCCTACCTCTGCATAGGCATTCCTGTTTCCACACACTGAAACAATGGTAGTCTGTGCTTGCAGAAACTGTTTTCCATCATACCCCAAGGCTCACCTTTTCATGCAACCCATCCCTTACTATGTTCCATTATGAAATGATGGATTCTGGGACATTACATCTGTGGACAGCAGAGGGAATCAAGTATGTCTTTTTAAAAAATACATACATTTATATCAAATGCTTTAGCAAAGTCTAAGTAGATAACATCCACTGCCACCCAGACTCTATCCTTCTGCTTTTGATATAGGACTATTGAACATTTGAGATCAGAAAACTTAAATTAAAAAAAGAATATAGATATTGCATTTATGCTACATTTTTAGATACTGTATATACTGAAGAGAATGACAAAATAAAATGATTTGCATTCATTTAAAAAATAATTTTTGTTCATCAGAATCCACAACAACGGAGACAACAATGATGGACTGGCCAACAACAACAACAGGTACATTATCTGCAGCTTTCAGCTGTCCAGTACCTTAAAGTGACAAGAATTTGTGTTATTAGCTGAATTGCTTAATCAAATCTTGTGATTAGTTGAATCTAAAGATTCAACCAAACCTGAATCCTGCAAAAGGGATTGAAATTTACTGGTGATTTACTTTATTACCAGTGGGAAAGTATTTTTTCCAAAAAAAAAAAGTTTGCTGAAGGTGGACTTGGGCGGCCAAATGTTATGGCCTACATAGGCATAGACATTCCTGTTTCCACACACTGAAAGGAAACTATGGTAGTCTGTGCTTGCAGAAACTGTTTTCCATCATCCCCCAAGGCTCACCTTTTCATGCAACCCATCCCTTACTATGTTGGAAATGATGGATTCTGGGACATTACATCTCTCTGATTTGCAGAGAATCTGTAAACCACCACAGTGGACAGCAGAGGGAATCAAGTATGTCTTTGTAAAAAATAAATACATTTATATCAAATGCTTTAGCAAAGTCTAAGTAAATAACATCCACTGCAACCCAGACTGTATCCTTCTGCTTTTGATATAGGACTATTGAACATTTAAGATCAGAAAACTTAAATTAAAAAAATAGAGGTTGCATTTATACTACATTTTTAGATTCTGTATATGCTAAAGAGAATGACAAAATAAAATGATTTGCAGTCACTTAAAAATATAATCTTTGTTCAGCAGAATCCACTACCACGGAGACAACAATGATGGACTGGCCAACAACAACAACAGGTACATTATCTGCAGCTTTCAGCTGTCCAGTACCTTAAAGTGACAAGAATTTGTTTGATTAGCTGAATTGCTTAATCAAATGTTTAATGAAATGTTGTGATTAGTTGAATCTAAAGATTCAACCAAATCTGAATCCGGCAAAAGGGATAGAAATCTACTGGTGATTTACTTTATTGCCAGTGGGAAAGTATTTTTAGGAGATTTGTCCCCAGCAGTATTTTATTGCAGATTTATAGAGGGAGACAAATCTAAAATAAATATGCTTCTAAAAAAATCCCAACTATTTCACAATAGTAATCCCAATTGTGGAAAAAACTCTAATTCAGAATATCTAGGTCCCAAAAATCCGAAATTATAGATCCCATACTTATATGTAGAAAAGACAATAAACACAATCTAAACTTCAATGAATAAACATACAGCTTTAAGAAGGAGTTGGATGGCTTTTTAGCAAGCAAGGGAATACAGGGTTATGGGAAATAGCTCATAGTCCAAGTTGATCCAGGGACTAGTCCGATTGCCATTTTGGAGTCAGGAAGGAATTTTTCCCCCTCTAAGGCAAATTGGAGAGGCTTCAGATGGGTTTTTTGCCTTCCTCTGGATCAACTGGCAGATAGGTAGTTAATAAAAAAAAAAAAGTAGAACTCGATGGACATGTGTCTTTTTTCAACCTTACTTACTATGTTACTATGTTACACTTTTTTGTTTTACATAGACATTCTTGATTCCACACACTAAACGGAAGCCATGGTAGCCTGTGCTTGCAGAAACCATTTCCCACCATTTCCCACCACCCCCAAGGTTCACCTTTTCATGTAACCCATCCCTTGCCTTGTTCCATTGTGAACTGGGATTTCATGTCCCAGAATCCATCAGTTCACAATAGAACAAGATGAGGAAGGGTTTGCATGATACTGTGAGCATAAGGAAAGGGGTGATTCTTACTAGTAACTTGGCTTTCTGTGGAAAGAAAATAATTCAAAAACTATTAAAAATAAACCATGAAGGGCATTTTGAAAAGTTGCTTAGATTTGGCCATTCTATAACATACTAAAAGTTAACTTAAAGGTGATCCGTCCATTTAAGATCAGAAAACCTAAATGAAAAAAAATGTTTTTTATAATAAACAAGCTCCTTAAAGTTGGCAAATACATATTTATTTAATCCAAGATGCAATCCAATTTACAGTGTAATAAGTAGAACCCCCATTTCACAAGGGACTAGAATAACAACTTGTAAAAAATGTTTTAGTAAAGTCTAAGTAGATAACATCCACTGCCACCTCACAGTCTATCCTTCTGCTTTTGCTATAGGACAGAACATTTGAGATCTGAAATCTTAGATTAAAAAAATACAGATTGTATTTTTGCTACATTTTTCTCAAACCATGAAGAAAACATGATTTTTAATAAACAGGCTTTTAAGAGATGCCAACTACATTGCAAGATTTTAGTGCAAGAGCTGGAGAATGTATAATAATATCCCATATATCCTATAGAACCACACAATTCACCATGCAGTTGCCCCTAGGCAGTGAGCCTTAGCATGTTAGTGAACGTATGGTAGATAGATGCTGAAGAGAATGACAAAGTAAAATGATTTGCAGTAATTAACAAAAATGATCTTTGTTCATCAGAGTCCACAACAACGGAGACAACAACAACAGGTACAATATCTATCGTTTTTAGCTGTCCAGTACCTTAAATTAACGTAAATTTGTGTGATCAGCTGAATAATTTCTCACATGAAATTTTGTGATTGGCTTAATCTAAACATTCAAACAAATCTGAATCCTGCAACAAGGATTCATATTTACTGGCAATTTACTTTATTGTATGCGATTTGGCCCCACAGAAGAGTAGATTTGTAGAGGTAGACAAATTTGAAGAAAATATTTTTCAAAAAATCTCAAATATTCACCAGTAGTATTCTCAGTTGTGGAAAAACATTTAATCTGAAAATCCAGGTTTATATCAAATGATTTAGCAAAGTCTAAGTAGATAACATCCACTACCACCCAGACTCTATCCTTCTGCTTTTGATATAGGACTATTGAACATTTGAGATCAGAAAACTTAAATTAAAAAAAGAATATAGATATTGCATTTATGCTACATTTTTAGATACTGTATATGCTGAAGAGAATGACAAAATAAAATGATTTGCATTCATTTAAAAAATAATTTTTGTTCATCAGAATCCACAACAACGGAGACAACAATGATGGACTGGCCAACAACAACAACAACAGGTACATTATCTGCAGCTTTCAGCTGTCCAGTATCTTAAAGTGACAAGAATTTGTGTTATTAGCTGAATTGCTTAATCAAATTTTGTGATTAGTTGAATCTAAAGATTCAACCAAACCTGAATCCTGCAAAAGGGATTGAAATTTACTGGTGATTTACTTTATTACCAGTGGGAAAATATTTTTTCCAAAAAAAAAGTTTGCTGAGGGTGGACTTGGGCGGCCAAATGTTATGGCCTACCGCTGCATAGACATTCCTGTTTCCACACACTCTGAAAGGAAACTATGGTAGTCTGTGCTTGCAGAAACTGTTTTCCATCACCCCCCACGTTATGGATTCTGGGACATTACATCCCACTGATATACAGATAATCTGTACACCACCACTATGGACAGCAGAATGAATCAAGTATGTCTGTGTAAAAAACTACGTACATTTATATCAAATGCTTTAGCAAAGTCTAAGTAAATAACATCCACTGCAACTCCAGACTCTATCCTTCTGCTTTTGATATAGGACTACTGAACATTTGAGATCAGAAAACTTAAATTTAAAAAAGAATATAGATATTGCATTTATGCTACATTTTTAGATGCTGTATAAGCTGAAGAGAATGACAATTTAAAAATATTCTTTGTTCATCAGAATCCACAACAACAGAGACAACAATGATGGACTGGCCAACAACAACAACAGGTACATTATCTGCAGCTTTCAGCTGTCCAGTACCTTAAAGTGACAAGAATTTGTGTGATTAGCTGAATTGCTTAATCAAATTTTGTGGTTAGTTGAATCTAAAGTTTTAACCAAACCTGAATCCTGCAAAAGGGATTGAAATTTACTGGTGATTTACTTTATTACCAGTGGGAAAGTATTTTTTCCAAAAAAAAAGTTTGCTGAGGGTGGACTTGGGCAGCCAAATGTTATGGCCTACCGCTGCATAGACATTCCTGTTTCCACACACTCTGAAAGGAAACTATGGTAGTCTGTGCTTGCAGAAACTCTTTTCCATCACCCCCCACGTTATGTATTCTGGAACATTACATCCCATTGATTTGCAGATAATCTGTACACCACCACTATGGACAGCAGAATGAATCAAGTATGTCTGTGTAAAAAATACATACATTTATATCAAATACTTTAGCAAAGTCTAAGTAGATAACATCCACTGCCACCCAGACTCTATCCTTCTGCTTTTGATATAGGACTACTGAACATTTGAGATCAGAAAACTTAAATTAAAAAAAGAATATAGATATTGCATTTATGCTACATTTTAGATACTGTATATGCTGAAGAGAATGACAAAATAAAATGATTTGCAGTCATTTAAAAAATAATTTTTGTTTATCAGAATCCACAACAATGGAGACAACAATGATGGACTGGCCAACAACAACAACAACAGGTACATTATCTGTAGCTTTCAGCTGTCCAGTACCTTAAAGTAATATGAATTTGTGTGGTTAGCTGAATTGCTTAATCAAATTTTGTGATTAGTTGAATCTGAAGATTTAACCAAATCTGAATCCTGCAAACGGGATTAAAATTTACAGATGATTTACTTTATTGCCAGTGGGAAAGCATTTTTAGGATATTTATCCCTAGCAGTATTGCAGATTTATAGTTGGTGTCAAATCTAAAATAAATATGCTTCTAAAAAAATCCCAAATATTTCACAATAGTAATCCCAATTGTGGAAAAAACTCTAATTCAGAATAACCAGGTCCCCAAAATCCTGAATAATAGATCCCATACTTATATGTAGAAAAGATAATATACACAAACTGAACTACAATGAATAAACATACAGTTTTTTTGTTTTACATAGACATTCTTGTTTCTACACACTAAAAGTAAACCATGGTAGCCTGTGCTTACAGAAACCATTTCCCACCACCACCAAGGCTCACCTTTCCATGCAACCCATCCATCGCCTTGTTCCATTGTGAACCGGGGCTTCATGTCCCAGAATCCATCAGTTCACAATTGAACAAGACAAGGAAGGGTTTGCATGAAACTTTGAGCGTAAGGGGAGGGTTGATTCTTACCAGTAACAATGGCTTTCTGTGGAATCAGGTATGTCTTTGTAAAAAATACAAACATTTGTAATATCCACTGCAACCACAAACTAGCATTCTGCTTTTGATATAAGACTATTGAACATTTAAAGGGGTTGTTCATTTTTTTGGTTTTACACAGAAATATCTCTGCAATCTGATTGCAGAGACTCTTTCTTCTCCCCACCCCACCTAAGGCTCACACAGTGTTCCAATCCCTCCCTCACCTACTTCCATTGCTCCATTGTGAAGTCTATACGTATAAAAAGCTAATAAAAGCCATTTGAACTTCCATGAATAAAATATATATTTTTTTGTTTTACATAGACTTATCTGATTCCACACACTGAATGGAAATCATGGTAGCCTGTGCATGCAGAAACCATTTTCTGCCACCCACCAAGGCTCACCTTTTCATGCAACCCATCCCTAGCCTTTTTTCATTGTGACTGGGACTTTACATCCCCCTTCTTTCCAGAGAATTTGTGCACCACCACTATGCAAAGCTGAGGGACTTAAAGGGATACTGTCATGGGAAAAAAAATGTTTTTCAAAATGAATCAGTTAATAGTGCTGCTCCAGCAGAATTCTGCACTGAAATCTCTTTCTCAAAAGAGCAAACAGATTTTTTTATATTCAATTTTGAAATCTGACATGGGGCTAGCCATTTTGTCAATTTCCCAGCTGCCCCTGGTCATGTGACTTGTGCTCTGATAAACTTCAATCACTCTTTACTCTTCACTCTTTAATGGGAAGGTAACCAGATAACAGCTCCCTAACACAAGATAACAGCTGCCTGGTAGATCTAAGAACAACACTTAATAGTAAAAACCCATGTCCCACTGAGACACATTCAGTTACATTGAGAAGGAAAAACTGCAGCCTGCCAGAAAGCATTTCTCTCCTAAAGTGCAGGCACAAGTCACATGACCAGGGGCAGCTGGGAAATTGACAAAATGTCTAGCCCCATGTCAGATTTCAAAATTGAATTTAAAAAAATATGTTTGCTCTTTTGAGAAATGGATTTCAGTGCAGAATTCTGCTGGAGCAGCACTATTAACTGATTCATTTTGAATCCCAGTTGTGGAAAAACCTTTAATCTTGAAAATCCAGGTCCCAAAAATCCGAATAATAGATCCCATACCTATATGTAGAAAAGATAATAAACCCCTCTGAACTTCCATGAATAAACATACATTTTTTTGTTTTGCATAGACACAGGGCAAGAACAAGGGGTTGGACTGGTAGGCAACTGCCTATGGTGCAAGTTAAGGGAAACAGAGAAAAAATGTCACTCTTCCTTCTACTGTGTGCTTCTGCACAGATCAATGAGGAAGGGAGTGGTTAGTGCAAGTAGCTTTTTTGTTTTACACAGACATTCCTGATTCCACACACTGAAAGAAAACCATGGTCGTCTGTGCTTGCAGAAACCATTTCCCACTACCCCCAAGGCTCACTTTTTCATACAACCCATCCCCTGCCTTGTTCCATTGTGAACTGGGACTGCATGTCCCAGAATCCATCAGTTCACAATGGAACAAGGTGAGGAAGGGTTTGCATGAACTGTGAGAGAAAGGGGAGGATTGGTTCTTACCAGTAACATGGCTTTCTGTGGAATCAGGTATGTCTTTGTAAAAAATACATACATTTGTAGCAAATGCTTTAGCAAAGTCTAAGAAGATAAAATCCACTGCCACTCCAGACTCTATCATTCTGCTTTTGATATAGGACTATTGAACATATAAAGTGGTTCATCTTTAGATTAACTTGTATTATGATGCAGAGAGTGATATTCTGACACAATTTGCAATTGGTTTTCATTTTTTATTATCTGTGGTTTTTGATTTATTTAGCTTTTTATTCAGCAGCTCTCCAGATTGAAATTTTGCTAATCTGGTTGTTAGGGTCCAAATTACCCTAGCAACCATGCATTGATTTGAATAAGAGTCTGGAATATGAATAGGAGAAGCCTGAACAGACAGATAAGTAATAAAAAGCAATAACAAGAGCATTTGTCTTTTTAGATGGGGTCAGTGAACCCTGTTTGAAAGTTGGAAAGAGTTAGAAGAAGTCAAATAATTCAAAAACTATTAAAAATAAACCATGAAGGCCAATTGAAAAGTTGCGGAGAATTGGCCATTCTATAACATACTAAAAGTTAATTGATCCATACCTTTAAGATCAGAAAACCTAAATGAAAATTTTTATTAAAAAGTTTTTTTTAATAAACATTGCAAGATTTTAGTGTAAGAGCTGGGGAATGTATTAAAAGTTAACTTAAAGGTAATCAGTCCCTTTAAAATCAGAAAACCTAAATGAAATAAAAAAAGTTATTAAAAAGCAATTTTTTAATAAACAGGCTCCTTAGAGTATATATATATTTATTCAATCCAAGATTCAATCCAATTTGCAGTGTTATAAGTAGAACCCCCATTTTACATGGGACTGGAATAAAAACATGTAAAATCAGGGAAATTTATTATGCATAATATATACATGGGACCGCAAAAAAGTGAGGGAAAAAAAATCAGGTGATGTAAAATTGAGGTTTTCCATAAACCTGCTCTCTCCCTCTCACCCACACAATTATTATATCATACAGTTGCACCTAGGCAATTAGCATGTTTCTGAAAGCTGATGAAAATAACAAAAACATAAAAAATGATTTTCATAAATTTATTTAAAAAAATCTTTTTTAAGCAGAAACCACAACAATGGAGACAGCGACAACAAGGACGACCTGGCCAATACCGACAACACTCTGGCCTACATCAACAACAACGACACCAACAACGGTCTGGCCTACATCAACAACATCAACAACACCAACAACAGTCAGGCCTACATCAACAACAACTACACCAACAACAGTCAGGCCTACATCAACAACATCAACAACACCAACAACGGTCTGGCCTACATCAACAACACCAACAACAGTCAGGCCTACATCAACAACATCAACAACACCAACAACAGACAGGCCTACATCAACATCAACAACACCAACAACGGTCTGGCCTACATCAACAGGTACAATATCTGTAGGTTTTAACAGCTTAGTACATAAAGTTACATGCATTTTAGTGATCAGCTGAATCTGCAAAAAGGGTTAGGATTTTTAGAAGGCGCTGAACCTTACTGATACAAACGACTGAATGTGATGTATGTCTGGTAACCCATCATAAATGCGACTTTTCAAGTCCTTTAACAATTCTTACTCTCAAGCACAGATGAGAGGTTGAATAAGTTAGTTCCTGTTAACTTGAATTTCATTAAATTCAGCAATGCTCATTTATTTTCAAGATGGGTAAGGTGTTAGAGCTCAGTGTTGCATACCAATGGAATTGTCAGGGCCCGAAGGCACAACTTGCAGTGCGGACAAAGGAGGAAGCAAAGTATAAATAACACAGTTCTTGGTACAAAGGGCTTAGGCAGAAGAGTCGTCAATCCAGGCAAGGGTCAATTCAGGCTGCAAGGTTTCAAGGTCAATATTCAGGTAAAGGTCGAAGATCAGGAATTCAGTAAATAATCACACCCAGGAACACTAAGTAGTAGAACCTATAATCGGGCAATGATACAGGCCTCTGGCATCCTTTTATAGTAAACTTTTCACACCAAAACGTGCGCGATGATGTCACACGTCACGCACTGACGTTGCACGGTGACTCTGGCGTCATAACGCTGCGCAGGAATGGTGCGCTGGTGTCAGGTTATGGAAAAAATAATGGCTACCCTTTAGGTAGATTGAAAACATTGGAGACACCAGCATTAACAGTTACCAAAAATGATAATTTCTTAATTTATTTAACAGCAACGCCTACAACAACTTCAGCAAACAAAACTACAACAGGGCCATGGATTACAGTTACTCCTCCTTGTAAGTATATCCTCATATAGACCACCATTATCCCACAGTTACAACTGCTTTTATATACAATACCCAAATATTCCCTATAATTGGATCCATTAGTTGTGAGTGAACTTTTAATTTATTTCACTTATGAATTGGTCACAATGAGCCTCTGTAGTTGAGTTGAACCTCATTGGAGACCAGGGGAATCCCACAAATCTAAAATATTTCCAAAACAGAAACCGTCTATAGCTCAAGTCAAACAATAAATATTCCATATTGTTTAGGTAATGAGTGACCATATACTGAAATTTATACCAAATATTTATTAAAGCATCTGTAACACATTCCCACCCATTATTAATCGTTGCACGTCTGTTCCATGTGATGCAAGAGCTGTAACTGCTGAATGATTGGCTGTAGTTGAGTGACAGTTAAGTGACTGCCGGTTTGTGTTTCTGTGATACCTTTGGCTGGTGTGGGAAGTTACCAATTCAGAGAAACTAAGAACCAACAAAGCCTGCCTCTATTTTGTTCGAAGTGGGGAGAAATTGACAAATCAGAAGAAGATGAAGAATGCGCCGTCTACAATGAAGCATCTTTAATTCAGTTTAGCGTGTGCTCCACTAGTTATGTCGCCAAAGAGAAAACCTACAGATGATATAAAATCCCCCAGGCCCTATTAAAACTATAGAAGGTTATAGATATAAAAATAGAGTAAATGTCATTGTAAAACAAACATTTTACTAAAGTGCGTTCGACAGCCTCACCGTTAAAACCACAGTATTATAAAAAGATGTAGGTTTTTGGAAAGTGAACCAAAAGGAGTAATCCTTAAAATGGGAATTATTTTCCATTTTCCATAATTATTCTACTGTATAACCACTGAAGGGACCGTATTAAAATGTTCCCCCAAATGCAAATGCTCTTGAATAAAGTTACTTCACAGAACAAACAAAAAGCACTTAAGCTTCAGTGGGGGGCCTTGCTCTTTATAAAATTACTTTTTATAAGTTTTTATTACTTAATATGACACCTAGATCTAAGCATCGGTTTTTTGCACGTCGTATCGTCGGGAACAGTTAATTAGGTTATTTATAATGGGTGACCCTTTGCTAGTGCAAAGTCACTAAAGAGTCCAAAAGTTGAAGACAACTGGATAAATATGTAACGCAAGTATTTTTGGAACCTCTTACAATGTTCTCTAATTTAAAACGAGACTGAACAATAGTAAGACACTATTACACATGTATCTGCGTGCCAACCTGTATAAAAACAAAAAAGAGTTCAAGTTGGAATGTGATGTAAATTTTTTTGTGCACTTGTCCAGTATAAGTATAAGGGTAGGGGTCACCATTGGGTCTAAAGCCTTAAGCACCCCTGAATAAATGGGTAAGTATATATTTCACAATTGTTTGCATTGTCTTTTAGCGCCATGCTATATAAGTTAAAAATTAATGGAACATGTTTATCACAACTCCAAGGTTGTTCATTCACCCGAATTTCAGTACTAGGTTTGAAGTTAGTTATTTTGCAGAGAATTTTCTCTAGTTAACAAGGTCAGAAAAGAGGAATCTTCCCAAAGCTCAGGTTTTAGTGATATGCGTCCGGCCTGAAGCCCGTGTGTCCAATGGGCTTTGGCCGACCTTGTGTAATAATAGGGCAGGCCCATCCCATTCTGTGACATCACAGTGGGTAGGGTGGGCACAGGTAAATAAAGAGGGGAGTGTGCCAGGTAAGGGTGGAATGTGAGTGTTGCCAGATTAGGTTAGGGTTGGGTTGAAATTTAGTCGACCAGCACATGACTATTATGTATGTACTTGCATTTGTACTATACCTTTGTACTGTGTATATATGTGAAGATATGGTCTATGTATTATCGTTATGACATTCAGGATGTGCTTCTTAGAGGTAAACCCCCTGTTAGCCTTGGGGATTGTCCTAGCAAAGGACAAGGGGATGAGCTCCCCTACAATTTTTTTCAACAGACTGAGGAAGGACCTTGTCGTGGTTCTGTTGCTCACAATTTGTGGATTTCACTGCAACCAGGAACTCCCACTGATACTGTTGGACTATTCTGTTCTAACAAATGCTACACATATTCTGTAGAACATATCCTTATCAACAGGGCTGAGAGTTGGCAACAGTTATATGACAATATATAGTCACTTGTGTCATGTGACTCTGCAATATTATATTATAAACATTAGTGCCACCCATGAAGATATGCATGAACTCTTTTGCCCTTACATGGTCATTGAATTTATTTTTGAACTTCTATTTTTGAGGTTGAGAAAAAAAATGGCATTGTGAAAAAATTATATTTATAAACGGGAAAAAAACACGATTCTGTTATTTTTTTTCACAGTGACAAAGACTTGATTAGAAAACAAAACTCAAACTTATTTGAATGTTGATCATTAGGGATGCAGCAAATCCACTATTTTGGATTCGGGCAAATTCCTGAATCCTTTGTGAAAGATTTGTCTGAATACTGAACCAAATCCTTATTTCCCTATGCAAATTAGGGGGCGGGGAAGGAAAAAATTGGGGAAATATTTTTTCCTTCTTTTTGTGACAAAAAATCAAGTGATTTCCATTCCCACCCCTAATTTGCATATGCAAATTAGAATTTGGTTCAGCCAGGCCCAAGGATTTGACTGGATCCAAATTGTGCTGAAAAAATCAGAATCCTGGCTAAATCCTGAACAGAATCCTGGATTTGGTGCATCCCTATTGATCATACATTTCCCATTGACTTCTGGTGCATCTTGATTGGTTTCAGGTGTCAAGATTTTTCATTTTTTAAACATCTGAATTTCATAAAACTTGCTTTTTTTTCACAATCACGCTTTTCGCTGTGGCCTTTTGTGAAAAAAAAAATGGCATGACCTACTCCAAGAATGTCCCAGTAGTGAAACTGGAGTACAGTGTGCAGTGTGATCCACAAGTTGTGCTAACGCTTCCTGCAATTCAGGGAACAAAGAAAAGCCTAATATGTCAGTTGTGGAAGAAATCTGCCCTGAATAATTTAGCTACTGCACCCGGCAATTGTTTTTTGACCCAAGCCTATTTGTTAGACTACACTCTACTCTTTCTCTTACTCCGTTCACAAGTTTTAGTTCCATTGCCTGCCCAGAACCCTCTCCTTGGATCTCTCACTTGGACCTGGTGGCCTCCTAGTAGTGGAGGGCTCCTCCCAATGTGAAAGGCGGCAGTTATAAGCAGAAGCGTAAGCTGTGACCGGGACCTTGGCGTCTGTTCTGGGTCTTTGGATATCTAAATGTGACAGTAACGTAAAAAGTAATAACAGGAATTTCCATTGGTAGTTCCTGCATTTCCACTTGTATATACAGTACTTCCATTAGTGGTTCCAATATCAATAATATTTGCTCTAGAACAGGAGATGTTTACAAACAAAGCTGTCAAACTATCACTACTGTAGTAATTGGTAGCCTGGCAGAGGTTTTCTGTGGCACAACCAATCACTGATTCTGTAGAGAAAAAAACATTTTACGTATAAGTCACAGAAGGAACCTTTGGAACTTAGTTTTAACATGGTAACTTGTCTTATGTTAAGTAAATAAATCTAACACTTAATTTAAAATAAAAGACTTGACTTGTTTTTATTATAGATGATAAAGTAAAATCACATGAAATACTTATACATGTTTCCATAAAGCGGAGATTGTGGTGATTATGATTTCAAATATAAAACATTTCAATAGACTTGACTTTCTTAATGATGCCAATGCAGCTTGCATGATGGCTACAAACTGGCATAACTTTTGTGTATTATTGGATTTATTATCGAATGGCTTTTACTGCCATCTGATGCTTTTTTTTAGGCATTTTACGAGACAGAACAAGGATCTGTAAATTCAGCGGAAAATCCTGCATTGTAGTGAAAAAATATGGCACAACTCACTGGTTTTTGCCATAAGCAAATGAAGCAGACTTTTGTCCATAAAATGTGAAACAACCCCTCCAAGAACCGGAATTACATGAGATTCAATTTTATCTCAATATTTTATATCTGCCATTGAGGTCAATAGAAACATTGTGAAAAAATTTTCAAATGGGAAGAAGTTATAATTTGCTGGTGTTTTGTTGTTCCTCAGCTTCTGGAAGGCAGTAGGTTGGCCAGTGCTATTAAAGGTCTACGATACTCACAGATAAAGAAAGAAATGTAAATAAATTAAAGTTTACCATTTGGCACTGATTGTAAGTAACAGTAGGTCCCATTCCCTGTGCACCGCTGGGTCTCACCAATCAAACAGCTGGATGACCCTGAGGAGATGCAGGTTGGGCACCATAATCCATTTGGTTGTGTATTATAATCTGGCACTGACAATAAGGACAGATAAAAGGTTCATAGGTTTGATTTATAGAAAGGTAATGTAATAATATGTATAAATTATGTCCCATAACACAAAGTCATGAACCTAAAAGTTATTGGGCCTGCAAAAAGCTATATAAATAGTGATGGGCGAATTTATTCGCCAGGCGCGAATTCACGGCGAATTTGCGCGATTCGCCACCAGCGAATAAATTCGCGAAACGCCTGAGAAAATTTGCGGGAAAAATTTGCCAGCATCAAAAAAAAAACAATTTTCCGAAAAATGGCAGCTGGCATCAAAAACGGGCGCCGGTGTCAAAAATGAAATGCCGGCGCCATTTCGTGGATTTTTAGCCGTTTCGTGAATTTTGTGCGCAAATTCGCCCATCACTATATATAAATTAAAGTACAGGAACAGTAACATTTAAAAATTTAAGTTTTGAAAAATAATTAAAATATAATGTACTATTGTCCTGCATTGGTACAAGTTCTGTGTTTACTTTAGAAAGACTATTATAGTTTATATAAACAAGCTGCTGTGTAGCCATGGGGGCAGCCATTCAAGCACAGGATACATAGTAGATAACAGATAAGTACTACTACTATAGTTTATATAAACAAGCTGCTGTGTAGCCATGGGGGCAGCCATTCAAGCACAGGATACACAGTAGATAACAGATAAGTACTACTATAGTTTATGTAAACAAGCTGCTCTGTAGCCATAGGGGCAGCCATTCAAGCACAGGATACACAGTAGATAACAGATAAGTACTACTATAGTTTATATAAACAAGCTGCTGTGTAGCCATGGGGGCAGCCATTCAAGCACAGGATACACAGTAGATAACAGATAAGTACTACTATAGTTTATATAAACAAGCTGCTGTGTAGCCATCAGGGCAGCCATTCAAGCACAGGATACACAGTAGATAACAGATAAGTACTACTATAGTTTATATAAACAAGCTGCTGTGTAGCCATGGGGGCAGCCATTCAAGCACAGGAGACACAGTAAATAACAAATAAGTACTACTATAGTTTATATAAACAAGCTGCTGTGTAGCCATGGGGGCAGCCATTCAAGCACAGGAGACACAGTAGATAACAGATAAGTACTACTATAGTTTATATAAACAAGCTGCTGCTCTCTGCATCATACTAAAGGTTACCGCAAAGGTGAACAAACAATTTAAGCCGGCCTATAAGCTCCTCCTATAGCCATTCTATTGTGCTATAATCAACAAGACAAGGGCTCATGCATGTCTAAAAAAACATGTAAGCAATGGTGTGTGGCTCTTTTCTTGGAACAAAAAATTTATAATCCAAAAATAAAAAATAATAAAGAATTCTAAGTTGTAAAATGGTCCCTCACTTGGACAACCTATGTACAAGGGATGCCAATCAATTTTTTCAATATGCAAGATTCTAAGTAGGGTGAGGCCAATTTTTTAGTAAAGCAGTAGCTCAAGTCTTGATAAGTTTTAAAAACTTTATTAGGACATACATAAGCCTAATGCGTTTCGTGGCACTTACTCATAGGCTCATGTATGTCATAGGAATTCAAGGAGCATTGTTTAAATATATTTCATGGCATGGTTTCCCCCTTCTCATTTTTCAAAATGAGGACGAATTGGGTCATACTGTATTTGACCTGTCCAATAAATGCTAAACTAAAATATCACTCAATATTCAGTGAAAACATGTGAAGTGATGTAATTGAGATAGAACACGTCAACCAGAGTGAAAGAGTTATGGCTATGTGTATATGTGGGTGTGTGTGTGGGAGACAGAACAAAAGCAACAGAGAAAGAATGTCTGTGTGATATGTCATCAAGGGTGGGGCAAATTGAGAAATATACAAGGAATGTTGTTAATTAAGAGTAGAGATGGTGCGAACTGTTCGCCGGCGAACTTGTTCGCGCGAACATCGGGTGTTCGCGCTCGCCGGAAGTTCGCGAACGTCGCGCGACGTTCGCCATTTTGGGTTCGCCATTGTTGGCGCTTTTTTTTGCCCTCTCACCCCAGACCAGCAGGTACATGGCAGCCAATCAGGAAGCTCTCCCCTGGACCACTCCCCTTCCCTATAAAAACCGAAGCCCTGCAGCGTTTTTTCACTCTGCCTGTGTGTGCTGAAGAGATAGTGTAGGGAGAGAGCTGCTGCCTGTTAGTGATTTCAGGGACAGTTGAAAGTTTGCTGGCTAGTAATCGTGTTGATACTGCTCTGTTATTGGAGGGACAGAAGTCTGCAGGGGTTTGAGGGACATTTAAGCTTAGGTAGCTTTGCTGGCTAGTAATCTACCTTCTACTGCAGTGCTCTGTATGTAGCTGCAGTGGGCAGCTGTCCTGCTTCTGATCTCATCTGCTGACTGCTGCAATAACAGTAGTCCTTGTAAGGACTGCTTTTATTTATTTTTTTGTTCCAATACAGAGCAGTATCAAGCAGATTACTAGCCAGCAAACTTACTATCATCTGTCCCTGAAATCACTAACAGCTCTCCCCCTACACTATCTCTTCCAAGCACACACAGGCAGATTTTTCAGATACATTTTTGCCCTTGATCCCCCTCTGGCATGCCACTGTCCAGGTCGTTGCACCCTTTAAACAACTTTAAAATCATTTTTCTGGACAGAAATGTCTTTTTTAGATGTTAAAGTTCGCCTTCCCATTGAAGTCTATGGGGTTCGCGAACCGTTCGCGAACCGCTCGCATTTTTGCGCAAGTTCGCGATTATGTTCGCGAACTTTTTTTCCGACGTTCGCTACATCCCTAATTAAGAGACATTTAAGTGGACCTGTCACCCAGACACAAAAATCTGTATAATAAAAGTCCTTTTCAAATTAAACATGAAATCCAAATTTATTTTTTATTTAAGCATTCATAACTGTTGTAAACTCATTTAAAAATCTCAGCTGTCAATCAAATATTGTCTGCCCCTCCTCTATGCCCATGGCATGACAATTACTTTCACTTTCAATTCAGCATTTCTTAGATGTCACTGCTCCCCACACATTCCCCGACTTCTCTTTACCATTTAATTGTGTAGCCAGGACATGGGGACGGACATCGGGTCCCCTATTCTGGTGCATAAACAAGATTCTGAGATGATACAAGGCTTGTCTTAATAACAGTGTCCACAAATGGCTCCTGCCTGCTTGTTATAATTTTGAAATCCCAGACTGAAGGAAACAAGATTCAAATAATTTATATAGTGTAATTAAAGTTCATTTTCCTTGACTAATCTGATAAACTAGGATTTTGAATAATATTTTTGGGTGACGGGTCCCCTTTAATTAAAAGACGTAATTTGTTTTGGTTGCAGTGGAATCCACAAGTTGTGCTAAGGCCTCCTAAAATACAGGGGCAAAATGATAATGATAAGTCAGATCAATCATAATGATGATAATGATAATGTCAGCTGTGGATTAACGGTGCCCTCAGTTTTCTTCTGGGGTGAACCCTCAGTCATGAAATCTACTGCTGTACCTTGTTCTGATTGGTGTAAGGGGTGGTTAAAAGCGATACATCAGCCATACCACTTCAGAGCCCCTACTATCATAATAGGAATATTCTGTAAACAACTAAATCTACCAAGTATAAAATAAAGGCTTTATGAATAGTGATGGGCGAATAAATTCAGCAGGCGCGAATATGCAGAAAACATCTGCGTTTCGCCGCTGACTAATAAATTAGTGAAACTGCAGGGAAAATTCGCCGGCGAAAAATCCATTGTGGCAAAAAAAAATTTGGGCACGTTAGAATAGTCATGCATAAAAATTGCTGCCGTGTCAGAATTATTCGGACGCCCATTGACTTTAATGCAGTTGGACAAAATAGGCGCCCATATTAAAATTGTCGTGGATGTCGAAATTGATGCACGTCAAAATAATTTTTGCATTTTGCTCATTTTTCAATTTCCCTAATGTAGGGATGTGAAAATTTCACATTATCGACAGGCACACCCCTAGTTATATGGACGCCTAAGTGGGTCCTGGGAACCATGAGGTCTGGGTCCATTACTTTAGCCCAACCAAGCAGGCTGGAAGGGAATGGGTATTGTGATCCTAGGAGCATTGGCCCTAGTAAATAGATCAGCAGTACTCTGTCATAGATCACTCTAGGAGTGATAGATAGGTTAGGTAGCTGAGCAGCTCAAAGCTCCAACGAGGAGACATTAGGGATTAAGATCCCCGCTACTAATAGCTCAGAAATAGGGACAAAGTGTTGAGACTAGGGATGATAGGAATTCCCCTAGATGCAAACTAAAGAGATCCTGAAAGCTGGTGGTACCTTTCACATTACTGCTACCTCTGCTGACATGAACCCTTGCCTGTAGGGATCCAGCCCAATGCCTGGTGCTGGGAGTATTTGCTTCCTTTATGCTACTTGTTCTGTGCTCTGAATACTCCTTTGTGGATCTGTGCTATATTGTTAATAAATCTACTGTTCTGGTTAAGCATTAAAGAACTACTGGCGCCCATTTATTGTGCGATTGCACCTGGTTACAGTTGCACTACACCCTGCCTCCACCCCATTGCGAGGGCTTACCTCTGAGAGAGAGGGCCTCATTTGTGGTATTACCCCACACTGAAAGTAGCTAAAACTGACCTCAGTAAAGTCTATTTTACTATAGCGCTACACTAATACAATCCAAAATTCTTACTAATTATAGGACAGTAAAAGTCCTTCACAATTGAGAAAGAAAGTTTCTAAGAACTCACTTATCGGATAGTATAGAGGTGTAGTTACTAAAATAAATTTTAATTGAAAGGAAAAAGCAGTAAACCCCCGCTCTGCAATTATTAAGCAATTATTCCAATGTATAGGTTAATTAGTTCAATAGTTAATAAAGTGCAATGTGCCAACCACTCTAATTAGAGTAAAGGTGCCAAATTAATTCTGTGCCATAACTTGTATCGATTAATCTATGAGTTCAAGTAATTAATAACTCCAATATTAACCAGATTAAAAACAATTCATTAAACTGCCTGTGCTGAAATCATTCCATTAAAAAAGTCCTTGTTTTAAAAGGCAAATTATCGAATTTTGTACGAATTTCAGGAATGGTAAGAAATTCGCAAAACGGCACCGGCATCTCGTTTTTGACCGGCGTCCATTTTTTTTGACGCCAGCGAATTTTCGTGGCCGTTTCGCAAATATTTTCGCCGACGCAGAATCGCGCAATAAATTCGCCCATCATTAATAATAATAACATAACCTTGTTTAAAACAATGTATTATCTCCCTCTCACTCTCTCTCTCCCTCTCTAGGTTGAACTTTAAAAGAGGTTGTGCTTGAGATTTAGATATGGAGGAAGTATTTCCTTGTGTCTGGACATTGTGAGAAGTGAAATAAATAAAAAAAATACAAGTATAGAATCTGTTATCCAGGATGCTCGAGACCTGGGGTTTTCCAGATAACTGATCTTTCCTTAATTTGGATCTTTATACCTAAATTCTACTAGAAAATCATTAAATAAACCCAATAGGCTGGTTTTGCTTCCAATAAGGATTAATTATATCTTAGTTGGGATCAAGTACAAGTTACTGTTTTATTATTACACAGAAAAATGAAATCACTTTTAAAAATTCAGATTATTTGGATAAAATTGAGTCTATGGGAGACAGTCTTCCCGTAATTCGGGGCTTTCTGGATAATGGGTTTCCAGATAACGGATCGCATACCTGTACCTACAATTGCAAGCATCTTGCCTATAAACAAATACATTGTTTAACTATCTTTTCTCTCTGCTAAATTATTATTGTGTGTGTTTGACATGCTTGGTTTCCTCATATAAAAAAGCAAAATGTTTGTTTTGATCCTCAGAACAGTAACCTTTCTGTTTAAAGTATAAGTAAACCTTAAAAAAGCAGTATAAAGTTACTCAGGGTGCTTTTCTATGCACTTTTACAATTTACACACATTATGGGGGCAGATTTATCAAAGGTCGGATTTTGAAGTTTTTTTGAACTCTAATTAATTCAAATGTACTCACAACTCGAATGGGAGGTTACTTATGAAAAACTCGAATGTCTAATATTCGATCGTACACGAACGATTTGAAAATTCGAATCAAATTTAAATTGAGTTTTCCTCTGAAAACAAAAACTTGAATGTCAGGAAGGCAATTAACATATTCGAATGGTTCAAGGGACCTCTGCCATTAACTTGTAAGTGAACTCGTTAGGTTTTAGGTGGCGAATATCTGAATTACAACTGTTTCCGGGGTCGAGGTGTGCTAAATCTCACAGTCAAATCCAAATTCTTTTTGGTTATTTAAAATTTGAATTTGTGAGTTTTGACAGAAAAAAATCCAAAATTTAAATTTGAATTTACAATCAAATCTTAATAAATGTACCCCTATGTGTTTTTTTTTTTTGTTCAGTTTCAGAGCTATTCAGAGTTTATATTTACTGCCACTATATTGAATTTGTTAACAACAGCACCGCCTGCTGGTCACTGTAACTGTACAGTCAAAGACAGTCAAAGAGATATACCTTCAGAAGTAAAACAGAGAAGTGTTCTGGTGTTGCTCTGCTCGGGAAAGAGATGGGAAAGGGAATCTGAGGCATCTGATCTCTTTCCTGAGCAGAGCAACATCAGAACACTTCTCTGTTTTTGAGAATCACAAATATTGAAGGTTCAGGATGAAGACTACAGAGGACATTCCTATGAGATTTAAAATCAACAACATTTCATTGGACAACTCCATGTCATACGTAATGGAATAGCCCCGCCCCAGGACCCTCCCCATAGCTTTAAAAGCCCAACCCCACCCCCCAATCCAGTGTCTTTTTTTCTTCTGCTTCAGTTTATTTTTGCTCCTGAAACAGTCTAGTTTTTAACCTTGGGGAAGCATTAGGGCTTGCTGGAAAGTGTCCCAGGGACTGGGGTTTTGGTCCTTGTGATCTTTTTCCCCCTAAGCACATTTGTGTATGGCCCCTACACCCCTTATGATTTTTACGGATGGGAGAGGGAGGTGGCAGTTAGCTAAGGTTAATCTGTTGGAATCCCAGGTTTGCCTTGGGGAGTGGGGTTAGCAGAATGTTTAGTTTGTGGCCTGAACCTTATGGCCTCCTTCTAAGGAGCGCAGGAATAGACGCAAGTAATTATTTGAAATGGGGCTGTACTCACTCAGGCGCGTGTAGGCGCCGAACGCAGGAAAAATGCAGCATGTTGCGTCTGAACCTGCGTTCGGCGCCTACACGCGCCTGTGTGAGTACAGCCCCATTTCAAATAATTACTTGCGTCTATTCCTGCGCTCCCCTGCGGCTGAACGCCAAAAAACAGAACGCAGGGGAGCGCAGGTCGGAACGGCCGTGTGTAAGAGCCCTTAGAAGCTCAGATATAGTTATAACTCTGTTCTGTTATTATAAAGTTTTGTTTGTTAAATTAACATGCAGTGATGGGCGAATTTGCGCCAGCGTCTAGTTTTTGACGCCGGCGTCCGTTTTTGATGCTGGTGCCCATTTTTCGGCGCCGGCGTCCGTTTTTTCGACGCCGGCATCCTTTTTTTTAGAAATTTTTTTGACGCCAGCGAATTTTTGACCGGGCGTTTCGCTAATTTTTCCACCGGCGGCGAATTGCGCAAATTCGCGCCTGGCGAATAAATTCGGCCATCACTATAAACATGTACTTTTATTCTGCTCTCTGAGTCTAGCTAGCTAAGAAGCTAATGCAATGCTGTATGGGGTAGAACAATGTTCAGCCAGTGTATATGTGAGTGTGTATGTGAGTGTGTATGTGAGTGTATATGTGAGTGTATATGTGAGTGTGTATGTGAGTGTGTATGTGAGTGTATATGTGAGTGTATATGTGAGTGTGTATGTGAGTGTGTATGTGAGTGTATATGTGAGTGTATATGTGAGTGTGTATGTGAGTGTATATGTGAGTGTATATGTGAGTGTGTATGTGAGTGTATATGTGAGTGTATATGTGAGTGTGTATGTGAGTGTGTATGTGAGTGTATATGTGAGTGTGTATGTGAGTGTATATGTGAGTGTGTATGTGAGTGTGTATGTGAGTGTATATGTGAGTGTATATGTGAGTGTGTATGTGAGTGTGTATGTGAGTGTATATGTGAGTGTATATGTGAGTGTGTATGTGAGTGTGTATGTGAGTGTATATGTGAGTGTATATGTGAGTGTGTATGTGAGTGTGTATGTGAGTGTATATGTGAGTGTATATGTGAGTGTGTATGTGAGTGTATATGTGAGTGTGTATGTGAGTGTATATGTGAGTGTGTATGTGAGTGTATATGTGGATACTGGATAGTGGGAATTGCCAGAGAGACTGGCCGCTTGACTCTTTGGCAAAGTGCTCTCAGTCCACATAATGGAATAACCATATATGAAGGCACAGGTTATACATTTCTTTGGTCCTGCCACTGTTTAATATTACAACCAAACTGAATGTATATATATGCTTCCAGTGGCTTTGGGGCTGACTAAGACAATAACCAAATATTAATATACATGTTATACATTTCTCTGGTTTACACACCAATTAATATAACAACCAAACTGAAGGTGTGGGTTAAACAGTTCAGTGATTGGTGTGGGAAGGATTAAGGCACTTTCCAGATGGCGCGTATACAGCCTCCAGGTTGGTATGTCAGTATGGTAATATGAGTGACTGTTCCAGTGGCCCCGTGTCATGTTTGTTTTATATAACATTTGAGTTAGGTTCTAAGCAGGGATTACTCTTGCAAATAAGCCATTTGAGTATCATACACTTGCTAAATGTAGGAACTAAGACTGGCTTAAATATGGGATCCAAGTCAGGTATAGGCAGTAGGGATGTAGCGAACTGTTCGCCGGCAAAATTGTTCGTGCGAACTTCGACCGTTCGCGTCCGCCGAATGTTCGCGAACGTCGCGCGACGTTCGCCAATTTGGGTTCGTGTTCGATTCGTTCGACCATTCGACCATTCGAATTCCTTCGACCGCTAAAAATCGAACGATTTCCATTCGTTCGAACGATTGTAAGCATTCGATCGAATGAAAAGCATTCGATCGAATGGTTTCGATCCGAATGAAAATCCTTCGATCGAACGAAAATCCTTCGATAGAATGGTTAAAAATCCTTCGATCGTTCGAATCGAACGATTTTAGCGGGTGTTCGAAGTTCGCAAACTGTCCGCGAACGTTCGCATTTTTTGCCGGTGTTCGCGAACGGCGTTCGCGAACATCAAATCGGCAGTTCGCTACATCCCTAATAGGCAGTATAAGTTTATTTAAATGCAGCAGCTATGCTGGCGATAAGTTTTATACTCTTATATACAGCAGTCAATAAAGGCTTAAGGGACGGTTGCACGGTAAGTATGTTTTTGTAGTATTTATTTGTAGTTTTGCAGTATTATAACAGCTGATTTGCAGGCCACAACCATTGAGGTATATATGGTCCATAGTTCTTACATTCAGACTTGTTGAGGGGTAGTAATCAGCCATAGGGAAGTCACTCATTACAATAAGTGGTCTATGACTGGACTTTATGCTTATTTTGAAAAAGAGTGATATACTGTTTCCTGCATTTTGCGATAGGGTAGGTCTTGGGGTGAATAGGTGCTCATATATGTATATATATATATAAACCCACCAAAGAAGATCCACACTCTCAGGTCTTATGAAAATAATAAAAAGTTTTCTTGTTTTAATGCGACTAACATTTCAGCCTCCTCCGAGGCCTTTCTCACTTTCTACACTAGTCAATGCTGTTTATCTGTAGTGTTCTACATATCTGGGCCATGTAGAATTCTAGTGATGAAATGTTTATTCCCCCTACTAAGTCATCTTTTGCAGGTACCATGCTTTTGAGCTGTTTGAGCTTTTGAGCTGTTTGAGCTTTTGAGCTGTTTGAGCTTTTGAGCTGTTTGAGCTTTTGAGCTGTTTGAGCTTTTGAGCTGTTTCAGCTTCTGATCACTCTTGTGGTTGGTACACAGTTGGGAGTGTGACTCTGGATTTCTATCCACTTCTCTTTTAACTTCTTTCAGTGGAGGTAGTTCTCTCCTTTCAGATGGAAGTGTCATGCTGGATTCACACTCCGTATCATTACTTTGGTGTGGGTTCTGCCTCTATAGAGTCCTGTTTCTTCTCTTTCTCTGGCAGTTCATTTCCTCTGAAGAAAGAGTTCACAGGTTTTCTACAAGGTGTTTCTCTGTTCACCTGCAGAGGTTTCATTCTTCTGAGTTTTATCTGGGATAGATTACACTTGGCCAGGTTTCTTTTTGTGGAACAATTACCCTCCCATTGGGGATATTGGTTTGCTACGTCCCATTACGTATGACATGGAGTTATCCAGCGGAATAGGAAAATTTTATCCTACTTACCGTCATTTTCCTTTCATGGACAACTCCATGTCATTGTTCCCATCCCTTTTTCGGTAGTTTCTAGAAGCTTATTACGAGACACCGGATTGGGGGTGGGGTTGGGCTTTTAAAGCATTGGGGAGGGTCCTTCTAATGGGAGCACTGGGGCGGGGGCTATCACGTTATGTATGACATCGTATAAGCTGTCAGACTTTCTCCTTCTTTCCAAACCTTCAGGCGCTCCTTAAAGACCCACCTGTTTAAAGAAGCTTATTTAATGTACCTTAATTAATCAATCATTGCTGTATCAAAATCACTGGATCTCCCTGCTGTATCTCAATTGTACCCTAATGTTTACTTTGTAAACTCTAATTTGTAGGACCCTCTATTCCTATTGTATCTGTAACCCTTGTTTGTTATCCTCCATTTATTCCCTGTTTGTTATAACTAAGGTAAAGCACCGTGTATGTGCTCGGCGCTATATAAATAAATGATGATGACATGGAGTTGTCCATGAAAGGAAAATTACGGTAAGTATGATACAATTTCCCCATATTTGAACTAAGATACAGAATTACAATCTTTTTTAACTTTTGTGGAACAGACAACTTTTTATGAGGCAGCGAACAGGCAATATGGTTTTTAACTGAACAAAATGTAATTATCTACATAATGCACAATATTATTATTTATTATTTTAATATAGAACATGTATGAAGGGGCAGATTTATCAATGGTCAAAGTAAAAATTCGAATTTAAAAAAATTGAATTTCAAACTTTTGTGTACTTAGACTAGGGAATAGTCCAAAATCGTACGAATAAAAGGAATAGCACATTCGATTGAATTCGTTTCAATGTTTTTCCCAAAAAAACCTGATGTTTCAAAGTCCCCCAATTGACTCCAAATAGGTTCAAGGAGGTCCCCCATAGGCTAAAACAGCAATTCGGCAGGTTTTAGATAGCGAATGGTCGAAGCTGAATTTAAAGAGACAGTCCATGATAAATTTTGATATTTGAATTTGCACATTTTTTTCAAATCGAATTTGGACTATTCCCTAGTCTAAGGGGCAGATTTATCAAGGGTTGAGGTGAATTTTTGAATGAAAAAAAAATCGAATTTCGCGCTATTTTTTGTGTACTTTGATTAAGGAATAGTCCAAATTCAATTCAAATTTGAAAAAAATTCAACTTCAATCATTAGCCATCTAAAACCTGCCGAATTGCTGTTTTAGTCTATGGGGGACCTCCTACAACCCTTTTGAAGTCAATTGGTGGACTATGAACATCGAAGTTTTTTAGGGAAAAACTTTGTATCGAATTCGCTATTCCTTTATTTCGTTTGATTCGAATTTGGCCGAATATGGACCTATTCAATCGAAAACTGACCTATTTGACCAAAAAAAACTTCGACTCAATTTCGGGTTGGTCTTTTTGAAATTTTGAAATTTCGAAGTTTTTTCAATTCGAAATTTTTTTTCATTTAAAAATTCACCTTGACCTTTGATAAATCTGCCCCCGTACTGTCTCTTTAAAAATTCGACTTTGACCATTCACCATCTAAAACCTGTCAAATTGCTGTTTTAGCCTATGGGGGACCTCCTAGAGCCTATTTGGAGTCTATTGGTGAACTTTGAAAAATCAAAAAAATGTTTGGAAAAAGTTAAAATCGAGTTTGATCGAATGCAGTATTACTTTGATTTGTACAATTCAAATTCGATAAAAAACGGACCTATTCATCCAAAAAAAACCTTTGATTTAATGTTGGTTGGTCTTTTTGAATTCAAATTGCGAAGTTTTTCAAATTCAAAATTCGACCCTTGATAAATCTGCCCCTAAATGTTCATGTTGATCCTAATACCTGTACAATCTAAAATTCTTACCAATTCTTATAGGAGAGTAAAAGTCCTTGTTTTAACAGTGGCAGCTACAATTCTGGAGAACAAATTATTACATTTTAAGAAAAATAACATGCAGTTCCATGACGATACAAGAGTAAGAGCAATGAAATTCTTTATATAATCAAGAAACTTGGTGTTGGCTTACATAAGCCTTAGCAATTATGGCTGGGGGTACATTAATCTCTCTATAGAGACACATTGTATGGTTTTGAGAAGACTAAGCTATAAAAACAAGCAAGATTCTCTAACTCCTCGGTCTAAATGAGGAAATAAAGTTTGCCTTTAGGTGTTCTTTGTTTCCTCACTGCAAGTTCCCCCAAGGCTGACACTCCGCTTCACGTGTGAAAAAACCTTCTTACACGCCAATAAGTGAAAGTGAAGGTAGTTTACCATAAGTTTAAAATTGTGAAAGTGGAGAACATAAATAGAAACAAACGCGTGATTGGTACAGAGAATCCCATATTGAAATATTTGATGGCTTTCAGCTACAATATCCTTGTTTGCCAAATGCCATAAAACCCTGTGTGTGGAAAGGCTTCATAACTGCTGATGCAAAAATATGTTTGTAGCAATGTCCCTGAGCTACTGACCACTGTAGTGGTGACTAGTGACTAGCTATAGATGTGTCTATAGGTGGCCATACACGGGCCGATAAAAGCTGCCGACAGACTGTGTCGGCAGCTTATTGCCCCGTGTATGGGGGCCCCCGACGGGCTTCCCGATCGAGATCTGGCCAAAAGTCGGCCAGATCTCGATCGGATGGGTTTAAAAATCCCGTCGGATCGCGGCCGCATCTGTTCGTTGATGTGGTTCCGCGATCCGACCGCCCATTTGCGAATGCTAGGATCCGATCGTTGGGCCCTAGGGCCCACGATCGGATCTGCCCGATATTGCCCACCTCAAGGTGGGCATATCGGAGGGAGATCCGCTCGTTTGGCGACATCGCCAAACTAGCGGATCTATCCATGTATGGCCACCTTTAGTCTTCTTTATTACTTTAACACTGTGCTTACTCCAACCTTTACTCATATTAAATTCCTTCATAGCCTGTCAGACTTTACACTCTTCATTTAAACAGACTTATTCTTAAAAGGGCCCACTGGAACCATTGTAGACAACAATTCTAAGGGGCAGAATTATTAAAGGTCGAGGGGAATTTTTAGCTATTTTTTGTGTACTTCAACTAGGGAATAGTCCCAATTCTATTTGAATTTGAAAAAAATTCAAAACTTAAAATATCTAAATTTATCATGTACTGTCTCTTTAAAAATTCAAATTCGACCATTCACCATCTAAAACCTGCTGAATTGCTGTTTTAGCTTATGGGGGACCTCCTAGAACCTATTTGGAGTCAATTGGTGGACTTTGAAAAATCGACAGTTTTTTTTTTTTTTTAGGAAAAACTTCAAATCGAATGTGCTTTTCCTACGATTCGTACGATTCAAATTTGGCTGAATACTTGACATTTGATCGGAAACAGACCTATTCGACCAAAAAAAACTTTGACTTAATTTCGGTTGGTCTTTTTGAATTAGAATTCCGAAGTTTTTTTAATTCGAAATTCGACCCTTGATAAATATGCCCCTAAGTATTGTTCTGTTTCTCTTTCGTGTATGACCAACACACTTTATTGAGACAGCCTTATGTACAGTTGCAAATTATATTCATATTGTTAATGCTAAAGGATTTTTTTTTTTTATTCTTTCTTCTGGGTTTATTCTCTGCCTTGGCAATCTCTTCTTACCTTTCTAACCAATTATTGTTCATTTTGCAGGATTTACCTTGGAGTCCTTGTAGATAATAAACTTGTCTGTAGCAAGTAATGCCAGTCAGCAGCATCAAGGGCAAATAAGGTCTTGAGTTGTATTAAATGGGGCAGAGAGTCACGGGAGGAGGGGGTCCCACTGTATAGAGCACTGGTAAGGCCCCATCTAGAATATGCCGTACAGTTTTGGTCTCCATCACTCAAACAGGACATTATTGTATTAGAGAGGGTACAGAGAAGGGCAACTAAGCTGGTAAAGGGAAAATCTTAGCTATGAGGAAAGACTGGCCAAATTGGGGATGTTCATGCTGGAGAAGAGGCGCTTAAGGGCTGATATAACTATTAGGTATCGGTGAATTTGACCCGTTACTTTTCGCCAAAAATTTGCTCCGGTGAAATTTTTTTGACGCACGCCGCAAGTCTATGGGCGTCATTTTTGCGGCGAAACAAGGCGAAAAAATTTGCCCATCCCTAATAACTATGTATAAATATATAAGGGGATCATATAATAATCTCTCTAATGATTTATTTACCAGTAGGTCTTTCCAGCTGACACAAGGTCACCCATTCCGATTAGAAGAAAAGAGGTTCCAGCTAAATATTGGGAAGGGGTTTGTTACAGTGAGAGCTGTGAAGATGTGGAATTGTCTCCCTGAATCAGTGGTACAGGCTGATACATTAGATAGGTACAAGGAAGGGTCGGATGCTTTATTCACCAGTAGCTCCTCCCAGCAGACAGGAGGGAGCCAATGAGATTAGAGGAGGGAAAGGGGTGTTACAGGGAGAGCTGGGAAGTGAATCAGTGGTACAGGCTGATACATTAGATAGGTACAAGGAAGGGTTGGATGCTTTATTCACCAGTAGCTCCTCCCAGCAGACAGGAGGGAGCCAATGAGATTAGAGGAGGGAAAGGGGTGTTACAGGGAGAGCTGGGAAGTGAATCAGTGGTACAGGCTGATACATTAGATAGGTATAAGAAGGGGTTGGATGGTGTTTAGCAAGTGAGGGAATACAGGGATATGGGAGATAGCTCATAGTACAAGTTGATCCAGGGACTGGTCCCATTGCATCTTGGAGTCAGGAAGGAATTTTTCCCCCTCTGAGGCAAATTGGAGAGGCTTCAGATGGGGTTGCCTTCCTCTGGATCAACTAACAGTTAGGCAGGTTATATATAGACTTAAATGATTGAACTTGATGGGCATGTCTTTTATCAATCTTACTTACTATATTACTAAGTTACATATACTTTTCTCTTATTCAACTTAATGAAAGGTGCCTCAAGGTTCATCAATCCATTGGTATTCAGACCCAGTCTGAAGCTAAATAATCTTCCAAATAGAATCCCCGTTTATCTGTTTAAATCTGGCTCCATGATCTTTGTCCCTGCAGCTGGAGTTGGAAAAATAAAATCCAATACAAATCTCTACACAGTCGCCGACTGCTCTACAGGGAAACAAACAAAGCTGCTTGAGTTCTGCATGGCTGGGAAGTAAGGCGGGGGCTCCCCCTGCTGTTCATAAGTATGATTGTTTCCCTGCAGAGCAGTTAGGGACCATCTGACAATTCCTATCCACAGCAGTAAATAAAGGGAGAATTTCACTGCACACAGTCAGGTTTCTAATAAAAACGGTACACATTTTTTAACCAAAGTATATTGGAGAAAGTAAAAATTGTTTAGTTTTTTTTGCCTTTACATGCCCTTTAATATTGATAAATTGCATCCCTTTCTGTCTCAAGCATCTTCTAAAATACTCTATCCTGCCTGGTCTAAGCAACCTTCTACTAACCAGACTATTGGACTCTCATCTCTTCTCCTTTTCAGTCATTCTTAAATACTACTTCTACAATTATCCTTCTTACCATCTTGTGTTTAAAATGTACCCTGTTATAGTTACTTTAGGACAGGGATCTCCGTTCTGTAGTGTCTCTTAGCTCATGACACTTGATTTTTGCAGCTCTGTAGCTATTTCCATTTATTTAATACAGTGATTGTCCTCCCTGATTGTGCTCCAGTCTTCCCCTTGTCCAGGACTATGAGAGCAATGACCTCACACACATCAGAACTTGGAGACAATTCAAAAAAATAGTATGTCCCAGAAGACCCAGCTCCAAAGACCAATTCTTATAAAATCCCTAGGTGCATTGTTCCTAGGCTCCAACCTCTGCCTCAGTTCTGATATGAGACCATGTAACCCTATAGATTCTGTACATTGGACTTTGGCTTGTTCTTCTAATGTCTTGATTTGTTTCCTGCTTATTCCATTGTTTGTATCATTTGTATTCTCCCTAACCCTACTGTGTTGTTGAATATGTTGGTGCTTATAATAATAAACTATAATAATTAATGATTGTATTGTGTAGTCTGCACTGAAATCACTGAATGGCACGAGTAATAGATGTTTAACCCAAACACATTGATACCTAAGGAGACAACAGACACATGACGGATGAAAGGAATACTAAAGTAAATCAGTATGAACCCTGCCCCGTGAGACAGACAAAGCATGATGGAGCCTGAGAGCCTGAGGCAGGAGGCCTTAGTAGGAGGAGATGTTCTGTAAGGTAGGGCTGGCAACGGATATATGGCTAAAATGAAAGGAATCATACATCAGTGAACTGTTGCAATCCATTTCTTTGACTTATAAATCAGTGAGCACCCTACCCAGTGACATATTATGGGGGTGTCTGGTGTTAAAGAGCCTGGGGTAGAACTGTAAAACAAGTTCTATAAGGCAGGTCTAGTAAGTGTTAAGGCTGGTTCCTGCAACATTTTTCCCTAGGAGTGAGAGATCAGAAAAAGGTAGTTAGCAGAGTAGTCAGATGCTGAACTGAGAGGAGCAAAAGGGTTAGTACAGTGTGGATCAATCACCAGTGTATAGGTTCATGGATAGAGAGAATCCAAGAGGCAAACCACAGCAAGGTCCTTGTATTCTGGGTACAAGAAACCTGTTCATGAGTACTAGTGTTGCCTGTGTATCTCCATACCATCAGGTAAATAACTATAATGTATTATGTACCATCCTGAAATAACATATAGTATAAGAGCCCGTTGATCAGAGCCTGTTGTAAAGTTCCAGCAAACAGTCAAATACTTGGGTTTTAAGAGTATGGGTGCACTCACTTGTCAGTTGACCTTTGAAATTATGCATCTGTGCCTTTTAGGGACAGAGGGGAATATTGAGAATTTTGTCCATGTCCTGTCACGGTTGGCACCCTAAATTCAGAACCGATGCTAAGCACCGTGTTCTCGGCTCTTGCTTCCGCCAATAACAGCCGCCTTTCACCTCGGCTAATTGGATGCCACCAGGCCTTATTAAGAGAGGTGCAAATCAAGGGGTTCTGAACAAGCAAAGGGGCACAACTGTCTTTTGGGCAGATGGTCACGGTACAAGGCGTAAACAGAATCGTAGTCAGATCAGGCCGGGTCGGCGCAGGCAGAGGTCAAATCGGGAGATCAAACAGCAGGTATACAGAAGAAGCAAAGTCGGTTATCAGGCAGGGGTCAGGATACAGATGTGAGAATCGTCGAATCAGAATCAGATAAACAGAATAGCTCTAAAGCTCGGAAGCACCAGGAAACAAGATCCTATAATGGGCACCTGAGAAATCCAAAAGGCCCCATTAAATACATTCAAATTTCGTGCCATTCTGATGCCAGCGCGCATGCGCCTATAAATAGAAGCAGTACGCGCGCGCCCTAAGAAGCCGGCATTTGGGACACAGAGGAGCTGCGTGGTGGGCGTTCCTGCCACACCGCTAGACCACCAGAGAGGTGAGACATGACATGTCCACTCTCATCTACTGTGTGTCTGCAGAGACAAAAACAATAAAAAATGACCAATCAATGGGTTGCCTAGAATGGGCTTATTATACAATTAATATACAATATTTAAAGGTGACATTTCTCTTTAATTTACTTAAAGATAGTAATTGTTGTTGGTGTTTTTTTGCTTGGGCAGATAATTCACCTGTTGAAATGGCTTATGTTCAATCCATGCACAAGTTTTTCCTAGCAGCAATAGTTGGATGAAGAAAATACAAGTCCTAAAGATGGAGCAGACTTTATTAAAGCATGTGGGACACACAGCCTCACCTTTCCCAATGCTGTGCCCAAGATGCATCAATCAATTCTGTTCATCTATCGTGGCTTCCCATAAAACAAAGAATATCTTATAAACTCCTTCTCATAACCTTCAAATCCCTTCATTCCTCTGCACCTCACTCCATCTCTTGTCTTTTCAAATGTTCCTGGCCAAATCCTCTTCTCCTCTTAGAGCAACAACTTGGTCGCATCCCCCACTACTACTTCAGTTGCCCAACTTAAAGGGATACTGTCATGGGAAATTTTTTTTTTTCAAAATGAATCCGTTAATAGTGCTGCTTCAGCAGAATTCTGCACTGAAATCCATTTCTCAAAAGAGCAAACAGATTTTGTTATATTCAATTTTGAAATCTGACATGGGGCTAGACATTTTGTCAATTTCCCAGCTGCCCCTGGTCATGTGACTTGTGCCTGCACTTTAGGAGAGAAATGCTTTCTGGCAGGCTGCTGTTTTTCCTTCTCAATGTAACTGAATGTGTCTCAGTGAGACATGGGTTTTTACTATTGAGTGTTGTTCTTAGATCTACCAGGCAGCTGTTATCTTGTGTTAGAGAGCTGTTATCTGGTTACCTTCCCATTGTTCTTTTGTTTGGCTGCTGGGGGGAAAGGGAGGGGGTGATATCACTCCAACTTGCAGTACAGCAGTAAAGAGTGATTGGAGTTTATCAGAGCACAAGTCACATGACTTGGGGCAGCTGGGAAATTGACAATATGTCTAGCCCCATGTCAGATTTCAAAATTGAATATCAAAAAATATGTTTGCTCTTTTGAGAAATGGATTTCAGTGCAGAATTATGCTGGAGCAGCACTATTAACTGATTCATTTTGGAAATTTTTTTTTTCCCATGACAGTATCCCTTTAAACACTTCTGTCTTTCTGCTCCTTACATTGGGAAAGTCATTCTTGAATTTCTCAGGAGAGCATCTTCCCTCTGTATCTTCAGAACTAAACTTAAATACTCCTTCTTGGAGCACTCGCATAACACCTGACCCAGTTCTGGCACTTTTATTGCAGTATCAACCATTGTAACCTGCAGCACTTAATATCCCCCTATTTGTGTATGTAAGTTACCCACCCACTTAGATTGTAAGCTCTATAAGCAGGACTGCCTTTCTCTTGTCTTTATTACACTTTACTAGTGATGGGTGAACCTATTCACCAGGCATGGATTCGCGGCCACAAAATTGGTGCGCTCATAAAAATTGTCATGCATCAAAATTATTCGGACACCCATTGACTTTGATACATTTAGCCAAATTAGTTTTGTATAGAATTATAATTATGGGACTGGACAGGGTGTTGCGCATACGAAAGTTGACGCTTGCGTCAAAATTATTTTGAATCCCATTGACTTCAATGCATTTTGTGGATTTCGCAGGACAGATTTGCCCATCACTACGCTTAAATCTTAATCTAAAATGCAACTGTATTTTTTATTTATTTGTAGTGTTTATTGTAATTACTCCTGTTCATTTTTTATTGCCCTGATCAGCAGACATAAATACAGTAGTGTTATACACTAAAAATATACAGACCATACCTCAAGAACTTGAGTTGACTCAATTCAAAATTGAAGTTCAAAGGGATTCTATAATCGTTTTAATGGTGTAGGTTTTATTTCTAAATGACACTGTTTACACTGCAAATAATTCACTGTACAATATAAAATGTCATTCCTGAACCAGCAAGTGTATTTAGTTGTAATATTGGTGTGTAGGTGCATCTCAGCTCATTTTGCCTGGTCATGTGATTTCAGAAAGAGCCAGCACTTTAGGATGGAACTGCTTTCTGGCAGCCTGTTGTTTCTCCTACTCAATGTAACTGAATGTGTCTCAGTGGGACCTGGATTTTACTATTGAGTGCTGTTCTTATATCTACCAGTGAGCTGTTATCTTGTGTTAGGGAGCTGCTATCTGGTTACCTTCCCATTGTTCTGATGGTAGGCTGCTGGGGGAAAGGAAGGGGGTGATATCACTCCAACTTGCAGTACAACAGTCACTGACTGAAGTTTATTGGAGCAGAAGTCACATGACTGGGACACCTGGGAATCTGAGAATATGTCTATGCCCATGTCAGATTTCAAAATTAAATCTAAAAAAAAAATCAGTTTGCTCTTTTTAAAAACAGACTTCAGTACAGAATTCTGCGGGAGCAACTGATGTATTTTTGAAAAAAAAAACATGTTTTCCCATGACAGTATCCCTTTAATACCAAAAGGCAAATGTTGTAACAATAAAGACAATAGTACAGGGCGTGGGGAAGGACAATCAACATTTAGGCGTACAACTGTGCCCCGCAGCCTGAGAGCTGTGCTCCAAATACGTAAAACGGATGTGCACTGTGGGAACACCAACATGACTGAATGTATTTGCACATAACCCACATAGTATTATAATTATGGGACTGGACAGGGTGTTGGCTTCATAGTAATTGATTGACAAGTTTCTATGGTTCTGCGCCTACAAATCTGACATCAGAAGACTTGCATTGCAATTTATTATTCATGTCATTTCTTGGTGATAGTGATTAGTATTTGATATATTTTATTTTTCGCCACAAGCCATGGAAGAGGTGACACTCCTTTTTCTCCTTTGTTTTTGAGAGTTACGGTTGGAGAGGGGCGACTTTGTCCCATTTTGATTTGCCACAAAATTCACGAATCTCCCATGAAATTCGGGAAAATGGCGGAAAGTCCACGAAGCATGAAGTTTGACGCCGCGTCAATTTCCGACGCCGGCTACTTTTGATGCACATTAACGTCAATGGGCGTCCGTTAAATTGACGTCAATGTCCAAGTTTACGTCAGCGTTGGAATTGTTGCTGGCGTCAAAAAAATTTACGGAATTTATTCGCCGCGCAAATTCACCACGAATACGCGCCTGCCAAATAAATTTGCCCATATTAAAATATGTTTTCAATAACTGTGATTATATATTGAAGAAGACTTGCAGTATCTGACCACTGACCTAAGAAAGGAAATAGCCCAGTTTAACCCCTTTGGAGCCTGTTTCTTGTGCATTTGAGGCTGACCTTTTGCTTTATTAGTGTCAAACTGGGGAATGTAATAAAAACCGCTAATGGAAAAACTATTCGCAATGCGAAAAGTTATGCCTTTGCGCGAACAAATTTTGCTTTGTGCGAATATAATATAGCTTTTGCGAGCCCGGAAATTGTTTAGCGACCACTTCCGACAGTGAAAGACCGTTTGTGAATTTTATAGTTTGCGCCAATGCGCAGTCAGTGTAATAAAACTTCTTACTGAAAAAGTCGTTATGTTTGCTCCAAAAGATTACGACACCTTCAAGCACTTCTTATGAGTGCGCAATTAAAATTCGCAATGCGCAATTAAAATTCGCAATGCAATAACAGTTTAAGGAACAATAATACATTGCGAAATGTGGATTTTTAGTCTTATTGGTGCGAATTGTTTTGCTCTTTGCGACTTTTATTACATTCCCCTGTATATGTATTAGTGCAAACACCTTGGACATCTAGGGGCAGATTTATTAAGGGTCGAAGTAAAAATCCGAATTCGAAAAAAAAAATTTTTTTGTCAAAACTCTCAAATTCGAATTGTGAATTATCCAAACTCGATTCCAAGTTTTAATTTGTATTCCGAGATTTATCATACTCTTGCCCTTTAAGAATTCAAATTAGCCTATTCGCCGCCTTAAACCTCCCGAATTACTATATAAGTCAATGGGAGAGGTCCAGGAATCAATTTGATGATGTTTGCAGCATTCCTGACATTTGAGGGGTTTTTTTTTTCAGAGAAATTCGATTTCAAGTTTTCGGGTCGATTCAATTCGTCCAAGCTGAGAAAATTTGATTTTATTAATACATTTCGATTGGTCGAATTTCAAATTCATGGGAGGTTTAAAAAACTCGCATTAATTCGAAATTCTATCCTTTACAAACTTGGTTTGCTAATACATTAATAAGTGCCCTTGATCTAGAGCTAAACTCACTAGCATTGTAAAATGGATTTGCACGATCAACTGTAAAATACAGATGTTGGTCCCTTGGATTTCAATCCAAGAACAGATATGGAATCTGTTATCCAGAAACCCATTATCCAGAAACCCATTATCCAGAAAGCTCTGAATTACAGAAAGGCCATTTTCCATAGACTCCATTATAATGAAATAATCCAGATTTTAAAAAAGGTGTTTCCTTTTTCTGTAAACAGTAACTTGTACTTGATCCCAACTAAGATATAATTAATCCTTATTGGAAGCAAAACCAGCCTATTGGGTTTATTTAATGTTTACATGATTTTTTACTAGTCTATATAAGGCATTAGTGATGGGCGATTTAGCGGCGAATTTGCGCGATTCGCTGTCAGCGAATAAACTCGCGAAACGCCCGCGAAAATTTGTGGAAAAGATTAAAAAACGAGACGCCGTTTCGCAAATTTTTTGCCTTTTTGCGAATTTCGCACGAAATTCGCAAATTTTTTGGGAAGCGAAACGGTGCAAATTCACCCATCACTATAAGACATGAAGATCCAAATTATGGAAAGATCCCTTATCTGGACAAGCCCAGGTCCTGAGCATTCTGGATAGCAGGTCCCATACCTGTGTTGCCATTAGGTCACATGACAAATCTGGCATATCCCTACCAATCGTGTTGTCACAGAGATTGAGATTGGGAAATTGGGGTTCTGGTAGACGGCAGAGACTATCCTCTACCATCCACCAGGACCCCAATTTCCCACTACTGTGGGGCTAAGGGATGCCTTACAAAGTGACCATCCTCCAGGAGTTTGCTCCTTAAACCTGTTTGGCTTTTGATCACTTGTATGTAAGTAGCATTTAAAAGGTCGATAAAGAACAATTTAGGGGAATACTTTATTTGGGTCACTTGTTGATATTCGTACATATCTTGACTCCTTTATACAACAGTCACAACCACCACCTCTATAGGGGTTATTTATCAAAGTCTGAATTTATCTCAATATTTTCTGAAAAAAATTCAGACCAAATCCGCACAGGTTTTTTGGGATTATTAATTAATACACTTTCCCGAAAATGTTGTTTGCGGGAAAAAAATCGTGAAAAATCGGATTTTTTTTCTCCCGAAAATTCAGAATTTTTCCCGAAAACTAGTGATGGGGAATCTGTGGCGTTTTGCTTCGCGAAATTCACGAAACGGTGCCGGCGTCCATTTTTTTCGATGCCGGCGAATTTTTCCAGGCAAATTTTTATGGCAGTTTCATGAATTTAATCGCTGGTGGCGAATCGTGGGAATTCGCGCCTGGCGAATAAATGTGCCCATCAGTACCGAAAACTATGGCCAAAAACCCAGCGCACATCAAAAAATCATTGGGACTTCTCCCATTTGCTTATATGCAACCTCGACAGGTCTGAGATGCTGGATTTTCAGATTCAGACTTTTCCATCCTCGAGGTTTAATCAATTCTGAAAAATTCACGATTTTTTTTAAAAGTTCGATTTTATAAAAAATTTTTTTTTTTTGATTTTTGCATTCGGAGATCAGTAAATAACCCCCTATGACAGCTACTTGTGTGTATTACTGTTTATAGTTACACTGGTTCTATTGATCATAGTTACGTCCTTCATCATATAGCCCCAAGCTCTGCTATTGCACAAATGCTCACGTTTGTAAGAATTTGTATTTGGCTTGATCTGATCCAGATCTACCCCTCAGATCCAGGTGACAGCCAAAGGCTCATTCTAAGCATTGTTTTATTATAATGATTACACACCCAGTGAGTTTTGTAACCTTTCCACCAATCACTGCTCAGTATGGTCAGAAACATATTTAAGATGAGTCTTTGCATTTAACAGTTTATATCAAATACACTTGGTGTGAGAACGGGAGAGGTGCCCGACTGTATAAAGTACATCACACTCAGGTAAGAATAAGAGATAACTCCTATATTTATTCCTAGACTGAGAGGTTTGCAGAACTTCATATATATATATATTATAGTAGGACTAGGATGTAATCATTGTGGAAGGCGGATTTGGGAAGTGGCATCTACCATCGTCTCTTTTTGAAATAAAACACCGGGTCTTCTACATCGACATTTAAAGCAAAGTTTTTAGTTTAAATGCCGCATCTTTAAAGGGCTGGTTCACCTTTAAGTTAACTTTTAGTCTGTTACAGAATGGCCAATTCTGAGCAACTTTTCAATTGGTCTTCATTATTTATTTTTTATTGGTTTTGAATTAATTGCATTTTTCTGCTGTTTCCAGCTTTCAAAATGTAAATTGTCTCTGAATAGTGATGGGCGAATTTATTGGCCAGGCGTGAATTCGCGGCGAATTTGCGCGATTCGCCGCCGGCGAATATATTCGCGAAACAGCCAAAAAAAATTGCGTCAAAAACGGGCGTCGGCGTAAAAAAAAACAGACGCCGGTGTCAAAAACTAGATGCCGGCACCGTTGTGCGAATTTTTCGGCGTTTCACTAGTTTCTCTGGAAATTCACTAATTTTTACGGCGAAACGGCACAAATTCGCCCATCACTATCTCTGAATATCACTTTCTACGTCATACTATAAATGAATCTAAAAGTGAACAACCCCTTCAAAGATTTTACTGAAGATCATCTTTCACTAGTGAATGGATTTGAAAACGCATTGAACAAATATTGCAGATTGAGGGGCCTACTTACAATCGAATTTCTATTTTATTTTTCACAAATCACATTCTTTTTCTCTAAAGATTTGTGGTTTTCCCTATACAACTCTAAAAATGAATGGTTTATAAAGCTTAAAAACCATATTTACTAACATTTGGATTTCAATTTTTTTTCACAAATTGTATTTTTTCTCTGACATTTTTTGTTTCTATTACATTTTTAATTTATTAAATGAAAAAAACCATGAAACGCTAATACAAAACGTTGCCAAGTAAAAGCAGGTCCTATAGAAGTCAACTGGAACTGCGCTAATCCTATTGGAGCCATTGAGACTTTTTTTCTGATTCTTTTTGCTAGTAATTGTCCAAAAAAAGGTTTTCTTATTTTTATTCATATTGTTCAGCTTTTTTTCCCATTTGTACTTTCTATATTTGGATCTTTTAATACATTCCATGGCTTTTGTGGTTTTAGAGAAAATTAGTTCATTCATGTTTTTAAAAATCTCAAAAACTACTAAAACGAGACTGTTGATAAATGGCCCTCTCATATAAAAACTTTGCCAAGTAAAAGCAGCCGAGGTTCTATAGCCAATGGGAGCTGCATTGATCTTATTGGACCTTTTTTTAGCCATTCGGACTTTTAGAGGTTTTCATATTATTTTTTAGAGCCTTGTTCTGTGTTTTTAATTTGTTTGTATTTTTTATAATTTGATCTTTTAATACATTATAAGGCATTTGTGGTTTTAGAGAAATGGGTTTATTCATTATTTTAAAAACTTCAAAAACCAATGAGAATGTTGAAAAATTGGCCTTGTCAGAGCACAAATTGCTTCTCTCTCTTCTTATCTAACATATTAACAAGTACAGGTATAGAACCTGTTATCCAGCATGTGGCTTTCCATATAATGGATCTTTCTGCAATTTGGATCTCAATACAGAAAGCTTACCAAAAAATCATGGAAACATTAAATAAACCCAATAGGCTGTTTCTTCTTCAGATAATGAAAATGTGCAGGCAAGCACTCCAAGGTCCACTAGTGGGGTAAAATCATCAAAGTTTATTTCAGCAGATTAAAAGAAATGTTGTCCTGACGCGTTTCATACCAAAGTCATAGGCATCTGCTGAAATAAACTTTGATGATTTTACCCCACGAGTGGACCTTGGAGTGCTTTCCAGCAAATTTTCATTTGGACGCATATAACCCACAGCTACGGGTTCGGGGCGATGCACCCGGGCCACTTATTTGGTGAGTTCAGGCTTTCCCTAATCTTCTGTTTATTTGATATAGAGTGTAGCGTGTAGTGATTGTACGAATTTATTCAGCAGGCGAAAATTCGCGGCGAATTCCTGTCGAAAAACAGTCAAAAAAATGCACCAGGGAAAATTTGCCGGCCTAAAAAAAATGGACATCAAAAACGGACGCCGTCGTCAAAAACAAGACACTGGTGCCGTTTTATGTTTTTTTTTGCCGTTTTGCGGGACATTCGCAAATTTTTCAGCGAAGCAAAATGCCCGAAATTCGCCCATCACCTGGGGTATGTACGCCCAGGTCATTGTGCTTTAAGGGTGAGCACGTTTATTGTTCTGTGGAGGCTATTAGTATAATGATACTCATAGTGAGATTGAGACATTCCCTAAAAGGGAGATTCTATAATCAGTTGCCTCATAAAAAATTATTGGAGGTCGAAAGGGAATTTATTTTCTTCTTCAGATAACGATGAATTAAATTGGTGTGGATCAAGTACAAGCTACTGTTTTATAATTACAGGGGAAAAGGAAATCATTTTTTTTAAAAAATGGATTATATGGATAAAATGGGAGATGACCTTTCTGTAATTCTGAGCTTTCTGAATAATGGGTTTCCGAATAACAGATCTCATACCTGTACTAATCTCTAGTAACAGATCTCATACCTGTACTAATCTCTAGTTCAAAAGCATTAACAAATTGCATTAGGAACTATATAGTAAACTTTAGAGCAATGGGACTGGCCCTCCAAGAGGAGTTCAAGGCCACGGCAGGGGGTCAGCCTAAAGAATGCAGTAAAGTTTTTAATGGAGCCACACACGAGCATTTGATGCAGTTGGTGAGCTTCCCCATATATAACACACCAAAGTATCAATGTTTCTGGGGGTGCAAACCGTTTGTGAGGCTTCGTTAAAAACTCTCCTGCATTCGAATGACCTAGTTGGCCAAATGGGAAGCCTGCACCACTTTTGCAGTCTATATTTGAATTACAGGCGTGTGATTCATTTTATTCTACAGGCTCAGTCTAAAGGCCAGTTAGGATAAGAGTTAGGATGAGAGTTGGGTTTAAAACTTGGGGGCCCATTTAATTAGCTTGAGTGAAGGAATAAAATAAAAAAAACTTTGAATTTCGAATGTTTTTTTGGCTACTTCGACCATCGAAGTCGTAGTCGAAGGTCAAGCGATTCAAACTAAAAATCGTTTGACTATTCGTCCATTCGATAGTCGAAGTACTGTCTCTTTAAAAAAAACTTTGCCACCTAAAACCTACCGAGGTGCAATGTTAGCCTATGGGGAAGGTCCCCGTAGGCTTCCTGGCAATTTTTTCATCGAAGAAAAATCGTTCGATCGATGGATTAAAATCCTTCGAATCGAACGATTTGAAGGATTTAATCGTTAGATCAAACGATTTTTCATTCGATCGTTCGATCTAACTATTTGAGGTATTCGGTATTCGATATTCGATATTCGAAGTCGAAGGATTTACATTCGGCAGTCAAAATTAATCAACCCTCGATATTCGACCGTATGTAAATCTGCCCCTTGATGTCCTATGGCCATATGACTGAATTACTAATACACAATCTTTTCCTATTCTGTATTTATAATGACAGTCATGGCCATAGAGAGGCAGCATTCATCCAGAGAAAGTCCTGGTTTTTGGGGGTCCATGGACTGCAAATAAATAGATCTATAGATTGAAATGTGAAGGTGCAATATCTACTTATAACACACAAAAGCCATGAATATCCTGTAAATTATATCCTTATAAACGGTGAGTTCTGATGTCATTAGTTAGAAACGGTGAGTTCTGATGTCATTTCTGTCACATGACTCACAGAAACTTGTGTAATTATAATAAATAAAGTACCCCCTGTTGCAAAATATGAGGATATTAGAAGTTACCTCGGAGTTCCATGACCTGTATAAAAACCTCGTGTTTTTATATGGTCATGAAACTCCTCAGTAACTTATATATTGTTGAACAAGTGTAGGACTATTTTGGCTTTACTGGGAACATAGTGATTTATGAATTGGGGTATTTTGCACCTGTTTCTACATATCAGTCCTACAGCTTGTTGGGGCTTTAACAATGAAGTTTATAGTAAGTTAAAATAATATATTATTTTAAAGATGGCAAATAAAGGATGTGTGGTCATATCATTCTCTTCTTATGGTGTAAAGCTGTTGTGCCACTTTCCATAAACAGAATCCCCACAAACAGCTTGAGAGTAGTGATGGGCGAATTTATTTGCCAGGCGCGAATTCGTGGCGTATTTGCGCGAGTCGCCGCCAGCGAATAAATTCGCGAAACGCCCACGAAAATTCGCGGAAAAAAAGTCACCGGCGTCAAAAAATTTTTTTGGAAAAATGGGCGCCGGCGTCGAAAAAACGGGCGCCGGCGTCAGAAACGAGACGCCGGCACTGTTTCGTGAATTTTTCGCCGTTTCGCGCAAATTCGCCCATCACTGCTTGAGAGCTCCGAATTAAGCCTCCCCTTCATGTTCTGGACAAAGTCCACACACAGAGTTCAGTATTTGCTGGGGGCCATTGGAACTTGTGCCACACAACACATGCACGAAATCCTGGAAATACAGGAATAGAAGGATGTGAATTCAAATCTTTGTTTTTCAGACTTATCTTCTCCTTAATTCTGAAAATAATAAACACATGAAGCTTTCTAGAATTACGAGTTCATAATTTTGGAACGTAACCACATCACCAGTCCAGGTCTCAGTATGGAACTCACCGCCATCTTTGTTCTTCTTCTGCTGGGTGAGTCTCAAGCTGTCTCTCAAGCTGTTTGTCTCTCAAAACCTTTGGTGCCTCCAGTGACAGTTATCCCATTGCTCCTGTTTTTAGTTAAACATTTTTAAGGATTACAGCACATACTTATCAATAGGTGAGAACGGTAACAAAACAACATTCTAAAATAATCCCAAATGCAGTTCTCTCATATTGGGGCAAATTTACTAAAAATTCCCCAGCGACGGCTTCACAGGCAGCGCAACACTTCGCCAGGCGAAAATTCGCTCAGACAACGCTAATTCACTAACATGCAAAGTTGCGTCCAGGACGCTGTATGCTGGCGAAGTTGCGCTAGTGTTAATTCGGCAAGTAGAGTGAAGTTGCGCTAGCGTTGTCTAATTTGCATACGGCGCGAAGTTTAAGTTTAATGGACGTATATGTTGCAGCAAATACATTACACTACACAAGCCCAGGGAACCTTAATAAAATGAAATAGATTTGTTATATTGCCCTACACATGGGCCCAGTGTATAGTTTATAGTCACTTCGCCCTTTAGTAAATTTGCCCCAAAGTCTTTTAAGCTTTTGAAGGATGTATTAAGGACCCCATAGACGCAAAGATTTCTCTTGCCGAACGAGCCGTTTCGCTAATTTTTCGCCGTTTCGCGAATTTCGCGCAAATTCGCCCATCACTAGTCTTTTTAGTTGATGGACAATTCGTACGATCGTTTCCAAGATAATCGTGGTCTCACGATGACAATCGGATCTTTTAAAAATCTCAACATCGATGGCCAGCTTAAGAGAGCAGCTTTCTCTTTTCTGCAATGACCACACATAAAGCCTCTCCTTTTTCTTTATGTGTTGCCATTCATTGGTAGAACTTTTTTCACCCATAACCTTGTTACTATCATGGAAATATACAGTTAGCCACATTTTCAACCTGGTTATAGCCCTTGTGGGGTTTCCTTATGTTACTTTTTTACATTTCTCTTTAGCACCAAGCACAATACAACAAACAACAAATGGGAGTCAAGTCATGTTTGGAAATGGTAATTACCCTTTATTAATTATTTCATTATGTTGTACAGTAAGATGTTTATATTATCAGTTGGTCCAAGCAATTTAAGATGCAGTGTTCCTTGGTATTTTACAAAAAATGGTAAATATTACAAATAGCATAATAAGGAACAAGAACTTTTTTAAAATTCAAAATTGTATCATATTTATATTGACATTGTAATTGTTTTGGCCACAAAATATATTTCACAAATTGAATTTGTCTCTGTAAAAGGAATGCTGTAAACACAAAACCTAAACAGTTTTGTAGCTACAAATTTATTTTTTTACCCACAATACATGAATACATAAATCAAAATTAATTTTGTGGACACAAAAAATAATTTTGTAGTCACAAAATGACACAAAAAATAATTTTGTAGTCACAAAATGAAACATGACAACACAGAATAATTTTATGGTAACAAAACAAATGTAGTCATAAAATATTCTTTTTTTTTTTGTATATAAAAATGAGTTTTGTTACCAAAAATTTGTTTGTATATTGGTTTTTAGACTAGAAAAAAATAGGACCTATTTACTAGTGTTCTAAAGTAATGAAATATGATTTACTGCTGCCCTGTTCTGGTAAGACTAGTGTGTTTACATTAGATATACAAATATAGTTTATATCAGTGATCCCCAACCAGTAGCTCGTGAGTAACATGTTGCTCTCCAACCCCTTGGATGTTGCTCCCAGTGACCTTACACCAAGTGCTTATATTTGAATTACTGATTTGGAGGCAAGTTTTTGTTGCATAAAAAACTTGTGTACTGCCAAACAGAGCTTTGTGTAGGTTTACAGTCCACATAGGGCTACCCAATGGCCAATCACAGCCCTTATTTGGCACCCCAAGAACATTTTTCATGCATGTGTTGCTTCCCAAATCTTTTTACATCTGAATGTTGCTCAGGGGTTCAAAAGGTTGTGGAACCCTGGTTTATATAAACAAGCTTAGTAAATTAGAGTATTGTTGCACTAAATCATTGACTTTACGTCTTGTTGACCTGCCTATCAAGGTTGAATTGTATTAGTTAAAAATCTACTGCCCTTCTATTACCTCTATATGCTAAGGCTTTCAGAGGAGGTTCTCCTTTCAGGCCAAACTGTTACCATAGCTATGTGAAAGTGTATATATATATATTTATCCCTCAGCTCTTCTCTATCCATATGGCCCTGGACTTGATTTTGTCAACCCAAAAAATGATGAAGGCACATCAGGGTCAATAGAGCTCTCCATGAATATTCCTCTGTTCGGAACATCCTTCTCATCATTGTTTGTAAGTACAGTGCTGAGTTCTGTTCCACTTAGCACAATGTTGTTTCTGCAAGACCAGGACCAACCAATGAAAACAAGCAAGCCTTTTGCAACTGTTAGTTGTTTTAACGTCACTTTGAAGATCTTGAAATAAAGATACCTGTAGTTAGTATCACATGAATAAAAATGTTCTTATTTTAAAGGAACAGGTCAATGTAAAAATGTAAAAATTAGTGATGGGCGAAATTCTCGTTTTTGACGCCGGCGTCTGTTTTTTGACGCCGACGCCCGTTTTTTGACGCCGATGCCCGTTTTTTTACGCCAGCGTCCTTTTTTTTGGACACCGCCAACAACATTTTTTTTGACGTCGGCGAACTTTCGGCAGTGAATTTTCGCGCCCATTTCGCGAATTTATTCACCGGTGGCGAATCACACAAATTCGCTGCAAATTCACGCCTGCCGAATAAATTCGCCCATCACTAGTAAAAATAACAACTGGGTAAATAGATAGGCTGTGCAAAATAAAACAAGTTTCTAATATACAGTAGTAAGGCAAAAATGTAATGTATAAAGACTGGAGTGACTGGATGTGTAACATAATAGCCAGAACACTACTTCCTGCTTTTCAGCTCTCTAACTCTGAGTTAGTCAGTGACTTTAAGGGGGGGCCACATGGGACGTACATTTTCCGCTTGTTTGCTTATGATCTTTAGTATGCAGCTCAGATTCAAAAACAACAGTTATGACCCATTTGCCCTCACCCCCAAGTCACTGATTGGTTACTACCTGGTGACCAATCAATGGAAAGCAAGAGAGCTGCAAAGTAGGAAGTAGTGTTCTGGCTATTATGTTAGACATCCAGTCACTCCAGCCTTTATTGATGACATTTTTGGCAAACTAACTATATTTAATACATTTTTTTATTTTGAACAGCCTATCTATTTCCTAGGGATGCACCGAATCCAGGATTTGGTTTGGGATTCGGCCAGGATTCGGCCTTTTTCAGCAGGATTCGGATTCAGCCGAATCCTTCTGCCCGGCCGAACCGAATCCGAATCCGAATTTGCATATGCAAATTAGGGGTGGGGAGGGAAATTGCGTGACTTTTCGTCACAAAACAAGGAAGTTAAATAATTTTTCACTTCCCATCCCTAATTTGCATATGCAAAAGGGGTTCGGATTTGGTTCGGTATTTGGCCGAATCTTTCACAAAGGATTCGGGGGTTCGGCCAAATCCAAAATAGTGGATTCGGTGCATCCCTACTATTTACCCACTTTTTATTTTTACACTGAACAGCTCCTTTAACCTAATAGTTTATTATGTGAGAGCATTTCATAAGGCTATTTGTGTTTTCTTTACTATGTTTCTTTTGATAGGTCTGTATAGACCCTAAAGTGATTCTATTTTGGATAATAAAAAAAAAAATAGAATCTGGTCCATCACTTAAAGGGCACCTGTTGGGCAAAAATATTATCCCCAACAAAAGGTGCGGGCTTTTTAAATTGCCCCCAACCAGCACTAGGCCACCCGCACCAGGAGGGAACTCCCAGTACAAGTGGCCATATTGGGGTACACACATGCGCATAATGAGAGAATGCCACAACTTGCTCATTATGCGCATGCGCCTTACACAGCATGACTGCTTGCACCAGGAGCTCCCTCCCGGACTAAGTGTCCTAGCAATAGCGGGGGCAATGTATTTAAAAAAAAAGGAATGTTGGCCCATCTTTGGTTGGGGATAATATTTTTGCCGAACAGGTGCCCTTTAAGTGGCAAAACCCATGACCAAGATGCTAATTTATAAATATAATTTCACATATCTGAGTCAGTCAAGAAACAAACATCATAAAAGTTATGTTTTGATTTAGAAAAACTGCAGAATTAAAATCACCATTAAAATTATTTATTCATGATACTATAACATGTTTACATTTTGATCCTTTTTTGACCCAACAGGTTAACAACAATGGTATAATTTCATTTATTTCATCTATGAATACTTACATGCCAATCTGTCATCTCCCTAGTATGTTAGGGAATCCCTTCCTTGCCCCTTTTTATGCTGATTTGGACAACACGATACAAGGTGACGTATATTACCGTCAAAGCACAGATGCAGCACTACTGTCCCAAACTACAACTGACATTAGAAGATATTTCCATAATACCAAATTCTCTGCTCAGTGGGTCTTTATGGCAACGTGGCATAAAGTCAATTATTATGGATCTACCTCCAGCAAGGTAATGTTGATATGTATATTTTAGTACCATTATGGCTAATAGCTTTAGTGTAGCCTTAAAACCAACTTCAGTACTCTTGGATACCAAAATCTTAGCCTTAACTAATTCAAAAAACAGCAGATAGAACAGGACCTGCCACAGAAACAATATAGTATCTTCTAACTTACTGCCATCTTGGATAAACTGTCTGTCATGGAGTAAGACAAGGAGTAGTGTAACAAACAAAATGTTTAATTCTTGACTAACTAGACTTGCATCATAATGAGCAACACCACCATGTATGTAACATAATTTATTGAAAAATTACACATGCCAAGAAAATATGCCCTGATTCAAATGCAGAGTACACATTAAGGGGCAGATTTATCAAAGGTCGAAGTGAAAATTCAAATGAAATTTTTCATTTTTTGTGTATTTCGACTAGGGAATAGTCCAAATTCGATTTGAATTTGAAATTTATCATGTACTGTCCCTTTAAAGGGCATGTAAAGGCAAAAAAATAAAATCCCATTTTTACTTTCTTTAATGAAAAAGAAACCTATCTCTAATATACTTTAATAAAAAAAATGTGTCCCATTTTTATAAGAAACCGGACTGTATGCAGTGAAATTCTCCCTTCATTTACTGCTGTGGATAGGAATTGTCAGACGGTCCCTAACTGCTCTGCAGGGAAACAATCATACTTATGAACAGCAGGGGGAGCGGCTTTGTTTGTTTCCCTGTAGACCAGTCTGAGACTGTGTAGAGATTTGAATTGGATTTTATTTTTGCCTTTAAATCCCCTTTAATGTTTCCAACTCCAGCTCCAGGGACAAAGATCATGTAGCCAGATTTAAACAGATAATCTATAAAATCCACATTAGATTACATGACAACACAGTGCCCAGTGCAGTCTGCATATTCTGATTATTAATCAGATGATCTTGATGTATTGATGTATTGGCTTCTGGCAGATATTATTTGACTTGTGTTGTTTTGATAATTTATGACGATCCCTAAGCAGCCCAGACCTCACTGAGCATGTGCACAGTCTTGGTATTGCAACAATGTTTAACAAAGTTACAAGATGGTGACCCCCTGTGGCCAACTTTGAAAGCATATATCATTTTTTTGATTAGTCTTGTGGTGCAGTAAGTTCATGTTTATGTTTAGTATACAAAATACAGCATTTCTAGCCTTATTCTATTTCAGACTTTCCTTGTCCTTTAAGAATTTGAATTAGGCTATTTGCCATCTAAAACCTGTCAAATTGGTGTTTTAGCCTATGGGGGAACTCCTACAATCAATTTGGAGTAATTTGGTGGACTTTTGAAAAAAAGTCAAAGTGAAAATTCGAAATTTGGAGTTGTTTGGAGACATCGTGAAAATCTAGTTTTTTTTTGGTGAAAAAACTCAATCGAATTCAATCTGAATTTGATTCGAATTTGCGGGTCAATCCCATTCACCCAAGTTTGAAAAATTAGATTTATTTGAAAAATTTAGATTGTTTATTTTGTTTTTTGAATTTTGAGTTCGTGGAAGTTTATGGGAGTTTTTACAAACTCGCATGAACTCGAAATGCGACCCTTGATAAATCTGCCCCTAACTATACTTTGACACTCAGAGGTGTGCATAGAGATTTTTCATAGGAACCTTAGTTGTCACTACTAATGCCTTGCTAATGCCTAGCTTAGGGGCATCTCTAAATATGGCCTTCACATGATATCCCAGAACTTCATGATGGTTGCACAGTGCATACAAACACATAATTTCCCTTATATACCTTACCTGGTCAGACTCACACAACAGAGCTTCTGAAAGACTTGAACCAAGAAAGAATGAACTATCTTAACCTTTTAGACAGATGTAATTATACACTGTTGACAAACCTCAGGCTCAAATAGTAAAGATAAAACCCACATTCTTGAAAATGCTGTAAAAGGTACAACACATTACAATGATCAATACACATGTCCTGGTGCCAAGTTTTAATAGTAATCTGTGAAATTGCATATATGTTCATGGTTATATTGTTTATAGGCTGGCAACTCGTTGTCTTGTAGTGAGATCTTGGTTCTACAGGCTGATCAGCCCCAGTTGAGGTATTTTTTATAGCCGATAAATGACCAAGACCAAGGGGCAGATTTATCAAGTAAAAAAAATTGAAATTTGAGGTAATTTTTTGGATACTTCGATCATCGAATAGGATACTATGACTTTGAATTTACTTTGATTTTGATTCTAAGTAAAAATCGATAATCAAAGTACTGTCTCTTTAAAAAAACTTTGACTTCAATACTTCGCCAAAGTGCTATGTTAGCTTATGGCAGCCTTCTACAACCATTTGCTAAGTCTTTACACATCAAAGTATAATCATTCGATCGTACGCTAAAATCGTTTGAATCGTTCGATTCAAACGATTTTACTTTGATCACAGGATGGCCAATTTTGCTGAAAAATACTTCAACTTTGATATTCGAAGTCTGAAGGGCCCATTTACTTAGCTTGAGTGAAGGAATAGAATAAACAAACCTTTGAATTTCGAATGTTTTTTTTGGCTACTTCGACCATCGTATGGGCTACTTCGACCTTCGACTACGACTTCGGATCAAACGATTCAAACTAAAAATCGTTCGACTATTCAACCATTCGATAGTCAAAGTACTGTTTCTTTAAAAAAAACTTCGAACCCCTAGTTCGCCACCTAAAAGCTACCGAAGTCAATGTTAGCCTATGGGGAAGATCCCCATAGGCTTTGCAATCTTTTTTTGGTCGAAGAAAAATCATTCGATCGATCGATCGTTTGATCGAATGAATTGCAGTAAATCTTTCGACATCGATATCCGAAGTCAAAGGATTTACATTCGCCAGTCGAATATCAAGAGTTAATTAACCCTCGATATTCGACCCTATGTAAATCTGCCACTATGTAAAATTTTTACATGCACCACTTTTTTTGTTCAAATACACTTAAAAGTCAATGGGCATCAATTATTCTGATGCACAACAATTTTTACACGAGTGACTTTTTTTGTCGCGGCAAATTTTTTCACCAGCAAATTTTTTCGCAGCAGTTTCGACAAACAGTTTGCAGGAATTCTTTGCAAATCCATGTTTGACGAATATATTCTCCTATCACTAATTATAGTTTCCCTTTTAGGTGAACACATTCCAGGCTGTGCTTACTACAGATCGGAATCTAACTTTTGTTATGTTTAACTATGGAGACATTCAGTTGCCACCTGAATATACAGTGGCTTTGGTAAGTATGGAGTAAGTATGGAACGGTGAACATTTTCTCTGTAGAATATTTTGTGTGTTAGTGCTCTGACTGTACACATTTCCTACTTAACTGTAATCAGTACTACATATGGGTCCAAGTTATTGCTCTTTCTGGCCAGCATCTCTCACTGGAAAGATTTGTTTCAGCAAAGAATAGAGTTACTCAAATTGTCAATCTCCCTTTTGCAATTTACACCAGGGACTAAAAAATTAGTAGGGTTTTAAAGAAGTATTTAGGAAAAACAATAAAATTATTTAGTAACTATGCACTGAAACTACTAGGAACCTCCAGGTCCATTTTGTAAATCTGCCATCATGGGGAATAGTACAATTAGAGGCCCATTTACTTTACCATTTACCTTTCGAGTGAAGGAATAGAATAAAAAAAACTTTGAATTTCGAATGTTCTTTTTGGCTACTTCGACCATCGAATTGGCTACTTCAACCTTCGACTACGACTTTGAATAGAACGATTCGAACTAAAAATCGTTCGAATATTCGACCATTCGATAGTCAAAGTACTGTCTCTTTAAAAAAAACTTTGACCCCCTAGTTCGCCACCTAAAACCTACTGAGGTGCCATGTTAGCCTATGGGGAAGGTCCCCATAGGCTTTGTAACAATTTTTAGGTCAAAGAAAATCTATTTAATCGGTCGATTGAACGATTTTTCATTCGATCGAACTATTTGCGGTAAATCCTTCGACTTTGATATTCGATGTCGAAGGATTTACATTCGGCAGTCGAATATCGAGGGTCAATTAACCCTCGATATTTGACCCTATGTAAATCTGCCCCTTAGAATTCGCCCACTTTTTATTCATTCCTATGAAATTTAAGGGGGTTATTTACTAAACTCCGAATGCAAAAATAACGAAAATTGGACTTTTTAAAAAATCAAACTTTTCAGAATTTTTTTAAACCCCGAGGATGGAAAAGCCTGAATCTGAAAATCCGACATCTCAGAACTGTCGAGGTTGCAGATAAATCAATGTGCGCTGGGTTTGGAGTGTTATACAGACTTCTTAACTTACTATGTTACTATGCATTGAATACCTTAAATTCACCTCAAATTTGTGAGTTTACAAGCTCAAAAAAAGTGAAATTCTCAAAAATCTTGAATGAAAAAAATGGCTTGAATTTTACCAAGGACAACTCCCACTGATTTCTACATTAACTTGCAAGCTTTTAGATGCTGAAGTTCTACATTTCTGTTTTTTGTACTTAATAAAAACTAAGCATTTGATTTTTCAAAAACATAACGTGAATTTGTAAGTTTTTGTGGCAAAAATTAGAATTTGAATGTTGATCAATCACCCCCTACGTGTATGTCTTTCCTAAGCAATGAAAAGTTTGTTTCTGAGACTTAACATTAGAAAAAAAAAATTGGCAATACACACATGCTCCTTTAAAAAAGAAATGGAGTCACATGGTCAGACATCATAAATTTCAGAACATTATGCAAAAAAACAAAGAATACTAAATAACTGGTAGTGTGTTTATAAACACAGCAAATAAATATAAACATCTTTTCACTGGGTCTAGTCTTTGCATTAATACTACAGATACACTTCTCGTTGACTTCTATGCCATCTAAACAAGTTTTAGTTGGCGTAAACTTGCGACGTCGTTGATTTTGCTCAGTTGCAGTTGCAACCATGACGTGACACAATTTTACACAAACAGTGGCAAAATCTCTGTGATACCTGACCATGGTTTTCAATATTTCAATAAAATGATATCTTGGGAGCAGATTAATCAAGGGTCAAATTTTGAAGAAAATACTTCGAAATTCGACCATCAAATCGAATTTGGCCATTTGAGGTCAAAGTAAAATCGTTTGATCGAACGCTTAAATCCTTCGAATTGAAGGATTTCAGCGATCGATCGAACGATTTTTCTTCGACTTCAAAAAACGTAGAAAACTGCTCTAGAAGGTCCCCATAGGCTAACATAGCACTTCGGCAGGTTTTATTGGTGAAGTATTGAAGTCAAAGTTTTTTTAAAGAGACAGTACTTAGATTATCGAATGATCGAATATTCGAACTGTTTTACTTCGAATCGAAGTCAAAGTCGTAGTATCCTATTCGATGGTCGCATTATCCAAAAAATTACTTTGAATTTTTTTACTTCAAAAAATCCCTCGAAATCACTTTGACCCTTGATAAATCTGCCCCTAAGTGTCCAAAATTCCTATTTCCTCTATTGCTAGTTTTCATTTCATGACAATACCATAGGACAAATGCCAGACAGACTTCATTGTTTTTAATCGCTAAGGAACTAAATTCTGTCATAAATTGAACAAGTGCCTAGGGACTTTTTAGCTTTAATTGTAAAAATACAGGTATGTGATCTGTTATCCAGAAACCAGTTATCCAGAAAAAGATTATGGGAATCCCTTCATCGACAGACTCCATTGTAATCAAATATTTCAGAATTTTCAAAATTTTTTTTTTTTTTTATGAAATAATAAAATATAGTAGTAGAGGCAAAGCAATCCTATTGGGTTCATTTCATGTTTAATTTATTTAATTATTTCTAGCAGATTTTAGGTATGTCCCATTTTGGTTTGCCAAATAATTTGTTATTACGGCAAAAAAAAGAAAAAACGAAACGGGGGAAAATTTTCCAAACGCATTGAAGCCAATGGGCGTCAATATAATTTTGATGCGTGACATATGCACGCCCAAATTTTGACGCACAACAAAATTTTTTTGTCGCAGCAGATTTTTCGCCGCAGTTTTGCTAAAAAGTTTGCTAAAAAGTTTGGGGGCAAAACACGCCAAATTTTGCCTGGCAAATTTATTCGCCTATGTATGGTCTATATATATATTGATTATTTATTGAAAATTACTGTGTTTATAAGATTCAATCAACAGGATCTTGTGTTCCCCATAGGCTGGTGTTGATAGTGGCAGTAGCACAGGATCCTATGAAATACCTGGGTCTTTGTCTTCCACAATTATTAGTGTCTCATCCACTAGTAATGTGGGCTTTTCTGGACACTGGGCTTTCCAAGTGAATGATCTGATTCCTGGAGTTCCAAATGAAACTATTAGTAAGTTAAAACAATCTATTTAATGAATAAAATTCATTACTGATCATGACTTCATGAACTGCTGCTTTTAGACTTCTACTTCATTGACTTCCAATGTTTATTTTCTACATAAATGTTACTTATTCTGCTTGCTGTTCTACTTATACCCCGGTGCAGGTATGGGATCCATTATCTGGAAGCCCATTATCCAGAAAGCTTGAAATTATAGGAAGGCCATCTTTTACAGACTCCATTTTAATGAAATAATTCACATTTTTAAAAATGATTAACTTTTTTCTCTGTAATAATAAAACATTACCTTGTACATGATCCAAACAAAGATACTGTATAATTAATGCTCATTGAAAGCAAAACCAGCCTATTGGGCTTGATTAATGTTTAAATGATTTTTTAGTAGACTTAAGGTATGACGATCCAAATTATGGAAAGATCCATTACATGTATGGGGTCTGTTATCCAGAATGCTCGGGACCTGGGGTTTTCCGGATAATGGATCTTTTTGTAATTTGGATCTTCATACCTTAAGTCTACTAGAAAATCATGTAAACATTAATTAAACCCAATAGGCTGGTTTTGCTTCCAATAAGGATTAATTATATCTTAGTTGGGATCAAGTTACTGTTTTATTATTACACAGAAAAAGGAAATTATTTTGAAAAATTTGTATTATTTGATTATAATTTAGTGTACTCTATGTGAAACGGCCTTTCTCTAATTTTTCCTTGTGGTGGGGGGATTTTAGACCATACATTACCTGGGTACCCAGGAAGGTTACCCATAGACCTCCCACACAACCAGGGCATTGGGTACTTACCCCCAAAACATACCAGCTTTGCATGTTTTCCGAGGGCGTGGGAAAAAAGCTAAAAAACCTGCTATGCCACTGAAGTTTTTTTTTTAAAGGTAACTTTTTTTTATTGATTTTAAAACTTACATTTAGCCAAGACCATTACAGTTCAGGGTGTATAATAAGTGGAAGCGACAGTGAATGACACTTTAGTAGCATATAAACAATATTTCAATAAAGTAAGGAGCAACATACAAAATGTGAGTGAATTTTTAGTTTAGATCCGCCTCACACCATGGTGTCCAAATTTTTTCATATTTGGACTGCGTCCCTCTGGCTTTATATGTCAGTTTAATTAAGGGGAAAGCATTATGAACCAATTGAGTAACTGGAATATTTGAAAAAAATTCTCTTACAATGTATGTACCTTATACTTTTAAGGATTTGCCCTGATAAGTTTACTAGAATTGTGCTCTTTTCTATTCACCCCCTATTAACTTTTTTATCTTTCCTGTGCTAAAACTACAGTAGGAAATTGTATACCTATTTTTACACATCTTTACAAATCTGCCCTTCATTTCTTTAATGGTGTGGTGTGAATGGATGTATAAAATAACATTATAAATCTACAATTATGCTTAAATAAAGGGAAACAGTTATTCTATTTGTTTCTTTTAATTTTCTAAGGCAACACAAAACCCGAGACAGCATTTGTTGAAAGTGACGGTACCACAGAAACACCTGCAGGTACTTAACTGTATTTTTCATGAAACTTAATAATTCGCTATTTTTTTTAAATAAGGAATGGCCAATATATATAATCCTAGATACTGTTAAAAATGGTAAAATATGTTCTAAATACTGTTTTTAAAAATACATTTTTATTTAAAGACACCACAATAAAAGAGCTAGCATTCACTGACTTTACTACACAAACACATACAAATATGAAATGTTATTTTTCTGTACCAAATATATAAACCTAGAATTTTGTACAAAAAAAGGAATATATCTTCTGCATTTTTACAATTCTCTTAATCTTGGAAAACTAATGAATGACCACTATATATAATCCTCGATATAAAAAAATGGCAAAATATGTTCTAAATTTAGATTTTTTAATTATTGTTTTTTAAAGGTACTACAATAAGAAAGACAGCATTCACTGACAGTGACTTGACTACAGAAACACATACAAGTATGAAACTTTATTTTTCTGTATTCTTGTTAATGAGTTGCCAAAATATGGTTAAACCTAGAATATTGAACAAAAAAAAAGGCTATATTATATATATACATATTACAATATGAAAGGCAGCATTTACTGGGTATTTCTAAAGGTCCGAATTTATCTCAGTATTTCTAATGTCAAACTTCGAACAACTCCGAATTCCTGAATGGACCTTATTTATGAAGAAAAAAGCCCGACAAAATAGGGTCAGGCAAACTTTGGAGCTTTCCCCAAAAACTCAGAATTGTTTTCCGCAAAAACTAACTTGGTTAAAGTGACATGTGCTGTACACTTTGGGGGTTATTTATCAAGGTCGGAATTTATCTCAGTATTTCTAATATTCAACTCCAAACAACTCTGAATTCCTGAATGGACCTTATTTATGAAGAAAAAAGCCAGAAAAAATAGGGTCGGGCAAAACTCTGAAAACTTTGGAGCTTTCCCCGAAAACTCCGAATTGTTCGGAGTTTTCAGCAAAAACAAGGTTTTTTTTGAGTTTTCTGAGTTTTTTGCGCCAAAACCCCGAAATCAACGGATATTGGAACGGAAATCTGCACAGATACTGGAACCTTCCCCATTGACTTATACATGTCTTTGAGAGCTTTTAGATGCTGGGGTTTTAGATTTTAGACCATCTGACTTTAATAAATCTCAAAAAATGTGTAGTTTTTTTTCTCCAAAAACTACAAATCATTTCGAGGTTCAGATATTCAGAGCTTGATAAGTAACCCCCCTTAGTGTTAGTGATGTTACTACAGGAACACATACTAGAATAGAGATTTCTCTATTCCTCTACGTCTACTAAACCCAATACGATTGTTTTCTTCACTGAGGATTCATTATATCTTAGTTTGGATCATGTACAAGGTTCTGTCTTATTATTAGTGAAAAAAATCAATCCGTTTTACATTTTTGAATTATTTGATTAAACTGGAGTCTATGGGAGATAGTCTTTTCCATAATTTGGAGATTTCTGGATAATGGGTTTCCTGATAATGGATCCTACACCTGTATATAACTTTATATTTCTCTATTCTTGTGAAACCAATGATTGGCCAATACATATATATCTATATATAATCCTAGATTATGTTTAATTATGGCAAAATATTTAAATATTATTTTTTTATTTTACCGTGATTAGAGAGACAGCAATCATTGACAGTGACAATAGTAACACATACACACATGAAACTTTACATTTCTAGATTCTTGTAAAACTAAGGAGTATCCAGTATCTATAAACTTAGAATTCTGTTAAAAATGGCAAAATATCTTCTAAATATTGTTTTTTAAATAAAAGTTACCGTGATTAGAGAGACAGCATTCAGTGACATTAGTACAGGAACGCATACCAGTTTGAAACTTCATAATTCTCTATTCTTGTAAAACTAATGCCTAAATATTGTTTTTTTAAATTGTTTTTTATTTAAAGGCACCACAATAAAAGAGACAACATTCTCTGACAGTGAAATCACTACAGAAACACATACAAGTATGAAACTATCTCTCTCTATTCTTGTAAAACTAACGAGTAGCCAATATTTATAAACCTAAAACGCTGTTCAAAAAAGTAGCAAAATATCTTCTATTTTGTTTTTTACATTGTTTTGTATTTAAAGGTAACACAAAGCAAGAGATAGCATTCACTGAAAGTGATGTTACCTGTAATAAAATTACCTGCACGGCGGTGTCGGCCGCCGATCCACCGACGGGGACGCCCGCCGCGTGTCTCCTAGGCGCCATCTTTGTTATTAGGGCGCGCGCGGCGCGCCTGCGCGCCTCTTAAAGGCGCAGGCACGCTGGCGTGTTTGCGCACGTTTTGGCGCGAACTTAGAATACTATTTAAGGCCCATTCAGTGTACTGTTCCTTGCCCGTGATAGAACTTGTTTCTTGTGATTTCCTGAGCCTAGTGCATCTGATCTGAATCTTGTCTGTCTGATAACCTGTGTTTGACCCTGCCTGTATCCTGACTACTCTGAACTCTGTATCCTGACATTGACCTGCCTACGACATCTCTCCTGCTTAACCCCTTGATTGACAACCCGGTTTGACCATTGCCTGCCTGACGATTCTGATATCCACCTGCCTCGACTCTGCTTGTCTGACGATTCTCTTGCTTGCTCCATTTGTACCGTAACCTTCGGCCCAAAAGACTCTGCTAACTGCCGTGCCCCTTCGCCAGCCAGAACATCTTGCCTTGCACCCCTCGTTAAGTCCAGGTGGCACCCAAGTAAGCTGAGGGCTCCTCCCGAAGCCCAACAGTGGTCACACTACTGGTGAAGCCGAGCCGAGACCAGGGTGCTTGGCATTTGTTCTGGTATCGGGTGCCGGCCATGACATTACCTTAGAAACACATACAAGTATGACATTTTATATTTTTGTATTTTTGTGAAACTAATAGCAATAGTAGTAGCCAATATATATATATATATATATATATATATAATAATGCCAATTCTGGTGATTACTGTTGCTGGTATTGTGGTGCCTTAAATAAATATATATATATATATATATATATATATATATATATATATATATATATATATATATATATATATATTACTTTTTTTATTTTTTTTAAGGCACCACAATACCAGCAACAGTAATCACCAGAATTGGCATTATTACAGAAAGTGCTAAAGGTGGTAAATGTTACATTTCTCTATTCTTGTAAAATGAATGGATATCCAATATGTAAATATATATGTCACTGTGTGGTTGTGTGTTCAGTAGCCAAAAAGATATTCAGTGGAAAATCTGATAAAATCTGATAAATTCTTTTAAAGTTAAAAACATTGTTAACAAACAAACAGATATAAAAAGTGTAACTAAATTCACCCCATCACAATGCAAACCTAGAATTATGTTCAAACAATGCTCAATATATCTTCTAAATGTTGGGTTTTTTTCAATTACAATTCTCTTTATTCTTGGGAAACTAATGAATGGCCAATATATATATATATATATATATATATATATATATATATATATATATATATATATATTCCTAGATTTATTTAAAAAATTGCAAAATTTTCTGAATTTATTTATTTTTAATTATCATTATTTCAAGGTACCACAATAAGAAAGACAACATTCACTGACAGTGACTTGACTACAGAAACACATACAAGTATGAAATTTTATTTTTCTGTATTCTTGTTAATGAGTGGACAATATATGTATAAACCTAGAATTGTGTACAAGAAAGGGCAATATATAATAAATGATTGTTTTTAGTAGATTTAAGGTATGAAGATTCAAATTATATAACCAGTTTATAGACATTGCTATAACAGTTACAGCATTCAAAAGTGGCATTTCTACAAAAATACATATGGGCCTACCCATAATGGGTGAACCTACCTTCTGGAACTGCAAAACCAGTGATGTCACCATGGACCAGACATCACTATGGAGGGATATCAATCAGGTCAGGGGGAAAATCTTTTTTCCTTGTGGTGGGGGGATTTTAGACTGTACATTACCTGGGTACCCCGGAAGGTTACCCAAAGACCTCCTACATGACCAGGGTATTGGGTACGTACCCCCAAAACATACCAGCTTTGCATGTTTTCCGAGGGTGTGGGGGAAAAAGCTAAAAACCTAAAAACGCTGCTCTACGCCACTAACGTTTTGTAGAAACTGGATTTTTTTTTTTTAAGGTAACTTTTTTTTTATTGATTTTAAAATGTACATTTAGCCAAGACCATTGCAGTTCAGGGTGTATAATAAGTGGAAGCGACAGTGAATGACACTTTAGTAGCATATAAACAATATTTCAATAAAGTAAGGAGCAACATACAAAATGTGAGTGATTTTTTAGTTTAGATCCGCCTCACACCATGGTGTCCAAATTTTTTCATATTTGGACTGCGTCTTTCTGGCTTTATATGTCAGTTTAATTAAGGGGAAAGCATTATGAACCAATTGAGAAACTGGAATATTTGAAAAAAATTCTCTTATAATATATGTACCTTATACTTTTAAGGATTTGCCCTGATAAGTTTACTAGAATTGTGCTCTTTTCTATTCACCCCCTATTAACTTTTTTATCTTTCCTGTGCTAAAACTACAGTAGGAAATTGTATACCTATTTTTACACATCTTTACAAATCTGCCCTTCATTTCTTTAATGGTGTGGTGTGAATGGATGTATAAAATAACATTATAAATCTACAATTATGCTTAAATAAAGGGAAACAGTTATTCTATTTGTTTCTTTTAATTTTCTAAGGCAACACAAAACCCGAGACAGCATTTGTTGAAAGTGACGGTACCACAGAAACACCTGCAGGTACTTAACTGTATTTTTCATGAAACTTAATAATTCGCTATTTTTTTTAAATAAGGAATGGCCAATATATATAATCCTAGATACTGTTAAAAATGGTAAAATATGTTCTAAATACTGTTTTTAAAAATACATTTTTTATTTAAAGACACCACAATAAAAGAGCTAGCATTCACTGACTTTACTACACAAACACATACAAATATGAAATGTTATTTTTCTGTACCAAATTATAAACCTAGAATTTTGTACATAAAAAGGAATATATCTTCTGCATTTTTACAATTCTCTTTATTCTTGGTAAACGAATGAATGACCACTATATATAATCCTCGATATAAAAAAATGGCAAAATATGTTCTAAATTTAGATTTTTTAATTATTATTTTTTAAAGGTACTACAATAAGAAAGACAGCATTCAGTGACAGTGACTTGACTACAGAAACACATACAAGTATGAAACTTTATTTTTCTGTATTCTTGTTAATGAGTTGCCAAAATATAGATAAACCTAGAATTTTGTACAAAAAAAGGGCTATATATATATATATATATATATATATATATATATATTACAATATGAAAGGCAGCATTTATTTCTAAAGGTCCGAATTTATCTCAGTATTTCTAATGTCAAACTTCGAACAACTCCGAATTCCTGAATGGACCTTATTTATGAAGAAAAAAGCCCGACAAAATAGGGTCAGGCAAACTTTGGAGCTTTCCCCAAAAACTCAGAATTGTTTTCCGCAAAAACTAACTTGGTTAAAGTGACATGTGCTGTACACTTTGGGGGTTATTTATCAAGGTCGGAATTTATCTCAGTATTTCTAATATTCAACTCCAAACAACTCTGAATTCCCGAATGGACCTTATTTATGAAGAAAAAAGCCAGAAAAAATAGGGTCGGGCAAAACTCTGAAAACTTTGGAGCTTTCCCCGAAAACTCTGAATTGTTAGGAGTTTTCAAGAAAAACAAGGATTTTTTGAGTTTTCTGAGTTTTTTGCGCCAAAACCCCCGAAATCAACGCATATTGGAACGGAAATCAGCACAGACACTGGAACCTTCCCCATTGACTTATACATGACCTTGAGATCATTTAGAAGCTGGGGTTTTAGAGTTTCGGAGTATTTAGACCATCCAACTTTCATAAATCTCAAAAAATGTTTAGTTTTTTTTTCTCCAAAAACTAGAAATTATTTGAGGTTCGGATATTCAGAGCTTGATAAGTAACCCCCTTAGTGTCAGGGGCTGATTCACTAAGGGTCAAATATCGAGGGTTAATTAACCCTCGATATTCGACTAGGAATTAAAATCCTTCAACTTCGAATATCAAAGTCGAAGGATTAAGCGCAGATAGTTCATTCGAACGATCGAAGGATAATTCCTTCGATCGAACGATAAAATCCTTTGAATCGAACGATTCGAAGGATTTTAATCCAACGATCGAAGGAATATCCTTCGATCAAAAAAAGTTAGCCAAGACTATGGGGACCTTCCCCATAGGCTAACATTGACTTCGGTAGCTTTTTGGCGAACTAGGGGTCGAAGTTTTTTTTAAAGAGACAGTACTTTGACTATCGAATGGTCGAATAGTCGAACGATTTTTAGTTCTAATCCTTTAATTCAAAGTCGTGGTCGAAGGTCGAAGTAGCCCATTCGATGGTCGAAGTAGCCCAAAAAAAACTTCGAAATTCGAAGTTTTTTACCTTCGAATCCTTCACTCGAAGTTAGTGAATCGGCCCCTCAGTGATGTTACTACAGAAACACATACTAGAATAGAGATTTCTCTATTCCTCTAAGTCTACTAAATCCAATACGATTGTTTTCTTCACTAAGGATTCATTATATCTTAGTTTGGATCATGTACAAGGTTCTGTCTTATTATTAGAGAAAAAGATCAATCCGTTTTACATTTTTGAATTGTTTGATTAAACTGGAGTCTATGGGAGATGGTCTTTTCCATAATTTGGAGATTTCTGGATAATGGGTTTCCTGATAATGGATCCTACACCTGTATATAACTTTATATTTCTCTATTCTTGTGAAACCAATGATTCACCAATACATATATATCTATATATAATCCTAAATTTTGTTTAATTATGGCAAAATATTTAAATATTATTTTTTTATTTTACGGTGATTAGAGAGACAGCAATCATTGACAGTGACAATAGTAACACATACACACATGAAACTTTACATTTCTAGATTCTTGTAAAACTAAGGAGTATCCAGTATCTATAAACTTAGAATTCTGTTAAAAATGGCAAAATATCTTCTAAATATTTTTTTTTAAATACATTTTTTATTAAAGTTACAGTGATTAGAGAGACAGCATTCAGTTACATTAGTACAGGAACACATACCAGTTTGAAACTTCATAATTCTCTATTCTTGTGAAACTAATGCCTAAATATTGTTTTTTTAATTGTTTTTTATTTAAAGGCACCACAATAAAAGAGACAACATTCTCTGACAGTGAAATCACTACAGAAACACATACAAGTATGAAACTATCTCTCTCTATTCTTGTGAAACTAATGAGTAGCCAATATCTATAAACCTAGAACGCTGTTCAAAAAAGTAGCAAAATATCTTCTGTTTTTTTTACATTGTTTTGTATTTAAAGGTAACACAAAGCAAGAGATAGCTTTCACTGAAACTGATGTTACCTTAGAAACACATACAAGTATGACATTTTATATTTCTGTATTTTTGTGAAACTAATAGCAACAGTAGTGGCCTTTTTTATATATATATATATATATATATATATATATATATATATATATATATATATATATATATATTTATATTTATTTAAGGCACCACAATACCAGCAACAGTAATCACCAGAATTGGCATTATTACAGAAAGTGCTAAAGGTGGTAAACATTACATTTCTCTATTCTTGTAAAATGAATGGATATCCAATATGTAAATAGATATGTCACTGTGTGGTGGTGTGTTCAGTAGCCAAAAAGATATTCAGTGGAAAATCTGATAAAATCTGATAAATTCTTTTAAAGTTAAAAGCATTGTTAACAAACAAATAAATATAAAAAGTGTAACTAAATTCACCCCATCACAATGCAAACCTAGAATTATGATCAAACAATGCTCAATATACAGTATGTTCTAAATATTGTTTTTTTCAATTACAATTCTCTTTATTCTTGGGAAACTAATGAATGGCTAAAATATGTATAAACCTAGAATTGTGTACAAGAAAGGGCAATATATCTAATAAATATTTTTTATTCTGTTTTATTTTAGGCACCAAAATACGAGAGACAGCATTTACTAACAGTAACATTACTACACAAACAAGTATGAAACTTTATTTTTCTGTATTCTTGTGAAGCTGAGAGGCCAATATATGTATAAACCTAGACTTTTGTACAAAAATGGGCAATATATCTTCTAAATATGTTTTATTCTGTTTTATTTTAGGCACCAACATACGAGAGACAGCATTTACTAACAGTAACGTTACTACAGAAACACAAACAAGTATGAAACTTTATTTTTCTATATTCTTGTGAAGCTATTGAGGCCAATGTATGTATTGACCTAGAATTTTGTACAAAAAAGGGCAATATATCTTCTAAATATGTTTTATTCTGTTTTATTTTAGGCACCAACATACGAGAGACAGCATTTACTAACAGTAATGTTACCACAGAAACACAAACAAGTATGAAACTTTATTTTTCTATATTCTTGTGAAGCTATTGAGGCCAATGTATGTATTGACCTAGAATTTTGTACAAAACAGGGCAATATACCTCCTAAATAGTTTTTATTCTGTTTTATTTTAATGCACCACAATACAAGAGGCAGCATTTACTAACAATGACATTACTACAGAAACACATCGAAGTATGAAACATTTTTTTCTCTGTATTCTTTGTAAGGTTTACAGCGGGGAGCCTCTGTAACTGCAGTTAGCTACTCCATGGGGAGTGGGTATGGCGGAAGCCCAGGGGTGTACCCATAGATTATAGGAGGTGAAGACATGAATAGTTTGAATGTTTAATTGAAACCAGAACATAAACAAAGGCAGGAAAACAATGGGGAACACAGGAGCTTGAGGTACTCACTCAGGAACAAAGTGCAAGGTATTCAGGAACAAGGAATTCAGGTAACAAGGTTTTCAAGGTTCAAATTTTCAAGGTTCAGGTCGGCAGGTCAGGAACAAACAGAATACATTCAATGACTCAGCCCTGAGCAAAGCTATAAGGGGAAGGTGATTAGGAATGGGAGACACATGAGGGTAAACGAGGTGGGTAAACGAGGGAGGATACATACTGGGAACAGGTAGATACATAAGCATCAGGACAAGAGTTCATGATCAGCCTCAAGAGCCTCCAGTAGCTCACCCGGTAAGTGCAGAGTCCAGGAAACTAGGGATCGAGTCCTGGCTGATCCTGACATTCTTGTGAAGCTATTGAGGCCAATATATGTATTAACCTAGCATTTTGTACAAAAAAGGGCAATATACCTCCTAAATAATTTTTATTCTGTTTTATTTTAAGGCACCACAATACAAGAGGCAGCATTTACTAACAGTGGCATTACTACAGAAACATATCCAAGTATGAAACTTTATTTCTCTGTATTCTTGTGAAGCTATTGAGAGGCCAATAAAAGTATAAACCTAGAATTATGTACAAAAAAAGGACAATATAAAGTCTAAATATTTTTTATTCTGTTTTATTTTAAGGCACCACAATACAAGAGGCAGCATTTACTAACAGTGGCATTACTACAGAAACACATCCAAGTATGAAACTTTATTTCTCTGTATTCTTGTGAAGCTATTGAGAGGCCAATAAAAGTATAAACCTAGAATTATGTACAAAAAAGGACAATATATTGTCTAAATATTTTTATTCTGTTTTATTTTAAGGCACCACAATACAAGAGGCAGCATTTACTAACAGTGGCAACACTACAGAAACACATATAAGTATGAAACTATATATCTCTCTATTCCTCTAAAATCAATAAATTTCCAATATATACATGTATACAAAACTAGTACTCCCTTAAAACAATGGTAAACATATTCTCTAAATCATTATTATCAGTATTTTTATTTTAAGGCATCATAGTACTAGAAACAATACTCATTGCAAGTGGTGTTATTGCATATGTAGGTGGTAATCTTTAAATTTCTCTATTTTTGTGAAATGAATGGATGTCCAGTATGTAAACATATACAGAATTCTTGGGACCTGGGATTTTCTGGATAATGGATCTTTGCCTAATTTGCATCTTCATATCTTAAGTCTACTAGAAAATCATGTAAACATTAATGGGCTTATTTATCAAACATTTGTAAGGTTTTTGAGTTTTTATCTACCGTACCTTGAATAAACTTGAATGTTTGCTTTTTTATGAAAAAAATCATAATGTAAAAAACTTGATTGAATACAATTGTAAAAAAACTCAAATTTTTCAAGTTTATAGACTTTAAAAACTAAAATTTGCTAGTTTACAAACTCAAAAACCAATAAGTAGAATTCGAATGCAGGACAAATCCACAGCAGTATTCTTAACTGCAAAACCTTTTATTGGGAATGTACAACACACAACATGTTTCGGGCTAGGCCCTTTATCAAGTGCACAGGAACATACAAGGTGTGGGTATTTAAGCATTTTATGACCTTTCACCTCATGTGATGCATTATGGGTATATCAAAATTGGTCTTAATTAAAACCATTTAAAACAATTAAATCAATTAATATACATAACATCAACAATTTTTCAGTGTCCATAAAATTCAGTTGAAATCCACCAATTTGTGAAATATTCGTATAGTGAAAATGCTAAAAGATAGAAAATAAAAGAGTCATTTCTCCATTTCCACTTGTCGCCAGGCCAATACTTCAATAGTCTAGCCTATACGTAAAGGAAACTGCCGTTAGGCCTATCCAGGCACTAGCTATAGAAAATGTTGCTACTCACATATTATTGTTACTTTAATAGTGGTTTAAAACAATGTTGGATTTCAACTGAATTTTATGGACACTGAAAAATTGTTGATGTTATGTATATTAATTGATTTAATTGTTTTAAATGGTTTTAATTAAGACCAATTTTGATATACCCATAATGCATCACATGAGGTGAAAGGTCATAAAATGCTTAAATACCCACACCTTGTATGTTCCTGTGCACTTGATAAAGGGCCTAGCCCGAAACATGTTGTGTGTTGTACATTCCCAATAAAAGGTTTTGCAGTTAAGAATACTGCTGTGGATTTGTCCTGCATTTGAATTCTACTGATTGACTCTATTGGGGGATCAACACAGGATACCCCGCAGGATAACCTATCAAGCAAACGAACGGTGAGCTGCAGTCCTTTTCTATATAATAAACTCAAAAACCAGAATTTAAAAAATGGCTTGAAATTTGCCTAGGACAACACCCATTGACTTCTACATGAACTCGTTGGCTTTTATATGCCAATTTTATTTTGCTTAATAAATACCAGAGCTTCGAGTTTTTGAAAATATAATTAAAATTTGTGAGTTTTTGTGCAAAACAAATTGAATTGTGGCCAAAATTCTAATTCGAAACTTGACCAATCACCCCCTAAATAAACCCAATAAGTTGGTTTTCTGTTCAATAAGGATTAATTATATCTTAGTTGGGATCAAGTTACTGTTTTATTATTACACAGAAAAAGGAAATCAATTTTACAAATTTGAATTATTTAGATAAAATAGAGTATATGGGAGAGAAAGCCTTTTTGTATTTTGGAGCTTTCTGTATAATGGGTTTCCAGATAATGGATCCATTACGTGTACAAACATAAAACATATTGTTTTTTTTTATTTTTTTATTTTAAGGCACCACAATACAAGAGATAGTATTCACTGAATGTGACAATACTGCAGACATACACATACATATTAAACTTCATATTTCTCTCTTACTTTTATTTTTATTTTAAGGCAACAAAATACCAAATACCATTATTATAGAAGAACATACAGGTAATAAACTTCATATTTCTCTATTCTAAACAGCTATGGATGGCACACAGTAAATATTGTATTTCAACATTTTCCCAGATTTTAAATAATTTTTTCTGATTCCCTAAAAAATGTACAATGGGGGTTCTACTGTACTGTATATATAAAACTAGAATTGTTTATAAATAATGATAAACATATTTGTGCTTGTACTGAAGGTACCACTATACCAGAGAGCATTCACTAAAAGTGAGGTTATTACAGCAACACATACAGGTACAGGGGTGTAAATACCGGGGGAGCAGGGGGTGCAATCATACCCGGGACCACAGCCCTTTGGGGCCCTCCAGACACGGCTGCTCTGTCTGCATCTGGGCCCCTGTGATCGTAGTTACATTACTGTACAGGTAATAAACATTATACTTCTTGATCATTATGGAAAAGCATCTCCAGTTGATCACTCCATAAATAATCAGATAAATTCATTTTGGATCAATTAAATATTGATGATCTTAAACTGATCTTCAGGGAAACAAATTTGTGGCGGAACGTCTGAAAATTTACGAAACACAAATTATGATGCCCGCGTCAATTTTGACGCCCATGACAATTTTGATGCCTGCGACAATTAGACGCACGCTTATTTTGTCCAAATATATAATAGTCAATGGACATCCGAATAATTTTGACATGCAAAAGTTTTTATGCGCACATCAAATTTGACACTGTGAATTTCCACTGGCAAATTTCACAAATGTATAAATGTGGAGATTCACCATTAGGGATGGGCGCATTTTTTTGCCTTGTTTCGCCGTGGAAATGATGGCCATAGACTTGCGTCAAAAAAAAAAAAAAAAGATGCGCGGCAAAAAAATGTTGCCGCGTGACAAAACATTTTTGACGCCCATAGACTTTAATGGGCGTCGACGACATCCTGCTGGCGGCGAATTTTTGGCAAAACGTAAGGGGTCAAATTCGCCCATCTCTATTCACCATGAATTTGTGCCTGCCAAATGTATCATGAATTGATATTGCATTTCCTTACATGTAATTCCTTACATGTTTAAGGAATCAGGTTTATGGAAGCCTCATACAATGTAAACCATCTATTTTCATTGAATTGGCTAAACAGTTTAGTAGGATAATTCTACTGGTTTGATTAAAAAAACAATAATTCACAGTTTGGACAGCTAGAAATCCAGACCAGTTCAAGGCGTGCATAGTAAAGACAGAAGTACAATGCATGACATGCTGAACTGAAATGTCTCAATTTTGCCTGCTTTGTTTTGTGTTTTCTTTGATGAAAATGTTCCTATTGTCTTTAAGCGGCAGATTTATCAAAGGTTGAGGTGAATTTCTGAAATAAAAAAATTACAATTTTGAGCTATTTTTTGTGTACTTCGACTAGGGAATAGTCCAAATTCGATCTGAATTTGAAAAAAATTAGAATATAGAAATGTATCATGTACTGTCTCTTTAAAAATTTGAATTCAACCATTTGCCATCTAAAACATGCTGAATTGCTCTTTTAGCCTTTCGAGGGACCTCCTAGAACCTATTTGGGGTCAATTGGTGGACTGAAAAAATCAAGGTTTTTTTGGGGAAAAACTTTGATTCGAATTTGATATTACTTTGATTCATAAGATTCAAATCCAAATACAGACCTATTTGATCAAAAACAGACCTATTCGGCCAACAAAAAACCTTCTAATTCATTTTGGCTGGTCTTTTTGAATTTGAATTTCAAAGTTTTTCAAATTCGAAATTTGACCCTTGATAAATAAGTATAGAAATAAAGGTGTCCATTCAATACCATTTGATAATTATTTTATGTTATGTTGTTAATATTATGTTTTCTGTTTTTCCCCTACATTACCATAGAGATGAATTTTGTTTTAAAAGGACTTACTATGAACATTGAAGTAAAATATAATCCCTCTTTTTTTCTTTTAAGTCCAGACCACAATTCAATCAACTAAGAACCCAATACACCCCCTAGTCACCGATGCCAATGGTATGAGACCCTTCTTTCATATCTTACTTATGATATGATATTGCCTTATTGACATGCCATATAACAGAATTGAAGTCTACCAAGCAATTAGAATTATTTAGATAACAATGGTGGCGATACCATTTGTATTGTCAATATTTTGGGGATTTAAGGGGCTAACTCTATATTGTCTGATGTACATGAAATGTAGACTATGCATTACTTTTACCTATAAGGTTTCAGAGAATTTTGATCAGTGCACTGCACTTAGCAAAAATTCTGAATCAAATGCCAACTGCACTACAGAGATTCACGGAAGGGAAATTTGCCATTTTGTGCCATAGTCTCCATAGTGGTTTCAGGTATTTTGAGTGCAAAATTATGAGAGGATTGTGATTATCAAAATGGTCTGGTAAAATAGCCCTAAATATAAACAACCATTGTTTTTTGCTGAGACAAAGGCACATCTTGAGGCTTTATAATTGTCTGTTATGCACCACCTATAATGACATTTTTGACAATAAAAAAATGATGATAACATTGACACCTAGGGCCCAATTTAAGAATGCTCGAGCCTAAACTGTCATAATGGTTTCTTCCTTTGAATACCTCAGCTTCCTGCAGATTAGAGTCGTCTCCCCCATCAAAAAGCTTGGCAGGATTTAGTTATAGAGCTTTTAATTTTTTTTTAAAAAAATTAACAGGAAAAAAACCCAGATTGGCAGGAAGCCAAAGTATTCAAATGAAGAAGTTAGAGTTCAGGAATTCTCACATTTATGTACCCAAAGGCTTGAGTATTCTTGAATTGGATCTTCAATGGTTCCTAGACATAGGGGCTAACCTCCATAAAGTTCTGAAACTGTTGGGTGGGAGAGAGAATGGAGGAAGTGTAACACTATTTTTAAGCAATTTATTTTTGCTTATTTTATATTTAAGGTACAACTTCACTAGAGACAACAATCACTAAAAGTAAGATTACAATGGAAATACATACAGGTACAAAATATATATTGTATTTAAAAAACGATGTGTTTAATGGAAACAAATGTAAAAAATATGTCTTAAAATTAAACACTAATTAATAAATTGTGAGGCTGAGCTTCCCCACAAATCATGTACCTAAAACCTGCAAAATTGCTGTACAGTGGAGTCAAGCTATAATACTACTTGAAATGTTTAGAAAGAAAGCCATACAATTTAAGTTAAGTCATGTAGAATCTGGCATAGTAATATTTTCCAAAAGCTTCCAAATATTTCACCATCTTCAAAATGGTTTCTGTTCAAGACTTTTAGATTTGTTCTTTTTTTGTTCTTTTTCTTATTTACATCCTCACAACTGCTTCAAAGACTTTTTTTTCCAAAACATCATAAATCTTCCTTCCAACTTTGTCTTTTCTTTTGAAAGTAATGGGTGTCCAGTATTTAAAGAGGGTTACTTATCAATGTCCATTTTTTTCTGGTCGGACTTTTAAAGGGGAAAATCACCATTTTTTCGTACAAAAAAAATCAAATTTTTCGGGATTTATTTAAGTCTCAATAAAAAAATATCCAAATCAGACCTGCCAAGTCAATGGCAGATGTCCCATTGATATCCTGATCTGCACTGGGTTTTGTTCAATAATCCAAAGAATTCAAGTTTTCGGGCGTCAAAACCGGAAAAGTCACAGTTTTCTACAACAAATCCGAAAAAATCGTACGATACGGATTTGTTTCATAAATTTTATTGCGTTTTTTTTTCCGCTCAAGAAATTTTTTGCACAAGTGCTGATTTGGCTGGAGTACTTTTCAGAAAAGTCAGAACTTTTCAGATTTTGATAAATAACCCCCTAAATGATTGATGTAAAAAAAAATTTATTAGATTGATCTATTAAAAAATTATTTCCTAATGTACTTTAATGATTTAATAGTTTATATTGGACATCTAAAAGTGACTGAGCCATGTCATATATTAAGCATGGAGGAAGTGTGAATGGCATGCTGGAACTGAAAAAATTGTAGGAGTATCTCAATTTTGGCTGTTTTTGTTTGTATTGTCCTTGATGGGTATAGTTTCTAATATTTTTAAAGGTTCTTTTAAGATGAATGTGCCCACTCACCATAATTATATAATGGCAATATATAATTATTATGTTGTTAATATTATGTTTTCTGATATTTACATTCATTACCAGAGAACTGGCATGTAATACATCTCTACATGTTCCTTATGAAATGACTTATTTTCATATATTACTAATTATATGATATTGCCTTATTGACATACCATACAACAGCATAGAAGTTCATCAAGAAGAAATATTTTACTGAAAAAAAACTTGTTTAAGTCAGACACAGCCTTAGGGGAAGTTAAAGATTTATTTGGGAATTAAGCTGGGAAATCCTGAAAGATTTTAATCAATTCAAATGTTTTCACACTTTCCTTACTGTCAGTAAAGTATTTTAATTAAGTGCCACCTATATCCACCTATATCCAAGCTGACAAATAATCAGAATGTGACTGTTTTGAACAATTAAATATATCTTAGTCTTTGGGGTATTAGAGCACAGCTTCTTTATCAGTGATGGGCGAATTTGCGCCGTTTCCCTTTGCCGAAAAATTCGCAAATTTAGCGTGAAATTCGCGAAACGGCAAAAAATTCGCGAAACGGCGCCGGCGTCTCATTTTTGACGCCGTCGCCTGTTTTTGATGCCAGCGCCCGTTTTTGACGCCGGCATCCATTTTTTCGAAAAAAAAAATATTCGCCGGCAAATTTTTTCCGCCAATTTTCGTGGGCGTTTCGCGAATTTATTCGCTGGCGGCGAATCGCGCAAATTCGGCGCAAATTCGCGCCTGGCGAATAAATTCGCCCATCACTATTATTTTAAATATAGTTGTGAGTTTATTTATGTAATATATTTATATATTTATTCTATGTTCAGCTTCTGCTACAGTACAGACAAACACTGCATCAACAGCTGGGACACTCAGCACTGGTAATAATCTTATTTTTGTTTTTTTTAATTACCTATGCCCTTTTGCAATATATTTATTCACATTTTTTCTTTTATGTTTAGCACTGGAAAGAACCTCCAACTCAGCTGGAACAACTCAAGGAACGTTTGCTACTTCTATATGTATATACTGTATATACTTATTTTTTCTGTCATGATTTTTATAGTGTAGTTTTTATTTCTAAATTACACTGTTTACACTGCAAATAATTCACTGTACCTTTTATTCCTGAATCAACAAGTATATTTTTTTAGTTGTAATATTGGTGTGTAGGCAATTTCAGTTCATTTTGCCTGGTCATGTGCTTTTAGAAAGAGCCAGCACTTCAGGATGGAACTGCTTTCTGGCAGGTTATTGTTTCTCCAACTCAATGTAACTAAAGGAGTTGCAGTGGGACATGGATTTTTACTATTGAGTGTTACTCCCATATGTACCAAGAAGATGTTATCTTGTGTCAGAGAGCTGTTAGCTGGTTACCTTCCCATTGTTCTATTGTTAGGCTGCAGGGAGGAAAGAGTGACTGAAGTTTATCAGAGCACAAACCACATGACTGGGTGCACCTGGGAAATGGAAAATATGTCTAGCTCCATGTCAGATTTCAAAATTGAATATAAAAAAATCTATTTGCCCTTTTGAAAAACTGATTTCAGTACAGATTTCTGCTGGACCAGCATTATTAACTGATATGTCATAAAAAAAAACATTTTCCCATGACCGAATTCCTTTAAATACATTGTGTTGCTATATATAGTGAATAATTTTGCATACTGTAAAGATATTGGAAATAATTTTAGGACCATTGTGTTGGAAGGATAGATTGGAAGATAGACATATTTTGTTTGTTTTTTTGAAACTGATGATAAGAACTGTTATTATTTTTTGTTGTTGAGTAGTTGAAATATTTAAAGTATTTATGAAATTAGCATTTTGGATTTTTTGAAGTCCAGATATTAGTATTATTTCTGTTGAAAGTTGAATCATTTTGAATTGTTTTTTTTTCTAGTAAAACTGGTTTGTTTATTCTCTTAAAGTTGTTATTAAATAGCTTTTTCAGTACTTCTATTACATATCAAAACAGTGAAGATGGACCTTTTAAAAGTAACACTAATGGGCCTGATTACTAACATTCTGATTTCCTTTTTTTCTCAACGAATCATATTTTTTGTCTATAACTCAAAAATGTTAAATGTATTAAGTGTAAAAACCACAAAAAAACTCTTATACAAAACGTCTCCATGTAAAAGCAGTTGAGTTCTCATAGAAGCCATTTAGACTTTTAGGGGGTTATTTATCAATGTCCAAATTTATCTCAATATTTTCTGCTACAAACTCTCAATCAAATCCGCTCGGGTTTTTTACGCTCATTTATTATTGCATTTTCCTGAAAATTTGCTTTGCAGGAAAAAATCAGATTTCACGTTTTTTTCTTATTTTTCCATCCGATTTTTTTTCAGAATTTTCCCCACGAAACCCAGTGCATATCAAAAAATCATTGGGACTTCTCCCATTGACTTATATGCAACCTCGACAGGTCTGAGATGCCTGATTTTCAGATTGGACTGTTCCATTCTCTGGGTTTTATTAAATTCTAAAAAATTTGTGATTTTTTCAAAGTCAGATTTTTCTAAAAATAATCATGAATGTTTCGTGAATTTTGCATTCAGAGTTTAGTAAATAACCCCCAAGTTCGAACAAAGGAAACAAAGCAAACAGTACTTAAAGGAGACATTTCGTATAATACTCATCTTCTAGTATAGTATCCCCCCTTACTTACAAAATGTAATGAAGCAGAATAAAAAAAGGTTTAAATATTTTACCTCCTAAATCTATTATTATATCTATCTATTATTATATCAGAGCTGCAGAGATATCCTTTCTCTTCGAAGTCTAGGCTCAAATGAAGAGTGGGAGTTTCTATACATTCCCCCACAGGACGTGGTCATAGTTTTTAATTGACAGGCTGAACTCTGTATTAGCAGGAAAAACTCCTCCCTTGTTCGTCCCTGTGTGTCTCCTTTCACGAATTGCCCATATCTGTATCATCAATGGCGACAATTTGCCCTTTAGTAAATCTGCCCCATAATGTTTTAGAATTGCATGTAAGGGAGGGCAGAAGGCAGCTGAACACTGCAGGCAGGAGCTGATCTGGGTGGGTTGGGAATTGAACTCTGGGGGGCAGACAGGAGGAAGGGTTTTTATTATTATTATTATTATTATTATTATTAACATGTATTTATATAGCACCAACATATTGCGTAGCACTGTAAGGGTGCAAACAATGTGGGCACGGAGGGTTGGAATGGGAGCCGAGCACTCCGGGAAGACAGAAGGAAGGTGCCAAACACTGCGGGTAGACAAAATGGACTACACCAAACATTGCGGGCTGTCAAAAGGGAGTGTGATGGGATTGAGGGAGGGAGCCCTGCATTGAACAGGCAGGTCAGCTTGGCAGTACAAGAGGGAGCCAAAGCGAGAACGACAAACATTTATCGCAAGCCCCTTCTAACTCTGCCCGCCCTGTCCACAGTGTAGGTATGAGCCCTTGATTCTACAAGTGAAAGTGCTGGCGGCTTCAGAGACGGAGTCAATGGTACACTCTAGCACACTCCACATGCCTAGCTAACAGGCGAAATCCACCAATGACCAAAACACTCATCTCATATTACCTTTACATCCTGAATTAAAAAAATATGCTTTTCTTCGGTGATTATTACTGGACGGTGTGGGGTCCTGAAGTTCATTGAATTACACATCTTATACACCAGGAATGGACACTGGGTAAACAGGAACACACTTGGTTTTCCACCAAGCATAGTCTTCCTCCAGCAAACATAAAGGGGCCGATTCATGAAGCTCGAGTGAAGGATTCGAATTAAAAAAACTTCGAATTTCGAAGTGTTTTTTGGGCTACTTCAACCATCGAATGGGCTACTTCGACCTTCGACTACTACTTCGAATCGAACGATTCGAACTAAAAATCGTTCGACTATTCGACCATTCGATAGTCGAAGTACTGTCTCTTTAAGAAAAACTTCGACCCCCTACTTCGGCAGCTAAAAGCTACCGAAGTCAATGTTAGCCTATGGGGAAGGTCCCCATAGGCTTGCCTGAGATTTTTTGATTGAAGGATATTCCTTCGATCGTTGGATTAAAATCCTTCGAATCGTTCGATTCGAAGGATTTTATCGTTCGATCCAAGGAATAATCCTTCGATTGTTCGATCGCAGGATTTGCGCTAAATCGTTCGACTTCGATATTCGAAGTCGAACGATTTTAGCTCCTAGTCGAATATCGAGGGTTAATTAACCCTCGATATTCGACCCATAGTGAATCGGCCCCAAAGTGTGTTTATTCCTTTTTACTCTGTTTGTTGTAAAGTGGTGCTGGGTGGTGTCATCTTTTATTTTTTATTAAAATACCCCAAAAGGTTAATAGGAGAGTTCTATTTTAAAATGCACATCTACCCCACAGAAAAGTAAATTGGGAAGAGGTCAAGGTCAGCAAGTCTGAGTTGGAGAACTTATCAGGGATTAATAAATCACATAAAAATTGAGGTTTTTTTCTACGAAAAAATGGGACATAACTCATACATTGTACATCTTTATTATGGGGTAGATTTACTTAAGGTCCAATATCGAGGGTTAATTAACCCTCGATATTTGACTGTCGAAGTTAAATCTTTCGAATATCGAAGTATTTATCGCTATTCGTTCGATTAGAAGGATTTTAATCCATCAATCAAACGATTTTTGTTCGACCCAAAAAAGCTTAGGAAGCCTATGGGGACCTTCCCCATAGGCTAATGAACTAGTGGGTTGAAGTTTTTTCTTAATTTCGACTATCGAATGGTCGAATAGTCTAACGATTTTTAATTCGAATAGTTGGATTCAAAGTCGTAGTTGAAGGTCGAAGTAGCCCATTCGATGGTCGAAGCAGCCAAAAAAACATTCGAAATTCAAAGTTTTTTTTCTTCTATCCCTTCACTCGAGCTAAGTAAATGGGCCCCTATATATCATATTATATTCATATTTTAAATTTATCCAGAAAATAAAACAAGATAAAGGATGAAATAATCCTTAATGTAAAACTTGGCAGCAGCAGGAGCATAAATCACAGTTTTAATCAGCCATATAAGAACAGGACAGAGTGTAGGTTGGGACACGTATCAGATGCAACCTCCAGTGGCTATTGTTTCTTGGATCCAGTCTATGTAGTTGCAGATTTTTGTATATATTCCAGGTTTGTTGGCAAGCCCACATGGGTTATTTCCCCAAGACGTTATGCCGTGAACCATAGAATTGCATACTAATGGTCCTCCAGAGTCCCCCTGAAAGAAAAGCAAGTATCTATAAGGCTTCGGACATTTTGGACATTTTTACATGTGACTAAGTTTAGGAATTTTGTAAAACTCATGTGCATCTGATCAGAATTCTGTTTTCACTTGTTTTAATTGCATTAAGCCCATGAAAACATTGAAGTAGTCATTGAAGTCAATAGGCATTGTCAGTGCATTTCTTATTAGTGTTAGACAGGTTTGTTACTAATTATATCCAGTTATTAAACAACTGCAAACTACTGGGGAGACTTGCTTCTTTTCCCATTCTTAATGACTGAAAATCCATAAGTAAAATAAATAATGGATTTGATACTGGATCTGTGACAAGTATGACCCAATACTCTAATCTAGTGACGAGCAGAGATTTTTCGCCAACTTTTGCAGCGAAAATGACGCCCATAGACTAATGGGTGAAAAAAATTGGCGCACAATTTGCCATCAGTCAAAAAAATGTTGTTGCCCATAAATTTCTGCAAATTTTCAGATTAGCCTATCACTACGCTGATTATCTTAGGCAATAATCAGAACTCAGCGCTTTTATAGAGAATGAAAGGCGACTTAGGCTCAGGCCACATTGGAAACCAAGTTGCCCAGAGTGGTCCTATTGGACATGGCTGTCCCTACTCCCAAACTTGAGCAGGAGAGCCCATAATTTACTAATGCAAGGTCTACTTTTAGTGATGTTGTCCCATTATGATCTACATCCATAAAAGCATTCTGTATAATTTAGATACTGATTTATGGGAAAATGCATATTGCTATATTTAACAAACAACTATTTCTTATGTAACCTTAACATAATATATATCTGAACGAAAAGCGTGAAATATGAGTGTGATCTAGACAAACTGTTCATTGACAATTTCTTGAGATCTACTGATCACCAGCTAAAGGTCTACTGGTAGATCCCCATCTAACTTTTGGGCACCCCTGCGCTAGATGCAGACCGGGGATATATCAGTGGTAACTTCTATAGGGGATCAGACAAGTATTCCCTCTGTTCTGCCTGTGATGTCATCAAGTCTAGTTACAGGCAAGGGAGTGACCGATTGGCTGGAAGCCCCAGAGCACAATTGGGAAAAAGAGGAGGATCCAAGAAGAGCCTGGTTTGGAACCAAATCCATGGGATGTGCCACGAGAGCTGTAGCATCTGGTCAGAGCCAGAGAATGTGAGGCTTCTATTTCATGTTGTGCAGAGCTTGGCCTGGAGCAAAGGTCTACAGCTCAAGAATTACAGAGAGAGCCCATCCTGTTCCGTCATAGGGGTATATTTATCAAAGAGTGAAGTTAATAGTGAAGTTCCGCCACTAGATTGAAATTCCGCCACTCTCCATTCATTTCTATGGGATTTTTATAGGCGTATTTATCAAAGGGTGAACTTTCACTTTCACCCATTGATAAAGCCTTTCAAAATCCCATAGAAATGAATTGAGAGCTGCGGAATTTCACTCTAGTTGCAGAACTTCACTCTTTGATAAATTTACCCCATAGAGCTACATAGCAGAGCGATTTGACTTGTTTTAGTTATAAAGTGGGTAACGTGTTGTATCCTTACCTGACATGAATCCTTTCCTCCTTCCATAACTCCAGCGCACAGCATATTGTCATTGATCTCATCTGTAGGGTAAGACTCTTGGCAAGAAGCCTGGGAAACGGTCTGTACTTCCACACATTGTAAGTCATTGGGAAAGTTTGCTGGATAAGTTGAAAATATCGTTTTAAGTGAAAGACTGGACGGTAGTGTACATGTATGGGACCTGTTATCCAGAATACTCAGGACCTGGGGTTTTCCGGATAACAGATCTTTCTATAATTTGATGTTCATACCTTAAATCTACTAGAAAATCATGTAAACATTAAATAAGCCCAATAGTCTGGTTTTGCCTCCAATTAGGATTAATTATATCTTAGTTGAGGTCAAGTACAAGATAATATTTTATTATTACCTTATGGGAGATGGCCTTTCGGGGGTTTGTGGATAACAGGTTTACGGATAATGGATCCCATCCATGTACTAAAACTATATATATCTTGTTTATGCAGTGCGCATAACATAGACTGAATTTTTATCCTTACCGCACTAAATAATATATGTTATCTAAAGTATATGAGGCCTACAGAACCTAAAAGATCATTGTTAATCTAGGGCAGAGGTTCAAAGACTGAAGATTACTTTAAACGCACTGAACATGTTTGATGAATTTATATACAGTATATTGAAAAGTAGATTTGAATTACATTTTCATAATGCAAAAAAATGAGTCAGTTGAAGGCAAACCAACATAAAGGGGCCGATTCACTAAATTAGAGTGAAGGATTCGAAGTAAAAAAAACTTCGAATTTCGAAGTGTTTTTTGGGCTACTTCGACCATCGAATGGGCTACTTCGACTACGACTACGACTTCGAATCGAAGGATTCGAACTAAAAATCGTTCGACTATTCGACCATTCGATAGTCGAAGTACTGTCTCTTTAAAAAAAACTTCGACCCCCTAGTTCGGCAGATAAAAGCTACCGAAGTCAATGTTAGCCTATGGGGAAGGTCCCCATAGGCTTGCCTACGTTTTTTTGATCGAAGGATATTCCTTCGATCGTTGGATTAAAATCCTTCGAATTGAACGATTCGAAGGATTTTAATCCAACGAGTTATGGAAGGAGGAATAATCCTTCGATTGTTCGATCGAATTTTCTGCGCTAAATCCTTCGACTTCGATATTCGAAGTCGAAGGATTTCAATTCCTAGTCGAATATCGAGGGTTAATTAACCCTCGATATTCGACCCTTGATACATCTGCCCCAGTCGACAGGGCCTTTCAGGAGGAAACACAAGTACTAATGTCTCCCTACTTTTCAAACTAAGATGCAGCAAAGCAAAAGACGCTCTAAAAAAGTATAAGTTCCCAAACTGTGGAGCCAACTTCACTGAACAGGGCCCAAAAGAGAGGATATGGGGACAGCTTGAAGACTTATTAGGCTGAAGTTTGCTGTAGATACAGTATATATTTCAGCACAGTCTTGAGGATCTTGTGGACAGGTTATCTAGGGGGTCCCCATTCTGATACTGGTGAGATTTGAGGTGAGCTTATTTTATATCCTTTATACTCCACTCTAGGACGACTAAGAATGTACATTTTCTCCAGTTCTTGCAAGCTGAAAGAAACTCTGACAAGCTGCTCTAACATAAATGGGGATTTGCTCCCCAAAAAGTCTAAAAACACTGGTTTCAAGGTAATATTAAAGGGATACTGTCATGGGAAAACATGTTTTTTCAAAATGCATTGGTTATTTGTGCTGCTCCAGCAGACTACTGCGCTGAAATCCATTTTTCAAAAGAGCAAACGGATTTCTTTATATTTAATTTTTAAATCTGATATGGGGCTAGAAATATTGTCAGTTTCCCAGGTTCTCCGAGTCATGTGACTTGTGCTCTGATAAACTTCAGTCACTCTTTACTGCTGCTCTGCAAATTGTGATATCAGCCCCTCCCCAGGATATAAGAACAGCACTCAGTAGTAAAAATCCAGGTCCCACTGCGACGCTTTCAGTTACATTGAGTAGGAGAAACAACAGCCTGCCAGAAAGCAGTTCCATCCTAAAGTGCTGGCTCTTTCTGAAATCACATGACCAGGCAAAATGACCTGAGATGCACCTACATACCAATATTACAACTAAAAAATACACTTGTTGGGTTAGGAATAACATTTTACATGGTAGAGTGAATCATTTGCAGTGTAAAAAGTGTCATTTAGAAATAAAAACAGCACCATAAAAATCATGACAGAATCCCTTTAGATTTTTCCTCATTTATAGGTGATTGATGTGGGAATAAATCATCCTGTTACCTTCAGGGCTTGTAGTAGTTCCCCAACCGGAGACCAGGCAATTGGCTCCATCTCCCACAGCTGGGCAGCCCAAGGGAATTGTCTGGACGTAATCATTAATTGTGACCGGTGAGGCCAGTCTCAGCATCATGATGTCATTGTCATATGTTGTAGGATTAAAGTCAGCATGAGGGCAGATTTTTTCAGCATAGGAAAACTGTTCTTTTCCTTCATAAACAGCCAGATTATGCTCCCCCAGGCGAATTTGAAGACTCCTAGAAAATAGAATAGAATGAATACAAACTTACAGGGTGATACAGTGTGTTGTTTGGTAAATTATGTATTAAGACAAACTTCTGCCTTTATTTAATTTGCAAAGTTCAGTTTCATTTAGGCCTGTTACAGTATAGTAATCGAACTATTCGAACTAAAAATCGTTCGACTATTCGACCATTCGATAGTCGAAGTACTGTCTCTTTAAAAAAAACTTCGACCCCCTAGTTCGCCATCTAAAAGCTACCGAACTCAATGTTAGCCTATGGGGAAGGTCCCCATAGGCTTTCCTAAGATTTTTTGATCGAAGGTTATTCCTTCGATCGTTGGTTTTAAATCCTTCGAATCGTTCGATTCGAAGGATTTAATCGTTCGATCGAACGAATAATCCTTCGATCATTCGATCGTACTATCTGCGCTAAATCCTTGGACTTCGATATTCGAAGTCGAAGGATTTTAATTCCTAGTCGAATATCGAGGGTTAATTAACCCTCGATATTCGACCCTTGGTGAATCGTCCCCCAAATATTAATAGGCCTATTTATTTCGTAATGGTTTTTTCAACCACAACTACACTCACATTAAAAAAAAAAAAGAAGCTTGATTGTCTACTTATTTGTTAAAAGATCAGACTATAAAAAGCACAAACTAATAAAAACACAAAAGGAATAAGAATATGAAAACCTTGAAATCCTTTTAATTTATGGTGCATTTAAAAAATGAAAAAAAAAAAATTGTAAACTTCTAAAACCTCAAAGCAACTTAATATTTTAAAATGTGCTAAGGACAGCTCCCATTGACTTCTACATGACTGTTGTACTTTAGGGGGGTTATTTACTAAAACCTGAAATTTTCTCATTATTTCAGTAAAACAACTTTGACCAAACTCCCAACCACAATTTTGCTTTATTTATCAACAAAATAACTCGAAAAATTTGAAAAAAAAATCTGAAATGCACAAATGTTTTGCATTTGACACAAAGGGGTATATTTATCAAAGAGTGAAGTTAATAGTGAAGTTCCGCCACTAGAGTGAAATTCCGCCACTCTCCATTCATTTCTATGGGATTTTTTATAGGCGTATTTATCAAAGGGTGAACTTTTACTTTCACCTATTGATAAATACGCCTTTCAAAATCCCATAAAAATGAATTGAGAGCTGTGGGATTTAGAGATGGCGCGAACTGTTCGCCGGCGAACTTGTTCGCGCGAACATCGGGTGTTCGCGCTCGCCGGAAGTTTGCGAACGTCGCGCGACGTTCGCCATTTTGGGTTCGCCATTGTTGGCGCTTTTTTTTGCCCTCTCACCCCAGACCAGCAGGTACATGGCAGCCAATCAGGAAGCTCTCCCCTGGACCACTCCCCTTCCCTATAAAAACCGAAGCCCTGCAGCGTTTTTTCACTCTGCCTGTGTGTGCTGAAGAGATAGTGTAGGGAGAGAGCTGCTGCCTGTTAGTGATTTCAGGGACAGTTGAAAGTTTGCTGGCTAGTAATCGTTTTGATACTGCTCTGTTATTGGAGGGACAGAAGTCTGCAGGGGTTTGAGGGACATTTAAGCTTAGGTAGCTTTGCTGGCTAGTAATCTACCTTCTACTGCAGTGCTCTGTATGTAGCTGCAGTGGGCAGCTGTCCTGCTTCTGATCTCATCTGCTGACTGCTGCAATAACAGTAGTCCTTGTAAGGACTGCTTTTATTTATTTTTTTGTTCCAATACAGAGCAGTATCAAGCAGATTACTAGCCAGCAAACTTACTATCATCTGTCCCTGAAATCACTAACAGCTCTCCCCCTACACTATCTCTTCCAAGCACACACAGGCAGATTTTTCAGATACATTTTTGCCCTTGATCCCCCTCTGGCATGCCACTGTCCAGGTCGTTGCACCCTTTAAACAACTTTAAAATCATTTTTCTGGCCAGAAATGTCTTTTTTAGATGTTAAAGTTCGCCTTCCCATTGAAGTCTATGGGGTTCGCGAACCGTTCGCGAACCGCTCACATTTTTGCGCAAGTTCGCGAATATGTTCGCGAACTTTTTTTCCGACGTTCGCTACATCCCTAGTGGGATTTCACTCTAGTGGCGAACTTCACTCTTTGATAAATTTACCCAAAAGACTTTTCTGGATTTGGTGCCCAAAAAAACTCACATTTTAAGATTATCGCCAGAAAACCATGGATTTTCCAGACTATTGTATGAGAACCAAAAACCCATCGTAGATCATGATTAGTGAGGGGCGAAATTCTCCCGTTTTGATCCGCCGAAAAATTCATAAATTTCCTGCCAAATTTAAATTTCCAACAAGAAAAATTGGGCTTTAGTAAATAACCCTATAGAGTTTAGAGTTTCTAGTGGTTTTTCCACTTATTAAATAGTGAAAATGTTGTGTTTTAAAGTGATTCTTCAGATTTAGCACAAAAAAAAGTCAGAATCATGAAAATACAAACTTTAGTAGATTGGCTCCCTAAGTGGTAATAATAAGATATTAAGCTTAAATGCAGCTCCTAGAACCTTTAATAGCTGAATTTTGGGGTTTCTACTAGCATAGAGAGTGCGATTGGGTTCACGGACCCCTCTGGGCCCCAGGGGGGCAGCAGCCACAAGGATCCTCCCTGACTGGGGATCAGGAAGTAGTGAATACTAGGTAGAACTAGATTGATCAAGGACACCCACCCTAACCATGGAACGCTTCTGCCCATGAGCTTTGGGTAATAATTAAATGCATTGAATCGGTACTGACCAACCCCCAAACTCACTTAACAGTCATGCTGTGTTAGCTACCATTGTTATAGATGGTCTGCTTAGCAAACAATTCATTAATTAACTGAAAATCTTATTTATATTCATGGTTATTACTAAGTATAAACTTAGTTAACTTAGTAATCAATCCAACATCAAGACAAATGTGTTATCAAGAAGGGATGAATGAGCATCACTTCCACCCAGCAGATGTCATTTGGTCCAGGATGGCATTATGGTTGATATTCACATTCTGAAAGACTCCCTTAAAGCAAAGGTGTATTATTAACCAATGTGCCAGTCGGGGGGCAGATGTAAGGAATGTGGCAGCTGCTTGTGTATAAGTGAAGTAACTGAGGCCTTGGTAAAAAAAAAAAAAGACTGAGATGAAATTAGGTGTAAGCTCAAAATATAGTCGACGTTGGACATTTATAAATTTAGTTCTTGTAATGAATTTTCACATTAATTTGCCAACTTAATTGTATTTCCTTATTATTGTTAAATTATTCTACTCACGATAACTGGCAGTGGGCAGCAGTCAGAACCCAGTTCTTGTCTATTAGGACTCCGCCGCATACGTGCTGGTCAAAGTAGTAAAGGGAACACTGCCACGGTTGGGAATTAGGGCGACATTCTGTGCCCCCAATGATCCGATCATAATAGCGTGCGTGAACTGGAAGAAGAAACCAAGGATCAATACTTTATTTTCAGGGAGTTATGGTTTTTTATGTAACAGTATTTTTAAATTTTTCTAAGCTGTACAATAGATTATGGACACCTTGTGCCTTTTGTTGTTGTTGCATAAACCATTGCTGGTCTACTGTTGTTCATTCGTGGTCATCTTCAGAACTACAATAATTTTTGTTCCAGAAATGGCTATATATTTGTAGTGATGGGCGAATTTATTCACCAGGCGCAAATTTGCAGCAAATTCCCGTGATTGGCTGCTGGCAAATAAATTAGCGAAGCCATATCGAAAATTCACCGGCGTAAAAAAAGAAAAAATGGACCCCAGCGTCAAAAAAATGGAAACTGGCACAAAAAAAATGTCTGCCGGCTTCAAAAACGGACGCCGGTGCCGTTTCACAAATTTTTCGAGTTTTTCGGCAAACGAAACACCCCAAATTCGCCCATCACTATATATTTGTCTTTCTACAAGTAGGTAGAGTAGTAAAGGAACATTGTAGTGCAAGCCTTATAGATTCTCTGCAGCATGCATCTATATTGGTACTTTACCATCTGGTGACTTTTCCCAATCTGGAGTGACTGCAAAATGTACTGTAACTCTGTTTTTGTTTTTTGTAATGTTTTATGGTATTTGCAGCCTAGCCATAACCCTACAACTCAAGTATTTTCCTGGCGAAATAATCCTTTGTTTTGGTTGAGGAGCTCCATGGGCATGCAGTAGACAATGTAATATCATTGAAACAAGGTGACGGTGCAGATGTGGCACCCATAATGTGTAGGTTTTTTATGTTGTAGTGGTAGATCCAAATTTGGAAGCATTAGTGATGACCTTTGATACACCTGAAAAAGTAGAAGACTATATCCATGGTGGTTCTTAAGTAAGGTAAGTAGATTCCATTATTTGATTAAGGTGTATAAACTAATTTTCAGTTTACCTCTACTCCCCCATTTAATGACCTGCAGCTGCATTACAGGTTGAGTATCATCCCATATGGAACTCATAATAAGTATTCTACTAAATCTTATCCTGTTTGTCATTGAGGTTGGGCTAAGGCAAGCTCATAATAACCACGTACCCAGATCTTATTGTAATTACGTTGGGGCCACCTTCTTGGCTTTTAATTTTCAAGCTGGACATGGAGTCAGTAGTCCATAACAACAATTACAAAAATTGTATGTGGTCAACAAGATAGAGCTTATTTATTGATGGAGATTTTTTTCTGCAATATCAGATTGTATTTGTAGCTCAGCTATGCACCACTTCAAGAAATATTTTGGAAGGCTTTCCTTCAGAAAAGCGTGAATGGCTCATTGAAATGTAATGGGATATGTAGTAGCATGTGCTAGGAACCCTAGATCACTTATGATTGAGCCACAGCATAAGTGTAATATAATCACATGACTAGAAATCCCTAATATTCCTCAGGAAATAGTTCTACTCACCAGCCGATCCCAAGAGAGCTGATACAAATAAGAGGAACATGTTGGAAATAACGTTGTCTTTAGACTGGAAGGTGATTAAGGTAGGGTTTTCATTTCATGGGTTCCAGTAAATTATTAACAGCTTGGGTTAAGAAATCCCACACATATAAGCAGAAAAGGAAAGCCAAAATTAACTTCCATCACACCATATCTTGGTTATCTGTTTAAGGTCTATATATAACTCTACATAAATGTTCTATGATTCACAGAGGCAAACAAAGACAAAAAATATCACATACTCTGAAGATATAGGAAAGGAACCTGCCACCATAGAGGTTATGTTACCGTGACTTTCCCAAAGACAAAAATGCGGTGTTTCCAAACTGCCCACTAGGGGCTTCAGATAAGTTACCTGCAGGTAATTTACCTATATCAATTATCTTTTGCTTAACCTTAACTAGGGTGCTTGAAACCCCCATAAAATACAAACATCTCTAACTTAATGTGTGGTATATTATTGCATTATGTCTTCAAAAAATAGAAGTTATTGACCAACCCAACATAGGTGCTAAATTGAAAATAGCATCTGCAATTAGTTCTGAAGTTAGAAAATGAAAGCCAATGTTTGATTGGTTGTTTTTTGAAGCTACCGCTTAACTTGTATATTTCTGATGTAGCCCTAGTGCATGCGTTTGTATTTGCCATGGGAGAAACGAGAAAAAAGATTTTTCTGATATTTAATTTTGAATTTTGGTGTGGGACAAGACTAGTGATCCCCAACTAGTGCCTTGTGAGCGATATGTTGCTCACCAACCATTTGGATGTTGCTCCCAGTGGCCTCAAAGCACCTGGCCACTGGGAGCAACATCCAAATGATTGGTGAGCCGGCGCCCGTTTTTGATGCCGGCACCCGTTTTCGAAAAAAAAATTTTGACGCCGGCTAAATGTTTTCGCGAATTTTCGCGGGCGTTTGCGAATTTACTCGCTGGCGGCGAATCGCGCAAATTCGCCGCAAATTCGCGCCTGCCGAATAAATTCGCCCATCACTAATTAACAGCATCAAATTCAATATCAATTAATTGATTCTATTAATACTGATTAATTTTGATATATATTTATGTGTGGAATTTTTTAATATATGTGGTTTTTGCATATGTGATTAATTTGTATTAACAAATGGGTCACTAACTATTTGAATCAGGTGGCTGAGAGAATAATTAAAATGTAATGTAATAAATTATAGACTAAATACCTAGTGCAGACTTTGAGATACTCTCTAATACTAATTCATTCCATATTTTGCACCACCCAGGAAAGATTTTCATGCTTGATCTGCTCCCCAACTCCTTTTACAACAGAATGTTGCTCATGGTTAAAGGGATACTGTCATGGGAAAAAAAAAATTTTTCAAAATGAATCAGTTAATAGTGCTGCTCCAGCAGAATTTTGCGCTGAAATCCATTTCTCAAAAGAGCAAACAGATTTTTTTATATTCAATTTTGAAATCTGACATGGGGCGAGACATATTGTCAATTTCCCAGCTGCCCCAAGTCATGTGACTTGTGCTCTGATAAACTTCAAACACACTTTACTGCTGTACTGCAAGTTGGAGTGATATTGCCCCCTCCCTTTCCCCCCCCCCAGCAGCCAAACAAAAGAACAATGGGAAGGTAACCAGATAACAGCTTCTTAACACAAGATAACAGCTGCCTGGTAGATCTAAGAACAACACTCAATAGTAAAAACCCATGTCCCACTGAGACACATTCAGTTACATTGAGAAGGAAAACATCAGCCTGCCAGAAAGCATTTCTCTCCTAAAGTGCAGGCACAAGTCACATGACTGGGGGCAGCTGGGAAATTTACAATATGTCTAGCCCCATGTCAGATTTCAAACTTGAATATAAAAAAATCTGTTTGCTCTTTTGAGAAATGGATTTCAGTGCAGAATTCTGCTGGAGTAGCTCTATTAACTGATGCGTTTTGAAAAAAACGTTTTCCGATGACAGGATCCCTTTAAGAAATATTGGTGACCCCTGAGCTAGACATTATCTCCATTTTTCAGGTGCCCGACCTAGTGGTAGACACAGCAATAGTACCCAAGCAGGAGAAATAACACAAACTGGGTCATGGTGTAATACAATGGGAAGGCGAGAACAATTAGGGTGTGGCTTGTTCCGATCCGATGCGCTAAGAGGAAGCAGATTCGGCAAATATAAAGTAATAGAAATGTCGGACCTTGTAGCTGTGTGCATACCACATGACTGATGGATGAAGATGAAACCTGCAGCATTCGCATCCGTCGGTTATGTCGGATATATGCAGCTACAAGGCCAGACATTTCTATTACTTACATTATATTATATATTATATATCTGTCTCCTCGCATGCGCTTCCTCTCATCGCATTGGAACAAGCTGCACTGTCGCAAAGAAGTTCTATTGTGCAGCACTGACTCCTTCTCAAATCTCAGAATCAGGCACAAATGATGGTGCCTCCACCAATATTACAGCTAAAAAAAATACATTTGTTGATTCAAGAATACATTTTATATAGTAGAGTGAATTATTTGCAATGTAAATAAATAAGAAACCAAAAATATAATAAATCTAAGAATTAGATCATGTTTTTATATTTCCTTGTGCAGAATACAGTTGTGTAAAATACATTATGTTGAAGACTTCACACTAGTGACATTTCCTCCTAATCGGTAAAGGCTGGACATTACTCAATTGGAAGAGAAATCAAAAGCAAACATTTAGCCATCTGGTTCTTTCTCAGGCTTTTAAATCCACACAACTGTGAAATGTTCCATGACACAGGGACAATATTGTGTATTTATTTGCAGTTACAGGGTCACATGTTGGAAGGGAATATTCATGTTTTGAAGGTGTTTAAATGAAAATATCTCTGTATGGAAAGATTCTTCATTTAGATCAGATTAACCTGCAATGCAGATCCTTATGGAGACATAATTAACATCCAAGAAATGGACGGCACTCCTATCAAAAAGGAATACATGGAGGGATCCTACGCCCTACGCGTTTTGGGAATCACTCCCTTAATCATAGGCATATGAATGATTATGGAGACATGCTCACACAATATGAAAGCATTACACATTGTTAATACACTGCTTTACAATTAACGAAAAGTGTAGACTGGTGTAATTATTTTACAACATTATTCTAAGGAGTAGTGATGGACGAATTTGTGCAGTTTTGCTTCGCCGAAAAATTCGCGAATTTAGCGAAACGGCGAAAAATTCACGAAACGGCGCCGGCGTCTCGTTTTTGACGCCGGCGCCCGTTTTTGACGCCAGCGCCCGTTTTTTAGAAAAAAAAATTTTGACACCGGCGAATTTTTTCCGCAAATTTATTCGCTGACGGCAAATCGCGCAAATTCGCCGCGAATTCGCGCCTGGCGAATAAATTCGCCCATCACTACTAAGGAGCCCAATTTATCGATTACATAGTAACATCAATCGTTACATACAGTTGTTGCATAGTTATAAATTTCAGCTGAAAAAAGATAAAGCTCCAACCCCTCCAAATGAAACTCAGTGGACATATATATCTACACAGACCTATGTATACATGTATATATATATATATATATATATATATATATATATATATATATATATATACCAATACCTTTGCTAACTAACTATAGATCTTAAGATCACAATTTATTTCGCGAAACTGCTGCAAAAATGTCACCATGACAAAATTGTCGCTGAGAAAAAAAAAGTCACCATAAGAAAAAATGGCCATTCTTACGGTGACTTTTTTTGTTTCAGCGACAATCTTGCATTAAGCATTTGGACAATAAAGCTGAGACAAAATTGTCGCCAAGACACAATTGTCGCTGAAACAAAAAAGTCACCATAACAAAAAGCGACTGTTGACTTTATTGCATTTGGAGTGAGAAAAAATTGGCGTGGGTAAAAAATTGGCGTACGTCAAAAAAAATGTTGACGCTTAGGGGCAGATGTATCAAGGGTCGAATATCGATGGTTAATTAACCCTCGATATTCGACTGCCGAATTAAAATCCTTCGACTTCGAATATCGAAGTCGAAGGATTTTGTGCAATTCGATCGAAGGAATAATGAACGATTCGAAGGATTTTAATCCAACGATCGAAGGATTATCCTTTGATCAGAAAATTGTTAGCAAGCCTATGGGGACCTTCCCCATGGGCTAACATTGGCCTCGGTAGGTTTTAGGTGGCGAACTAGGGGGTCGAAGAAATTTTTAAAGAGACAGTACTTCGATTATCGAATGGTCGAATATTCAAACGATTTTTAGTTCGAATTGTTCGATTCGAAGTCGATGGTCGTAGTCAAAGGTCGAAGTAGCCAATTCGATGGTTGAAGTAGCCAAAAAATAACATTCGAAATTCGAAGTATTTTTCCTCTATTCCTTCACTCGAACTTAGTGAATGGGCCCCTTATTGACTTCAAAACATTTCGCTAATTTTTGGGCGTAGCAAAACGGGACTGATTTGCTCATCACTAAACATCATCCGGCGGGCATTCCCCAACTTCACTGTCTACACCATGAAGACCCACCCACACTGCTTTCAATGAAAATTTTGTTCCTTGAGTTGACTTCTAAGGGAAAAAAGATCCCCCACAATCTGTATAATGCCCTCTATTGACCTCTTGTAAAGAGTTATTATGTCCCTTATGTCAGCTTTGAAAGACTACCCTTATAGTTTACATCTTCCTTCTCAGTTGCCAGTTTAGTTGCACATCTCACCAGCTCATTTATATTCTTCTTAAGGACTGGAGTCCAAAACTGTATTGCATACTCCAGGTGAGGCTTTACTAGGGATCTATTAGGCAAGACATTTCTTTAGTTGATTTAGTAGCCAAGTCACTGAATGGCACTGCTTAGAGTTGCACAGCTTGATACCCACAAAAATCCCCAAATCCTCCTAATTATTGTCAGATTGATCAACGTGTGAAACTAGAGTTCACCCCAGTAACGTTCCACTGCTCTGTTAAATTCTATGGGGTTTTTAAAGGTATCCCAAATTATGAACTCTAACTTTCACCCACTAATAAATATAACAGTGAAGCAGTGGAATGTTACTGGGGTTACTGGGGTGAGCTCTATTTCACACTTTGATCAATCTGCCCTTTAGTAGGGATGTAGCGAACTGCCGTTAATGTGTTCGCGAACACCGTTCGCGAACACCGGCAAAAAAGCGAACAGTTCGCGAACAGTTCGCGAACTTCGAACGCTCGATAAAATCGTTCGATCGAACGATCGAAGGATTTTATTCGTACGATCGAAGGATTTTCGTTCGAATCGAACGATCGAAGCTATTCGATCGAATGATTTTAATTCAATCGAATGCTTATAATCGTTCGAACGAATGGAAATCGTTCGATTTTAGCGATCGAATGGTCGAATGGTCGAATGGTCGAACGAAATTTTACTTCGAATCGAACGCGAACACCAATTGGCGAACGTCGCGCCACGTTCGCGAACATTCGGCGGACGCGAACAGTCGAAGTTCGCGCGAACTAGTTCGCCGGCGAACAGTTCGCTACATCCCTACCCTTTAGAGGCCTATTTATAATTGTCGAGGAAAAAAATAGGCACACCAAAAAAAAAGAAAACGCTTGCTTATTTAAGAAAAAATTGCAAGAGAATATTTGAAACTCAATGAAAAAAAGACCAACTGAAATCTATTTTAAAAATCTAAGTTTTTTCTGTGGGTGAATAGGCTGGTGAATAGGCTGTATTCGAATAGTTTGAATCAAAGTATTCAAAGTTTTTTTTAAAAAAGTCCACCAAATAGGTTCTAGGAGGCCCATATAGGCTAACACAGTAATTCGGCAGGTTTTAGATGGCGAATGGTCGAAGTCAACATTTTAAAGAGACAGTAAATGATAAATTAAGATATTTGAATAGTCAAATTTTTTCAAATCTAATTTTTGGCCTTTTCTATAGTCAAAGCACACAAAAATTGGTCGAAATTCTAATTTATTTTTACGTCGACCCTTGATAAATCTGCCCCTAAGTTGTTATAGACAATCCCATTGACTTCTATTGTATCTCACCAGCTTTTACTTGCCAAGTTTTTTTCTGGTGACTTTTTCAGGTTTTTATTTAATCAATACCAACTATTCAAGGTTTCGAAGAATATTCTTAAGGTATATTCCCATTCTAATTTTTTCTCGAATTGTGATTAAAACATGATCAATAGTTTTAAGTTATTGAAACGTTTGAACCCAAACGATGAGGAAAAAAATTGTCGCCCGTAGACTTAATGCAGTTTGTGAATTTTTCACTGGTTCGCAAATTTTCGGCTAAGAGAAACACGTCATCGCTATTTTTTAATAAATAAGTAGACATTCATACCTTTTTAAGATGTGAGTTGAGTCAAGGTTGAAAAAACTGTAAGGGAGGTATTTATTAAAACTTGAATTTTTCTCATCATTTCAAAAATAAAAATTTGACCTAACTTCCAATTATGATGTGGCTTAGGGGGTTATTTATAAAAATCCAAAATTTTCTCACTATTTTCTGAAAACCACCCCAAGCAAATCGGCATGAACTTTTCCCCCTATTTATCAATACATTTTTATGACAGTTTGTTGTGTGTGAAAAAATCCAATTCACATGGTAAACTGTGAGGTTACTTTTTATTTTGCTTACGAGAGGATAGCAGGGGACCTTTTTATCCATAAAGAGAATCACGTACCAGAGGCCTCCCCTTCAGACTAGAGGAAAAGAAGTTTCATTTAAAGGAACAGAGTAGGGGGTTCATCACTGTGATGTTCACAAAACATCAAAAAAAAAAAAAATCTCCAAATGCACTGAAGTCTATGGGCAACAATTTTTTTTGATACCTTACACGTGAAATTTTTCTCACCCATTGGAGTCTATAGGTGTCTTTTTCAATGCAAAACTGTGGAAAAATGTTCTCATCACTGGTCATGAAGGCAAAAAACTATTTGTAAAATTGACCATCTGCCTTTGACTTTTACATGGCTTTGACAGTTTTTTGCTGAAGTATTTTTAGATTCAGTTTTTAAGCAGCTTCAGACCATAATAAATCTTGAAAGCATTTACTGGTTTTGAAACCATGATTAAACCTTACTCTAAAACCACAAATGTCATGAAATGTATTAAAAAAATCCAAACTGAAAAAGCACCAATGGGAAAAGTTGCAAAGAAGTTAAGAAAAACAAGACTTTTTCAATTTTTTGCGCAATAACTATGTCTTTTTTCGTATTGTTGCACAAACGTCAGCGTCGAAAACACCGGAAAACCTCTAAAAACATGAATCTTCAAGTTGTATAAGGGACTTCTGCCATTGACGTCTACATGTTTTCAAAACATTATCAATCCCAAAAAAGTTGCATTTTTTTCCACAACTTTTTCTGAATTTTGCCATCAAAAACATACACGTCATCAAGTTCAAAGTCTATACTGTATATAACCTGCCTTACTGCCAGTTGATCCAGAGGAAGGCAAAAAACCCATCTGAAGTCTCTCCAATTTGCCTCAGAGGGGGTGCTAACAGCCTTGCCCCTTCGACAGCCAGAACATCTCGCCTTGTACCCCTCGTTAAGTCCAGGTGGCACCCAAGTAAGCTGAGGGCTCCTCCCGAAGGCCGAATCGTGGTCACACTACTGGTGAAGCCGAGCCAAGACCAGGGTGCTTGGCATTTGTTCTGGTATCGGGTGCCGGTCGTGACAACATCTTCACAGCTCTCACTGTAACAAACCCCTTCCCAATATTTAGCCGGAACCTCTTTTCTTCTAATGGAAATGGGTAAAATATTATTTTTTATATATTTAATCACATATGCTTCTCTTGCCTAACTGCTTTGCTTTTTAAATAGCATGTTCACTTGACTGACCAGTTCACTAACTGATTAAAACTTCATCCCATTTTTCCTCCCATTTGGATGGATGAAAGGTCTTATCACTAGGGATGTAGCGAACGTCGGAAAAAAAGTTCGCGAACATATTCGCGAACTTGCGCAAAAATGCGAGCGGTTCGCGAACGGTTCGCGAACCCCATAGACTTCAATGGGAAGGCGAACTTTAACATCTAAAAAAGACATTTCTGGCCAGAAAAATGATTTTAAAGTTGTTTAAAGGGTGCAACGACCTGGACAGTGGCATGCCAGAGGGGGATCAAGGGCAAAAATGTATCTGAAAAATCTGCCTGTGTGTGCTTGGAAGAGATAGTGTAGGGGGAGAGCTGTTAGTGATTTCAGGGACAGATGATAGTAAGTTTGCTGGCTAGTAATCTGCTTGATACTGCTCTGTATTGGAACAAAAAAATAAATAAAAGCAGTCCTTACAAGGACTACTGTTATTGCAGCAGTCAGCAGATGAGATCAGAAGCAGGACAGCTGCCCACTGCAGCTACATACAGAGCACTGCAGTAGAAGGTAGATTACTAGCCAGCAAAGCTACCTAAGCTTAAATGTCCCTCAAACCCCTGCAGACTTCTGTCCCTCCAATAACAGAGCAGTATCAAAACGATTACTAGCCAGCAAACTTTCAACTGTCCCTGAAATCACTAACAGGCAGCAGCTCTCTCCCTACACTATCTCTTCAGCACACACAGGCAGAGTGAAAAAACGCTGCAGGGCTTCGGTTTTTATAGGGAAGGGGAGTGGTCCAGGGGAGAGCTTCCTGATTGGCTGCCATGTACCTGCTGGTCTGGGGTGAGAGGGCAAAAAAAAGCGCCAACAATGGCGAACCCAAAATGGCGAACGTCGCGCGGCGTTCGCGAACTTCCGGCGAGCGCGAACACCCGATGTTCGCGCGAACAAGTTCGCCGGCGAACAGTTCGCGCCATCTCTACTTATCACATTGAAATCTTTGTAAGATCTGGCCACCCTTGGCCAACTGGGGGTTTTTAGTTAAAGGAACAATGACACTTAAAAATTTAAATGTATTAAATTAAAGAAAACATAATGTACTGTTTATAGAAACTACACTCTTATATAAACAAGCTGCTGTGTGGCTATGGAGGCAGCCATTCGAAGCTAAAAGATGAGAAAAGGCACACGATACAGATAACACATAAGCTCTGTAGTATACAATGGGATTCTTCAGAGCTTATCTGTTATCTACTGTGTATCCTGTGCTTGAATGGCTGCCCCCATGGCTACACAGCAACTTGTTTATATAAACTATAGTAGTACTTATCTGTTATCTACTGTGTATCCTGTGCTTGAATGGCTGCCCCATTGCTACACAGCAGCTTGTTTATATAAACTATAGTAGTACTTATCTGTTATCTACTGTGTATCCTGTGCTTGAATGGCTGCCCCCATGGCTACACAGCAACTTGTTTATATAAACTATAGTAGTACTTATCTGTTATCTACTGTGTATCCTGTGCTTGAATGGCTACACAGCAGCTTGTTTATATAAACTATAGTAGTACTTATCTGTTATCTACTGTGTATCTTTTGCTTGAATAGCTGCCCCCATGGCTACACAGCAGCTTGTTTATATAAACTATAGTAGTACTTATCTGTTATCTACTGTGTATTCTGTGCTTGAATGGCTACACAGCAGCTTGTTTATATAAACTATAGTAGTACTTATCTGTTATCTACTGTGTATCTTTTGCTTGAATGGCTGCCCCCATGACTACACAGCAGCTTGTTTATATAAACTATAGTAGTACTTATCTGTTATCTACTGTGTATCCTGTGCTTGAATGGCTACACAGCAGCTTGTTTATATAAACTATAGTAGTACTTAGCTGTTATCTACTGTGTATCCTATGCTTGAATGGCTGCCCCCATGGCTACACAGCAGCTTGTTTATATAAACTATAGTAGTACTTATCTGTTATCTACTGTGTATCCTGTGCTTGAATGGCTGCCCCCATGGCTACACAGCAGCTTGTTTATATAAACTATAGTAGTACTTATCTGTTATCTACTGTGTATGTATGTTTGGTGTTACTGTTCCTTTAATATCCATGAGCTCAGTTCCAGCAATTATATTGATTCCATACACAGGCCAATGGGCTGTAAATGTGGTCAAGAAAAACTATACAAGGAAGCCAGAGTTTGACTGTTTAATTTACAACATTAAATACAGAGAGGAAAAAAATAAAACTCAGAAACAGGGTGTTGTTGTTTAGATATCTGTATTATTAATGGAGGTTGTTAATGCTTGTTACCAGCTGCATTATGTGGTTTAATAGCAGCAGCGGTTTTTATTCTGGATAGTGTTTCTGATCCAGTCAATGTAATTGAAAACTCTGGTAAATACCCCGGGCTTCTTTGGCAAACCACAGATATAATGTCCCCAAGATGTGATTCCATGAAGCTCTCCGTTGCAGACCAGCGGACCCCCAGAGTCTCCCTGTATGAAAAGAGAAACTTGAAGGTGTAAAAGAAAATCTTTTAGATGGTTAGAAAGAAGAAGGCTACAGTATATACCCATCGCTCATGGCGTTATTGTTCTACAAACACAGAAAACTTCTTATTAAGACTTTATAGTTACCCTTCTAGATCAGTACATATATTTAGGATTTGGTTAGTTGTCTAAGAAATAGATGTAATAGTTTCCTTTGGGGCAAGACATTTTTAAATGTCAGCTAAAGTACCATCTAATCAATCAGATGTCAATTGGGCAGGTTCAACTTTACTGTCAGCTCAACGACCCCATAGGCTACTTGATGCAGTCCTAAAAAACAAGTGTGCAAAAATAATGCCAGATATATGGACAGTTATCCAGATAAATGGCCGAAGATCTAGATTAGTGACTAGTCTAAAAGTGGACAATTTGAGCCCTCTACACTGATAAGCCAATGTACTGCACCCTCTGATGGGGCCACCTGTCCAATATCTGGGTGGAAACCAGCTGGATGTTGATTGGGCAGGTTCAATTTTACGACGACCCCATAGGCTACTTGCTGCAGTCCTCACCCTCACGGTTCCTATTCCAACTACTGTAATCCAATCATTTGGCCCTAGAACCAACAGTGGGATTAAACCCAACATTGCCCACTTTGCATGTTCTGAATTGATCCACTCATTTAGCGACATTAGAATTCAATTATATAATTAATTACCTTGTAGTTAAATTATATACAAGGTGAGAGGTGCTGAAGAGAATATGGAGTAATTAATTTATTAATATGGCCTTTACAGAATAGTAGACAAGTGGCTCCTTATAGATTAGTAGTGATGGGCGAATTTTGGGGCGTTTCCCCGAAAAATTTGTGAATTTCCGGTGAAACTGTGAAAAATTCTCAAAACTAACGCCGGCGTCCATTTTTTTGTTGATGGAGGAGAATTTTCGCTGGCGAATTTTCGCGGCGGTTTCGAAAACGTATTCGCCGGCCGCGAATATTCGCGCATGGTGAACATATTCGCCCATCACTATAGATTAATAATCGCCGATTACAGCCAATGGAAGGATCGCTCCGCCCCCAGCCCTGCGTCAGTGAAGCAACCCGGAAGATCAGTCAGTGCAGGAACCGATTCGGCTGAGAAAGGTGCGCAGGGCTGGGGGCGGATTTGCGGGGGGGCCTTTGCAGGAAATATTTTATGTGCAGCATTTTCTTCATACTGACACGTTCCTATGATTTTTATAGGAACGTGTCAGAATCGCTTTAAGCATACTTAAGGGAGCCGGCAGTGGAGTCCCTTACCTGTACCTCACTAACATGGAGATCTCTGTACAGGACCTGCAGGTGAGGAGGGGGAGGGGAGTCACGTGACTCTGAGAGCTGTCACTGAAGTGTTGTTTCAGTGAGCACAGCACACAGAAGTGAGACACAGAGAGTCTTTAGCTTTATTTCTCACCCTAGGCTTATACGCGAGTCAATAAGTTTTACCAGTTTTTGTAGGTAAAATTAGGTACCTCGGCTTATACACGGGTCGGCTTATACACGAGTATATACGGTATATACTGTATAACTGACTTAAGCTGCCCATGTGCTAAATGATCCGCTCATTTGGTGAGCTCATTTCCAGACCATGCAGGGTGGGTGATATTCTGTTTAACCCAATTTTTGGCCCTAGGGGCAAATGATTGGATTACAGTAATGGGAATAGAAACCATTAGGGTGAAGGCTGCATCAACTAGCCTATGTGGTGACAGTAAAATTGAACCTGCCCAATCAAATCTGTCTGATTTTCAGGGTCAAACTGCACACAAGGCGAGACCCAGTTAGGCCTACAGTCCCAGACCCCATTCCTGCTGGTGCTCCCCCAGGCGGCTGATCTCCCTCCCCAGACAGGCTAGAGATAAATTGAATTTATGCTTGCTCGGGGTGTAGGTCGGGTGGTGGACAGTCCTTGAAGGGGGTGAGGGGTACGGCTGAAGCTGGTGGTGAACCTACCAGTCCAACCCTGCAGAAATTGGTGAGGTGGCCCCGTCGGAGGACCGAATACATTGACTCAAATTGACCACTTTTAGCCCCTAGATCATTTGGTCATTTATCTGGAGATCTGTCCATATATCTGCCGTTGTTTCTCGATATTTGTTTATTACATCTTTTTACAACTCAGTATGAATGTAGTTACCTAGAGTCACCTCACCTTGCAGGTGTCATTCCCTCCAGCCTTGTTGCCAGCGCAGAGCATGTTATCGGTTATGATATCATCCGGGTAGTAGGCCTGGCACTCACTGTTACTCTCTGTTGAAAGATTTACACACTGTAGCTTGTCCGGGTAGGTCTCTAGAGGCAAAAGAATCAGAGGTTTTCTTTAAACAAAATCATGGTGTTCACCAAACTGCTGATATTGAGTGCACAGAAATATATAGTTAGGTATGAAAGACAAATGAATCATAAATAATATTGCTTCCATAATATTTTATTATCCCAGAGATTTTGATGGTTGTTCTTCTCTCCTATCCGATTCCCTGACTGCCCATTGGTCTTATAAAGGGGCAGCACAGAATTCAGCATTAGTGATGAGCGATTTTTTTTCGCCAGGCTTCGCAGCGATTTGCAAAAATCCACAGCAAAAAGTCACCAAGACAAAATTGTCACCGAAACTGTCGCCGAAATTGACATCGCTATAAGAAAAAAATGGCCATTGACTTTTTTGACCATTGAAAGAATGGTGAATTTTTAAAAATGTCATGAATTCTTTAGCAAAGCGCAATGGGACAGATTCGCTCCTCACTATTCAGCCTTTCCAATGTGTCAGAAATATAATACATGTAATACATGGGAAGTAGGTGCTGGATTAACGGAACTGCTGCTCTAAATAAGATATGTAAAGGTTTAAATATAAATAGCATTGCAAAGTTTATAACAGTTTTATAGTCACCCGTAGCAACCAGCCAACAGGTAGCAATTAATGATCACCTGTTTGAAAGGAATTATATATATATATATAACTCCCTAGGTCATACAATATATAATTAATGGGCATTTGTAGCAATTGTGCTAGGGAACTGGGTGGAGTGAGATTAAAACTCCACAAGCGTTTTTCGTCAGATCGATAACCTGGCGACAAAATGCACGCGACAAGTTAGATGGAGTCACACGCGTCAAGATATAATTGGACTGAATGAAAAGTTGAACTACACGGTCCGATGAAGACGTTGCTTTCTGTGTCGGTCTGACTGTCACGGTCCGACTGTCGGATGAAGACGCTCCCAACGGTCCGACTGTCGGATGAAGATGCTCCCAACGGTCCGACTGTCGGATGAAGACGTTCCCAACGGTCCAACTGTCGGATGAAGACGTTGCTTTCTGTGTCGGTCTGACTGTCACGGTCCCACTGTCGGATGAAGACGCTCCCAACGGTCCGACTGTCGGATGAAGACACTGCTTTCTGTAATGTAGTTTTTACCTGCAACTTTTCTTCAGTTCAATTAGAATTTCGGCGTCTCCATCCAACATCACTTGTGTTTTGTCGCTAGAGGTCGATCCGACGATAAACGCTTGTGAAGCACGCGACAAGTTAGATGGAGTCACACGCGTCAAGATATAATTGGACTGAATGAAAAGTTGAACTACACGGTCCGATGAAGACGTTGCTTTCTGTGTCGGTCCGACTGTCACGGTCCGACTGTTGGATGAAGACGCTCCCAACGGTCCGACTGTCGGATGAAGACGCTCCCAACGGTCCGACTGTCGGGTGAAGACGTTGCTTTCTGTGTCGGTCTGACTGTCACGGTCCGACTGTCGGATGAAGACGCTCCCAACGGTCCGACTGTCGGATGAAGACGCTCCCAACGGTCCGACTGTCGGGTGAAGACGTTGCTTTCTGTGTCGGTCTGACTGTCACGGTCCGACTGTCGGATGAAGACGCTCCCAACGGTCCGACTGTCGGATGAAGACGCTCCCAACGGTCCGACTGTCGGGTGAAGACGTTGCTTTCTGTGTCGGTCTGACTGTCACGGTCCGACTGTCGGATGAAGACGCTCCCAACGGTCCGACTGTCGGATGAAGATGCTCCCAACGGTCCGACTGTCGGATGAAGACGCTCCCAACGGTCCAACTGTCGGATGAAGACGTTGCTTTCTGTGTCAGTCTGACTGTCACGGTCCGACTTTCCGATGAAGACGCTCCCAACGGTCCGACTGTCCGATGAAGACGTTGCTTTCTGTGTCGGTCTGACTGTCATGGTCCGACTGTCGGATGAAGACGCTCCCAACGGTCCGACTGTCGGATGAAGACACTGCTTTCTGTAATGTAGTTTTTACCTGCAACTTTTCTTCAGTTCAATTAGAATTTTGGCGTCTCCATCCAACATCACTTGTGTTTTGTCGCTAGAGGTCGATCCGACGATAAACGCTTATGAAGTTCTACCCTAAATTGGGACATATTTGACACAATACTGTGGGGGTGATAGAGCTAATTGCTGAATTAAATGAAACACTTAACACTTTCCATACCAATAAAAAATCCAGTACCTTGAGGGCTTGTGATTGTCCCCCATCCTGAAGCAAGGCACTGTGTATTAGGTTCCACCGGGTGACTCGCCAATTGGATAGTATTCACGTGGCAAGTAATGTTGACTTTGGAGGCCAGTTTGAGAAGCATGATGTCATGATCATATGTAACCTGGTCAAAATCACAATGAGGGCATCTTTTTGCAGCATAAGTGAATTGCTTCTGGTTTGTAGGTTTGATTCTGTTATGATCTCCAAGAACAACTTGAAGGTTCCTGTATGGCAGAAACATCAGAAAGAACTGGAAAGAACACATATTACTTTTGGACAGTGCTAATGAATTTGTGTTTAAAACTATGGACCATTAGTATATCACCAGTATATTTGGTCAATTGTACATTGCTGAGTGGCTGGACTGATGGTTCTGAGGTCTGGGATTCGTTATCTGGAAACCCGTTATGCAGAAAGCTTCCGAATTACGAAATGGCCATCTCTCTATTTTATCCAAATAATCCACATTTTTAAAAACGATTTCCTTTTTCTGTGTAATAATAAAACAGTAGATTGTACTTGATCCCAACTAAGATATAATTAATCCTTATTGGAGGCAAAACCAGCCTATTGGGTTTATTTAATGTTTACATGATTTTCTAGTTGGCTTATATTACAGGAAGATCCATTTTCTGGAAAGCCTCAGGTTCCATGTATTCTGGATAACAGGCTTGAGAAAAGACCGTGTAAGGTCTGAAACGTTGCCGGGTGTTTGGGGTCAGAGCCTATGTCCCAATAAAGGCGTTTTAAGATAACACAGCAATGATTGGTGCCGTCTATTACTGCATTCTGGATAACAGGTCCCATAACTGTAATAAACTTGTCTGTAGCAAGCAATGCCAGTCAGCAGCATCAAGGGTCTTGAGTTGTATTAAATGGGGCAGAGATTCACGGGAGGAGGGGGTCATTCTTCCACTGTATAGAGCACTGGTAAGGCCCCATCTAGAATATGCCGTACAGTTTTGGTCTCCATCACTCAAACAGGACATTATTGTATTAGAGAGGGGACAGAGAAGGGCAACTAAGCTGGTAAAGGGAAAATCTTAGCTATGAGGAAAGACTGGCCAAATTGGGGATGTTCACTCTGGAGAAGAGGCGCTTAAGGGGAGATATGATAACTATGTATAAATATATAAGGGGATCATATAATAATCTCTCTAATGATTTATTTACCAGTAGGTCTTTCCAGCTGACACAAGGTCACCCATTCCGATTAGAAGAAAAGAGGTTCCAGCTAAATATTGGGAAGGGGTTTGTTACAGTGAGAGCTGTGAAGATGTGGAATTGTCTCCCTGAATCAGTGGTACGGGCTGATACATTAGATAGGTACAAGGAAGGGTTGGATGCTTTATTCACCAGTAGCTCCTCCCAGCAGACAGGAGGGAGCCAATGAGATTAGAGGAGGGAAAGGGGTGTTACAGGGAGAGCTGGGAAGTGAATCAGTGGTACAGGCTGATACATTAGATAGGTACAAGGAAGGGTCGGATGCTTTATTCACCAGTAGCTCCTCCCAGCAGACAGGAGGGAGCCAATGAGATTAGAGGAGGGAAAGGGGTGTTACAGGGAGAGCTGGGAAGTGAATCAGGGGTACAGGCTGATACATTAGATAGGTATAAGAAGGGGTTGGATGGTGTTTAGCAAGTGAGGGAATACAGGGATATGGGAGATAGCTCATAGTACAAGTTGATCCAGGGACTGGTCCCATTGCATCTTGGAGGCAGGAAGGATTTTTTCCCCCTCAGAGGCAAATTGGTCAGGGTTCAAATGGTTTTTTCGCCTTCCTCTGGATCAACTAGCAGTTAGGCGTATTTTAAATAGACTTAAATGGTTGAACTTGATGGACTTGTTACCTAACTTGTTACTATGATCTATGATCTAGCCTGATGCTCCCCTTTTTGTTACCCTCAAACCTTCAAAATCCCACGCAATTCACATTAACCCCAATCTATGAAATTGTGCTTTGGTCCCACATATCACCAAAATATATCTGTTGTATCAGATGCAATATTGGAACTGTAGCTCCACCTGCCGTCTCTCAGATCTTGTATGTGGTTCTCACTTTTCTGACTTCAACAAACACTAGTCTGCATTTGGTAAATAGACGTTGCCCAAAAAGGGAAAGAAACACTCTCTGGCTAAGTGGATGCCATGTTGCACATTTCTTGTTAAAAAATCGTGGGGCCTGCTCTTACATGTGTGGGGTCAAAAGAACTGTTAACTGTGCACATACACTATGTTGCTGTCACAATGAGGATTCTAAATGTGATGGCCAACACTGACATTTTCTAATTGGCTCCAGTCTCAGCTGCATCATCTCCACTCAGGACCAATGGAAATATTACATTTATGAATGACGTGTGCTGAACAACTAAATACTTACGACTGAAGGCAGTGAGCCGCAGTCAGCACCCACCATTCATCTATTAAGATTCCTCCACAGATGAAGTCGCTAAAATAATACAGCCCAACTTGCCATGGCTGTGAATGTTGAACACACTCTTGTCCTCCAATGATCCGATCAAATGTATGAGTCTGAACTAGAAGAGACAGCAGAACAATATTAACACGTTTCTTGTATCAATTCAGACACAGACACATATGCGGGTGACTAGTTATCCATTTTATTCTGTTTGCTCCTAAAAAATAGCTTTTTCATCTGATTTTGCTTGGTACTATTTTTAAAATTAACATTTGGTGGCATTTTTTTCAACAGGTTTTTTAAACACAACACTTTTACCTCTTTACTTCTTCATCTTTATTCGTTCTGTATTCAATCGTTGTGCTTTTCAGGGAGCATGAAAAAAGTCTTATCATACTACAGGAATTTGAAAATTCATCACTAATTCTACCCTAGAAAATTGTTTTTTCATCTGTTCTTAAAATTCACATTTGGTGGCATTTTTTTCTACAGGTTTTTGAAAAACGACACTTTTACTTCTTTACTACTTTACTTCTTTACTTCTTTACTTCTTCGTTACTTCTTCGTTACTTCTTTACTTCTTCATCTTTCTTCAATCCGTATTAAATTTTTGTGCTTTTCAGGGAGCATGAAAAAAGTTGTATTATGAAAATTCATCTCTAATTCTACCCTAGAAAATTGTTTTTTCATCTGTTCTTAAAATTCACATTTGGTGGCATTTTTTTCTACAGGTTTTTGAAAAACTATACATCATTTTTACTTCTTCATTACTTCGTCATCTTTATTCATTCTGTATTTGTTTTTGTGCTCTTTTCAGGGAGCCTGAAACAAGTCTTATTATACTACAGGTATGGGATCTGTTATCCAGAATGCTTGGGACCTGGGGTTTTCCAGATAATGGATCTTTCCATAATTTGGATCTTCATACCTTATATAGTCTACTAAAAAATCATTAAATAAACCCAATAGGCTGGTTTTGCTTCCAAAAAGGATTAATTATATTTTAGTCTGGATCAAGTACAAGCGACTGTTTTATTATTATACAGAATAATGAAATCATTTTTAAAAATGTGGATTATTTGGATAAAATGGAGTCTATGGGAGACAACCATTCCATAATTTGGAGCTTTCTGAATAATAATAATTCCGGATAACGATTCCATACCTGTACAGGAATTTGAAAATTCATCACAAATCAAATCAATGAAAAATAACTAATAAAAATGTTTTACTTCCTGAACCACAGCAGAGAAATGAATCTCCCCAAGAAACACTAGATCCAAGGGACCTTAAAGCAGTGAATATTCCATACATCTTTCAAATGGCTCCTTTTCAAGGAAAAACGCGCAAAAAGAAGAAGCTGTAACTGTGTCTCCTCACCTGCCGATCCCAGCAGAAACGCCACAAGTAGCAGGAACATCTTGGAAACTACGTGACTGAGGAAAAATCCATTTTTTTATTCAGCACTTTAGATAACGCAGTCAATTATTAACAGTCATAAAATAAAACCTTGGCTTTTAATCCAAATTCAATGGGGCTAGAAACAGTAATGTGAGAAACAGGGAGGGTGGGAATCAAATCCCATTAAAGGCCCTTTCTCCACTGTAAACGTGGTACATTCCATGGCCTGTCTTTCTAACTGTGGACTTGTAATGTAACTATCCACCTCCAAAACTTGGTCCGAAAAATTCATATTTAGCCTTTTTTCCTCTTGGTTTCACCCTACTAGTGTTGATGTTCTCTCAAAGCTTCCTTTACATCATTTTATCTTTGGAGCAATGTTTGTAGTAACTAAAATGTTTTTTTTCTAATGTTTGTAACAAAAAAAATAAATTGTCTCCTTCCTTCCAGACATTGCCTCCCCATACACCTGTCAGCATCTGTTTTAAAGGGGAAGTTTACAGTGAGATACAACTGGTTGGAACAGGAGCAAAATAGAATTTATTCTAAAATGGCATTGCATCTATTTTCTTTCATTAAACAATGTACAGTTGTATTATAAAGCAGTAAATTGTTTTCTTTCACACTTACTTTCTTCTTTGTAAGTATCAATGAGATGCGCATAAACAAGCCCTTTGTTTATACTGTTTGGTTTAGAGAAAAGCAGAAATCCAAATGCACTGGTAACCTTGTTAATTATAAGAAGAAACTGAATGTTGTGCTCACTACTAAATGTTAAACCATTAGGCGGGCGATGCATTGAGACTGTGACTACATAATTCATTTAAACAATGACAAGAAGTCCTCCGCACTCTGCCCAAGGAATTATTAATGAATCATATAAAAGTGAATGTAGGACTGGCCAGACTAGGGATGACTTTTATTTAGTTGGCAGCTTAAATACATTGCTATATATGAACAAACTTTCCCTGTTTTTTTAAAGGGTAAGTGTAATAAAATTACCTTTGCGGAGGGGACACCCACCGCGTGGTTCTTATGAGCCGGCGCCATCTTGATTCCTAGGGCGCGTGCGGCGCGCCTGCGTGCCTCTTACAGGTACAGGCACGCTGGCGTGATTGAGCCAGCGCGCATTGACGCATGTTTTGGCATGAACTTTAACTGTATTTAAGGCCCATTCTGACCCCCAGCCAGTGCCCGTGATAGAACTTGTTCTAGTGGTTTTCCTGAGCCTTGTGCGTCTGTCTTTAAAATTGTGATCTGATTATCCGTGTATGACCCAGTCTGCTTCCTGACAATCCGACAATCTGTATCCTGACCTTTGCCTGCCTATGACAACTCTTCTGCTTAACCCTTTGTTTGATCACCCAGTTTGACCCTTGCCTGCCTGACGATTCTGATATCCGCCTGCCTCAACCCAGCCTGTCTGACCTTCCTTCTGCCTAATCCTTTGTACCGTGACCTTCGGGCCAAAAGACTTTGCTAACAGTCGTGCCCCTTTGCCAGCCAGAACATCTCGCCTTGTACCCCTCGTTAAGTCCAGGTGGCACCCAAGTAAGCTGAGGGCTCCTCCCGAAGCCCAACAGTGGTCACACTACTGGTGAAGCCGAGCCGATATTGGGTGCCGGTCGTGACAGTAAGGCATTTTTAGTAGTTTAAAGGTGGCCATACAGAGGGAGATCTACTTGTTTGTCACCAAACAAGCAGATCTCTCCCCGACATGCCCACATTGAGGTGGGCAATGTTGGGCTGATCCGATCATGGGCCCAACGATCGGATCAGAATGGAGGCCATAAGGTCGGATCGCGGGACCACGTCAACGAACAGATGCGGCTGTGATCTGAAGGGATTTTATACCCTGCCTGATCGACATCTTGACGACTTTCTGACAGATATCGATCAGGGAAGCCTGTCGGATGGCCCAATACATGGGCTAATAAGCTGCCGACTCGGTCTGTCTGCAACTTTTATCGGCCCGTGTATGAGGCCTTAAGGCACAAAATGTCTCAATGTCCTAAATATATTGCTAATTGGTTGAGTGCAGAATAAAAATCAGGAAAGAATTGACTTATTTCTGTTTACCCCATTTAGCTCAAGAAAATATATTGACTTTGCTTAGACAAAAGAATGTTCAGCACAAGCCCTACTCATTGCACAAAAGGACATACAGCCTGTTGAAGAATGGTGCCTACTCATTGAATCATGCCTACACTGAGCATTTGAAAGGTTTAATTAGGTATCAATGTAGACTTTTGTTTCCTAAAACCCAATTTTGTTTATGTAAGGGGTGTTAGTGCTCATTAAGTTGTAAAGCTCAAAGTGGAACCTGCCAAGCATCAAATATATTCTTCCCGTGCACCCTAAGGCTCCTGGCACTTATGTTTATGAGCCCAAATGATTTACATTCCAAGTGGCATTTCAGGGGAACCCCACGGTCCAGCACCCACAACGCGTTCTGAATGCAGTGCTGTCCAACCTAATCCTCACTGCATGGGTGTGAGGTCCAACACATGTTGCACCATTATTACTAAATGAGGCCCCTTGAGCAGCAACATGAGCAAAGTTTGCCTCAGTTATGGGTTATTGCAATGGGGAAATGTTTGCCCATGCTACTACATAATTCATTTTTTAAACCATCCAGTGATCATACGGTATTTAAATAAAATTATTTTATTTCTTTAATTGTCATTGTTTACAAAACAAATACAAGTATAGGATCTGTTATGGAATACTCATCTCCCATATAGTCAATTTTATCCAAATAATCCACATTTTTAAAAATAAGATTCAAATTACGGAAAACCTCAGGTCCCAAGCATTCTGGATATAAGGTTCCATACCTGTACATGAAATGAGACTTTAGCTTTCTAGCTACAGGGATGCAAATACAAATGTGTTGCACAAAGAGGCTGGAGTAAGCCAAGTATTGCCGTCACCTGCTCATTTCCCAGGGTTACAGATATATGAGCCCAGCTGTGACCTTATCCATGGCCAAGCAAGAAACATAAACAAACGGGAATATTAAATGGTTGTTTGTTCTGTTCATTGTGTCGACAGAAGTGGAATGAAATGAAAAGTTTGGGTTGAAATAATCAGACAGGAAACACTATCATTGCTCTCATTGTGATGCTACTCACCATATTAGTTCATTTCTATACCTTGCAATCAGTTTGAAACTGCTGTGTTTATTCAGCTGCTGCAGAATGGGACCCATTTAGAGAGAATATTTGAACCATTTGAGTTAGATCATATCAGATAAGTGAAAAAAAAAACGAATTTTGTAGGCAATTATGGGTAATATTTGGTGTTGCTTTTACATGGTGCTAAAAAGTGATATTATTTTTAAAAAGAAGGCCCCTTTATTAGAGTTCCCTATAGATGTTCTCTGGTCCCTGTCGCTGTTTTAAATGAGGGGTGGGCGTGTCCTAACGGTCCCTGCCAGAAGCACAGTAGGAGGGGGACAGCCAATCACAGCCCTGCAGTCACACAACACAGATAGGCTTCAGTTCTCAGCAGTGAATGCACAGCTTGGGAATTCCGGGAAGTGGAAGAGAAGGGACGGATTATTAGGGTTTTTGCAGAAATATTCCATAAAACAGCCTGAAACACAAATTTTTAATTCCTCATCTAAATGAGTATAATGCAAAACCCAGAAACATACAGTTGAGTCTACAGAGAAGACAATGTAACCAGCACCATAGAGTATCCACTCTAGAGCACCTGAGAATGAATAGAATAAAAGGATATAGTGGATGTCCATTCCTACTTGTGGCCACTTATGTTCCTTATAGAGAGAATGGCATGAAACCTTCCCAGCAGGATTGTGTTTAGATGGAATAAAAGAATGAGAGCCAGGAGAGACCACCAATGTCAGAGACCCCTTGAGTAGGAAATGAAGGGGTTAATACAGGGGGGGACTAGGGGGACAGTTGTACAGGGCCTGTGATTTTTGGGTCTTAGGGGGCCCGGCCACTTTACTCACTCTGTAGACGGGCCCCCACTGCTGTCAAGAAGCTGTAGAATAGAGTGGGAGGGCGGAGCTTCTTCTATTCCCCTCCCAAGCTTCTGAACTATTGGTAGTTTCCCGGTAGAACCGCATGATGATTGGATAAGCTGGGAGGGAACAGCAGTGGGGGGGAACTTTCCTGTTGAATAGAAAACAAACAGAAAAAAATAGGACACAGGAAACCGAAGAAGCTGAAGAAGAAACTAAGGTAAGTTCCACTGAGCACCGATGTTTTTGTTTTTTTAGTTTATTGAACCCCCTGGCCACCAATGATTTTTTTTATTATATTCTATGCGGCCCTTGACCACCAATGTTTTTGTAAAAACTTTTATGGGGACCCTGTCATCACTGTTTTTCATTTATAGGGGATGCCCTGACCACTAATGTTTTTTTTTTAATTTTTTGGGTGGGTGGCTGACCACCAATGAGGGGTGCCCTGATCACTGATGGTTTTTTTTTTCATTTTTAGGGGGGGGCTGACCACCAATGATAGTTTTTTTAACTTATAGGGTGTGCCCTGACCACTAATGGTTTTTTTTAAAACTTTTATAGGTGGCTCTGCTGCAAATGTTTTTTTTTTTTTTTAATTTATAGGGGAGGGCTGACCACCAATGATTTTTTTTTAACTTGTAGGGGGCCCTGACCACAAATGTTTTTTTTGGGAGTGGGGCTTGGGAGCAGGATCTGGGGTGGGCGGGACCAGGGGGCCCAGAAAATTTTGCCGTGCAGGGCCCGTGATTTCTGATGGCGGCCCTGGGTTGATATCTCTTTTGAAACATCTCAGTTAAGGAGGGAGGATACAGTCAAGGTATACTGGTCTGGGACGTTTCAAAAGAGATATTAACCCCTTTGTTTCCTACTCAAGGGTTTGGTGGTCTCTCCTAGCTCTCATTCTTTTGGTCCCCAACCAGCGGTTTGTAAACAATATGTTGCTCACCAACCCTTTGGATGTTGCCTCAAACAGATGCTTATTTTTGAATACTTGGCTTGGAGGTAAGTTTTGGTTGCATAAAAACCAAGTATACTGCCAAACAGAGCCTCCTGTTGGATGCCAGTCCACATAGGGGCTACCAAGTAGCCAATCACAGCTCTTATTTGGCACCCCAAGAACTTTTTCATGCTTGTGCTTTTCCCCAGTTCTTTTTACATTTGGATGTGGCTCACTAATAAAAAAAGGTGGGGACCTCTGCTCTAGATCCTCTGATCTAACTTATTAATAAAACTACTCCTGATGCACTAGTGTGGGGAATCATTGCTTAAATCTGTGCACATAGAAAAATCCTCTCAATTGGCCTGGTCGCCAAAGTAGTAGATCTATACCCAATTTGGCTACCTAGGTGAATCATTCCAGTACTGAAAAAAAGTGTTAAATACAAGAAATCCCCAGTATTTTTGTATGTCTCATGTCTCAGGGATGCCTTTGATAAATAATAGTTGCTTCATTGATTGCAAGGTAAAACTGATCACGAATTGATACTTAGCCCTGTGGGCAATAAGAAGTTTTGACTGCTACTACTTGTGGTGGCAATAACACAGCTGCTTTTCATTCCTTAATCTCATTCAATTCCTTTAATAATAATAAATGATGGAAATGGAGTGAAACATCTTAACGTCTCTTCCTATTTCTATAGAGGCAAAGGAATGAGCAGGCAGTAACGCTTCCACCACATTTCCATCTATCTGTTTCTATATCCGTTAATATATATGACACCAAAATTATCTGCTCAAAGTATTTAGTTGACTCATTGAAATTAGCTGGGCTGTTTCTCTTCTCTTGATTTTTATGGCTAGGAGCTATAAATGGAAATAGTCACTACAGGGCAGTCAAAATAGACACTATTCATGTTGGCAGAGGTGGTCTTTGTGATGATCACACAGGGAACACTCAGCACAGCAACTTGGAAAAGGATTTACTTGTGAATCACTCAGGGATAATACAAAGCACATTTAACAGTGTGCAAGATCAAAACCAATATGGTGGAGAGAAAAGAAAAACAATAGAGTGCAGTAATACAACAGCAAAGATCATTGCAATCCTACATTAACAATATTCACAGCGCCACCTTGTGACCATTTTAAGACTCCAGTGTTTAAGCCTGAATGCTGTTGCTTGTATTCCAACAATTCATTGTGGGGCTGTTTCACGTTGACATTTGTTGGTGGTGCTTTGATTCACTCTCCATTCAGCACAGGGTAACCCAAAGGTACTTCTCATTCATGCCAATGGAAAGTAGAAGGCACTTTGTGATCAATTCAGTTTGACTCTGCACTAGGAGAAACATGATATTAGAACTCCGAAATGTTCTCAGCCAACTGCCAGCTCCAATGGCAACAACAAGAAAATGTGTGTAAGTAGCTCTTTATGAAGCTACAATAACTTAAACCCAATCCCTCACTGGCAAACATATACTTTTTTGATAATCCCCTCCCCCTCAAATTTCACCACTACCTCCCTCCTTAGCTTCCATATGTGTCAATGTTTAGGTCCTTTATACCAAATCGTCCTCTACTTCCATTTCATACACCCATAACTTTGCACCGCCCTGCATCACTGAACTCATCTCTATATCCTCACCCAACCACTTTCTCCTCTACTGACCTGCTCCTCAGCTCTTCTCTCATTACCTCCTCACACACTCGCATTCAAGACTTTTCAAGGGTTGCACCCCTCCCCTAGAATTCTCTCCCACAGTCTGTCCGACTTTCTCCCAACCTTTCTTATCCATGGAAGGCTCTTATCCATGGTAGACCAATATCCTGGGCATTGAATGGATCAAGTATCTCTACATGTGACCCTAATAATTGTTCAGATTGCTACATATGGATCCAAACCTGTGTGGATCTATTTGCTTTCATTATCATTTCTAAGCACTAAGTGTTTCCTTTGGTAGTAACCCAATATATCCATGTCCTTTGTGCACTATTCCTGTTAATAAGAAGGGTTTTACTTTTACTTTTCATTTTATAAATGTTCAGCACCAAATACTGATATTTCTCACCAGAGAGCCTAGTCAAACATGAGAGCCATCATACCTTCGCCAAGCCATTAAAGACTTTCTGTAAACATCAATGAAATCCTCTTGTCATGCTAGAATATTTTATTGCTTGCTTTTAATATTGATCTTAGCACATAATACCAATGACATCTCCCCAGACCAGAACTTATATGCAAAGAATATAGATTTTTTTAAGTTATGCTAATAATTCTTTATTTCATATTTCTAACCCTACTTTTAAAACTTAGAAGAGGAAACATAATGATAATACAAAGGGAAATGTGTGATGAGTCCCCTTAAAAGCATAGGCCAATGCCAATTCTGCATGAGTAGTGCCAGGTCGATGGCCGACAGACCAAATTGCCGGAGCACCGTTCCTGCTCGCACTCCACGTCCCCATCCATGTTGCATCTGCACTTCGTCTCACAGGTGGGATCCTTCCAGAAGGTCTCGTTGTATCTCACAAAATTAGCTGAAAACAGCAGAAAAACTTTATTAACACTCTGCTCTGGATCACCTGAAACTGCTTTACACTGTAGAGGTAAAAAAACAAATTGTGGCCAAATGGGTTTTTTCTGCGAGATTATATCTCAATGAATATCATATGGCATGGGCATACAACAACAGCTAATAGAATGAATTTGGGAACCATACAGGCGGGGGGCATTCTAATCATTTCAAAACATCCCAGATATAAAGTACCTTCATAGACACATCCACCCGCCACCCTGAACTTGTCCACCTTGAAGACCCAGCGCCCAGGGGTATTTACATTGGATGTCTTATTAATGTTAACGATATCAGGAGTCCTTGACCCAGGAATATTAAAGTAATTAGTCTTGTCTCCACTGTTGAAACCAGCCTGAAAGACAGGAAAAACGCCAAGGTTGTTTTCTTAATGTTTTTTATATCATTATTAACCAACCCGTACAAATGGACACTTTCCAATGGAGCACAAATTTGTAGACTCTTTTTGGATTCATCCCCACAACATAGATATGGCCTAGGTCTCTTGACTTATAACACTGGTAAGGTGTCTATAACCATCACACTTAAGTACTTCCAGAAATATGCAGAAGATAAATCCCTAAATTTTGCCCTAACTGGCATTTAGGCTGGACCCCATAATTCATAGTAAAGTTACAGATACCTGTATATAGATACACATTTCCAGGAGTACCCAGGGCACAAATAAACACTCACCCCAAATCTCATCCTAACTGACCTTCAGGCTGGACCCCTTAGCTCATAACAAGGTTACACAGATATAGAAAAATTGGGGTAACAGTCACCCTGATATAGCTCCAAGGAAACCCAGGGCATGAATAAGCACTCACCCCAAATCTCCCCCTAACTGGCCTTCAGACTGGGCCCCCTTAGCTCATAACAAGGTTACAGATATATAGAAACATTGGGGTAACAGTCACTCTGCTATAGTTCCAGTGGTACCCAGGGCACAAATAGGCACTCACCCCAAATTTCATCTTAACTGGCCTTCAGACTGTGCCCCCTTAGCTCATAACAAGGTTACACAGATATAGAAACATTACATGTTGATCAGAGAGACAGATGGACTACATGGTCTTCTGATATGTCTATTAGCATATCTCCTGGTGTCCTACTGGCTAAGTAACCACAGAGACCCTTGAAATCCCCAAAAGCACTTTAATATAACCCAGTTTTGTATTAAAATTAGTTACCTGTGCTGCGGTACCTCCTAATCCTGTAAGAGGATCTCCACCGCTGGCCTTTCCTGTTGTCCAAGTAATGATCCCATAATTCAAGATGATGAAGGCTAGTTTGCCGTCGGTGGTCAGGACAGCCTGGAAAGTGTTTGTCTGAGCAAAATAAAAGTAAAAAATTCAGCATGAAACACTCCTCATAAAAACATCTCAAAAGTACCATAAAACTGAAGCTGTGTTGTTATTTGGGGGATATGCCTTTGCACTCTTTTGCACTGTTTTGGTGGGTGCAACAAAGATGTGTAGATAGAGTCTTGGCTATAGAACTATAAATATAATAATCAAGTTCTGGCATGCTAGAATCCTTTAGTGACCAAACAGAGGTATAACATAGTATTAAAAAAAAAAAACTATATGCATGCTTTTAGGGTAAAAAAAATCTTTTATTGGATCATGTTAAAAATAATGTCACCCGACATGGAGCCTCACATGTTTCATGCTTACCTAGCACTTAGTCATAGGCAGTCTTTAATGGGACACATGTCCCAGATACTTATATACCATCTCATATAAACCCTTCCCAATGTTAAAAACAATTGCAATTCAACACATCTGTTGGAATTGAATGGGCCAATAGACAAGGCTCTAACTGATTATCTATACAACAAATGTGTTGAGTTGCAATTGGTTTTAACATTGGGAGGGTTTATATGAGATGGTATGATGATTTTTATGACAGATGGACCATTGCTTTCTGCTAATGTTTTGATAATTTCCCCTGACCCTAAGCTCAGCTTCCAAAAAGCAGCCCAGAGCCTACTGAGCATGTGCAGTGTCGCTGACACACAAAGGAGGCCTAACAAAATCCAAGATGGGGAGTTGCTGGGGACATTACTGTTATAGGGATGCAGAACCTGTGGGCTGGTACAGTAACTTTAGTATAAAAAATACAGTATATATTCACTTACTTTTTGGCAGCCCTTTAAATACAGAAAGGGATAAAGGAAACATTTTATCTCTATCCCCTATTGGTAAAAAATATATTTTTTCCTACGCTTAAGAATATGCCAAATGGTAAGTCCCCGGGCCCGGATGGGTTTCCTTATAGGTATTTTAAGATTTACTCCCATATCCTTACCCCTTATTTAGTTAAAATATTCAATGCATTTCTTATGGGTACACCGATTCCGCCCACATTTTTGAGTTCCTACCTTACTCACATACCTAAACAGGGAAAGGACCCTAGTCAGTGCTCTAATTATAGGCCAATTGTGCTTCTGAACTCAGATCTTAAATTATTTTCCAAAATTATGGCTAACAGGTTAGCGCCTATACTCCCCAAACTTATACATGGAGACCAAGTGAGATTCATTCAAGGGAGACAAGCAGGGGACAATACTAGGCGTACAATCGATCTGGTTGAGATATTGAATAGAAGGTCAACTCTGGTGGTTCTCCTAAGTCTCGACGCTGAAAAAGCATTTGATCGCTTAAGATGGTCCTATCTATTTTCTCTGTTAAAGCATCGTAAATGTTCTGGTCCATATTTAGAAGCACTAAAAGGTTTATATAGCCACCCTACAACCCAATTGAAACTTCCGGGTCAATCATCTAAATTGCAATGAATCCATTATTTTGGATTCGGCCAAACCCCCAAACCGTTTGCGAAAGATTCAGCCGAATACCGAACCGAATCCGAATTTGCATATGCAAATTAGGGGTCAGACGGGGAAAAAATTCACTTCCTTGTTTCGTGACAAAAATTCATGCAATTTCCCTCCCTGCCCCTAATTTGCATATGCAAATTAGGATTCAGATTCGGTTCGGCCGGGCAGAAGGATTCGGCCAAATCCGAATTCTGCTGAAAAAGGCCATATCCTGGCTGAATCCTGAACCGAATCCTGGATTCAGTGCATCCCTAATATAAATATATACATATTAAAAACGGGACCAGACAAGGGTGCCCGTTATCCTCTTTACTCTATGCCCTTAGCATAGAACCGCTGGCAGCAGTGATCAGGAACTTCCCAGATATCTCAGGAATTACAGTGGGCCCCTCTACATACAAAATTTCACTTTTCGCGGACAATGTCCTGTTGATAATAACTAAACCGTTAATCTCTCTCCCAAACCTACATAGGATTCTGAATAGGTATAGTAAGCTTTCTAGCTATTAGGTAAATCTTAGCAAAACTGAGGCACTCCTCATTCATATTTCACAGCCACTGCTACTACAATTTCAGGGCTCTTTTCAGTATAAATGGCAGACGGATTCAATATCATATTTAGGGATAAAAATCGCCCCAGTTTACTCTGGCTTGTATAAGTGTAATTATGTCCCCTTGATACAAAAGGTAAAGAACCTAGTACTTGAATGGTCAAAATTTTCTCTTTCCTGGTTTGGCAGGATATCTGCAGTGAAAATGACTATTTTGCCTAAACTCCTTTATCTGTTTGAGACCTTGCCTATTCCTGTACCTCAAAAAAATCTTAATGAGATCCAAGCAATATGTCATGACTTTATTTGGTCCAACCACAAACATAGACTCTCTAAAAAAGTTTTGATGGTGCCACATAGGTTGGGTGGACTGGGGGTTCCTTCCTTCAGTAGATATTATGAGGCAGCACATCTGAGACAGCTTTTAGCTTGGGCAAGTTGGTATCCTGCTACTAAATGGGGTCTTATAGAAAACGAAATGTCTACTGTAGGCCATTTAAATCATTGGATCTGGTCAAAGCCGGGTCCCTTGTGGGACAGGGACATTTTGTTGGCATCTACACAACATACACTCTTGTTATGGTATAAATTAAGAGAGAAGCATAACTTAGTTTCTGCTAAACCGCTTAACACATCGTTTCTCAACAGCCCTGATTTTCAGCCTGGGGTTCATTCAAATTTTATTAGCAAATGGGTATCCACAGAAACACAGTCTATTGGGGATTTACTGGATCCTTATACCAAGGATTTACTGATCTAAGACAGAGGACAGCCCAGGAGACTTTGACATTTTTGAACATTTGCAACTTAGGCACTTTGCAAAGCCTTTCTGTGATCATGCAAAATTGAACCCCCCTATGCCTTTTACATAGTTACATAGTTAAATTGGGTTGAAAAAAGACAAGTTCAACCCCTCCAAATGAAAACCCAGCATCCATACATACACCCTTCTCTACTTTTAATTAAATTCTATATACCCATATCTATACTAACTATAGAGCTTAGTATCACAATAGCCTTTGATATTATGTCTGTCCAAAAAATCATCCAAGCCATTCTTAAAGGCATTAACTGAATCAGCATCACAACATCACCCGGCAGTGCATTCCACAACCTCACTGTCCTGACTGTGATGAACCCCCTACTCTGTTCCTTTAAATGAAACTTCTTTTCCTCTAGTCTGAAGGGGAGGCCTCTGGTACGGTGATCCACTTTATGGGTAAAAAGGTTCCCTGCTATTTGTCTATAATGTCCTCTAATGTACTTGTAAAGTCTAATCATGTCCCCTCACAAGCGCCTTTTTTCCAGAGAAAACAACCCCAACCTTGTCAGTCTCCCCTCATAATTTAACTCTTCCCTCCCTCTAACCAGTTTAGTTGCACTTAGTCTCTGCACTCTCTCCAGCTCATTTATATCCCTCTTAAGGACTGGAGTCCAAAACTGCCCCCATACTCCAGATGAGGCCTCACCAGGGACCTATAAAGAGACAGAATTATGTTTTCATCCCTTGAGTTAATGCCCTTTTTTATACAAGAACTTTATTTGCTTTAGTAGCCACAGAATGACACTGCCCAGAATTAGACAACTTGTTATCTACAAAGACCCCTAGATCCTTCTCATTTAAGGAAACTCCCAACACACTGCCATTTAGTGTATAACTTGCATTTATATTATTTTTGCCAAAGTGCATAACCTGCATTTATCAACATTGAACCTCATTTTCCAGTTTGCTGCCCAGTTTTCCAGTTTAGACAAATCACTGTGCAAAGTGGCAGAATCCTGCATGGAACCTATAGTTCTGCACAATTTAGTCTCATCTGCAAAAATAGAAACAGTACTTTCAATGCCCACCTCCAGGTCATTAATAAACAAGTTGAAAAGCAAGGGACCTAGTACAGAGCCCTGCGGTACTCCACTAACAACACTGGTCCAATTAGAAAATGTTCCATTTACCACCACTCTTTGTAGTCTATCTTTTAGCCAGTTCTCTATCCAGGTACAAATACTATGTTCCAGGCCAACATTCCTTAATTTAACCAGTAACCTTTTGTGTGGCACTGTATCAAATGCTTTAGCAAAATCTAAGTAAATCACATCCACTGCCATCCCAGAATCGAGGTCTCTACTTACATTCTCATAAAAAGAAATTAAATGAAAAAATAAATTAAAATTACATTTTTGAGCTATTAGCAAAATGTGGTCTTCCACAAAAGGGACTAATCTCTAATATATATCAGATGCTGTCTGAACCCCAGACCAACACCTAGACATCCATATATGGATAAGTGGGACTCCTTCTTAGCCCATCCTCTTACAGAGAATGAGTGGGTATCCATCTGGGAAAATGCAAAAAAAATGGTAACATGTGTAAAGCAAAAGGAGCATATATATAAAATTCTTATTTTATTTTACCTTATTCAGTGTGATTTTATTCTTGGTTATTGAATTATTCTGGGTTGCATTCTGGTATTATACCCACAAATTCACATATTGGTTGAATGTCAATGAAGAGTGTAATGTGACAACAATGTCTAGATATACGGTGATAAGTTTGGATATTTCTGTACTAGCATTTTTGCACACCCCTTACAATATTCTTACTGATGGGATCAACATAACGTGTGGCATGTATATTGTACAACAACCTAAATCTTTTCAATAAAAATATGTTACAACAAAAAATTATATATTTTTTCCCAGCTGGGACAGAAACATAACAGCCAGGTGGTAACCACATTAGTTATACTAATGCATTAATCAATATTTCTATTTACTTGCTGTTTATTTGTGTATATACAGTATATATATATATATATATCCAGAAAGCTCCAAATTACAAAATGCCCATCTTCCACAGACTCCATTTAATCAAAATAAACCACTTATTTATGAATGATTTCCCTTTTCTCTGTATTAATAAAACAGTAACTTGTACTTGATCCCAACTAAGATATAATGAATCCTTATTGGAGGCAAAATCAGCCTATTGGCTTTATTTACTGCTTACATGACTTTTTAGTTGACTAAAATATGAATATCTAAGCGCTAACTATGGAAAGATCCATTATCCCGAAAATTCCAAGTCCCAAGCATTGTGGATAACAGGTCCCATACCTGCATATATGTGTACACAAACCTTTCTAGAACTTGATCCATAGTAAGCGACTTTATCCCAAGTGGTGACAAAGGCCCATGTGGCCCTATAATTAAAGTTTGGATAGTACTTCCTCATGTCGTCGGATATCCTCTCCAATAGATTTGGGTCTTTGCTTTCACGGTAATAAACTGTCCCTGCTATTTCATTGTTGACGTCCCCCCAGTAGGGAGCAACAAAGGGTCTTCCGTCTGCCAGAGGGAAAGCATCAGGGGTGTAACTGGACACGGCCGCACCAAAAGAGATCACACCATTGTTGTTCACCTAGAAATGCAAATGAGGGAGGTCACAATCCTCAAGAAAGATCACATGGGCAGAAAGATTAGCAGCTGTTACGCCATTTTTATCCAGAGGGTGGCAGTGTGTGACTATAGAATTTGTTGCATATGTTTGTGAAAGTATCTAAAATTCTACTCCCGGCTGACATGAAAAAGCCACATAAATACAACATTGAGCACAACTGCTCCCCCCAAAAGTAGCAGAAGGCAGCTCTCCTGCATGTTTCTTCACAGGTCAGGCTGGCTTCTGCTATATTTTTTAAATAGTCAGGAACAGCAGTGCAGCCATTAGAAAGGGACAACAAACAGCAAAGTCAGATCAATCCTAGGAATATAGAAAGTGGTTTCCTGAAAAGCTTTAGCTCCAGTGACTGACACTGCTCCTAATCGAGCAAAGGGCACTTACATAGAGCGAATTATGTTTCTTTTCAAAAAAGATAAAAACAGTAGAGATAGGAATGATAGTTGCCCCATCATCTTTTTTGGGGGTTACTTTGTCTCCCTCTGATGGACCATATGGATAGAGTATTGGATCTGTAATGGAAAAACAGCCGTGTTAGTTTGTGTATATAAAGGCACAAGGCTGAGTTATACAGGGAACTCTGAGTATCACTCATGTATTATAAGGGATAATGTACCCCCTACTGTAAATGATAAGGATATTAGAAGTCACTGAGGGGTTGTTCTGTGACCATATAAAGGCACAAGGCTGCAGGCTGAGTTATACAGGGAACTCTGAGTATCACTCATGTATTATAAGGGATAATGTACCCCCTACTGTAAATGATAAGGATATTAGAAGTCACTGAGGGGTTGTTCTGTGACCATATAAAGACACAAGGCTGCAGGTTGAGTTATACAGGGAACTCTGAGTATCACTCATGTATTATAAGGGATAATGTACCCCCTACTGTAAATGATAAGGATATTAGAAGTCACTGAGGGGTTGTTCTGTGACCATATAAAGACACAAGGCTGCAGGCTGAGTTATACAGGGAACTCTGAGTAACACTCATGTATTATAAGGGATAATGTACCCCCTACTGTAAATGATAAGGATATTAGAAGTCACTGAGGGGTTGTTCTGTGACCATATAAAGACACAAGGCTGCAGGCTGAGTTATACAGGGAACTCTGAGTATCACTCATGTATTATAAGGGATAATGTACCCCCTACTGTAAATGATAAGGATATTAGAAGTCACTGAGGGGTTTGAAAATAACATTTCAGGCCTGCTGGTATATTTAATAGTGCATGTAGGACACAAAGAATATTTCCCAAATATTTAGCAACTTTATTTTATCTTAAATGAATAAAACATACTATATATTGTTCTATCAGCAAACAGCCACAGCAATTACCCCCCACCCTCCCAGTTGGCTGAAGACTCCTGCAGTAACCTTACCGGCGGCCAAGTCTCCGAAACTCACCGTCACAACTGAAAGAAAAGTCGATATTTGTTTTGAATAAATTCTAATTTTTTTGGAACTGTCAAAATTTGTTAAAAAAGTTGAAATTGGCGATACTTACCAAGAAGGAGCGGAAGAAGTGTTTTCATTTTGATTTAGTCGCCCACCTTCCGGTCACGTCTGCAAGACAACATTATGTTGAACAAAACATCCTGCCGCACAATACATCTGAGCTACAACTGAGTATCACCTCCAGACTCTGATTGTGCATCTCTTCTAAACCCCGGGGGAAATCTGCGTCAGTGGAAATCAATTACGTTTATGTGTTTTGTTATTTCTTGAGTTACTGAGGGTAAGAGAGCTCCATGTTTGGTCCTTGAGGGGTAAATGTAATAATACCTGGGAGGGGGAAGGGCCTTGCCCAACATAAGTCTATTTCTGAAAGCTCCTGAGTGCACTTCTAGTCTGTTTCTCTGTTCCTTGGCCCCTGCCTGTTCTTGACTAGCCCTGTATTGCTGCCTGAAACGACCATTGCCTGTTACTGACCATTCTCATGGATCCTGACTTTGTACTGCGCTACTGATTGTTTGATGCAGGCCTCAGTGTCGGACAGGCCCACCAGGATACCAGGAAAACTCTCGGTGGGCCCAGGTGTCAGTGGCCCCTCATGCAGCTAAACACTTAGCATATTTTATGGCCATTCCCTATTTCTATGAGAACAGTGAGGTTAAATAGATGGAATAATAGATTATAGTATGTAAAGAAAAGAGACCAGGAGAATAGAGGTTGAGTGAGGAGAGGAAGAAAATTGTACTGAGGGTGAGGCCCTGGTCTAAAGTTTTTTGGTTGGCCATTGTCTAAGGTTTTTTGGTGGGTCATTGGTGTCCCAGTCCGACACTGCCAGGCCTGTATCCTTGACTAGACTTCTGGTTCCTGATTCCATACTGCACTGATTAGTTTAACCCTGGCCTGTTCTACGACTATACGATACTTTTCTCTATCTCTGTCCCTCCTGTTACACATTAAGAGGCCCATTTACTTAGCTCAAGTGAAGGAATAGAGGAAAAATACTTGGAATTTCGAATGGTTTTTTGGCTACTTCAACCATCGAATGGGCTACTTCGACCTATGACTTCGACCTTCAACTTTGAATCGAACGATTCAAACTAAAAATCATTCGAATATTCAACCATTCGATAGTCAAAGTACTGTCTCTTTAAGAAAAAACTTCCACCCCCTAGTTCGCCACCTAAAAGCTACCAAAGTCAATGTTAGCCTATGGGGAAGGTCCCCATAGGCTTGGCTATCTTTTTTTGGTCGAACAAAAATCATTTGATCAATGGAATAAAATCCTTTGAATCGAACGATTCAAAGGATTTAATCGCTCGATGGAACGATTTTTCGTTTGATCAAACAAATATCGCTAAATCCTTTGACTAGGATAAGAAAGTCTTATAGGTATCTTACAGAATGCTCAGGGCCTGGAATTTTCCAAATAACAGATCTTTCCGTAATTTGGATCTTCATACCTTAAGTCTACTAGAAAATCATATAAACATTAGATAACCCGAATAGGCTGCTTTTGTTTCCAATAAGGATTAATTATATCTTAGTTGGGATCAAGTACTATATATATATATATATATATATATATATATATATATATATATATATATATATATATATATATATACTGTAAACAGTACTGTACATACAGGTGGCAGCCTATCAAGGAAAGCTGAAGCTGGACAATGTTCTGTAGATCTCACAAGGTTACTGTATCTCTGCATTGGGGCAGAGGTCCCCAGCCTTTTTTTTTACTCATGAGCCTCATTCAAATGCACAAAGAGTTGGGGAGCAACACAAGCATGAAAAAGGTTCCGTGGGGTGCCAAATAAGAACTGCAATTGGCTATCGGTAGTCCCTATGTGGACTGGCAGCTACAGGAGACTGTTTGGCAGTACACCTGGTTTTTATACAACCAAAACTTGTCTCCAAGCCTGGAATTCAAAAATAAGCTCCTGCTTTGGCAGCGCCAACCCTGTTGAAGGAGCTGCCTGAGGCGGCTCCTGCAATGCTGTCCCCCTCGCTTGCTGACCCGTTGGGAGGGGAGGCAGGAACACTAGTGTGGAGAGCGCAATTTTGTTCTCTCGCAATAGTACAGCCGAATTTCCGGTTTAAAAACCGGAAATTCAGCTCTTAAAGGGGCAGGAGCGGCTTTTTGCCGCACCTGGAATCCTCTCTGCCTCAGCCTCAGGCGAGCGTCTCATCTCTCCTCATTGGCAGCGTGCCCCTGTGCTTTGGGTTCATTTTGAGCAAACCCAAGGGGTTGGGGAGCAACATGTGTCTCACAAGCAACTGGTTGGGGATAAGTGCATTATGGGTATCCTCATTATTAGTATAATACCACATGCCTATACAAAGATTTAGCTATATATTTATAAAATACTGGGAAGACATCACAGTTGTTACAAGAATAAATGTGTGGGGTTGTCGGTATTATTGAGGTGCTCTGGACACATAGGGTCCTTGTCTGTGTGTTCAGAACATAACAATCAAAATTGGGAACACCCTACCATTTGAACTTCTGTGTTATAAAACCAACAGTTCTGGGTGTATAGTTGGCCAAAGGGACATAAAGGAGTGATTTGCATGTCTCCACCCATAATGTCTTATGTGACAGTTAAATTCTCATGTTTGGTATTAAGGCAGTTATATGAATATGGCATGAGGCAAGTAAATACCTTCTGTTTTCAGCAGGCTTTATGTTGCATGTCTTGCACGTGAAGGGTTTTTTGGCTCCTTTCAGCCAGTCTCACTCTAACCAGGCTAGATTCTTTGCTTTACTTATTTATAGCATCACAGCTGACCAGTTGGTCGTACCAAGGACTTAGAGGTCTAGTTCAGGCTGAAGAATTCAATGGCAATTAGAAATTCGCTATAAAGAAGAAGATCTGTTTCCGCAGTGAAAAGCTTGTCATTCCCTTTCCTACCCACGTTGGCCAAGGAATATATTTACAACTACATCGACTTACACCGTAGAAATTGTAAATTCTGGGATGTGGAACATGTCTCCACCAGAGGATATTATGCTGTCATCAATAGCTGAAAGGTGACAATTTGGAATGCAAAGACCCCTTCAATTTAGCCAAGACATAGAAACCTGTACCTGGGTGACCTGCAGTGCTCCATGTCTATATAGAAGGGTTGGATTTGTGCTGCAAATGACCTCATGTCTCCATATCTCATTTCTAAGTTGGTTTCCTAGTTATTTGGTTAACGGGTGGTTAGTGTTATAGAATGAATAATTGTAAGCAACTTTTCAGTTGGCATTTTTTTCTTTTCTATAGTTATTTGCCTTCTTCTATTTCCAGCTTTCAAACTGGGATCACTGACCCCATCTAATAACAAATGCTCTGTAAGGCTACAAATGTCTTGTTATTGCTACTTTGTATTTCTCATCTTTCTCTTCAATTCCTCTCCTATTCATATTCCAGTCTCTTATTCAAATTAATGCATGGTTGCTAGGGGAATGGGGACCCTAGATATCAGATGGCTGAAACGGCAAACTGGAGAGCTGCTGAATAAAAAGCTAAATAACTCAAAAAACACAAATAATAAAAAATTAAAAACAATTCCAATCTGTCTCAGAATATCCCTCTTTACATCATGCTAAACGATAATTTAAAGGTGAACAACCCCTTTAAGACGACTCAAGGTAAGATGAAGACCTTTTGGATGTTCAATTAAAAGACTCAGGAATACAGAACATGCTTCCATAAATAACGACAGTATATAGAACACAAGGAGCAATATCTAAATATCTATAGAAAGTCCAAAGGCCCAAATCCTAGAAATAATTCTTACATTCAATATCGGGCCACTACAAGGTCACAAATCAGCTAAATAGAGAAAAACAAAGCTACTGTCTATACAATATGAAATTGGGCTGTTGTTTGAGATCCAACCCAAAGCAAAGTTGTGGTGTCCATGGAAATGATTAGCCTGAGCTGAGCAGCAAAGGAATCAATAAAGCAATATTGCTTCAATCCCATGCAGAAAGCCTACATCAGATCTCTCAAATCCAACTCACCTGTTCTCCTCTCAGACTTATATGACAAAGGAAAGCTCACCTCATCCTCATTTATACAGAAAATCTGCATAACAAACAAGGAACTCACTTGGCTCATGACTACTGAAGCCAACTGACACTTCTGGCACCGAGCTGAACAGGCCTTATGGCACCTATGGGAGATGTCATGTAGATTTATAGCCTTCATTCTAAATGAACAAGGGTCCCAGTCTGTGTCATTTCAAACATCCGATCTTTCGGTCTCTAATATTCTGATGGAATTCTTAAATTGACAAGTAGAAGCTGCAAGGAATGAAAAATAAGATGGTTGGAAATAATAATAATAATAATAGTATAAAATCTACAGAAGAACCATTGTATGTAAGGTTAGATGCAAAAATAGATGCTTCTCATATCAGTAATAACATTGAGTAATTTTGATCTCCTCCCCCATTCTGAGGTGGCAAATGTAAGACGTTATGTTACAGGTCAAGAGTTTTTGATGCCCTTGATCAATTCTTCTACAGAATGCATAAAGGTGACCTGACCCAAGGGTTTCCCAGGAGGAGAAATGGGGTCCCTCGCTTCCCTGTGTTGCATCTTCTGAGATAATGGATTGAAACATGAAGTTGCTGAATATTTATATGTTGTTAGAGACTTAGGGGCATCAGTCTCACTGAGCACTAGAAGTCCTTCAGACAGTCACCTTTTATGTGAAAAGCCAACAGACATTATACAATATCGGATGGAGAGTGTTTAAAACAACAAGAAACATTGCAGAAGAACCACTACTCATATACAGCTTGCTAACCCTCTGAAATAAGAGTAATTAGTAAATGCTTAAAAAGATAACTAAACACTTGACCACTTGATGTGGTTAAAAATGGCATATTTTATACACTGAACTTATTGCACGAGGCTAAAGTTTGAGCTTGTCAATAGCAGCAATGATCCAGGACTTCAAACTTGTCACAGGGGGTCACCATCTTGGAAAGTGTCTGTGACACTCACATGCTCAGTGGGCTCTGATTGGCTGTTGAGAAGCTAAGCTTAGGGCTCGTCACTAATTATCCAGCAGGAAATGAGCTTCCCTGGCTGTAATATAAGCTGATGCTACAGGTTTGCTGATTATTCAATTCTGATGCTAATTGCACTGGTTTCTGTGCTGCCATGTAGTAATTATCTGTATTAATTACTAATCAGCCTTATATTGTGACATTTCTATTCTATAAGTTTTATACTACAGTTTCTGACTCCTCATAAGCTCCAGTAGGCACCAAATATGGATAAAGTTAAACCACAGAGCTCCTACGTTGAATAAAATGGAACCATAAAATTAGACGTTACTTCCTTATATCAACAGGTTTAACTCCCATTAATATAAATTGTTAATAGTTTAAAACAAACGTTATTGTTTTATTACACATAACCATGTAGCCAACAAGGATATAGTACTATTTTACAATAAGATAGAATCAGGTGTATAAACTTTATATAACCCATATCCTAGGGCAGGTGGCAAACGTTACATACAGTAGTGAAATTGGGCTTGAAAAAGACAAACTCCATCAAGTCCAACCCCTCCAAATGAAAACCCAGCCCCATACACACACACCTCCCTACTGTCACATAAATGATATATCCCCATATCTATACTAACTATAGAGTTTAGTATCACAATAGCCTTTGTATTATGTCTGTCCAAGAAATCATCCAAGTCCCTCTTATAGTCATTAACTGAATCATCACCCGGCAGTGCATTCCCCAACCTCACTGTCCTCACTGTGATGAACCCCCTACTCTGTTCCTTTAAATGAAACTTCTTTTCCTCTAGTCTGAAGGGGAGGCCTCTGGTACGTGATTCTCTTTATGGGTAAAAAGGTCCCCTGCTATTTGTCTATAATGTCCTCTAATGTACTTGTAAAGTCTAATCATGTCCCCTCACAAGCGCCTTTTTTCCAGAGAAAACAACCCCAACCTTGTCAGTCTCCCCTCATAATTTAACTCTTCCCTCCCTCTAACCAGTTTAGTTGCACTTAGTCTCTGCACTCTCTCCAGCTCATTTATATCCCTCTTAAGGACTGGAGTCCAAAACTGCCCCCATACTCCAGATGAGGCCTCACCAGGGACCTATAAAGAGACATAATTATGTTTCATCCCTTGAGTTAATGCCCTTTTTTTATACAAGAACTTTATTTGCTTTAGTAGCCACAGAATGACACTGCCCAGAATTAGACAACTTGTTATCTACAAAGACCCCAAGATCCTTCTCATTTAAGGAAACTCCCAACACATTGCCATTTAGTGTATAACTTGCATTTATATTATTTTTGCCAAAGTGCATAACCTGCATTTATCAACATTGAACCTCATTTTCCAGTTTGCTGCCCAGTTTTCCAGTTTAGACAAATCACTGTGCAAAGTGGCAGCATCCTGCATGGAACCTATAGTTCTGCACAATTTAGTCTCATCTGCAAAAATAGAAACAGTACTTTCAATGGCCACCTCCAGGTCATTAATAAACAAGTTGAAAAGCAAGGGACCTAGTACAGAGCCCTGCGGTACTCCACTAACAACACTGGTCCAATTAGAAAATGTTCCATTTACCACCACTCTTTGTAGTCTATCTTTTAGCCAGTTCTCTATCCAGGTACAAATACTATGTTCCAGGCCAACATTTCTTCATTTAACCAGTAACCTTTTGTGTGGCACTGTATCAAATGCTTTAGCAAAGTCTAAGTAAATCACATCCACTGCCATCCCAAAATCGAGGTCTCTACTTACCTTCTCATAAAAAGAAATTAAGTTAGTCTGGCAAGATCTATTACACATAAAACCATGCTGGTACAAACTCATAGTCAGGGCCGCCATCAGGGGGGGACAGGGGGGACAAGCGTACCGGGCCCGGGCATGAAGGGGGGCCCGGCAGCGCTGCATTTTTTGAAGATCCGGGCCCCCCTTACGAGCGCCCGAGCCGTACGTCTTGCCTCTTGCGTGCCGAATGCGGAAGTGCTGAAAAGCCGAAGCCGATGCGCCGAAAAGACCCGAAGTCACGGAAAAAGCCGAAGTCCCGAAGTCACGAAGCGCCGAAAAGACCCGAAGTCACAAAAACAGCCGAAGCCGATGTCCTGAAGCAGCGCAAAGACCCGAAGTCACGAAAACAGCCGAAATTGAAGTCCTGAAGCGGTGAAAAGACCCGAAGTCACGAAAGGAGGCGAAGTTGAAGTACTGAAGCCATGAGTTCAATCCTACTGAACACCAGTTTGTGTTTTTTTTTTTTTTTTTTAATCCCCTGGCCACCAATGTATTATTTTAATATTCTATAGGGCCCTGCCACCAATCTTTTTTTTAAAACTTTTTTTTTGGGACCCCAATTTTTTTTTTAACTCGTAAGGGGCCCCTTGCCACCATTGTATTTTTTTGTTTGTTTTTTTTTTAAAAAAAAATTAATTTTCTTTTTGGTGGCCCCAAATTTTTTTAACTTGTAAGGGGGCCCCTGCCACCAGTTTTTTTTTGTTTTTTTTTCAAAAAAAAATTATGTTTTTTTTCAAATTTTTTTTTGGGGCCCCAATTTGTTTTTAACTTGTAAGGGGGCCCCTGCCACCAATGTTTTTTTTTTTTTTCAAAAAAAAAATAAATTTTTTTTCAAATTTTTTTTTGGGGCCCCAATTTGTTTTAACTTATAAGGGGGCCCCTGCCACCAATGTTTGTTTATTTTTTAGTTTTTTTACATTTTTTTTGTTGGGGCCCCAAGTTTTTTTTAATTTATAAGGGGGCCCCTGCCACCAATGTTTTTTTTTTTAAAAAAAAATTTTAATTTTTTTTTTTTGGGGCCCCAATTTTTTATAAGGGGGCCCTGACCATCAATGCTTGGTCGTCAGCGTGGGCGGGGCCCCAAAAATTTTGTTGTACGGGGCCCCGTGATTTCTAATGGCGGCCCTGCTCATAGTATTATGATTTGCTATGAAGTCCAGTATCTTATCCTTTACTAACCCTTCGAAAATCTTTCCTACCATGGACATCAGACTAACTGGCCTATAGTTTTGAGGCTGAGAACGGGATCCCTTTTTGAATAGAGGCACCACATTAGCAATTCGCCAGTCTCTCGGCACTATGCCAGACCTCAAAGAATCCTTAAAAATGAAGTAAAGAGGTTTGGCAATCACAAAGCTAATCTCATTAATTACCCTGGGATGAATACCATCTGGTCCCGGACCTTTGTTTATCTTAACATGTTCTAGTCTCTTTTGTATTTCCTCATGTGTGAACCATGTAGCATTAGTTTTTAGTATTACTAGTATTGGGACTATTAATAAGGAAATCTTCATTTACTGGTTCCTCATTTGTGTAGACAGACAAAAAATATGAGGTCAAAATCTGCACTTTTTTTTGTTTTCATCAACCAGCTGACCCCCCTCTGATATTAAAGGTCCCACCCTTTCCTGCTTCATTTTTTTATTATTAACATATTTAAAAAATAATTTTGGATTATGTTTTACTGCTTGCTGCAATATCCTTTTCCATATACATTTTAGCTTGCCTGTTTTTTGCATGATTTATTGGCCTTCTTGTACCTTATAAATGATTCTAACTTAAAAGCCTTAAAAGGCCCACCTCAACACCAACACTTCTATTGAACCAAAAAGGTTTTGCTTTGCAACGAAGTTCCTTGTAGGGCACTAAGTGGTGAGCCCTTGTGTCCAGTGCCCTAGTTAAAGGCCCCTTATATTTTAAGTGATAGGTGTAGCTAGAAACCGCTATTAAATGCCTTAAAGGAGAACTGAACCCCAGAAATGGTTATGGTTAAAATTGCCATATTTTCTATACTGAACCTATTGCACCAGGCTAAAGTTTGAGCTTGTCAATAGCAGCAATGATCCAGGACTTCAAACTTGTCACAGGGGGTCACCATCTTGGAAAGTGTCTGTGACACTCACATGCTCAGTGGGCTCTGATTGGCTGTTGAGAAGCTAAGCTTAGGGCTCGTCACTAATTATCCAGCAGAAAATGAGCTTCCCTGGCTGTAATATAAGCTGATGCTACAGGTTTGCTGATTATTCAATTCTGATGCTAATTGCACTGGTTTCTGTGCTGCCATGTAGTAATTATGTGTATTAATTACTAATCAGCCTTATATTGTCACATTTCTATTCTATGTGTACTGTATATTGTGAGTGGCTCCCTAAGCTCAGTAAGTGACAGCAGCACAGAGCATGTGCAGTGAATCAGCAGAAAAGAAGATGGGGAGCTACTGGGGCATCTTTGGAGACACAGATCTTTACTGCTAAAGGGCTGTGGTTGCCTTGGGCTGGTACAGAAGCACAAAACATCATGTACAACATTTCTACCTACTTCTTTAGTGAGGCTTTAGTTCTCCTTCAAAAGTTTTATTACTAGAGTTTCTGACATCTCTTTGGGTCCTCCTAAGCTCCAGTAGGTACCGACTATGGATAAAATTAAACCACAGTTAACCCTAACCCTTAAATGGAACAATAAAATTTGACGTTACTTCCTTATATCAACAGGTTTATCTCCCATTATTAATAATTGTTTATGGTTTAAAATTAACATGTTATTGTTTTATTGCACGTAGTCATGCTGCCAATAAGGATATAGCATTATTTTTACAATAAGATAGAATTATGTGTATAAACAGAGCACTTTATATAACCCATGTCTTGGGCAGGTGGCAATGGTAGGGCACTAAGTGGTGCGCCCTTGTGTCTGGTGTCCTAGTTAAAGGTCCCTTATATTTAAATGCCTTAAAAGAGAACTAAACCCTAAAAATGAATGTGGCTAAAAATGTCATATTTTATATAGTGAACTTATTGCACGAGACTAAAGTTTCAGCTTGTCAATAGCAGCAATGATCCAGGACTAGGGATGTAGCGAACCGCCGATAATGTGTTCGCGAACGCCGTTCGCGAACACCGGCAAAATTTGCGAACAGTTCGCGAACAGTTCGCGAACTTCGAACATCCGAAAATCGTTCGATTCGAACGATCGAAGGATTTTAATCGTTCGATCGAAGGATTTTCGTTCGAATCGAACGATCGAAGCCATTGGATCGAATGATTTCATTCAATCCAATGGCTTCGATCGTTTGATTCGAACGAAAATCCTTCGATTTTAGCGATCGAATGGTCGAATGGTCGAACGATTTTGACGCGAACGCCTATTGGCGAACGTCGCGCGACGTTCGCGAACTTGCGGCGGACGCGAACAGCCGATGTTCGCACGAACAAGTTCGCCGGCGAACAGTCCGCGACATCCCTATCCAGGACTTCAAACTTGTCACAGGGGGTCACCATCTTGGAAAGTGTCTGTGACACTCACATGCAATATTGTGAGCCAGTATATTATAAGTCACTAGACCCAATTCCGTTTTATTTGCATTATTAAAGCCTCTGGAATATAATTTTGTTAGTAAACAAGTGTAATTAAAGCTGCCCACACATACCAATTTTAGCCAAATCCAGCCTGGAATATTCAGCCGCAAATCATGCAACTGGCTGGGATTTGAACCATGAACCTCCAGCTTTCCGGCTCAAATGCCTTAACCATTGGGCCAGGTGAGCATATGGCAGTGTCACTCACTATCTGTCACCTGATCCTTGCAGCACCTCCCCAGCATCGGCCTGATTGGTGGGTAAGGGGTCAGCCAATCAGGGCTGACCCTGCCCTCCTCAGCACCAATGACTGAGCATTCTCTCAGCAGTCTGCCTCATTTGCCCGGCCAGCTAGCCCTCAGTCCAGAGATGGTTTCTCAGCAGCAGCCACTGTCCTCAACTCTTGAGGGGCTTAAAGGGCCAGGTGAGAGAAGGACTGGAAGTCAAAATAGGCTCTGGCATTTCAAATACACAGAGGCCCAACCAGTCCACCACCAGCTCACTCCACAATGACTACAGCTGCAGTGTCGGACTGGCCCGGCGGGACACCGGGAAAAAACCCGGTGGGCCCCGACCCTCATGGGACCCCGCTGGGCCAGGCCCCTCCCCCGATGCTTGTTTTTTGAAGAAAAAAAAAGGATCTTCGTTGATGCGCAGTGTGCGCATGCGTGCAGACGCAGCGCCATGTGCGCATGCATGCAGACGCAGCACCGTATGCGCATGTGTGCAGATGCAGCACAGTGCGCGCATGCACACAGAGGGGGCCACCGCTGAAGGGCGCCGCATGGCGCGTTGCAGCAGGGGGACGGGGGCCTGTAGGGGGGCCCTGGACTAGAGTCCCAGTGGGCCCCGGGCCTCCCAGTCCGACCCTGTACAGCTGCCCCTCTGGTATTTGCCACAGGTTGCCAGTCCAGGCCTGTGCCAGTTAGTGAGCAACCTTGCTGTCTGCTCACCTAGACCAATGGTTAAGGCATCGCACCAGAAAGCCGGACGACCCTGGCTCGAATCCCACCAGAGTCTAATAGCAACTGATCATACACATGAGTTTCTATTTGGGTTGCCACCTGTCCGGTTTTGACCCAAACAGCCCAGTAATTTGAAGGGCTGCCTGGGTCAAAACTTTTTCAAATTAGGAAAACCAGGCAGGAATCCCTATGATTGACACTTCTATCGGCCAAACAATGATCGTCAGGTCAAAGCTCCGCCTCCTGATGTTACGGTCTGCTCCATCCGTGTCCCAGCCCCAACCCCTCCGTGGCACAGCCCACCCTCTCCATCAGAGCCCCGCCCCCTGCCTGTTCTCCATTGGGATAAAAGGTGGCAACCCTAGTTTCTACACTGAACAGATCTGACTGATTGGCCTTTGGGGTACTGCAACTGTTTATTGCCTTGTTTATAATTTAAACATACAGATGAGATGCTTCTTCCTTGTATCAGGTAACATTTACCTCCCATTTGCCTCTTCAAAGAGGGTTGTTTATAATTGACAGTTTATTGTATAAACAGAACATTTTATTTACATTTTATTGCACATAACCATGTGACCAATTAGGATGTAACGCTATGTTATTACATTATGATAGCAGCAATGTCGTTTATAGCAGTATCATACCTCCCAACATTTTGAAAATAAAAAGAGAAACAAAAAAGTCGCCACACCTAGCTCAGCAATTTTTTTGACCTCGCCCGTTTTTGTGGCCACGCCCCCTATTTACCATGTTCATTTTATAAATTTGCAGGTTATGAAAGTTTGAACATATTTCTGTGGGTTTTTTTCAGTTATTACAGTTTAACTGATGAAGATGAATTGCCCTTTAAGCTGTGAGTCTAACTTCTCCTAAGGGACCTGTTATCTTATATTGTTACAATTACTTATTTGCTTATCTTGAAATTGTTACAAAAGTATCTTATCTTGTGCCGTGGCTGTTCTGTGCAGAGAAAACGGGACTTTTCAGTACAAACGAGGGACTGCGGGTTGAGCTGTCAAAAGAGTTCTCTAAAAACGGGACAGTTGGGAGGTATGCAGTATAAAGTGAATAAAGTAGCCCCTCTTGTAAAATATAAGGATATTATAAGTTACAGAGGAGTTTCATGACCATATAAAAACACGAGGCCGAAGGCCGGGGGATTTTATACAGGTCATGGAACTCCGAGGTGACTTCTAATATCCTCATATTTTACAACTGGGGGTACTTTATTTATTATAATACACAAATTTCAGTGGAGCAATTGAATTGTGTTCATTGTTCAATAAAATTTACATTAGAATGTGATCCAAGCACATTACACTTCCTTAGCTTTACATGTCTGAAGGGCAAATTTAGTACAACTCTTTATAAAAATTTCGGATTTGATACCTGAAACCTACGACTTTTTCAGATTTGATGCCCGAAAACCTACAGATTGGAACAATTTACTAAAGGCTATCAGTTTCCATCCACCTGCTTTAAGCAAAGTTAATTGAAGTTAATTTACTGGGAGCGTAAAAAAACGTCTATTTGTTGGTGAAAACTTAGACTTTTTCGGATTTGATACACGGAACCTGCGACTTTTTCAGATTTGATACACGGAACCTATGACTTTTTCAGATTTGATACATGGAACCTGCGACTTTTTCGTATTTGATGCCCAAAAATCATGAAATCTTCAGATTAATCAGAGGGTTACCCCGCAGTTAATTTGCTGGGGTGCGTAGAAAAACTTCTATTTGTTGGTGAAAACTGTGATATTTTCGGATTTGATACCTGGAACCTGTGACTTTTTTGGATTTGATACCTGGAACCTGCGACTTTTCCGGATTTGATGCATGAAAACCATGATATCTTTGGATTAATCAAAGGGTTACCCCGAAGTTAATTTGCTGGGGTGCATAGAAAAACTTCTATTTGTTGGTGAAAACTGTGATATTTTCGGATTTGATACCTGAAACCGGCGACTTTTTTGGATTTGATACCTGGAACCTGCGACTTTTCCGGATTTGATGCACGAAGACCATGAAATCTTTGGATCAATCAAAGGGTTACCCCGACGTTAATTTGCTGGGGTGCGTAGAAAAACGTCTACTGACAACCTATATGAGGTTGAAACATCACACATGGTACAGATATTTCTAGACAGAGGTTATAACAAGGAAAATCTGGTAAATGTAAAAAATCTGGTAAATATAAAATCCCTTGGGAAGACGCAATTAAAAAAGGAAGTACAAAATAGAATACCATTTATTAACACCAATGATGTCAATGAAAAAGCAGTTTGTAAAATAGATTTAAAATATTGATATCGGACCCAAAATACGGCAAATTGTTCGGCCAACCCCAGTTCTTTTCATATAAGAGAGAGAGAGAGATATGTAGGGGATTTCATATAACTTAGACAACAGATCTAAAGTAAGTAAGTAAATCAATGGAATTACTAAAGTTGATTGTGTACAACACCCCTCTAAGGGAACGTAACCATGTTATAAAAGGGTTTCCTACATGTCATAGCAGCACCATAGTGTATTGTATCAAATGTGCCTGTGGGCTGATCTACATAAGCCAGACAAGCAGGAGCATGAATGTGCCTCCAAAAGATGAAAATATATTGGAAAAAGCAGAGAAAAAGGAAGGAAACCACATTAGAACCCATGTGGGTATAGATGCAGGTCGCGGGTTGTGGCTCGGGTTGCGGGTCTCATCTAAATGTTATAGTGTCTATATTTTAGTCCTTTAAAAATTTTACAAAACGTGTTTCTTGTTATGATGTCACTTCCGGTTTGCAGCAACATCACTTCCTGTTTGACGGTGGTCAGCGGGTTGCGGGTCAGGGTTGCGGATAAGGCAGTTGCGAGTTCGGGTCCGGCCTTGGTCTTCGAAATTGGATCCAGCAAGACTTTACATGGGAAATCCCTGTTAAGATCTTAGAGAAGATCTGGAGTAGAACTGAAAATGAGACAAAAAGAAAATTGCTGCAAAGAGAGTGTTTTTGGATAAACAACCCCCGAGGGTTAAATGAAGAATTTAATATGAATTGCTATTTGTAAGACTACAATTGTATCTAATTGCTGTATCATAACTATAATTGTTTCATTTCTCATAGATTTGTTTCAGTGAACAATATACTATCCAGGCAAAGCTTTTGTATAGGGTAAGATAGTATCTTTTCTATCAGTTGTTCATTATTACTGCCTGCCAATGCCTGTTGTAAAAATTAAAGGGGTAGTATGTAATAGAACAGTGTCTTATTCAAATCAGTGCGTGGTTACTAGGCTAATTTGGACCCTAGCAACCAGATTGCTGAATTACAAACTGGAGAGCTTAGCTGCTGAATAAAAAGCTAAATAACTCAAAAACCACAAATAATAAAAAGATAAAAACCAATTGCAAATTGTCTCAGAATATCCCTCTCTACATCATACTAACAGTTAATACAAAGGTAAACAACCCCTTTAAGCGTTGTGTATAAGAATTTCTTTGTATACTTTTCTTTTGTGAATTTGCTGTACATGGGTTGAAGATTTCACTGGATTGAGTTCACAATTGAAATGGACTTATAAATTGAACCATTGGGACCCACACATGACTTTCAAAATTCCTTTTGATTTTGAAAAAAACAAATTGGCTGATAAATTGTCTCCAGCTGCCACACCGACCCCGTATGTGTCAGTTCATTTTCTAGAATATTGCTCTTGGAAGCAGTTACCAGGAAAAGGTTATAGTAACAAGCACATATAAAATACGTTGTGCAGTCGCAGCATATGAAACCATACATGCACGTTTATCAGTTTAAAAATAATGCAAAGTTCAAAGGGAATAAACTCAAAAAACATAATTATGCCTCTTTATAGGTCCCTGGTAAGGCCTCATCTGGAGTATGGGGGCAGTTTTGGACTCCAGTCCTTAAAGGGGAAGTAAAGTTTAAAATAGAATAAGGCTAGAAATGCTGTATTTTGTATACTAAACATAAACATGAACTTGCTGCACCACAAGCCTAATCAAACAAATGATTTATGCTTTCAAAGTTGGCCACAGGGGGTCACCATCTTGTAACTTTGTTATACATCTTTGCAAGACCAAGACTGTGCACATGCTCAGTGTGGTCTGAGCTGCTTAGGGATCGTCATAATTTATCAAAACAGCAAGTCAAATAATATCTGCCAGAAGCCGATACAACAAGACTGATTAATAATCAGAATATACAGACTGCACTGGGTCCTGTGTTGTCATGTAATCTAATGTGGATTTTATAGTTTTTGTATTGTTTAATATAAACTTTCTCCAACTCTGCAGAACCAGTGGCTGCAGCAAAATAATCCTCCAAATAGAATCCCAGTTTATCTGTTTAAATCGGACTCCATGATCTTTGTCCCTGCAGCTGGAGTTGGAAACAGTAACGGCAAAAATAAAATCCAATACAAATCTCTACACAGTCGCCGACTGCTCTACAGGGAAACAAACAAAGCTGCTTGAGTTCCGCATGGCTGGGAAGTAAGGCGGGGGCTCCCCCTGCTGTTCATAAGTATGATTGTTTCCCAGTTAGGGAACGTCTGACAATTCCTATCCACAGCAGTAAATGAAGGGAGAATGTCACTGCATACAGTCAGGTTTCTTATAAAAACAGTAGACATTTTTTAATTAAAGTACATTGGAGATAGGTTTCTTTTTTTGTTAAGAAAGTAAAAATTGGATTTTATTTTTTTTGCCTTTACATGCTCTTTAAAAGGGATATAAATGAGCTGCAGAGAGTGCAGAGACTAAGTGCAACTAATCTGGTTAGAGGGAGGGAAGAGTTAAATTATGAGGGGAGACTGACACAGTTGGGGTTGTTTTCTCTGGAAAAAAATGCTTCTGAGCAGAAGTATATGTGCTCAGCACTAGAAGCATTTCATTACCTTAACATACGTGTGGTGCCTAATGGCTCCTACTGATTTCAGTTGTCAGGGTTACACAAGCAATAACTGCTAGGGATGGGCAATTCTGACCTGTTTCGCCAAAAATTTGCCACCAGTGAAATGTCGCCGACGCCCATTAAAGTGTATGGCGTCCAAAAAAAAAATTTGACGCGCGTCTTTTTATTTTGACGCACGACTCCATACAAGTCTATGGGCGTCATTTTTTTGGCGAAACAAGGTTAAAAAATTCGCCCATCCCTATTTTAACTGCCATAAAATAGGGTTTAGTTATAAGTGGTTTGTGTATTTATGGGGCATGGAGGATATCACCGTCTATAACCTGACCAAATTCATACAAAACAAACAAAATAAAAAAATCAAATAAAAGCTGAAACTTTATTTACTTAGTAAGTAAATAAAGTAAGTAAGTAATACTGAAAGTAACCCAAGGAGATATGAGGAAAAATAGGAACGCTTGAAAATGACTTTAGTTGCTTTATTCTGCATTATTGTGAGTGTCATCAAGTCTTACCTAAAAACGTTTACGTGACTTATAAAATCTTTTGATTCCATCTGTGAGAGGTACTACATCATCCATACATGCTTCCTTAGAAGAGTAATGTTAATAAAGGAATCATTGTCAAGAAATATATGATTTTAACTAGAGATGCACCGAATCCAGGATTCGGTTCGGGATTCGGCCTTTTTCAGCAGGATTCGGATTCGGCCAAATCCTTCTACCCGGCCGAACCGAATCCGAATCCTAATTTGCATATGCAAATTAGGAGCGGGGAGGGAAATTGTGTGACTTTTTGTCAGAGAACAAGGAAGTAAAAAATGTTTTCCCCTTCCCGCCCCTAATTTGCATATGCAAATTAGGGTTCGGATTCGGTTCTGTATTCGGCCGAACCCCCGAATCCTTTGTGAAAGATTCGGCCGAATACAGAACCGAATCCAAAAAAGTGGATTCGGTGCATCCCTAATTTTAACTGTAGCTCTTTCACTTTAAGTGCATCTCTTAAGCTGGCCATAGATGTTGAGATTTTTAAAAGATCAGATCCTGATCGTGAGACCACGATCTTCTCAGAACAATAGTAAAAATTTACCATCAACTAAAAAGACCAATTTGCCAGGAAAACAAAGGGGAGCTATCTGCTTGGCCCTGCAAACATAGATACATTGCACTGGGACCAGAAAAGATTTTTTGACCTGGCCGATCAATTTCCTGACAGATGTCGGCCGAAAAATCGTAAAATGTACCATCGTTCGAATCCCACTAACCGCACGATAATTTCGAAGGATTGGTCGGGCTTCCCTAAAATCGGTCGTTCGGCAACAAGACTTGTCGCGTCTATTGGGAGCTTTAGAGGCCATCTGAGTGGCTGAGATGGGATCTTTAGGTTTAACACACCTTGGGGCAAATTCACTAAGATGCGAAGTTGCACCAGGCACTTCGCCGCACTTCGCCACACTTCGCCAGGCGTATTTTCGCCAGAGCTCCGCAAATTCACTAAAATCCGAAGTTGCGCACAGGGGTAGCATAAGTTTTCGAAGTTGCGCTAGCGTTAATTCGCCAAGCGAAGCAAAGTTTCGCTAGCGATGGTTCATTTGCATACGGCGCCAAATTCAAATTTCAATGGAGGAACACGTATCACCACTTCAAATGCCTAGAAAACCTTCAAATCAGCAAATATAAATTTTATTTTGCCCTACACATGTGCCCACTGTCTAGGTAAGTTGCCATGAGTCAGGAAATGTAGGGGGGGAAGGAGGGGAGCCCCAAAAAAATTTCGATCTTTTTCAGCCTATCACCCATCATGTAGAAGACATGCCAGCGTTTTTTGGGACTTAGAAAAAATTTTGACTTTTTTTGAAACAATCCCTAGCTACTCTATTGCGCTTCGCCAGGTCTGAGGTGGCGAAGGAAGTCTAGAGTAAAACGTAGCGTTCACTACACTGCGCAAATTAATGAATTTGCGTAGTTACGTCGCTAGCGAAAATTCGCCTGGCGTTAGGGTGCGAAGTAACACTAGCGAAACTACGCCAGCATTCGTTAGTGAATTTGCGCAGTAACGAAAAATGCCAAACGCTAGCGAATTAACGCTAGCGTTCGGCGCTTCGGCGCTTAGTGAATTTGCGCCCTTGTGTCTAATTCCCTTCCCCTTTAGATTGTTAGTTATTTTGGACAGGGACTTTCCCACCTTTTGTACCAGCCCTGGTTGTTATGGATGTAACTCTGTGGGACTCATTTATCAACACTGGGCAAATTTGCCCAAGGGCAGTTACCTATAGTGACCAATCAGTGATTAGATTCTTAGAGCCAGCTGCAAGTAGAACAATGAATGCAGCAATTTGATTGGTCGCCATGGGTTACTGCCCATGGGCAAATTTGCCCAGTGTTGATAAATGACCCCCTGTATGTTCTATGCATGTAATTCATATAAGCACATTCATTTTACAGTGCTGCACAATATGTTGGCACTCTAAAAATACAGAAGAAGAAGAAGTCAACTTAACTTTACTATGTTTCTATGTTACTATGGTAGACCAAGATATTGGGCATTGAATGGATCAAGTATCTCTACATGTGATACATAAGGATCCAAACATGGGTGGAGCTATTTGCTTTCATTATCATTTCTAACCCCTAAGTGTCTCCTTTGTTAATAACACAAAATTGACTTCAGGAGAACACGTGGGGATCATTCTCCACTGTAAATTGACGGATCTCTGGTGGAAATTGTCAAGTGCACCAAATTCCTTGGGGTAGAACCTGGCGGAGAACCTGGTCCCTTAACACCAGCTCTATAGTGAAGAAAGCAAAGCAGCGTCTCTACTGTAGTGCACCCTTGAGTGTACTTTTGCTGTATATTAAGGCTGTGTATGACCAGGCTAACACTGCTTGTAGTGTGCCCCAGACCCCCAGTGTACCCGTGCAACTCCCTGCAACTCCCGGTACCTGGAGTAGATCAATGCAGCAGGATATTCAGCCAGACAGTTTCTTTGCAGTAAACTATAACTTGTTTATTAACAGAGAACAATGGCAAAGTCATAGTTCACAAGCACTTTGATGTTCACAGCAATCATAGAATAGCTTCAAACAGCAATATTCCCTCCAGGGGGGTACAAGGTACATTAGATTGGCCAATAGATCTCAAAGTCGCAGCAACAATAGACTTGGGGAATAGTTACCACTCTCACTGGGCACTATCCCTCTGGTGAAGCACTAAGGCATGGGTTTCTCAGCCTGAGGTCTTGTATCTTGGCACCGGACTTGATCCTCACCTCACCCAATGTATTCAGCCTGGGGTCTTGGGTCTTGGTATCCTATCTGGTCCTCAACTCACCCACTGTAGTCCCTGCTCTAGTGGTTCAAATACCACGGGGTCCTAACCCCACTATTTCTCCTCGTTGGAGCCACATCTGCTCACTAGCTACCCTGTGCTGACTCTCACTCCTAGAGTGACTATTACTGTATTCACTATCACTAACTTACACTTAACTAACTTCACCGGCAGACCTGCACCTGTAGTACCTCTCAGTGAGGCAAAGTCCCAGGACAGACCCAGACGGCATGGTGCTAAACCCCTTTATATTGACAAACAGTGCCATCTAGTGGACAATCTCCATGAACTAATGTGGACCCAGCAAGGGACATTGCTGCCTGAGTTAACTAAAGAACCCTTAGGTGTCCAAATACTACAGGGGAACTGCCTGAGTAATTTAACCCAAATCTCAGGGTCCCTACTCTACTTTCTGCGAATGCTGAAAAAAGCCCACCTTCCACCACCCATTCTCATTATCTTCTACAGAGGGTCTATTGAAAGCATGTTATGCAGCTGCATCACTACCTGGTATGGAAACTGCTCTGTATCAGATCGCAAGATCCTGCAGCGGGTGGTGAGGACAGCGGAAAAGATTATTGGGGTCTCACTACCTGCCATTATATATATTTACCACACCCGCTGTCTCCAGAAGGCTACCAGCATTGTCAGGGGTAGCACCCACCCTGCACACGATCTCTTTACCCTCCTGCCATCCTGTAAAAGATACCGCAATATTCGAGCGCCGACTTCCAGAATGCGAAACAGTCTATTTCCACAAGCCATCAGGTATCTCAACTCCCAAGGACTGAACTGAATATATTCATAAGGAACTGAAAAGTCCACTTTGCCCAGCATGACCGTGTACTAGAGTTATTGTATAGCACCGGGGGGTTCTGGAGGAACGTCCTTTCGTTTCTACGATGTACTGTATTTACTGTATATGGCTGAAATGACAATAAAATCCACTTGTCCTTTGTGCACCATTTCTGTTTATAAGAAGGGTTTGTGTTCACTTTACTCTTTCCTTCATTTTATAAATGTGCAGCACCAAATATTGATATTTCTCACCAGAGAGCCTAGTCAAACATGAGAGCCATCATACCTTTGCCAAGTCATTAAAGACTTTCTGTAAACATCAATAAAGTCCTCTTGTCATGCTAGAATGTTTTATTGCTTGCTTTTAATATTGACCAATGACATCTCCCCAGAAAAGAACTTATATGCAATGAATCTAGATTTTTTTTAAGTTATGCTAATAATTCTTTATTTCATATTTCTTTTAAAATTAGAAGAGGAAACATAATGTAATGACTAGAGATACAGAGAATCCAGGATTCATGTCAAGGTATAACCCAATCTTTTGTTGAGGATTTTTTTTTTTTGCTGTTCAGCTAAATTCGGTTCACTCATAGGGGCACATTCACCAAGCTCGGGTGAATGAATAGAGGGAAAAAAGCTCGAATTTCCAGTAGTTTTTAGTGCTCCTCGACTACCGAATTGGCATAAATTCACCTGAGTAGAATGATTCGAGTAGATCGAGTGCAAAAACGCTGCGACTATTCGCCCATTCGATAGTCAAAGTACTGTCTCTTTTAAAAATACTTTGACTGCCTACTTCGCCACCTAAAACCTACCGAATTGCTTTAAAAGCCTATGGGAAAGTCCCATAGGCTTGTTTTCTACGTTTTTGATCGAATAAAAAGGCATTCGATCGATCATTCGATCAAATGAAAATCCTTTGATCGAATATTCGATCGTGCACCTATTCGCCGGGCGAATATTCGCCCATTCGACTATTCGCCAGGGCGTAAATTCGCCCGAATTGCCTATTGGATTCTATTCCCCAGTCGAATTTTGAGGGGTTTAACCCCTCGAAATTCGACCCTTGATACATCTGCCCCATAGTATCACAAAGTAGTATTCAATTTTCATGGTAGGGAATGTGTATGTGCAGTTCTCAAGCATTTAGCATAAGAAATAGTAAGGTCACAGCTTTTCTGCTGAGAGTACTTGGTCTTTCTAAGCAGTGGAGCAGATGCAAAGACAACATCATTTGCCATTTGGATGTCATGCCAATGAATACCCTTTCATATATAAATTACATTCACATGTAGGAGGGTGAACTGCAATATGGCTTGTTGCCACTCAAGGGCGGTTGGTAATGTGGTGCCAGTCCAATTTTAGAGGCCCATTTATAGCTGTAAGTTTCATTTAACAGAAAGAGCACTGCTTCTTGCACTGGGCCTCCACCGATCATTGTCTTATCCAATGTGATCTCTATAAGCAGCCATGGCCACAACCCTAGTAGATGTCATAAACCAATGACTTGATGGCAAAGTGATACTGTAGTTCTGTTTCTGCTGCTGCCAGAAGAATGAAGAATTTGAGATTGTAAATCTTGTTTCTATGGCCACTGACCTCTAGCATTTTCTGGTTTGAAAGAGGTAGAAAAGAGGCTAATGGGGTATTTATGTCTCTTTCTCTGGCTTCAAAATGTTGGGCAGGGAATACTATCATCTGAATTGTAGTAGCAATCCCAGTATGGAGGCAAGTATCCCACAAGACAAAATAGAATCAACGGCATCTAAACAGCTCTAACACATCTACTACATTGATGCTTGAAGACACCTCTGGCTGATTTGGCAAAGAGATGGAAAGAGATAGGGAGGCTTAGCAAAGACAAAACACATATTCATCAACCTGGAAATCTGAATCTCCAAAGTGAAGGAAAGAACAGAACACTACTCAAGCTCATGTAAAAAAAATTAAAAGTGATGACAATACAAAGGGAAATATTTGATGAGTGCCCTTAAAAGCATTGGCCAATGCCAATTCTGCATGAGTAGTGCCAGGTCGATGGCTGACAGAGCAAATTGCCGGAGCACCATTCCTCCTCGCACTCCACGTCCCCATCCATGTTGCATCTGCACTTCGTTTCACAGGTGGGATCCTTCCAGAAGGTCTCGTTGTATCTCACAAAATTAGCTGAAAACAGCAGAATAACTTTATTAACACTCTGCTCTGGATCACCTGAAACTGCTGTAGAGGTAAAAAAAATGGCAATGGTGCAACAAATTGTGGCCAAATGGGTGTATTCTGGGAGATTATAGCACTATGAATATCATATGGCATGGGCCAACAACAGCTAATAGAATGCATTTGGGAACCATACATGTGGGGCACTCTTATCATTTCAAAACATCCCAGATATAAAGTACCTTCATAGACACATCCACCTGCAACCCTGAACTTGTCCACCTCGAAGAGCCAGCGCCCAAGGGTATTTACATTGGATGTCTTCTGAATGTTAATGATATCAGGTGTCCTTGACCCAGGAATATTAAAGTAATTAGTCTTGTCTCCACTGTTGAAACCAGCCTGAAAGACAGGAAAAATGTCTACCCATAGAAATGGCCACTTTCCAATGGAACACGGTTTTGTAGATTCTTTTTAGATTCACCCCCACAACATAGATATGACCGAGGTCTCTTTACTTATAACACTGGTAAGGTGTCTATAACCATCACTCTTAAGTACTTAAGAAATATGCAGAATAGAAAATAAGAAAACATCCCTACATTTTTCCCTAACTGGCCTTTAGGCTAGACCCCATAGTTCATAGTAAAGTAACAGATACTTGTATATAGATACACTATATCCAGGGGTACCCAGAGTACAAATACCCACTCACACCAAATCTCCCCCTAACTGACCTTTAGACTGGGCCCCCTTAGCTCATAACAAGGTTACAGATATATAGAAACATTGGGGTAACAGTCACCCTGCTATAGTTCCAGGGGTACCCAGGGCACAAATAAACACTCACCCCAAATCTCCCCCTAACTGACCTTCAGACTGGGCCCCCTTAGCTCATAACAAGGTTACAGATATATATAAACATTGGGGTGTCACCCTGCTATAGTTCCAGGGGTACCCAGGGCACAAATAAACACTCACCCCAAATCTCCCCCTAACTGGCCTTCAGACTGGGCCCCCTTAGCCCATAACAAGGTTACAGATATATAGAAACATTGGGGTAACAGTCACCCTGCTATAGTTCCAGGGGTACCCAGGGCACAAATAAACACTCACCCCAAATCTCCCCTAACTGACCTTCAGACTGGGCCCCCTTAGCTCATAACAAGGTTACAGATCTATAGAAACATTGGGGTAACAGTCACCCTGCTATAGTTCCAGGGGTACCCAGGGCACAAATAAACACTCACCCCAAATATCCCCCTAACTGACCTTTAGACTGGGCCCCCTTAGCTCATAACAAGGTTACAGATATATATAAACATTGGGGTGTCACCCTGCTATAGTTCCAGGGGTACCCAGGGCACAAATAAACACTCACCCCAAATCTCCCCCTAACTGACCTTCAGACTGGGCCCCCTTAGCCCATAACAAGGTTACAGATATATAGAAACATTGGGGTAACAGTCACCCTGCTATAGTTCCAGTGGTACCCAGGGAAAAATAAACACTCACCCCAAATCTCCCCTAACTGACCTTCAGACTGGGCCCCCTTAGCTCATAACAAGGTTACAGATCTATAGAAACATTGGGGTAACAGTCACCCTGCTATAGTTCCAGGGGTACCCAGGGCACAAATAAACACTCACCCCAAATATCCCCCTAACTGACCTTCAGACTGGGCCCCTTAGCCCATAACAAGGTTACAGATCTATAGAAACATTGGGGTAACAGTCACCCTGCTATAGTTCCAGGGGTACCCAGGGCACAAATAAACACTCACCCCAAATCTCCCCCTAATTGGCCTTCAGGCCGGGCCCCTTAGCCCATAACAAGGTTACAGATCTATAGAAACATTGGGGTAACAGTCACCCTGCTATAGTTCCAGGGGTACCCAGGGCACAAATAAACACTCACCCCAAATCTCCCCCTAATTGGCCTTCAGGCCGGGCCCCTTAGCCCATAACAAGGTTACAGATATATAGAAACATTAGATGTTGATGTTGATCAAATAGACAGTTGGACTAAATGGTCTTCTGATACGTCTATTAGCATATCTTCTGGTGTCCTACTAGCTAAGTAACTACAGAGACTCTTGAAATTCCAAAAGCACTTTAATATAACCCAGTTTTGTATTACAATGTGTTACCTGTGCTGGGATACCTCCTAATCCTGTAAGAGGATCTCCACCGCTGGCCTTTCCTGTTGTCCAAGTAATGATCCCATAATTCAAGATGATGAAGGCTAGTTTGCCATCGGTGGTCAGGACAGCCTGGAAAGTGTTTGTCTGAGCAAAATAAAAGTAAAGAATTCAACATGGATCATTCCTCATAAAAAGGATGAAACATCTAGAAAGTACAATAATACTGAAGCTGTGTTGTTATTTGGGGGATGTGCCTTTGGACTTTCTTGGCTTCATTAACAAAAAGAGGGCATTGTGGTGGGTGCAACAAAGATCAGAGATATATATGTAGGTACGACATGTTCTAGTGCCTTGCTACCCGTGCAGTTTTATTTCATTGCTTATATAATAAAATGTAAACAACACGGCCAACTTCTAGTCAGTCAGGAAGAACTTTCAGAAGAAGAAAAGGAATGTTGTTCTGCTTAGAAATGACCAGGGCAAAGGCAGATGGTCCTTCTTTGTTCTAAGTTCTTCTTCTTGTTCCTCCAAAATGTTCTTCTGAATTTCAGGCCTGTCAATGGAACCAATCCGCAGATGGCAGTCTTTTCCATTTCTTTATAAAATTGTAAAAAAAAATCTAATATCTTGACTGGATAAAAAGAAAATAAAAGAAATGAAATTTTACATCTCCTATAGGTGCAGGATTCTCCTGCATATAATCTGCTAGTTGGGCATAGGTTGTGCATCTTTCTTGATCTTGGCAAACTGGTGCAAGAACTAACGCATGTGCAGAATTTGGAATTTGGTACAACAATGCTGGAAGTCGGGGGGGGGGATTCTGCATTGGGGTAAAAACTACTCTTTTGCACTTTGCGCCTTTTCAGTAATGGGAGCTCAACATCTGAAATCTGAGTGTAATTAATCACCCACATGGATCTCATGAGTCTCCCCTTTGTATATTTTGGCAGCAGTTGGGGTGGATGGGAGGCAAATGCCCCTGCTGTTTAATATCCTATTTGCTTTCATGGAATCCGTGAGGATATCATCAATAAATCTTGTAGGAAAAGGAAAAGTTCTATTTGTCATCAAACTGTAATGGAGACATATCTGCCTTGTATAATGTGTATTTCTCCTCTGAACGTCACAGCAGCACCACTGCCTTTTCTGTTATATTTGAACATATTAAAGGGAAACTAAAGCTTGCTCTTCTGAGCACTTTTGAAATTTACTATAGAAGAAATACATTCTATAGCAGCAGGTCTGTGCCCCAAAGATGCCCCAGTAGCTCCCCATCTTCTTTTCTGCTGATTCACTGCACATGCTCTGTGCTGCTGTCACTTACTGAGCTTAGGGAGCCACTCATAATATACAGTACACATAGAATAGAAATGTCACAATATAAGGCTGATTAGTAATTAATCTGGATTCACATTACATGGCAGCACAGAAAACAGTTCATTCTGCATCAAAACTGACTCAGTTTTATGACAGATGGAACCTCACTTTCTGCTAATGTTTTGATGATTTCCTCCGACCCCTAAGCTCCGCTTCCCAAAAGAAGCCAAGAGCGTACTGAGCATGTGCAGTGCCACTGACAAACAAAGGAGGCCTAACAAAATCCAAGATGGGGAGTTGCTGGGGACAACTGTGAAGGCCTGGAGCATTACTGTTATAGGGTTGCTGAACCTGTGGGCTGGTACAGTAACTTCGGTATATAAAATACAGTATATACTTAATTTTTGGCAGCCCTTAATCTGCCTTTAAATATAGAAAGAGATAAAAGTAAAATTGTATCTCTATTTCCCATTGATAATCAGTATGTTTTCTCCCAGCTGGGACAGAAACATAACAGCCAGCTAGTAACCACATTTGTTTTTACTAATGTCATCAACCTGTTATCCAGAAAGCTCCAAATTACAGAATAGTCATCTCCCATTGACTCCATTTAATCGAAATAATCCACTTATATATGAATGATTTCCTTTATCTGTGTAATAATAAAACAGTAGCTTGTACTTGATCCCAACTAAGAAATAATTAATCCTTATTGGAGGCAAATAGATGTTTTTCTAGTTGAAAACTCCAAGTCCCAATCATTGTGCATAACAGCTCCCACACCTGTATATAAATATTTATTATTTATTTATTAATATATATATATATATATGTATATATATACAAGAACAGCACAGAAACCGGCACTCTCGATAAGGGTTTAAAGTATGCCTGGGTGCAGTGTCCAAAATCAGCGTAAATACATATCGAAAAAGCGGTCCGCACTCTCAGGTCTTATAAATCACTTATATTTATTTGAAAAGGTTGGCTGACGTTTCGGCCTCCACCGAGGCCTTTCTCAAAGTACAGAAAGATGAAAATGAACATGCTTAAATACAATCCTTGGCGCGAAAAAATCCCTAATTGGACTTGGCTACTTAATTACATCATCGCTATGCGCCCAAAAATTAGCATACCCTAACGGATATTTGCTCATTCAGTACTACATATATACACAACCAGCAAAACTAACACACCCCCCTGTTAAAAAATCTGTTAGGATCATTAAAAACATACTTGTAACTATTCCATGGCAAGGATACAATCTAGCTATTTAAAATCCATATTGGTGTCATAAATAATGTTACAAAGTAAAAACTAGAGTAAAGATTGTAGGTCTAGAAGGAGTACACATACGTTTATAATACTATAAAAATATAAATAGGCATTTGGGTATCGAAACTTAGGCTGTATTGAAACTAGCTTACAACTAGCTTGAAAGCAGGCATCTCAGGGGCAGAAAAATCTAATAGAACGAAAAATATAACAAATGAGTGCTTCCAGTTACTAAAACATATAATAAAGTGCAAAGGAAAACCGTGGAAAGTAACCAAACATCCCCATATCAATGTATAAACTACCCTTATTTAATATACTATTAATGGGCAAAAAGACTTTAGTTGCTAAAGTGGCAAAACCATAAAAAGAAAAAAGAAAAAAAGGGAGACAAAATATTTAAATAAAAATAAAAATATATATATAAAAAATAAATATATAAAAATATCACTATCCCTCAGTATGTGCATAACCCCATATAGAATCTAAATTTAAAGTAAAAAAACACATGTTGGTATGGGTCCGTCGTCCCACTGTCCTGCTTTTAATGGGCGCCTAAAGGAAGGTCAGAGTCCCACCAGTCCGTGATGCGCATGAAACATGCGTTGTCGCGATGTATGACTTTGTCGATGGCTACTCCGGAATGCGGTCAACTAGCACTATCAATGATGGGCCAGACATTCTCCGTTGCCCTTTACACGTTGTCCCGCTAAGCACATAGCGCCGTCTCCAGCCTTGTGTGGCCGAGAGTGCCGGTTTCTGTGCTGTTCTTGTATACTTACTACTTTAAACCTGGCACCCGTGTAATTATTTGAACTCTTTGGACTATTTAACCTATGAAATGCTAAATATGAGATGGACGATGGAATCCCTGTGTTGGAGGGACGCAACACCCCTTCCCTTCGAGGTCTTAAGGGTCTAGTAGGAGGCGGCAATGGAAGAACCGATGAGTCGTGACCTGATGGGAGTCCCATATACTCCCTACTGTGGGGCTAATAACGATCGAATGATGATATGGGGCTGAGCGATCCATGCTGTTGATGCCGGTGTAAAATTGATTCCTGCGACGCTATCGCTGCACGCCATGGCAGTACTGCGGCGTTATCGCTGCTTGCCGGGGCAGCAGATTAGTACCTGCGATTTAGCGGCGAGATGATCCAGGACGACCTTTCCAATTGATGCCGGAACAGCACCAAGGTGGATCGCTATACGCTGGGGCAGTGGACCAACAAGTGTGACAAGCGGTGTGACGATCTAGGGCTGTCTGCCCTACTGAATCCGGAACAGCATTAAGGCGATAGCCGCGGCCACACAAGGCTGGAGACGGCGCTATGTGCTTAGCGGGACAACGTGTAAAGGGCAACGGAGAATGTCTGGCCCATCATTGATAGTGCTAGTTGACCGCATTCCGGAGTAGCCATCGACAAAGCCATACATCGCGACAACGCATGTTTCATGCGCATCACGGACTGGTGGGACTCTGACCTTCCTTTAGGTGCCCATTAAAAGCAGGACAGTGGGACGACGGACCCATACCAACATGTGTTTTTTTACTTTAAATTTAGATTCTATATGGGGTTATGCACATACTGAGGGATAGTGATATTTTTATATATTTATTTTTTATATATATATTTTTATTTTTATTTAAATATTTTGTCTCCCTTTTTTTCTTTTTTCTTTTTATGGTTTTGCCACTTTAGCAACTAAAGTCTTTTTGCCCATTAATAGTATATTAAATAAGGGTAGTTTATACATTGATATGGGGATGTTTGGTTACTTTCCACGGTTTTCCTTTGCACTTTATTATATGTTTTAGTAACTGGAAGCACTCATTTGTTATATTTTTCGTTCTATTAGATTTTTCTGCCCCTGAGATGCCTGCTTTCAAGCTAGTTGTAAGCTAGTTTCAATACAGCCTAAGTTTCGATACCCAAATGCCTATTTATATTTTTATAGTATTATAAACGTATGTGTACTCCTTCTAGACCTACAATCTTTACTCTAGTTTTTACTTTGTAACATTATTTATGACACCAATATGGATTTTAAATAGCTAGATTGTATCCTTGCCATGGAATAGTTACAAGTATGATTTTAATGATCCTAACAGATTTTTTAACAGGGGGGTGTGTTAGTTTTGCTGGTTGTGTATATATGTAGTACTGAATGAGCAAATATCCGTTAGGGTATGCTAATTTTTGGGCGCATAGCGATGATGTAATTAAGTAGCCAAGTCCAATTAGGGATTTTTTCGCGCCAAGGATTGTATTTAAGCATGTTCATTTTCATCTTTCTGTACTTTGAGAAAGGCCTCGGTGGAGGCCGATAGGGATGTAGCGAACTGTTCGCCGGCGAACTAGTTCGCGCGAACTTCGACTGTTCGCGTCCGCCGAATGTTCGCGAACGTCGCGCGACGTTCGCCAATTGGTGTTCGCGTTCGATTCGAAGTAAAATTTCGTTCGACCATTCGACCATTCGACCGTTCGATCGCTAAAATCGAACGATTTCCATTCGTTCGAACGATTATAAGCATTCGATTGAATTAAAATCATTCGATCGAATAGCTTCGATCGTTCGATTCGAACGAAAATCGTTCGATCGTACGAATAAAATCCTTCGATCGTTCGATCGAACGATTTTATCGAGCGTTCGAAGTTCGCGAACTGTTCGCGAACTGTTCGCTTTTTTGCCGGTGTTCGCGAACGGCGTTCGCGAACATCAAATCGGCAGTTCGCTACATCACTAGAGGCCGAAACGTCAGCCAACCTTTTCAAATAAATATAAGTGATTTATAAGACCTGAGAGTGCGGACCGCTTTTTCGATATGTATGTATATATATATATATATATATATATATATATATATATATATATATATATATATATATATATATATATATATATATATATATATATATATATATATGGGACCTGTTACCCAGAATGCTTGGGACCTGGGGCTTTCTGTATAACAGATCTTTCCATAATTTGTATCTTCATACTTTACGTACTGTATATAATAAAATCATGTAAATATTAAATAATAGGCTGGTTTTGCTCCCAATAAGGATTAATTATATCTTAGTTGGGATCAAGTACAAGCTACGGTTTTATTATTACACAGAAAAAGAAAATCATTTATAAATAAGTGGATTATTATTTTGTTAAATGGACTCTATGGGAGATGGCCTTTTCATAATTTAAATATTTCTGGATAACGGGTTTCCGCATAATGGATCTCATACATGTGTATATATAATTGCCCTTTCCCGACCCATGGCACAAACCTTTTTAGATCTTGATCCAAAGTAGGCGACTTTATCCCAAGTGGCGACAAAGGCCCATGTGGCCCTATAATTAAAGTTTGGATAGTACTTCCTCATGTCGTTGGATATCCTCTCCAATAGATTTGGGTCTTTGCTTTCACGGTAATAAACTGTCCCTGCTATTTCATTGTTGACGTCCCCCCAGTAGGGAGCAACAAAGGGGCTTCCGTTCGCCAGAGGGAAAGCATCAGGGGTGTAACTGGACACGGCCACGCCAAAAGAGATCACCCCATTGTTGTTCACCTAGAAATGCAAATGAGGGAGGTCACAATCCTCAAGAAAGATCACATGGGCAGAAAGATTAGCAGCTGTTACGCCATCTTTATCCAGAGGGTGGCAGTGTGTGACTATAGAATTTGTTGCATATGTTTGTGAAAGTATCTAAAATTCTACTCCCAGCTGACATGAAAAAGCCACATAAATACAACATTGAGCACAACTGCTCCCCCCAAAAGTAGCAGAAGGCAGCTCTCCTGCATGTTTCTTCACAGGTCAGGCTGGCTTCTGCTATATTTTTTAAATAGTCAGGACCAGCAGTGCAGCCATTAGAAAGGAACAAACAATAAGGTCAGATCAATGCTAGGAATATAGAAAGTGGTTTCCTGAAAAGCTTTATCTCCAGTGACTGACACTGCTCCTAATCGAGCGAAGGGCACTTACATAGAGCGAATTATGTTTCTTTCCAAAAAAGATAAAAACAGTAGAGATAGGAATGGCACTAGTTGCCCCGTCATCTTTTTTGGGGGTTACTTTGTCTCCCTCTGATGGACCATATGGATAGAGTATTGGATCTGTAATGGAAAAACAGCCGTGTTAGTTTGTGTATATAAAGGCACAAGGCTGAGTTATACAGGGAACTCTGAGTATCACTCATGTATTATAAGGGATAATGTACCCCCTACTGTAAATGATAAGGATATTAGAAGTCACTGAGGGGTTGTTCTGTGACCATATAAAGGCACAAGGCTGCAGGCTGAGTTATACAGGGAACTCTGAGTATCACTCATGTATTATAAGGGATAATGTACCCCCTACTGTAAATGATAAGGATATTAGAAGTCACTGAGGGGTTGTTCTGTGACCATATAAAGACACAAGGCTGCAGGCTGAGTTATACAGGGAACTCTGAGTATCACTCATGTATTATAAGGGATAATGTACCCCCTACTGTAAATGATAAGGATATTAGAAGTCACTGAGGGGTTGTTCTGTGACCATATAAAGGCACAAGGCTGCAGGCTGAGTTATACAGGGAACTCTGAGTATCACTCATGTATTATAAGGGATAATGTACCCCCTACTGTAAATGATGAGGATATTAGAAGTCACTGAGGGGTTGTTCTGTGACCATATATAGACACAAGGCTGCAGGCTGAGTTATACAGGGAATTCTGAGTATCACTCATGTATTATAAGGGATAATGTACCCCCTACTGTAAATGATAAGGATATTAGAAGTCACTGAGGGGTTGTTCTGTGACCATATAAAGGCACAAGGCTGCAGGCTGAGTTATACAGGGAACTCTGAGTATCACTCGTGTATTATAAGGGATAATGTACCCCCTACTGTAAATGATAAGGATATTAGAAGTCACTGAGGGGTTGTTCTGTGACCATATAAAGGCACAAGGCTGCAGGCTGAGTTATACAGGGAACTCTGAGTATCACTCATGTATTATAAGGGATAATGTACCCCCTACTGTAAATTATAAGGATATTAGAAGTCACTGAGGGGTTGTTCTGTGACCATATATAGACACAAGGCTGCAGGCTGAGTTATACAGGGAATTCTGAGTATCACTCATGTATTATAAGGGATAATGTACCCCCTACTGTAAATGATAAGGATATTAGATGTCACTGAGGGGTTGTTCTGTGACCATATATAGACACAAGGCTGCAGGCTGAGTTATACAGGGAACTCTGAGTATCACTCATGTATTATAAGGGATAATGTACCCCCTACTGTAAATGATAAGGATATTAGAAGTCACTGAGGGGTTGTTCTGTGACCATATATAGACACAAGGCTGCAGGCTGAGTTATACAGGGAACTCTGAGTATCACTCATGTATTATAAGGCTAAGGGCAGACGGGAAGATTCGGGGAGATTTAGTCGCCTGGCGACTAATCGCCTCTCCCGTATGGCAACAATCTCCCCGAACTGCTTTCTTCCTGCCTTCCACCCGCTTGAATGAGAAAACGCTAGTGCAATGCACTCGCAGCGCTTCAATTTACAAAATCGTCCGAAGTTGCCTCACGAGTAAACTTCTGGCGACTTCGGAAATCGAATCGACACGAGTGCTTTAAAGCCGGCGGAAGACACGGGGAAGCAGTTTGGGGAGATTAGTCGGCCAGATTAGTCGCCCCAAAGAAGAAGCGATTAGTCGCCAGGCAACTAAATCTCCCTGAATCTCTAGGTGTGCCCTTACCCTTAGGGGAGGGTATTGTAAGTAATGTATCAGTGTTTGCAGATGACACAAAACTATCAGCCCAATTAATTCCATCCAGGATGTGGCACTTGCAACAGGATCTTGACAAACTGGCAATCTGGCCAGCTACCGTATATACTCGAGTATAAGACCAGTTTTTCAGCATCCAAAATGTGCTGAAAAAGTCTACCTCGGCTTATACTCGAGTCAGTGGGCAGTAGCTGAGATTGCAGTGACTTTTAATCATTCCTTTACCTACAGTTCACTTGGGGAGAGACTGCAATATCACACAGCACCCTCTGTTGGTTAAATGAAAGAATAACAGTGACTGCAATATCACACAGCACCCTCTGCACATGGTAGTGGGACAGTGGGACAATGCACACAGTAATCCGATTGGCAATTCTCTGTCCCCATCAACTTTGCAAAGAAGTCCGGTTGATCGCTGGGGGGGTCGCTTTGGCGGAATGTGCGCTGCTGGGAGACAGGGCTGTAGTTTTGTCTAGGCTTATACTCGAGTCAATATGTTTTCCCAGTTTTCATAGGTAAAATTAGGTACCTCGGCTTATACTCGAGTCGGCTTATACTCGAGTATATACGGTAAGTGGCAAATAAGATTCAATGTTGATAAATGTAAAGTCATGCACCTGGGATGTAACAATATCCACTTATACCCTTAATGGGACTGCACTAGGCAAATCCATAATGGAGATGGACCTTGGAGTCCTTGTAGATGATAAACTTGTCTGTAGCAAGCAATGACAGTCAGCAGCATCAAAGGCAAATAAGGTCTAGAGAAGTATTAAATGGGGCAGAGAGTCACGGGAGGAGGGGGTCCCACTGTATAGAGCACTGGTAAGGCCCCATCTAGAATATGCCGTACAGTTTTGGTCTCCATCACTCAAACAGGACATTATTGTATTAGAGAGGGGACAGAGAAGGGCAACTAAGCTGGTAAAGGGAAAATCTTAGCTATGAGGAAAGACTGGCCAATGGGGATGTTCACGCTGGAGAAGAGGTGCTTAAGGGGGGATATGATAATTATGTATAAATATATAAGAGGATCATATAATAATCTCTCTAATGTTTTATTTACCAGTAGGTCTTTCCAGCTGAACTGAAGTCACTCATTCAGATTAGAAGAAAAGAGGTTCCAGCTAAATATTGGGAAGGGGTTTGTTACAGTGAGAGCTGTGAAGATGTGGAATTGTCTCCCTGAATCAGTGGTACAGGCTGATACATTAGATAGGTACAAGGAAGGGTCGGATGCTTTATTCACCAGTAGCTCCTCCCAGCAGACAGGAGGGAGCCAATGAGATTAGATGAGGGAAAGGGGTGTTACAGGGAGAGCTGGGAAGTGAATCAGGGGTACAGGCTGATACATTAGATAGGTATAAGAAGGGGTTGGATGGTGTTTAGCAAGTGAGGGAATACAGGGATATGGGAGATAGCTCATAGTACAAGTTGATCCAGGGACTGGTCCCATTGACATTTTTGAGTGAAGAAGGAATTTTTCCCCCACTGAGGCAAATTGGAGAGACTTCATATGGGTTTTTCGCCTTCCTCTGGATCAACTGGCAGTTAGGCAGGTTATATATAGACTTAAGGTTGAACTTGATGGACATCTGTCTTTTTTCAACCTAACTTACTATGTTACTATGTGCCTCTTCTTTAAATGATAAGGATATGTACAGTATATGATATTAGAAGTCACTGAGGGGTTTGAAAATAACATTTCAGGCCTGCTGGTACATTTAATAGTGTATGTAGGACACAAACAATATTTCCCGAATATTTAGCAATTTATTTTTTCTTAAATGAATAAAACATACTATATATTGTTCTATCAGCAAACAGCCACAGCAATTACCCCCCACCCTCCCAGTTGGCTGAAGACTCCTGCAGTAACCTTACCGGTGGCCAAGTCTCCGAAACTCACCGTCGCAACTGAAAGAAAAGTCAATATTTATTTTGAATAAATTTTTTTTTTTTGGAACTTTACAAATTTGTACAAAAAGTTGAAATTGGCGATACTTACCAAGAAGGAGCGGAAGAAGTGTTTTCATTTTGATTTAGTCGCCCACCTTCCGGTCACGTCTGCAAGACAACATTATGTTGAACAAAACATCCTGCCGCACAATACATCTGAGCTACAACTGAGTATCACCTCCAGACTCTGATTGTGCATCTCTTCTAAACCCCGGGGTAAATCTGCGTCAGTGGAAATCAATTACGTTTTTGTCTTTTTTATTTTGATGAGGGAACCTTATTAATTCATACACACCTCAGTTCATAACACTATATAAATTTCAAAATTAATTTGAATGAATTTTGAAATTGGTATAATGTTATGAATTGAGGTTCCCTCATTGATTATTTTTTATTCATTTATTATGTTTTTATTTATGTTTCTCTGTTCCTTGGCCCCTACCTGTTCTTGACTAGCCCTGTATTGCTGCCTGAAACGACCTTTGCCCTATCTCCGTCCCTCCTGTTACATATTAAGGGGCCGATTCACCAAGGGTCGAATATCGAGGGTTAATTAACCCTCGATATTCGACTGGGAATTAAAATCCTTCGACTTCGAATATCGAAGTCAAAGGATTTTAACGCAAATAGTTCGATCGATCGAACGATTATCCTTCAACCAAAAAAACTTAGGCAAGCCTATGTGGACCTTCCCCATAGGCTAACATTGAGTTCAATAGGTTTTAGATGGCGAACTAGGGGGTCGAAGTTTTTTCTTAAAGAGACAGTACTTTGACTATCGAATGGTTGAATAGTTTATTAGTTTGAATCCTTCGATTTGAAGTCGAAGTCGTAGTCGAAGGTCGAAGTAGCCCATTCGATGGTCGAAGTAGCCCAAAAAACACAGTTTTTTTACTTCGAATCCTTCACTCGAAGTTATTGAGTTCGAAAGTGCTCCATGTCTATGTTGAAGGGTTGTATTTGAGTTGCAGATGACCTCATGTCTCCATATCTCATTTCTAAGTTTGTTTCCTAGTTATTTGGTTAAAGGGTGGTTAATGTTATAGAATGAATAATTGTAAGCAACTTTTCAATTGCCCTTCTTGTTTTCTTTTCTATAGATTTTGAATTATTTGCATTCTTCTGTTTCCAGCTTTCAACCTGGGATCAATGTCCCCATCTAATAACAAATGCTCTGTAAGGCTACAAATGTATTGTTATTGCTACTTTGTATTTCTCATCTTTCTCTTTCATTCCTCTCCTATTCATATTCCAGTCTCTTATTCAAATCAATGCATGGTTGCTAGGGGAATTTAGACCCTAGCTATCAGATGGCTGAAACGGCAAACTGAAGAGCTGCTGAATAAAAAGCTAAATAACACTAAAACCAATTCCAAACTGTCTCAGAATATCCCTCGCTACTTCATACTAAAATATAAGTTAACAGCCCTTTGAGGATGATTCAAGGTAAGATGAAGACCTTTTGGATAGATTATTCTGAGCCATCAATTGAAAGACTCAGGAATACAGAACGTAGAACATATTTCCATAGATAACTACAGTATATAGAACATTTAACACATTTGGGACTTCCCCTCAACCATAATTTATTTTTCAAAGCACAAAATGAGCAATATCTAATATCCAATGGCCCAAATTCTAGAAATAATCCCCGAATCCCCTAATCAACACTTGATGATACAAGGTCACAAATCAGATAAACAGAGAAAAGCAAAGCTACTGTCTATACAATGTGAAATTGGGCTGGATCCAAACCAAAGCAAAGTTGCATTGACCAAGGAAGTGAATCAATGAAGCAATCTCAATTCCCTGTTTCAATCCCATGCAGATGGCCTCCATCAGATCTTTTAAATCCAACTCACCTGTTCTCCTCTCGGACTCATATGACAAAGAAAAACTCCCCTAATCCTCTATTATAAAGAACATTTGCATAATAAACAATGAACTCACTTGGCTTGTGACTACTGAAGCCAACTGAAAAGGCCTCAGGCACCTATGGGAGATGTCATGTAGATTTATAGCCTTCATTCTAAATGAACAAGGGTCCCAGTCTGTGTCATTTCAAACATCTGGCCTTTTGGTCTCTAATATTCTGATGGAAATCTCAAATTGATAAATAAAAGCTGCAAGGAATGAAAAACAAGATGGTTGGAGAAAATAATAATAATAATAATAATAATAATGCAGTAAAAAAATCTACAGAAGAACCATTGTATGTAAGGTTAGATGCAAAAATATCCACTTGTATTTCTCATGTCAGTAATAACATTGAGTAATTTTGATCTCCTCCCCCATTCTGAGGTGGCAAATGTAAGACGTTATGCTCAGGTCAAGAGTTTTTGATGCCCTTGATCAATTCTTCTACAGAATGCATAAAGGTGACCTGACCCAAGGGTTTCCCAGGAGGAGAAATGGGGTCCCTCGCTTCCCTGTGTTGCATCTACTGAGATAATGGATTGAAACATGAAGTTGCTGAATATTTGTTGTTAGGGGCATCAGTCTCACTGAGCACTGGAAGTCCTTCAGAAAGTCACCTTTTATGTGAAAAACCAATATACATTGTACAACCACTTCAGCAGGTCTTGAGTGGGATTCAAAATATTATGGTATTGGATGGAGAGTGTTTAAGACACACTTCAGAAGAACTACAACTTCATGTACAGCTTGCTAAACCCTCACAAACAGGAGGAACTAGTGAATGCCTTAAAGATATTTTATATAGTGAACTTATTGCACGAGGCTAAAGTTTGAGCTTGTCAATAGCAGCAATGATCCAGGACTTCAAACTTGTCACAGGGGGTCACCATCTTGGAAAGTGTCTGTGACACTCACATGCTCAGTGGGCTCTGATTGGCTGTTGAGAAGCTAAGCTTAGGGCTCGTCACTAATTATCCAGCAGAAAATGAGCTTCCCTGGCTGTAATATAAGCTGATGCTACAGGTTTGCTGATTATTCAATTCTGATGCTAATTGCACTGGTTTCTGTGCTGCCATGTAGTAATTATATGTATTAATTACTAATCAGCCTTATATTGTGACATTTCTATTCTATGTGTACTGTATATTGTGAGTGGCTCCCTAAGCTCAGTAAGTGACAGCAGCACAGAGCATGTGAATCAGTGAATCAGCAGAAAAGAAGATGGGGAGCTACTGGGGCATCTTTGGAGACACAGATCTTTACTGCTAAAGGGCTGTGGTTGCCTTGGGCTGGTACAGAAGCACAAAACATTATGTACAACATTTCTAGCTACTTCTTTAGTTAGGCTTTAGATCTCCTTTAAAAGTTTTATTACTACAGTTGTAATTGCAGGTAAAGTGTTAGCCAGTAAAAATGTTACAGGGCAAACTTTTTGAAATAAAAAAAATAACAAAAGTGGTATAAAGGTGATACCTTTATTGTCTAACTAATATAATCATAGCAAGCTTTAAGAACATTTTAGTTCCTTCTTCAAGCTGATTACAATGAAGCTGTGCTGTTCTCTGGTATATATACAACATTCAGCTCATAGGTCACATGACCAACAAAAAGGAATATCAATCTGTGTGTGAGGTGTCAGTCATTTACGAGGGGATCTGCAGATAAGGTACAAGATATTGTGGGTCAAAGAGGGTGAGAATAAATTAGGGAGTGTGGAATCAAAGGAATTCCATATGATCTCTTAGTCCATATCCAGACATGTTGGTATTTGTGACCTGGTGAAGTCCTTGGTCCACATAATTAGCCATAAATCCAAGTCCCAGGTTTATTCCCCTCTTCAGAGAATTGAAAGTTTCCATTCATTTATATTCCCACATTATCTGTTTTAAAATTGCCCTTAAGAACCAAATTTATTAAATCCTTTATGGAGTGATGAGAGTCATTGAAATGATTTCCTATTGGTGTGTCCAGTTTTTTATTGGTTACAGTGAATCAGTGGTGAGTATTTTTCTTTCTCTTTGCTCAGTCTCTCCTATATACAGTCTGTTTTGCATTTAGTACATTGTATTAAGTACATCACATTGGAAGAAGAACAGTTGTAGTGACCAAGGATACTGTATTCCTTTAGGGGCAGATTTATCAAGGGTCAAAGTGAATTTGAGGGAATTTTCAAAGTAAAAAAATTGAAATTCTAAGTAATTTTTTGGATACTTCGACCATCGAATAGGATACTATGACTTTGAATTTACTTAGACTTCGATAAGAAGTAAAATCGTTCGAATAGTCGACCATTTGATAATGGGAGTACTGTCTCTTTAAAAAACTTCGACTTCAATACTTCGCCAAATTAAACCTGCCGAAGTGCCATGTTAGCCTATGGGGACCTTCTAGACCATTTTTCTAAGTCTACGATCGTACGCTAAAATTGTTCGAATCGAACGATTTTACTTTGATCGTTCGATGGCCAAATTCGGGGAAAAATACTTTGACTGCGATTCAATTCGATGGTCGAATTTCGAAGTATTTTACACTTTGAAATTCGACCCTTGATAAATCTGCCCCTTAATGTACCACGGATGCTGTATTCCTCCCAACCTAAAGTCTTTAATAACAAGAAGTGCCTTATTGCACCCCACCAAAAATGGAACATACCACTGTGGCACAAAACAATGTAAAACCTGCCCACACATCCTGACTTCAGACAAAATACTAATTCCAGACACATTGGAGGAATACATCATCCGTGGTTTCACCTTTATACCACTTGTTACTTTTTTATTTCAAAAAGGTTGCTCTGTAACATTACTACAGTTGGTGACGTCTCTTCGGCTCCTCATAAACTCCAGTAGGCACCGACTACGTTGAAAAAAATGGAACAATAAAATTAGACGTTCCTTCCTTGTATCAATAGGTTTATCTCCCATACATATGTTTCATTGCACGTAGTCATGCTGCCAATAAGGATATAGCCTTATTTTTACAATAAGATAGAATTATGTGTATAAAAAGAGCACTTTATATAACCCATGTCTTGGGCAGGTGGCAACGGTAGGGCACTAAGTGGTGCGCCCTTGTGTCTGGTGTCCTAGTAAAATGCCTGTTACATTTCAAGTGATAGGTGTAGCTAGAAGTCAGAAATAATTCAGTTGGGACATTATTGGAATATAATTTTGTAAGTGTAATTAAAGCTGCTCACACATATCCATTGTGGAATATTCAGCCTAGGGATGCACCGAATCCAGGATTCGCTTCAGGATTCGGCCTTTTCCAGCAGGATTAGGTTTTAGCCGAATCCTTCTGCCTGGCCCATCCGAATCCTAATTTGCATATGCAAATTAGGGGAGGGGAGGGAAATCGTGTGACTTTTTGTCACAAAACAAGGAAGTAAAAAATGTTTCCCCTTTCCCACCCCTATGCAAATTAGGATTCTGTTCAGTATTCGGCTGAATTTTTGGAGGTTTTGGCCGATTTCAAAATAGTGGATTCTGTGCATCTCTAGGTATAGGGGCCCCAATTCATATGCAGCTTCAATAAATATTGGTAAAACATGTTAACATCTAAACGAAACGCGTCAGGCGTTATTTTTTAAGATGGGATGTTAAATAAAGTATCATATTTTAAATATACAATTTTTGGAATCTATTTTCGTTGGATTGGTGCTTGCCTAACGCGGTTTGTTGTAAACATTGTGGGGGCCTGAAAAATAATTTGCTTTGGGGCCCAGTAATATCTAGTTCCGCCACTGCATGGGTTTCTACACTGAACAGAGGTGACTGATTGGCCTTTGGGGTGCTGCAGCTGTCGGGGTCTCCCGTCTCTATTTATTGCCTTGTTTTTAATTTAAACATACGGATGAGATGCTTCTTCCTTGTATCAACAGGTAACCTTTACCTCCCATTTGCCTCTTCAAAGAGGGTTGTTTATAATTGACAGTTTATTGTATAACCAGAATATTTTATTTACATTTTATTGCACGTAACCATGTGGCCAATAAGGATGTAACGCTATGTTATTACAGTATGATAGCAGCAATGTAGTTTATAGCAGTGTATAAATATTTATATACAGTATATACAGACAATACATATACAGTATATGTATGTCAGAGCTCCAATAGAGGAATGGGACCTGTTATCCAGAATGGTCAGAACCTGGGGATGTCCACATTATGGATCTTTCCATAATTTGGATCTTTATACCATAAGTCTGCTAGAAAATCATTAAATAAACCCAATAAGCGGGTTTTGCCTCCAATAAGGATTAATTATATCTTAGTTGGGATCAAGTACAAGCGACTGTTTTATTCTTACAGAAAAAGGAGATCATTTTTCAAAATTTGGATTATTTGACTTTGACAGGAATCTATTAAAGTTGTATTAATCAATTATTTTAAGAAATAAGAACAATGAAGATTCCTTTTAAGAAGGGTTGGGATATATTTGATTTGAAGTGAGAAAAATCCAGCATTAATGCAGCTCATATATTAATATATTTAGTATATTGAAAGTTGAAATATTTCTTAAACAGGACATATTCTCTATTTAAATAAAAAGAAAGTTTACATAAGTAAATGTACCGACATGGAACATAATATAAACAGTACAAAGTGCAAATGATACCGATATCATAAGGCAGCCCCTCCATAGGTAAATAACAGGCAGGAGAGAGCAGTACCAGCACAGTTATATACAATACATGTTACTGATAAACATGAACCTCAATGGAATCCTCAGAGACTGGTGTCGGTGTAGATCTCTAGATCCTGGTTGGACGTCCACTATTTTCTCAGTCATGTTTTATTTTTATGGCCTGAGATACTGATAGTTATTGGAATATTTTATTCCAACTGATCCATAATGATCATTTCAATTTAATACTGCAACAATATGTCCATATATCAGGCTCTGTAATTTTTATAATGGCATTTTGTGCAACACCCTGCTCCACCTGTACCCTATAGTCCCAAGCAACTTGTTGTGCCCTGGTCCCTAACAACACTCTGTTCCACCTGTACCACATGGTCCTGAACAGTCTAAACCAATAGTATGTGCCACACTGCCTCCCGTACCCTACAGTCCCGAGCAACACCATGTGCCCCTGTACCCTATACAGCAGCCCAACCAACACTGTGCCCTAGAGTCCCAACCAACATTCTGTTCTACCTCTATCCTGGGGTTCCAAACAACACCATGTGCCACCTGTACCCTACAGTCCCAAGCAACACTCTATTCCACCTGTACACTAGGGTCCCAACCAACATTCTGCTCCACTTGTATCCAAGTTACTCAAACACCATGTGTCACATTTACCCTTTAGTCCCAAGCCACACCGTGTGCCCCTGTACCCTATACAGAAGTCCCAACCAACCACTCCATTTCCAAACACTCTATGGCACCTGCACACCTAGGCACAAATTCTCTAAGATGCGAAGTTGCGCCAGGCGCATCTTCGCCGCACTTCGCCACACTTCGCCAGGCATATTTTTGCCAGCGCTCCGCAAATTCACTAAAGTCCGAAGTTGCGCACAGGGGTAGCGTAAGTTTTCGAAGTTGGGCTAGCGTTAATTCGCCAAGTGAAGCGAAATTTCGCTAGCGATGGTTCATTTACATACGGCGCGAAATAAAAATTTCAATGGAGGAATACGTATCACCACTTCAAATGTCTAGAAAATCTTCAAATCAGCAAATAAAAATGTTATTTTGCCCTACACATGTGCCCACTGTCTAGGTAAGTTGCCATGAGTCAGGAAATGTAGGGGGGAAGGAGGGGAGCCCCAAAAAAATTTTCGATCTTTTTCAGCCTATCACCCATCATGTAGAAAACACACTGGCGTTTTTTGGGACTTTGAAAAAAATTTGACTTTTTTTGAAACAATCCCTATCTACTCTATTGCGTTTCGCCAGGTCTGAGGTGGCGAAGGAAGTCTAGCGTAAAAGGTAGCGTTCAGTACAATGCGCAAGTTAGTGAATTTGCGTAGTTACGTCGCTAGCGAAAATTCGCCTGGCGTAAGGATGCTAAGTAACACTAGCAAAACTACGCCACCGTTTGTTAGTGAATTTGCGCAGTAACGAAAATGCCAAACGCTAGCAAATTAACGCTAGCGTTCGGCACTTCGGCGCTTAGTGAATTTGCACCCTAGTATCATAAACAACACTATGGGGCACGTTTACTAACATTGGAGATAAATATCTTTAGAGATTTCTTGAGATGTTGCTCAGGGCAACCAATCAACACTTATTTTTAAACAGCCACCTATAGCTTAGAAAACAAAAGCAAAGAGCTGATTGGTTGCTATGGGCAACATCTGCAGAAATCTCTCCAGATATTTATCTCCAATTTTAGTAAACATGCCCCAATGTGCCACATTTACCCTATAGTCCCAAGCCACACCATGTGCCCCTGTACCCTATACAGAAGTCCCAACCAACCACTCCATTTCCAAGCAACACTCTATTCCACCTGCACACCTAGTATCCCAAACAACACTATGTGTTACCCTATGGTCCCAAAAACATTTTCACCTGTACCCTTTAGCCCCAAGCAACACTCTATTCCATCTGTTCCCTAGTGTCCCCTGCAACACAAAGTGCCACCTGTACCCTATGGTCCCAAGCAACACCATTTGCCCCTGTACCCTATACAGTAGCCCCAACCAACCACTCCTAGGGTCCCAAGCAATCAATGGCATAACTACAGAGAAAGCAGACCCTGTAACTGCAGAGGGGGCCCAGGAAGTATAGGGGCCCCATGAGGCCCTAATTCATATACAATTTAAATAAATATATGTAAAACAGGTCAACCCATTGACATTTTCGGGACCTTAAAAATACTTTGCTGAGGGACCCAGTTATATCTAGTTACGCCACTGCAAGCAATACTATATTCCACCTGCACACCTTGGGGGTTATTTATTAAACTCGGAATGCAAAAATCACGAAAAAGGTGTGATTATTTTTTTATAAAAGGGCCTTTTAAAAAAATCACAAATTTTTCAGAATTTATTAAACCCCGAGGATGGAAAAGTCTGAATCTGAAAATCCGGCATCTCAGCATCTCAGACCTGTTAGGTTGCATATAAGTCAATGGGAGAAGTCTCAATGATTTTTGCGATGGGTTTTGTGCAACACCCAGAAGTAGGGATGCACTGAATCCACTATTTTGGATTTGGCCAAATCCTTCGAGAAAGATTCGGCCGAATACTGACCTGAATCCGAATCCTAATTTGCATATGCAAATTAGGTATGGGAAGGGGAAAACATGTTTTACTTCCTTGTTTTGTGACATAAAGTCACGCAATTTCCCTCCCCGTCCCTAATTTGCATATGCAAATTAGGATTCGGTTTGGTCAGGCAGAAGGATTTGGCCAAATCCAAATCCTGCTGAAAAAGGCCGAATCCTGGCCGAATCCCGCACTGAATCCTGGATTCGGAGCATCCTTACCCCAAAATTTTCGGGTGAAAAATCCGGAAAAAAAATTGAAAATCGGATGAAAAATCCGAAAAAATTCTGAAAATCTAATTTTTTCCCACAAAGCAAATTTTCGGGAAAATGTAATAATAAATAAGCAGAAAAAAACCGAGCGATTTGATCAGAGTTTGTAGCAGAAAATATTGAGATAAATTCAGACTTTTATAAAGAACCCCCCTAGTATCCCAAACAACACTGGGTGCAGCCTGTACCCTATAGTCCCAAAGACATTCTGATCCACCTGTAGCCTTTAGCCCCAGGTAAGCACAATCATTGGCCAAATAATTCATATTTGAGACCATATATTTAGGAGTGCATTTTCAATAATACAGAAACGGAATCAAACTGAACTGAAAGGTTAAGACTTTTTTTAAACAGGACATATTCTCTATTTGAAAGTTTACATAAGTAAATGTACTGACATGGAACATAATATATACAGTACAAAGTGCAAATGATACCGATATCATAAGGCAGCCCCTCCATAGGTAAATAACCTGCAAGCAAACTGCACGAGAGAGTATTAGCAGCACCATTATATACAATACACGTTACTGATCAACATCAACTTCAATGGAATCCTCAGAGACTGGTGTCCTGGTTCCTGGTTGTACTTCTACTCCTTTCTCATTTGTTTTTTTTATAATGAGCAACTGATTAAATGTAGATCATTATGAAAAAGTTGATACAAATCAATCCATAATTATCTTTAATGAGTATTATAATTAAGGATAATGATCATTATCATCATTGGGAATGTTTACTGCAATAATCTAATCTTTCCCCCAGTCTCTCTGTTGAAATAACTGGCTAGTGTTGGTTAGATGGGTCGGCACCTCTCCCAATAAACTGCAAGGCAATTACCAAACAAAGTTACATGGAAACTTTACATCATTGACAAAATAAACATTCAGGGGTCCGCCCTGCTTCATCTGCCACGCTGTGTTTTGGTAATTGGCTTACTGCAATAATCTAACCATAACAAATCAGATCGCTTTGCTTGGTTCAAGTGAATTTTGGCACTCATCCTGGAGAGCATGTTCATGCCTGAAGGAAAGTTGTTTTAATCACCTGAATCCCCTTTAAATAGACATTTAATCCGTGTCCAATATCTTCCAAGGCATTTGATTTTTCTGATCAGTTCAGATAAAAAATTCCAAAACCTATGGATACTGACAATTCATCACCTATTTGTCACCTGTACCTTCCAGTCCCAAATGTAACTATGAACCACTTTCAAAGCACCACCAGGCCTGTCAGAGCACCAGTGAATGTCTTGGAGGGCCCCAACCAAGTACAATTCCTATCAGCCCTTTATTTCAGCTATAGCTGTATATGCCACCTGTACTTTCCATTCTTAGAAAAAATGATGCTCCATCCATGACTTTCAGACTAACATCACACCTGTACCTTCTAATCCCACACCCCACTATGTATCACTTGTACCTTCCAGTGCCAAACCCATCTATATCCAACAAATAACTTCCAGTCTCACACCCCACTATGTTCCACCTATAAATTCAAGTCTCATACGCCACCTACTTTGTCATCTTCATTACAGGCCTCTGACATACAAACAACTTCCAGTCAATATACTATAAATGGCACCAACACAACTATGGCCTCCTGTATATCCAAATGTAGTGTACTAAGGGAGACCAGGAAAGAATGTTAAAAATATGTTTGTATTACTAGGCAACAAATGAAAAGTCCTTTCTATTCTACTGCTGTCAACTATGTGCTAAGCATGTCTTCCAATCCCAAAATCAACTATGTTCCACCTATGACTTCCTGACCCACACCCCACTATGTGCCACCTATACTTCCCAGTGCCAACCCCCACTATGTTCCATCTGAACCTTTCAGTTTCAAACCACACTATGTGCCAACTGTAACTTCCAGTCTAAACCCCAACAATGTGCCACCTGTACCATCCAGTCCAAAAGCACATTTACTAATGGTCATATATCGAGGGTTAATTAACCCTCGATATTCGACCCTCTAAGTTAAATCCTTCGACTTCGAATATCGAAGTGGAAGGATTTAAGACTATTCATTCGCTCGAACGATTAAATCCTTCGAATGGAACGATTCAAAGGATTTTAATCCATCGATCAAATGATTGGCTAGAAAACCTATTGAGACCTTCCCCATAGGCTAACATTGATGCTCGGTAGGTTTTAGGTGGTGAAGTAGTGCACAAGTGTGCACTTATATATACAACTTTACTTTTCCTTCATTATAGTCTCTTCACAATCACATCTTTTTTAAAATGGGTCTTGGTCTGGGCAGTCTCCCCTTGAAAAGCCGCATATGCAGGTGGCGGGGGAGGATCTAGTCCACAGATTGAAACCAAGGTTTTATATTTTGATCACAGGTAAACAGGTTAGGGACCGTCGTATGGGGTTTACCTTGACTAGGTATGGTGGCTTACCAATTTTATGACCATAACTTTGTAACAAAAAACCCTGTTGTTTTTTTTGTTTTTTTTTTAGACAGGGGATTATTGTATTTAAATATTTTTTTATATGGCCTTAGGAGTGCACCCACAACCCTCCTCTTGTATCTTCATTACAACAATACCAACAACTTCCAGTCAATATACTGTAAATAGTACCAGTGAAACTACAGCCTCTTGGATTTGCATGGCCTGGCTAGACCAGAGTGCACATTGTCTGGATGCAAAAAAAAAACATTCAAATATATTGTATACAGGGAAAGCAAAATAATGTAAAAAAAAAACATTTTGTTTTTCCAGGCAACAAAAGTCTTCTGTATTCTACAGCTGTCAGTGTGTTTAGTATTTAGGTGGAAATAATATGATTATTAATACATAAAATATGTATTTGTTTAGCAATTTGCTTGCACCCAGGAAAGCTTGACAGAACCTGAGGCATCACACGACTTTAGTCATAAGGATGAAGTGCTGAGTGAAATCCCTTTTTTTACTTTTTTTCTGCCAGTTGGTATAACATCTGGCCCAGTTTTGGTATGTTGTACCCAGGCAGGAGGACAGTAGGTAGATTCAGCCTTAAGCCTTATAACTCTATGGTGCACTTAATTTGGAACATTGTTGTTTATATCTGTGCGGCTTCCTAAGATTTGAAGTGCTGTAGAATAGTGCTTCTTCAGCTTAATTGGGTAGGATGCACATTAAATTGGGAAATCAATAAGTTATCTAAGATTCTGTAATAATGAAGGACATATTAGCCACATCTTTTGTTGAGAGGTTGAAGCCAGAAATTATGGATTCTATTCAGGCCTAGAAAATGATTCCCAAATGTTCTGTATACATGTCTCTTCAAGGCGAAGAAAGAAGCCACTTGAGTAATTACCATTAGCATGGAAAGAGCCAAAATTCAAAGAGATGCCTAAGTTTAGTAAATATTAAATGTATGTTTTCTCATTGCAGCAACCTATCCTGGCATATTACACTGTGGGACAATCACAATGGAAATCCAAGCTGAGTGCCAAAGGCTCAATCCGACAGGACAATTACAGACAATATGCTGTGTTCTCGTATTTCAGGGGAAACGACGGATACCTGCTATGTGTCTTGTCATATTTATAGGATGAGCTAGAGTTTTAAGGGGCTCTGAGTAGTGGGGATGCAAGAAGGCTGCTCCCCCCAAACTTGAGAAATGAACTGTTCCTCACCAGCATAATGATAAGTTAGGCTGGATAACTACAGCAGAACTTCACTTGTATCTAGACTGAAAATGTCTGTCAGTTGTTAGAAAATTGTCTTGCAATGGCCTAGTTCTTACACAGTGCCATCTTCTATCATTGAGCCCAGATAATCTCAAATTGTCTTCCACCTTTTGGACCAAAGCAATCTGGTTTCCACCAATTAGACCCTAATCCTCTCTCATTGCCAATTTCCACCAGGTCAGCCCTTACCCACACATGTTGCCAGTTTCCACTAGTAGGACCCAAACTCTCAAATAGCTGTTTTCTACTTTCATTACTTTAATTGGCTTCCAATAGCTGGGCCTAACTTTATTTTAATGCAATATCCCCTCATTCTATAGCTTTTGACTGCCATAAGGTCTGTCCATGCAGAGGGCATCAGTAGACCAGGAGAGTGGCCACATCCTATATTGACTTGAAGGGAATGTGGTTTCAATGCTTCTTAGATCATAAGACAATTGTAAAAATTGCTCCTCAAGAGCTCATGCATGATATAGGTGTTGGGGCTCTATGGTCTTACACCAAAGGTGTCCTCAAGGTAGATCATGCTCTAGCAGAAGACCCTAAGCTTGTTGCTAGTAGTTTACTGCAGCCCAACATTTCTAGAGTCTGGATTGTAACTATATCTAACTGAGAGTAGCAGTATTGGATGTCAAATCTTTATTTTTTTTCATGCAGGGAGACTCCGGCAGGTCACTGGTTTGCAATTTTGCAATTCAAGGAATGACATCTTTTGGACACACCACTTGCAGAATCGGAACCATGCCAGGGAGCTACACAAAAGTCGGCAAGTTTAAAGACTGAATCAAAAAAACTATAGCAAAGGGAGACTGCCTCTGACTGCTAAAGCTCAATTAAACATTTATTTGAAGAGGGAAACTCCCTAGTTTGCATCTATAAAAACCTATACAGATCATAACTAGGGATGTAGCGAACTGCCGTTAATGTGTTCGCGAACGCCGTTCGCGAACACCGGCAAAAAAGCGAACAGTTCGCGAACAGTTCGCGAACTTCGAACGCTCGATAAAATCGTTCGATCGAACGATCGAAGGATTTTATTCGTACGATCGAAGGATTTTCGTTCGAATCGAACAATCGAAGCTATTCGATCGAATGATTTTAATTCAATCGAATGCTTATAATCGTTCGAACGAATGGAAATCGTTCGATTTTAGCGATCGAACGGTCGAATGGTCGAATGGTCGAACGAAATTTTACTTCGAATCGAACGCGAACACCAATTGGCGAACGTCGCGCGACGTTCGCGAACATTCGGCGGACGCGAACAGTCGAAGTTCGCGCGAACTAGTTCGCCGGAGAACAGTTCGCTACATCCCTAATCATAACACATGATACATTTTGCTGATATTTGTCATGGTTATCAACTTCTGGTTGATTGATTTGACATCATTTATTGTGGTCATTTCTTAATATATATTTTATGGAAAGAGGGGAATAATGAATCCAAAATTCTGACCATGGCCACCTTTCACCCCCCATCCCCCTAAGAAGTACTAGGTGCACCAGTATTTTTTAACACACTGGCCCCCACTATTTCATGTACAAAGCAGGCAACAGAGCCATTTATTTTGCCAATGCCAGTTCAAATATTGTATAGTCTCTGTAGTTCACTTGGTACTTGGATTGGGACGTCACCATATGATAAGAGACCAGGCATCACAGACATTTTTTTGCAACAAGAAATCGCTACTCATGGCCCCACCATTTCATGAGAAATTGTTGCCCCAACCTGTGCCACTTGAATTTCCAGCATTTTAGGTGACTTATTATAATTAGGGATGTAGCGAACGTCGGAAAAAAAGTTCGCGAACATATTCGCGAACTTGCGCAAAATTGCGAGCGGTTCGCGAACGGTTCGCGAACCCCATAGACTTCAATGGGAAGGCGAACTTTAACATCTACAAAAGACATTTCTGGCCAGAAAAATGATTTTAAAGTTGTTTAAAGGGTGCAACGACCTGGACAGTGGCATGCCAGAGGGGGATCAAGGGCAAAAATGTATCTGAAAAATCTGCCTGTGTGTGCTTGGAAGAGATAGTGTAGGGCGAGAGCTGTTAGTGATTTCAGGGACAGATGATAGTAAGTTTGCTGGCTAGTAATCTGCGTGATACTGCTCTGTATTGGAGGGACAGAAGTCTGCAGGGATTTGAGGGACATTTTAGCTTAGGTAGCTTTGCTGGCTAGTAATCTACTGTTCTCTTTAAACAACTGCCATACGTTGACCTTGTAGGCATTGTTTGCCCAGTTTTTTTGGACGCAGCCACTGAAGCACAGTTGCCAGAAAAAATATGCCATATAAATGCTGAAAATAGTCATTTTTCGCCATACGTTGACCTTGTAGACATTGTTTGCCCAGTTTTTTTGGACGCAGCCACTGAAGCACAGTTGCCAGAAAAAATATGCCATATAAATGCTGAAAATATAAATTTTTTTGGTTGCAGCCACTGAAGCACAGAGGCCAGAAAAATTATGCCATATAAATGCTGAAAATATAAATTTTTTTGGTTGCAGCCACTGAAGCACAGAGGCCAGAAAAAATATGCCATATAAATGCTGAAAATAGTCATTTTTTGCCATACGTTGACCTTGTAGGCATTGTTTGCCCAGTTTTCTTGGTCGCAGCCACTGAAGCACAGTTGCCAGAAAAAATATGCCATATAAATGCTGAAAATATAAATTTTTTGCCATATACGTTGAGTCAAGGTATGGCAAAAAATGACTATTTTCAGCATTTCTATGGCATATTTTTTCTGGCCTCTGTGCTTGAGTGGCTGCGGCCAAAAAAACTGGGCAAACAATGCCTACAAGGTCAACGACGTTGACCTTGTAGGCATTGTTTGCCCAGTTTTTTTGGCCGCAGCCACTCAAGCACAGAGGCCAGAAAAAATATGCCATAGAAATGCTGAAAATAGTCATTTTTTTGGTCGCAGCCACTGAAGCACAGTTGCCAGAAAAATTATGCCATATAAATGCTGAAAATATAAATTTTTTTGGTTGCAGCCACTGAAGCACAGAGGCCAGAAAAATTATGCCATATAAATGCAGAAAATATGCATTTTTTTGGTTGCAGCCACTGAAGCACAGAGGCCAGAAAAATTATGCCATATAAATGCAGAAAATATGCATTTTTTTGGTTGCAGCCACTGAAGCACAGAGGCCAGAAAAATTATGCCATATAAATGCAGAAAATATGCATTTTTTTGGACGCAGCCACTGAAGCACAGTTGCCAGAAAAAATATGCCATATAAATGCTGAAAATAGTCATTTTTCGCCATACGTTGACCTTGTAGACATTGTTTGCCCAGTTTTTTTGGTTGCAGCCACTGAAGCACAGAGGCCAGAAAAAATTAAACCAGTAGGGTTTGCACCCTAGTTTGTAACGGTGGCGGAGGGAGAAGGACGCTAAAGGACAGCTGTGTGTGGAGTCATGAGGCTTGAAGAGAAGGACAGCTGCATAGAAGTCAGAACAAGTCTTCCGGCGTGCAGTAACCCTCCGAGATCCACCCCTCATTCATTTTAATAAAGGTCAGGTAATCGACACTTTTGTGACCTAGGCGAGTTCTCTTCTCAGTTACAATCCCTCCTGCTGCACTGAAGGTCCTTTCTGAGAGCACACTTGAGGCTGGGCAAGACAAGAGGTTCATGGCAAATTGTGACAGCTCTGGCCACAGATCAAGCCTGCGCACCCAGTAGTCCAGGGGTTCATCGCTCCTCAGAGTGTCGATATCTGCAGTTAATGCCAGGTAGTCCGCTACCTGCCGGTCGAGGCGTTCTTTGAGGGTGGATCCCGAAGGGTTGTGGCGCTGCCTTGGACAGAAAAACATTTGCATGTCTGACGTTACAGACCGGCCAAAGGGCTTTGTCCTTGCAGGTGTGCTCGTGGCAGGATTACTGGCACCTCTGCCCCTGGAATGTTGATCAGTTCCTGAAGTGACATCACCCTTAAAAGCATTGTACAACATGTTTTGCAGGCTGGTTTGTAAATGCCGCATCTTTTCGGACTTGTGGTATGTTGGTAACATTTCTGACACTTTATGCTTGTACCGAGGGTCTAGTAGCGTTGCGACCCAGTACAGGTCCTTCTCCTTAAGCCTCTTGATACGGGGGTCCTTCAACAGGCATGCCAGCATGAAAGACCCCATTCTCACAAGGTTGGATGCAGAGCTATCCATCTCCGCTTCCTCATTATCAAGGACTGCATCATCCACGGTCTCCTCCCCCCAGCCACGTACAAGACCAGGGGTCCCCAAAAGGTCACCACTAGCCCCCTGGGAAGCCTGCTCCTGTTGGTCCTCCTCCTCCTCCTCCACAAAGCCACCTTCCTCCTCTGACTCCACTTCTGGCACCTCTCCCTGCGTTGCAGCAGGTGCCTGGGTTCGTTCTGGTGATTGCGACCATAAATCGTGCGCTTCCAGCTCCTCGTCACGCTGGTCTACAGCCTCATCTGTCACTCGTCGCACGGCACGCTCCAGGAAGAAAGCGAAGGGTATTAGGTCGCTGATGGTGCCTTCGGTGCGACTGACCATATTTGTCACCTCTTCAAAAGGTCGCATGAGCCTGCAGGCATCGCGCATAAGCACCCAGTAACGGGGGAAAAAAATCCCCAGCTCTGCAGATCCAGTCCTACCACCCAGTTCAAAAAGGTACTCGTTGACGGCCCTTTGTTGTTGCAGCAGACGTTCCAACATAAGGAGCGTTGAATTCCAGCGAGTCTGGCTGTCAGAAATCAAACGCCTGACTGGCATGTTGTAGCGCTGCTGAATGTCAGCAAGGCGTGCCATGGCTGTGTAGGAACGTCTGAAATGGGCCGACACCTTTCTGGACTGGGTGAGAACGTCCTGGAATCCTGGGTACTTGGAGACAAAACGTTGGACTATTAAATTTAACACATGTGCCATGCAGGGCACATGTGTTAAATTTCCCAGTCTCAACGCTGCCAACAGATTGCTTCCATTGTCACACACCACTTTTCCGATCTGCAGTTGGTGTGGGGTCAGCCACCGATCGGCCTGTGACTGCAGAGATGACAGGAGTACAGATCCGGTATGGTTTTTGCTTTCCAGGCACGTCATCCCCAAGACAGCGTGACAACGGCGTACCTGGCACGTCGAATAGCCTAGGGGGAGCTGGGGGTGCACAGGTGTGGAGGAGGAGAAGGAGGACCCAGCAGCAGAGTAAGAAGAAGAAGAGGAAGAAGACGAGGTAGAGAGCGATGGAGGAGTAGAGGTGGTGGCAGAACCGCGTGCAATCCGTGGCGGTGACACCAACTCCACTGTTGTTGTTGTTGTTGAGCTACCCATTCCCTGCTTCCCATTCCCAGCCATTACCAAGTTCACCCAGTGGGCAGTGTAGGTGACATACCTGCCCTGACCATGCTTGGAGGACCATGCGTCAGTAGTCATATGGACCTTTGGCCCAACACTAAGTGACAGAGATGCGGTAACTTGGCTCTGCACATGTTGGTACAGGTGTGGTATTCCCTTTTTAGAAAAAAAATTGCGGCTGGGTACCTTCCACTGCGGTGTCCCAATTGCTACAAATTTGCGGAAGGCCTCAGAGTCCACCAGCTGGTATGGTAAAAGCTGGCGGGCTAAGAGTGCAGACAAGCCAGCTGTCAGACGCCGGGCAAGGGGGTGACAGTCAGACATTGGCTTCTTACGCTCAAACATGGCCTTCACAGAAACTTGGCTGGTGGCAGATGACTGGGAATGGGAACAGGTGGTCAAGGTGGAAGGCGGAGTGGAGGGTGGTTCAGATGGGTCAAGGAGAGCAGAGGTAGAGCAGTAAGATGCTGGACCAGAAGGAGTGTGACTTTTAGTTTGCCTGTTGCCTTTGAGGTGTTGCTCCCAAAGTGCTTTGTGCTTGCCGCTCATGTGCCTTCGCATAGAAGTTGTACCTATGTGGCTGTTGGGCTTACCAAGGCTCAGTTTCTGACTGCACTCATTGCAAATTACAATGCTTTTGTCAGAGGCACACACATTAAAAAAATGCCACACTGCTGACTTTTTGGAAGTCTGCGATCTGGCGGTAACAGTAGAAGTTGGCGGCATTGGCGGCAATGGCGGGTGCGTTGGCCGGCTGAACACAGGTGCCGATACATGTTGTTGCCCTACTGATCCCTGCGGGCTGGCCTCCCTGCTTCTTCTAAGTCTTATTCTCCTACTGCCTCTCTGACTCTCCGTCTCTCCATCTGAACTACCCTCCTCTTGCTCTCTTCTACTAGGCACCCACAAAACATCAATCTCCTCATCATCATTCTCCTCAGATGCATCAATTTCTTCTGACACATCACAGAAGGAAGCAGCAGCGGGGACCTCCTCCTCCTCCTCATCACTCATCATTATGTCCATCTCTGTCGTGTTCTCTGCCAGAATTAAATCTGGTGTAACGTCCTCATCTCCTTCATCTTCTTCTGCCAATAATGGTTGCGCATTACTCAGTTCAAGAAACTCATGGGAAAATAACTCCTCTGACTCCAGTGAAGATGGGGCACCGGTGGTGGAGGAAGTGTTACGTGGGGTGGCCATAGCAGTGGAGGATGAGGAGGATGTTGTGGTAAAGTTAGAAACGGTAGAGGATGGGGTGTGCTGTGTAAGCCAGTCAACTACCTCTTCAGCATTTTGGGAGTTCAGGGTCATTGGCTTTTTAAAACTGGGCAATTTGCTAGGGCCACAGGATTGCATAGCAGCACGGCCCCTAGCACGGCCTCTGCGTGGCGGCCTGCCTTTGCCTGGCATTATTTTTAAAAAAACAACAACAACAAAAACTCAGTTGGTTTTTCTGGAAACGATAATACACACAGCTAGATGGCAGTTTGAAGAAAACAGTGTGCAAATAATGCCTACAAGATCAACGTATACACTACTACAGCGGTGGATACGGATTACGTAAAATATATGAATGCTGCTTGAAAAAAAGTAACTCAAGTGGTTTTTCTAGAGACGATAATATTATCAATATTTAGACAAAATGTGAACAAGCTCACACAGCTAGATGGCGGTTTGAAGAAAACACTGTGCAAATAATGCCTACAAGGTCAACGTATACACAGCGGTGGATACGGATTACGTAAAATATAAGAATGCTGCTTGAAAAAAAGTCACTCCGGTGTTTTTTCTGGAGACGGTAATATTATGGATATTTAGACAGAATGTGAACACGGTCACACAGCTAGATAGCAGTTGGTTGAATAACACACTGGGCAAAAAATGCCTACAGGGCAAATAATGCCTACAAGGTCAACGTATACACAGCGGTGGATACGGATTACGTAAAATATAAGAATGCTGCTTGAAAAAAAGTCACTCCGGTGTTTTTTCTGGAGACGGTAATATTATGGATATTTAGACAGAATGTGAACACGGGCACACAGCTAGATAGCAGTTGGTTGAATAACACACTGGGCAAAAAATGCCTACAGGGCAAATAATGCCTACAAGGTCAACGTATACACAGCGGTGGATACGGATTACGTAAAATATAAGAATGCTGCTTGAAAAAAAGTCACTCCGGTGTTTTTTCTGGAGACGGTAATATTATGGATATTTAGACAGAATGTGAACACGGGCACACAGCTAGATAGCAGTTGGTTGAATAACACACTGGGCAAAAAATGCCTACAGGGCAAATAATGCCTACAAGGTCAACGTATACACAGCGGTGGATACGGATTACGTAAAATATAAGAATGCTGCTTGAAAAAAAGTCACTCCGGTGTTTTTTCTGGAGACGGTAATATTATGGATATTTAGACAGAATGTGAACACGGGCACACAGCTAGATAGCAGTTGGTTGAATAACACACTGGGCAAAAAATGCCTACAGGGCAAATAATGCCTACAAGGTCAACTTATACACTACTACAGCGAGGGATACGGATTACGTAAAATTTATTATGGCTGCTTGAAAAAAGTCACTCCGGTGTTTTTTCTGGAGACGGTAATATTATGGATATTTAGACAGAATGTGAACACGGGCACACAGCTAGATAGCAGTTGGTTGAATAACACACTGGGCAAAAAATGCCTACAGGGCAAATAATGCCTAAAAGGTCAACTTATACACTACTACAGCGATGGATACGGATTACGTAAAATTTATTATGGCTGCTTGAAAAAAGTCACTCCGGTGTTTTTTCTGGAGACGGTAATATTATGGATATTTAGACAGAATGTGAACACGGGCACACAGCTAGATAGCAGTTGGTTGAATAACACACTGGGCAAAAAATGCCTACAGGGCAAATAATGCCTAAAAGGTCAACTTATACACTACTACAGCGATGGATACGGATTACGTAAAATTTATTATGGCTGCTTGAAAAAAGTCACTCCGGTGTTTTTTCTGGAGACGGTAATATTATGGATATTTAGACAGAATGTGAACACGGGCACACAGCTAGATAGCAGTTGGTTGAATAACACACTGGGCAAAAAATGCCTACAGGGCAAATAATGCCTAAAAGGTCAACTTATACACTACTACAGCGGTAGTAAAATAAAAAAAAAGTTAAATAAAAAAAGAATGAATATTAAAAAAAAAAAATTAAAGTTGGTGCTGCTGAACTACTAGGAGCAGCAGATTAGCACACCAGTCCCACTCCCCAACACTGCTAGACTAATAGCACTGGGCTCTTATAGTAGTAGTAGTAGTAGTAGTAGTAGTAGTAGTAGTAAAACAACAAAAAAATAAATAAAAGCAGTCCTTACAAGGACTATTGCTATTGCAGCAGTCAGCAGATGAGATCAGAAGCAGGACAGCTGCCCACTGCAGCTACATACAGAGCACTGCAGTAGAAGGTAGATTACTAGCCAGCAAAGCTACCTAAGCTTAAATGTCCCTCAAACCCCTGCAGACTTCTGTCCCTCCAATAACAGAGCAGTATCAAAACGATTACTAGCCAGCAAACTTTCAACTGTCCCTGAAATCACTAACAGGCAGCAGCTCTCTCCCTACACTATCTCTTCAGCACACACAGGCAGAGTGAAAAAAAGCTGCAGGGCTTCGGTTTTTATAGGGAAGGGGAGTGGTCCAAGGGAGAGCTTCCTGATTGGCTGCCATGTACCTGCTGGTCTGGGGTGAGAGGGCAAAAAAAAGCGCCAACAATGGCGAACCCAAAATGGCGAACGTCGCGCGACGTTCGCGAACTTCCGGCGAGCGCGAACACCCGATGTTCGCGCGAACAAGTTCGCCGGCGAACAGTTCGCGACATCTCTAATTATAATATATAAAATGCTGGTACCCTCTGATGCTGGACTGTATCCCTAAATAATAACTCCACTTTTGCTTAGCTAGACAATTTGATTTTCATGGTGTTGTCTTAAAAATGTAAATGTGGTGTCCTGCTTTTAGGTTGAACTTGCTGGGAGAAACTGACTTTGGCATGTTGGCAGCTGTTTGAAATGGGAGAGCGGGCCTATCGCCAAAGGTTTTCTGGTAGGCCCCTGGCAAACGTAGTCCTATATTTTAGTCTGTCCATAGTGTATCATATTTCCTCCAAGAGGAACTTGCTTCAAGGGATGAAAACATTTCCCTGAGTCCGACCCACTTGAGTCCCTAGAACATGGTGGAGCGACACTGGTATATATCTTTCAGTAAGAGTTATTCTTGCCATTATGTTTTACATGTATCACAGGAAAAGGAAAGCACCATCATGAAATTATAGGCAATTTGATATTCTTTCTAAAATTACACTAGATACATTAAGTGTTTGATAGTACGGGGGTAATATTGGCAGATACAGACAACTACAGATCAATGCTGCATAGCAAAGACCAGGCTTAATAAAAAAAAGTATTATATAGTAGGCAGCTTGACAGAATTGGGAGACAATGTGAAAGTTAAGACCCAAAACCCCCAAGATGATTGATTGGTCGATTGTTCAAAGACTGACCTCATTTTATTCCAGCATTTTAACACCTTATCTCAGATGGACCCTAATTATCTGGTCTTAGTTCTCTTACACTGCCATCCTACACCATTTGGGCCCTCTCAAGTGTTAGACTGGGACACCAGGGGCCCACCCAATAACCTTAGACCAAGGGCCCACTCTCAGTATTTATTCTTCCTCTCCTCACTCAACTTCTGTTCTCCTAGTCTCTTTTCTTTACATTCTATAATCTATTATTCCAATTATTTAGCCTCTTTGTTCTCATAGAAATAGGGAATGACCATGAAATAGGCCAAATGTTTAGCAGCATGAGGGGCCACTGACACCTGGGCCCACCGGGACTTTTCCTGGTATCCTGGTGGGCCAACACTGGCCCTCTCTCATTATTTTCTTTTACCTTTTGGACCAAAATAATTTCATACTGCTGGTTTCCTCCAGTTGTACCCTTATCTTTTCTCATTGCCAGTTTCCACCAGGTCAGCCCAGGTTTATTCCAACATGACTATTTGGGTTGAAATACAGTGAGGTCAATTGAGAGAACATTGTGGTAGACAAGATGGTACATAATAAGGATATAGGATCTCAGTTTCTAGTGAGGTAGATTTGGACATGTTATGCAAGGAGGTGCCTGTAGAAAAGTGAGTGTAGGTAGACCACAGTAGTGGACCTTAAACGGAGCCTTGAGGTACCCATATGGAGAGAGAGGAGAAGTCACCACAGTTACCATATCAGGAGAGTAAAATGGCCTCTCAGCTTTGCAGTAAGAAGATTTGAATAAAAATCATGTGGAAGAAGCAAACTGTTGGAAAGGAACTGGATACTAAACAATAACAGTATTTAAGGCCAGAGAAGCGAATGCTCAGGGCTGATTCTGGTTCCCACACCACCTGAAGCAGCTTTCCAGGTGCCACCTGAATTCAGTTCATGATTTGGCTGAATCCTTCATGAAAGATTTGGCCAACTCCCAAAATAGTAGATTCAGTGCATTTCTAGTTCCCACCCAGCCTACTCTACTACTGATGAATTACAAGTCAGTACAAGGGAACCCTGGAACTCAACCAAGCCTGGACATGGTGGACAGGGTTTCACTAGCAAGTTGCTAGCCACAATTTATGGCCGTTTATGTGGAACAGAAAGTCAAACAGCTACATAATATCTAATATATACAGTAAATATGCAATACTGTAAATTATATGCCATCATATTACCGAGAATAATACCAATATGTCACGCCACACAGATAAAATAAGAATAAGAATGTTGCAAGATGACACAAGGTTTCACTTAGATTGAGTAATATGTGCAAGACATCATTAGTTACACAATAAGTTACACAAAGTTATAGCAGGTGCCTCTATGCAATAAAACCACTAATAAGGGGCAGATTAGGGTGAAGTGACTAATGCTGGAGACGATTCGCCAGCGTTACCACTTTCAGGCACTTTGTCGATTTACTAACGGGCACAGGCAGAACTTCGCTAGTGAAAGAGACTGACTCTATCGGTCATTTGCACTCTTTCGCCAGGCGAATTACTCCGCAAATTCACTATGATGCGGATTTTATTGAACGTTACTGAACTCTTTCGCCAGACTTGCCTTCGCCAGCTCAGACCAGGTGAAGTGGATTGGAGTGGGTAGGACTTCCTCAATTTTCTGTTACTCACATCATATTTTTAGTGGAAAAGGTCTCTAAGTTCCAAAAAACGTTGGTGTCTTTTCCTTTTTTCAAAGTGAAAGCCTGCAAAAGTCCTTACAATTTTTTTTGTGTTACCGGTTTCCCCCCTACATTTCCTTACATATGGCACATAAACTATACAGTGGGCTCATGTGTAGGGCAATATAACAACTCTATTGTCTTTATTAAGGTTCCCTGGACTTGTGTAATGTAAGTTGTGCTAGGCAGAATTGAAAGCTAGCGCATCTTCACTTTGATTGCTGAAGTAACGCTAGTGAAAATTCGCGCCCTGGACGCAACTTCACATTTTAGTAAATTAACGTTGCCTGAGCGAATTTTCGCTTGGCGAAGTGTTGCAATGGCTGCTAAGCCGTCGCCGGCAAATTTTCGCTGCTTAGTAAATTTACCCCCTATGACTTTGCTGATATCTTCTCCACGCCTAGATCTTAAATGCCTCATTGTGAGTAGTGATGGGCGAATTTATTCGCCAGGCGCGAATTTGTGGCGAATTTGCGCGATTCGCCGCCAGCGAATAAATTTGCATCAAAAATTCGCTGTCGTCAAAAATGTTTTTTTTTGTAAAAATGGACGCTGGCGTCAAAGACGGGCACCGGCGTCAAAAACGGGCGCCGGCGTAAAAAAATGGGCACCGGTGTCAAAAACTAGATGTCGGCGCCGTTTCTCGAATTTCTCGAATTTTACGTCGAAACGGCGCAAATTCGCCCATCACTAATTGTGAGCAGATTATCTCTATTGTCAAGAGAATACAATTCCACACAACATTCTCTGGGGGGGTTGGAGCTTTGTGGGTGAATAAAGTTGCCCATAATTGGGATATTCTCTTTTCTTCTCTTGAAGCAAACATAGTTGTATCCTCTAGCGGTGACTGTAAGCAGTTTAAAGTAAGATTCTACATTAAAGGTTTCACCTGTAGGCCTAGTGCCAACACAGTTCATCCACTGACACCAGTTGAGGCCCTGCTATGTAGCATCAACCACCAGCAGCTTCAGAACCAACTAAGGGACGCACTGTATACAGAGAGATCCCTAAACCTGGCCATACACTTACTAATATGTATATAGTTGGGTGACAATCCCAGCTGATAGATATGTGCCATGGATATGGTTCGTCAGTCAGGCATGTTGGAAAATTCATCTGTGGATGCACCATTATGGCCAGTGTATCAGCAGATACAAACATTTGGCCTGAATCTCCTTAGCTTTCTTATTCATTTGCATTATCCATTTCCAATTGGTTGACAGACCACCATAATCTGCCCAAGCCAACTATTATTGACTTGTAACTCCTATCAATGACTGATGGTGGTTTTTAGCCTAAAATACTCACATGTCTACCTTTGGACTAAAAAGTGCCATTGTGCATCAACCTTAACTATTTCTCTGAGGGTATTGTACTCTGGGGCTAGACACCTGTTAGTAAGCTGGTTGCCGGCCAGAGCCAAGCTGGTTGGGTGCCTTAAAGGAGAAAGAAGTCAAACTCTTTTGTTCGTGCAGATAAAAGACTCTATAGTGTTGACGTAGGTCTTGGCTGATTGATGTTTATGTTACTCAGACATACAATGCACATCTGTAGTGTTCTGAGGCCTCTGTTATGGGAAGGAACACAAACAGCCAGATCACTGGTGGGAACATGGAGCAAGTGAATAGATCTGTACTGTCACTCCATTGTTTTTCTGGCTGAATATCAGATGTAGATTGGGAGATGGAGATTGATGGACACCAGGATTTATTGTTATATGGGAACAAGATATCAGAGTAACCAGGGCAGAAAGAACCTGCCTGAAAAGGATATACAGGATAACTGTGAGTCAGAAAGAAAATATAATATTCTATATAACAAAGATCTTGCATGACAAGACATGTGACTGTAGTTTCCAGCGGCTAGGGCTGGGGCCCCTTAGGGCAAAATTTATCCTACAAATTTCAATATTTGACATGGTTACACATTAGAGGACATTATAGACAAATAGCAGGGGACCTTTTTACCCATAAAGAGAATCACGTACCAGAGGCCTCCCCTTCAGACTAAAGGAAAAGAAGTTTAATTTAAAGGAACAGAGTAGGGGGTTCATCACAGTGAGGACAGTGAGGTTGGGGAATGCACTGCCGGGTGATGTTGTGATGCTGATTCAGTTAATGACTATAAGAGGGACTTGGATGATTTCTTGGACAGACATAATACAAAGGCTATTGTGATACTAAGCTCTATAGTTAGTATAGATATGGGTATATAGAATTTATGTGACAGTAGGGAGGGGTGTGTGTATGGGGCAGGGTTTTCATTTGGAGGGGTTGGACTTGATGGTCTTTTTTCAACCCGAATTAACTATGTAGTAGTGAAGAGAGAATCTCGTGCATTTTACTTCTCCAAAAAATGTGTGAAATTGGTGGAGGGCATCGAGCAGGTTGTGACCGTTGTCGCTTGAGACTTTACCTGCTTGGAACTGGCAGGGAGTGAACCCCCACTAGACCTGAGTCTGGAAGGCAGCCAGGAGCTCAGTATGACTTCTCTACCCCAGACAGAGGAGTTGCAGTACAGCCTGACAGCATTTGTGCTGAAGGGAGGCTTCGGGGGGTGGCTCATCCATAGGAGGAAGTAGAGGAAGAAGTGGCCATGTGGGGTTTTCTCTTTACCCCATGGGGAGGCACCTTTAGCCTGAGGAGAGTGCCCTTGTGAGATATAGGATATGTACTGCCCCTGCCTGCTGGTCCACGTGTCCGTGGTACAATGCACCCTGCCTTCACAGCATGATCCAGTGACAGGGACACATTCTGCTGGTGGAGGGCATGGATGGCGGCTGGGGATCCACCAGTTAGGGGCAGCTCAAGCTGTGAGTAGGGGGCTGCATCAACTAGCTGATAGGGCAACAACTGCACTGCCAGAAGCTTTGCCAGGCAGGCATTGATTCTCTGCACTTGGGGGTGCCTGAGGGAGAGAGGTGCCTTGCTGCTGAGGAACTGGGAGAGGGCAACCTGGTGGGACAAAGCAGGAGAAAGAGGAAGATGCAGAAGAGGCAGAGCTGCACAGTGGCCATCTCCAACTGTAAGTCTCAGAATCCTCTTCTCTTGCTACAGGGTTTGGAGAGCTAGCACCTGTTCCCTAAAGAATGGAAGGAGGTGGACTGGAAGCAACACTGCCCCCCAATGCACATGAAAAATGCCCACACTGCTGAAGTACAGGTCACTGCCTTGCCTGTGGATCCAAAGACTGATGGTCCCCGCCATATGCCCAGAGGCTTTGGACCCTGGTGCAGTGCTGCCCCGTTGCCTGTCTCTCCTAGAAGTGGTTGGTGGGGTCTTCTGCCTCTGTGGGAGTAACAAAGCAGTAAACCTTTATCAATAATAATACTTGTATTAATTAATACAAATATACAGAATCAATGATTAAACCTTTTGATATACTGCTTGTGAGCAATAACTTACACACACACAAGTAAAGGTAGAATTTAAAAACGTTTACTTAACTTCATATGATGGTAATTACAAGAATAGCCAGTTCTGCACAATCAGGGAGCCCCACAAACTTTGGTTCATCACCCTCAGGTTCCCGATAATCAAGCGATGATCCAAATCCTGGCACCCACTCATGGGTCCGAGGCGAAGCTACCCATGTAAAGTGAAGGTGTGCTTTATAATCAACAGCTAGAGAGACCTTTAACCCCAAATGCTAACCTAGGCAATATAGTTAGCTAGCCCAAAATGCTGTCCAATGGAATTCTAAAAGATCAGCAAGAACTTTGAATCTCTTTCATCAAGACCCAGTTTGTTACTTAATCTGAGTCTTGTCTGTCTGCTGTCTGTTTATTCATTTTTAAAGATGTTTGCTGGCCAACAATGCCTGTGTTTGCTATAGAACGTTTGCCCAGCAATATAACTACATCAGGGACATTGGATTCAAATAACTATCCCAAAATCTTATACTTACTCAAACTTAAGGTTTGATTCACTATAAATCAGATATATATTGTAAATCATTAAATCAAATATACACCGTACTACAGTGGGGTCAGCTCTTCATCATCAACAGCAACACACGGTTCCCCTTTGAACTACTGCTGTTATGCTCCAGAGCTGGCACCCAGGGTCTATCCCTGTCATCCACAAAGTCCTGCCCCAGACCAGACCCTGCATGGTACATCATATCCACATCCAGCATATTGGTCTGACTCAACACCAGCAGCCTGTTGCCCTGTCATTAGGGGACCCTACCTAATATCCCCTACCAGAGCCAGACTGGTGCCACGTCCCTCCTCCTCCTCATCAGTCAGGAATGCACCCCCTTATAGGGTTGCCACCTTTTCTGAAAAAAATACCGGCCTTCCTATATACTGTATGTATGTTTTTTCCCTATTAATTACATTGGCATCCACCATCATTTTTACCGACCAGGCCAGTAAAATACCAGCCAAGTGGCAACCCTACCCTCATACCTGTCTGTTTAGCAAAAAGATCCTGGGTGTTTGGGCCCAAGGCACCTCAGGATCAAATAATAAAAAGGAAGAATATTCAATGTAGAAGAACAAAAGTCACACAAGTCGATAAAACACCACCCAATAAAGATAAAACATAATATTTTGCATAATGAAAGAAAATGTTATTCTAAGGGCAGTAGGGATGTAGCGAACGTCGGAAAAAATGTTCGCGAACATATTCGCGAACTTGCGTTAAAAATGCGAACGGTTCGCGAACGTCGCGAACCCCATAGACTTCAATGGGAAGGCGAATTTTAAAAGCTAGAAAAGACATTTCTGGCCAGAAAAATGATTTTAAAGTTGTTTAAAGGGTGCAACGACCTGGACAGTGGCATGCCAGAGGGGGATCAAGGGCAAAAATGTATCTGAAAAATACATTGTTGACACAGCGCTGCGTTTTGTGCTGTAAAGGGCAGAAATCACACTACATTTCTAAACCTGTGTAATAAAATGCTTTAAAACGTCCGGCGTCTACATGCCAATCAAGTCGTGTAAAGGTTACAGCCTGTTCACACGCAAAGACAAAACGCGGCGCTTACTGCAACGCAAAAAAACGCAAAGAGCTTTAATGAATGATACCGTCAAGTGAGCAAATAATAGTTGTTAATTACTAGTTGAGCTTGTCACCTCCAGGATGTTCGTCCTGTTGGTGGCAATATTTCTGTAGTGGTGTGTTTAGCAGTCACCGTGCTTGTGCGCACGTGCACGGTCAGGCAGAGGTAATTCAATGTACAGTGAAGTGAACCAAAAAACACTGATTCTGCAGTGTGGGCCCAGTTTTGGTCTACTTTATTGATCACCTGCGGTGACCATAAAAGATGCGATTTTGCCACTGATGCAGAACCCTGAAAAATTAGGCATGTGTACTTTCCTGAAAAATTATGTTTTTTTTGTCGCAGCCACTGAAGCACAGAGGCCAGAAAAAATATGCCATATAAATGCTGAACATATTAATTTTTTTTGTCGCAGCCACTGAAGCACAGAGGCCAGAAAAAATATGCCATATAAATGCTGAAAATATTAATTTTTTTGTCGCAGCCACTGAAGCACAGAGGCCAGAAAAAATATGCCATATAAATGCTGAAAATATTAATTTTTTTTTGTCGCAGCCACTGAAGCACAGAGGCCAGAAAAAATATGCCATATAAATGCTGAAAATATTAATTTTTTTTTGTCGCAGTCACTGAAGCACAGAGGCCAGAAAAAATATGCCATATAAATGCTGAAAATATATATTTTTTTGGTTGCAGCCACTGAAGCACAGAGGCCAGAAAAACTCAGGATTTACCTGTCCAAAAAGTTTGGCTTCAAATGAAACCAGTAGGGTTTGCACCCTAGTTTGTAACGGTGGCGGAGGGAGGAGGACGCTAAAGGACAGCTGTGTGTGGAGTCATGCGGCGTGCAGAGAAGGACAGCTGCATGGGGAGTCAGAACAAGTCTTCCGGCGTGCAGTAACCCTCCGAGATCCACGCCTCATTCATTTTAATAAAGGTCAGGTAATCCACACTTTTGTGACCTAGGCGAGTTCTCTTCTCAGTTACAATCCCTCCTGCTGGACTGAAGGTCCTTTCTGAGAGGACACTTGAGGCGGGGCAAGACAAGAGGTTCATGGCAAATTGTGACAGCTCTGGCCACAGATCAAGCCTGCGCACCCAGTAGTCCAGGGGTTCATCGCTCCTAAGAGTGTCGATATCTGCAGTTAATGCCAGGTAGTCGGCTACCTGCCGGTCGAGGCGTTCTTTGAGGGTGGATCCAGAAGGGTTGTGGCGCTGCCTTGGACTGAAAAACATTTGCATGTCTGACGTTACAGAGTGGCCAAAGTGCTTTGTCCTTGCAGGTGCGCTCGTGGCAGGATTACTGGCACCTCTGCCCCTGGAATGTTGATGAGTTCCTGAAGTGACATCACCCTTAAAAGCATTGTACAACATGTTTTGCAGGCTGGTAAATGCAGCATCCTTTCGGACTTGTGGTACGTTGGTAACATTTCTGCCACTTTATGCTTGTACCGAGGGTCTAGTAGCGTTGCGACCCAGTACAGGTCCTTCTCCTTAAGCCTCTTGATACGGGGGTCCTTCAACAGGCATGACAGCATGAAAGACCCCATTCTCACAAGGTTGGATGCAGAGATATCCATCTCCGCTTCCTCGTTATCAAGGACTACATCATCCACGGTCTCCTCCCCCCAGCCACGTAGAAGACCAGGGGTCCCCAAAAGGTCACCACAAGCCCCCTGGGAAGCCTGCTCCTGTTGGTCCTCCTCCTCCACAAAGCCACCTTCCTCCTCTGACTCCACTTCTGACACCTCTCCCTGCGTTGCAGCAGGTGCCTGGGCTCGTTCTGGTGATTCCGACCAGAAATCGTGCGCTTCCTGCTCCTCGTCACGCTGGTCTACAGCCTCATCTGTCACTCGTCGCACGGCACGCTCCAGGAAGAAAGCAAAGGGTATTAGGTCGCTGATGGTGCCTTCGGTGCGACTGACCATGTTTGTAACCTCTTCAAAAGGGCGCATGAGCCTGCAGGCATCGCGCATAAGCACCCAGTAACGGGGTAAAAAAATCCCCAGCTCTGCAGATCCAGTCCTACCACCCAGTTCAAACAGGTATTCGTTGACGGCTCTTTGTTGTTGCAGCAGACGTTCCAACATGAGGAGCGTTGAATTCCAGCGAGTCTGGCTGTCGCAAATTAAACGCCTGACTGGCATGTTGTACCGCTGCTGAATGTCAGCAAGGCGTGCCATGGCTGTGTAGGAACGTCTGAAATGGGCCGACACCTTCCTGGACTGGGTGAGAACGTCCTGGAATCCTGGGTACTTCGAGACAAAACGTTGGACTATTAAATTCAGAACATGTGCCATGCAGGGCACATGTGTTAAATTGCCCAGTCTCAGTGCTGCCAACAGATTGCTTCCATTGTCACACACCACTTTTCCGATCTTCAGTTGGTGTGGGGTCAGCCACCGATCGGCCTGTGACTGCAGAGATGACAGGAGTACAGATCCGGTATGGTTTCTGCTTTCCAGGCACGTCATCCCCAAGACAGCATGACAACGGCGTACCTGGCACGTCGAATAGCCTAGGGGGAGCTGGGGGTGCACAGGTGTGGAGGAGGAGGACCCAGCAGCAGAGGAGGAAGAAGAGGAAGAAGATGAGGTAGAGAGCGAAGGAGGAGTAGAGGTGGTGGCAGAACCGCGTGCAATCCGTGGCTGTGACACCAACTCCACTGTTGTTGTTGAGCCACACATTCCCTGCTTCCCAGCCATAACCAAGTTCACCCAGTGGGCAGTGTAGGTGACATACCTGCCCTGACCATGCTTGGAGGACCATGCGTCAGTAGTCATATGGACCTTTGGCCCAACACTAAGTGACAGAGATGCGGTGACTTGGCTCTGCACATGGTGGTACAGGTGTGGTATTCCTTTCTTGGAAAAAAAATTGCGGCTGGGTACCTTCCACTGCGGTGTCCCAATTGCTACAAATTTGCGGAAGGCCTCAGAGTCCACCAGCTGGTATGGTAAGGGCTAGTCCACACGGGGAGATAGCGACGCGTTTGCGGTCGCGGCGACAAAGCGCCGCGACAGTCGCCGCGACCGGCGCAGGCGACAGTTTTGTATGGGCGCCTATGTAAAAACGCCTGTGCTAACCACACGAGGCGATGCGCTTTTCAACAGTCCCCTGAAAAAGTCTGGCGAAGCATTTTCAGGCGACTGTTGAAAAGCGCATCGCCTCGTGTGGTTAGCACAGGCGTTTTTACATAGGCGCCCATACAAAACTGTCGCCTGCGCCGGTCGCGGCGACTGTCGCGGCGCTTTGTCGCCGCGACCGCAAACGCGTCGCTATCTCCCCGTGTGGAATAGCCCTAAAAGCTGGCGGGCTAAGAGTGCAGACAAGCCAGCTGTCAGACGCCGGGCAAGGGGGTGACTCGCAGACATTGGCTTCTTACGCTCAAACATGGCCCTCACAGAAACTTGGCTGGGGGCAGATGACTGGGAACTGGTGGTCAAGGTGGAAGGCGGAGTGGAGGGTGGTTCAGACGGGTCAAGGACAGCAGAGGTAGAGCAGTAAGATGCTGGACCAGAAGGAGGGTGGCTTTTAGTTTGCCTGTTGCCTTTGAGGTGTTGCTCCCATAGTGCTTTGTGCTTGCCGTTCATGTGCCTTCGCATAGAAGTTGTACCTATGTGGCTGTTGGGCTTCCCAAGACTCAGTTTCTGACTGCACTCATTGCAAATTACAACGCTTTTGTCAGAGGCACACACATTAAAAAAAATCCCACACTGCTGACCTTTTTGAAGCTGGCAATCTGGTGGTAACAGTAGAAATTGGCGGCGTTGGCGGGTGCGTTGGCCGGCTGACCACAGGTGCCGATACATGTTGTTGCCCTACTGTTCCCTGCGAGCTGTCCTCCCTGCTTCTTCTAAGTTTTATTCTCCTCCTGCCTCTCTGACTCTCCGTCTCTCCATCTGAACTGTCCTCCTCTTGCTCTCTTCTACTGGGCACCCACAAAACATCAATCTCCTCATCATCATTCTCCTCAGATGCATCAATTTCTTCTAACAGCTCACAGAAGGAAGCAGCAGCGGACACCTCCTCATCACTCATTATGTCCATCTCTGTTGTGTTCTCTGCCAGAATTATATCTGGTGTAACGTCCTCATCTCCTCACTCAGTTCAAGAAACTCATGTGAAAATAACTCCTCTGACTCCAGCGAAGAAGGGGCGCCGGTGGTGGAGGAAGTGTTACGTGGGGTGCCCATAGCAGAGGAGGATGAGGATGTTGTGGTAAAGTTAGAAACGGTAGAGGATGGGGTGTGCTGTGTAAGCCAGTCAACTACCTCTTCAGCATTTTGGGAGTTCAGGGTCATTGCCTTTGTAAAACTGGGCAATTTCCTAGGGCCACAGGATAGCATAGCAGCACGGCCCCTAGTGCCTCTGCGTGGCGGCCTGCCTTTGCCTGGCATTTTTTTTAAAACAACAACAACAACTCAGGTGGTGTTTCTGGAGACGGTATTATTATTGATATTTAGACAGAATGTGAAAAAGCTCACACAGCTAGGTGGCAGTTGTTTGAAGAACACACTGGGCAAACAACAATGACTACAAGGTCAACGTATACACTACAGCAGTGGATACGGAATATATTATTGCTGCTTGAACAACGTCACTCAGGTGGTGTTTCTGGAGACGGTATTATTATTGATATTTAGACAGAATGTGAAAAAGCTCACACAGCTAGGTGGCAGTTGTTTGAAGAACACACTGGGCAAACAACAATGCCTACAAGGTCAACGTATACACTACAGCAGTGGATACGGAATATATTATTGCTGCTTGAACAACGTCACTCAGGTGGTGTTTCTGGAGACGGTATTATTATTGATATTTAGACAGAATGTGAAAAAGCTCACACAGCTAGGTGGCAGTTGTTTGAAGAACACACTGGGCAAACAATGCCTGCAAGGTCAACGTATACACTACAGCAGTGGATACGGAATATATTATTGCTGCTTGAACAACGTCACTCAGGTGGTGTTTCTGGAGACGGTATTATTATTGATATTTAGACAGAATGTGAAAAAGCTCACACAGCTCGGTGGCAGTTGTTTGAAGAACACACTGGGCAAACAACAATGCCTGCAGGGTCAACGTATACACTACAGCAGTGGAGGATACGGAATATATTATTGCTGCTTGAAAAACGTCACTCGGGTGGTGTTTCTGTAGACGGTATTATTATTGATATTTAGACAGAATGTGAACAAGCTCACACAGCTAGGAGGCAGTTGTTTGAAGAACACACTGGGCAAATAATGCCTGCAAGTGCACTACTATTGGTGCACTACTATGAAGAACAGCAAACAGCACTGGACACGTTAAAGAACAGTAAGATAAGTAAAATAAAAAAAATATATATATGTATATTAAAAAAAAAGTTACTCTGGTTGGTGCTGAACTACTAGGAGCAGCACACCAGTCCCACTCCCCAACACAGCTAGACTAATAGCACTGGGCTCTTATAGTAGCAAAGTAAAAAAACAAAAAAGAAAATAAAAGCAGTCCTTACAAGGACTATTGGGTTATTACAGCAGTCAGCAGATGAGATCAGAAGCAGTGCCCACAGCAGCTACATACAGAGCACTGCAGTAGAAGGTAGATTACTAGCCAGCAAAGCTAACTAACCTAAACTCACTGTCCCTCAAATCCCTGCAGAGTTCTGTCCCTACAATACAGAGCAGTATCAAGCAGATTACTAGCCAGCAAAGTTACTATCAACTGTCCCTCAAATCACTAACAGCTCTCTCCCTACACTATCTCTTCCAAGCACACACAGGCAGAATGAAAAAAACGCTGCAGGGCTTCAGTTTATATATGGAAGGGGAGTGGTCCAGGGGGTGTGGGGGTGGTCCAGGAGGGAGAGCTTCCTGATTGGCTGCCATGTATCTGCTGGTCTGGGGGCGAAATGGCAAAAAAAAGCGCCAGCTAAGGCGAACCCAAATTGGCGAACGTCGCGCGACATCCCTAAAGGGCAGAGACACACGCTGCTATTTTGGGAACCCTGCGGCTAGAATATAAATCGCTGGCAGGATGGCACTCGGATCGCTTCAGCTTTCCGAAGTCGCCCAAAGTGGCCATTTTTTATTACAAATGTCGAAGGAAGCTTAAAAAAGACATAAAAGCTCTAGTGCCCTAGACATAAGCCCACCCTGAAATTAGGGTTGCCACCTGGCTGGTATTTTACCAGCCTAGCCGGTAAAAATGATGGTTGATCCCAATGTTATTAACAGGGAATAAAGATAAATATATAGGAAGGCCAGTGATCCCAATGTTATTAATAGGGAATAAAGATAAATATATAGGAAGGTCAGTGATCCCAATGTTATTAATAGGGAATAAAGATAAATATATAGGAAGGTCAGTGATCCCAATGTTATTTATAGGGAATAAAGATAAATATATAGGAAGGTCAGTGATCCCAATGTTATTAATAGGGAATAAAGATAAATATATAGGAAGGTCAGTGATCCCAATGTTATTTATAGGGAATAAAGATAAATATATAGGAAGGTCAGTGATCCCAATGTTATTAATAGGGAATAAAGATAAATATATAGGAAGGTCAGTGATCCCAATGTTATTAATAGGGAATAAAGATAAATATATCAGAGGCTGCTCTGGTGTTCTTCTGCTTAGCAAAACAATTAGAAACTTTTCTCACATCTTTCCTATGCAGAAGAACATCAGAGCAGCCTCTTTCTTTCTCCTGACAACTTCCTTGACTACTTGCTGGTCAGACTGGTGGGAAAATGACCAGCAGGTGGCGCTGTTGTAACAAAATTCATTCATATTAACAGTACATGTATCCCTCATAAATAATGAAAATAGATTGCAAAAGTGATGAAAATAGCACTCTCATCAAGTTCACATTCAGTTATTTTAAAGGTTTACTTATCCTTTAAGGATACAATGACCTCTTTCAGGTTACTAAGTAGGAGAAGGCGTTACATGCATTAGCTCTAAATTCTTCCAAAAAGTCCAGTAAATGCAATTACAGGATTTTTTCCCATACAGTTTCCTGCCCGAATAAATATTTACATTTGATTCTCCAGGTGCCGCCATGTGCAATCATCAAAAACATACATTTCCCAGAGAGTGTGTAACCATTTCTCACTGTGTAATTACTAATCAAGAAGCAGAAAATCTTGTTTGAGATCCGGTCACTTCATCTGCTGAAAGATGTGTGTTTGACTTTCTAGTAAGGCAACTCTTGTTTGTAGCAAGCGGCTCCCTGGTGAATGGGTTTATGTAGTGTTTTTTTCCTATTATATTTGATCATCAACTAAGGGATTTTACTTTTTAGGCTAATATTATATATTGATTCGTACGATCTGATCTATGCGTCTATGGCCAGCTTAAGGCACAGGGAAACGATCAGTTTTGGACTGGGAGACCAGGGGCCCACCAAAAACCTTAGACGAGAGACTTTTAGCCCTGTGGCGACCAGCCAGGGGGCAGGGCTGTGACACAGAGGGGACAGGGCTATAACGATGCGATTGGAAAACCGGGCAGGTAGTTTAGCCCTTCAATTTACCCGATCAAAATCGGACAGGTGGCAACCCTACCAGAGACCCATCAAAATACCTTAGACCAGGGGCCACTCTCAGTACTATTATTCTTCCTCTCCTCACTCAACCTCTATTCTCCTAGTCTCTTATCTTTACATAATATAATTTATTATTCCATCTATTTAGCCTCTTTGTTCTCATAGAAATAGGGAATGGCCATGAAATAGGAAATGACCATGAAATAGGCCAAATGTTTAGCAGCATGAGGTTCCACTGACACCTGGGCCCACTAGGACTTTTCCTGGTATCCCGGTGGGCCATTCCGACACTGGGAACCATCACTCTGGGTCACTGCATAAGTTAAGGAGTGGTGGACCTGCTCACATTAACACTGCATCTTGCACTAGAGTCTTGCATCTGGTCAGGTACCCATTGAATACCAGGAAGGTGGTCAGGTTTTGGGCAGATATTTCTGATTGCCTGGTAACCTGTCTGGGTACTTGACTAAGTTGCAGGACTTGGCCCTCCCTCCCCTGAGCTTGTGGTAAGATTTCATGCCCTACCTAAAGACTCCCACATGGTGTCACATCCAGTTAAAAGTTACTTACAGTGGACACTGGGTCAAGGGTTGAGTGAATTGCAGACCAGGTCAGGTAGCGTGCCAGGATAGCAGAGCATAGTGGGTGGCAAGTGTGGGTCGGCTTGCAAGCCTGCAGGCCCAGGTCTTAGACCCACTCAGGACTCTACCTTGCACCTCGCACTCGATTTGTCTCTGGGATGAGGATCTCAGCCATCCCCCAGGCAGAAATGCTCCAGGCATGAACACTAAGGGGTTGGTTCTTGTACTTCTGCCTGGGGACATAGAAAATGCTTCTCATGATAAAGCAAGCTCACAGAAATTCATTTTCCATAACTTTTTCTTAAGGCAGATTGTTAGCAGTAGAGTTGCCAGATTATGAGGTCCCCTGGTATACCCTCGGCTTGGGCATCATGAGAACATGTAAGCTGAGGAGCACTAGAGGACATGAGTTGTTGGAGAGCCAAGGTGGAGCAGGACTGCATTCAGAGGGAGCAGGTTGTAGGTGACACATGGGCATCCTCTGGAATGCCCCATAGCTTACATGGAATTCCCATGCACGGGCTATTTAACCCCTGGAAGGTGGAGATCCCTGAAGTCATGATATTCGGAGCACAGCTTCCACAGACCATTGCCCCGGGTGCAGCAAATGAGACTTATAATCTTAAAATTGTCTATTTAATTTACATGCCTATTTTTCAATTTACAGGTTCTATGTTTCAAATGTTGTTCCGTCTCTTTATTCATCACTAATCCCTAATAATTTTCTTCTCTCTTGGCTTTTGTCTGACCTGGTTAAACAGTAGCTCATATATTGTGTCAGAATGTTCTTTTATTGACATTCGGCTTTACCTGGGGTTCCTCAGTATCAGGTTCAGCAGCACCTGAGTGCAATGTCATCACTTTTTTAAGTAAACTCTTGTGTAAACAACATGAGAAACAAAGGTTGCCTGTCATTCCTCTTTATCACATATGCAGTGTTACCGTCCCATTGTCACCCTTTAAAGTGTCAGTCTTGACGTTAAGCGACGGGTCTTTGGTGAATAGGCAATTGTATTCGGAAAGGTCAGGTGGTGTCTATGTAGGATTTCTTTTTAGTGGTTTCCATAGACAATGGAAGCTGTAGTAACATATTTTAATGCAAGACTGGGTTGCCCTGTAAAAGCTACATTATATGCCATCACGTATCACAAAAGCCATGATGTCATAGGATGCCTTTGGGTCCCGTTGTGTCCCCTATGTACTGTTCATCCAGTGACTATTTCCCTGTATAATGACATGGAGCACATGGCTCTTTCCCTTTTCCTGGAATCTATTCTAACAGAAGGCAGATCTCTTAGAGTGCCTGAGGTGGAGAAGTTGGGGTACAGAGCCCTTTGGATGAGGTAGTTAGTGGATAGCAGTTCCTCTCTTAAGCTGCCATACATAGAGGTGAGGTCACCAAATGAGCTGATCTCTCTCCGATATGCCACCCTAAAGTGGGTGATATCGGGCTGATCCAGATCACAACAAGCATAATTTGGGAAATTGATCGAGGACCCCATTAACGAACCAATGCAGTCTTTGGTCTGACGGGATTTTTAAACCTGCCAGATCGACATCTGGCTGGGCCAGATATTGATTGGGGAAGCCCATCGGAGGACCACCATATACTGCCCAATAAGCTGCCGAAAGAGATATTGCATAAAACAGCTCATATGTAAAGCCCTGCTTCATGTAAATAAAAAATTTTCATAATAATATACTTTTTCAGCAGTATGTGCCATTGGGTAATCATAAATAGAAAAGTGGCATTTTAAAAAATAAGGACCGCCCCCTGGGATTGTATGATTCACGGTGCACACAAACATACCAACAAACCATACTTGTTAGGTCACATGAGCCAATTAACAGACAGAGTTGTGTCTTTTGCTTCCACACTGTTATAGTTACAGTTGTAGTATTTCTGGTCAGGTCATCTCATCCTGTTATAGTTAGAGCTGCAGTATTTCTGGTCAGGTGATCTCTTCCTGTTACAGTTAGAGCTGCAGTATTTCTGGTCAGGTGATCTCTTCCTGTTACAGTTAGAGCTGCAGTATTTCTGGTCAGGTGATCTCTTCCTATTACAGTTAACTTGTGGTATGTTATAGAATGGCCAATTCTAAGTAACTTTTCAATTGGCCTTCATTTTTTCTTTTTTATAGGTTTTTAATTATTTGCCTTCTTCGTCTTACTCTTTCCAGCTTTCAAATGGGGGTCACTGACCCCATCTAAATGCTCTGTAAGGCTACACATCAGGGGTGTCCAAACTTTTTTCACCAAGAGCCATATGCGGTAAAATACACAAACAACCGGGCCACTTACTTGAGGTGAAGTATGTATTGACTCACCTGGGTCTAGGGTCCTAGAGTTAAAGTACGTGTAAAGCATTATTTTGGTCTCAGTATGCCTGCGTAGAGCACCTTACCTCCACCCAAACCGGATTTGGACCCTATCAATTAGAGGGCTGAAATTGCAAACTGGAGAGCTACTGGAAAAAAAGGTAAATAACTCAAAAACCACAAAATATATCAAATATATCTTCTATAATTATCATATCAAGTTCTTGCTTGAATTTTTATTCCCAAAGCCCTCAACCCAATATCAGATACTCACTGTGATAACCAATGGCAGGTCTGAGAGGGATTACCCCACTTCAATCTGGTGAGTCCATGCACATAGACTACTGGAAGAGATTGTTATGGCCCCTGCTTTCCCTAGTTCTCTTGGTATGAAATTATTGAATGACCACACTATGGAAGATCTTGGAAAGCAACACAGGCTATTACTATTTATTATAGTATTATATCAAGTTATGGAATTGCCTACAAAGGCAGATACTAATAAGGCTGGTTTGGGCGTTTTTACCAAAAATTATCTGGATATGTTTTTGGCAAGAATTGGTATATATAGAAGTTCGGACTGGGCCGGCGGCAAACAGGGAAAAAACCCGGTGGTATCCGGCTCCGGTGGGCCCGCTGACCCAGACCTGTTCCCTGTCAGTTGTTCCTGCTGCTGTCCTCCATCTCCAGTCTGGTCACGGCAAAAACACTTGTGCGTGAGATGATGGAGGGGGATACGTACCGAAGGTGGGTTGTGGCAGGAGACCGGGGGGCCTGAGACAGCAGCCATTGCGGGCCCCCGGGCCCTCCAGCTCGACCCTGATTTTATGCATATCACTGGCCAATAGATCAAGGCAGATGAACATTTTCTCTTTATAAAGAGTTTTATTAGAAGGGAGACAAAGACAACAGTAAATTAAACAGAAGCAAATTAAAACATAGTTACATGTTTAAATTCCACCTCTCCAAATGAAACCTCAAATGATAGCTTTAGTTATAAACATGTCACAGTAAGTTACTTATATTACAACATGGCCAACAATTACCAGGGTATTCGGGGAGTTTTAGTGCAACCGCTGGTTAATCCTGGGGTCCCTGCTCTCTAGCTCTAGCCCTTATTATTAAGGCAGTAGCACATGTGAAGATGTTGGGTTCTTTTTCATGCACCTGTCATAGTTGGTAGGGCAGAGCCAAATTGCCCAAAACCACCCTGATTGCCTGAAAGCAATGATGCATGCCCCTTTAAAGGCATGTGGAAACATCGCAGTCTATATTTTGAAACAATAATTGCCTATAAAGACAAGACCCCCTACTTGAGACCCCTACTTTGTTAGAGTCAATCCTAGCTCATTACAAGATTATAAAACATACTAGCCTTTACATCACGTCTCACCCCAATTGACCTTTAGGCTGGTCTTCCATAAGTACATAAGAGAGAGAACTATTCCCTCCAAAATTTACCCAAACCTCTCTTTAACCTGGGCCCTCAAGCCATTGAGCCTCTGGGCCCATAAAGAAACTTGCCCCACTATTTTCAAACTGTTGTTCTACTGAGATGAGAGCACTTACTGCTACAGATAAGTAGTAGCTGCACAGCTTCTCCTCACAAATGACATCAACTAACCCCCATCCCACAATGGATAGCTAAGTAGTAGCCCACCTGCACAGCTTACACTCCCCAACCACATCAACCAGTTTGCTAAAGAGCTTCCTTGCACCTGCTGGGTAGATCTGGTTGGCATCCATCATGTCTGGCCACATCTCATTTGATCATAGGCTCCATGACATTAATTGCCAAGCAGGTACATGCTCGTGGTTGGAGATCAACACCATGGGGCCTTTGATGCAAAGGTGACCAATACCATTATATACCTCCGCCTTTGCCCAACGAGTACAGGGAAACCCCTTACTCTGAGACAATTGGACTGATGCTATTTTAAAGCCACTTATGACTTATGGTTGATCCCAATGTTATTAATAGGGGGAAAAAAGAAATATATAGGAAGGCCGGTATTTTTTTCCAGAAGAGATGGCAACCCTTCTTCCAACTCCAGAAAGAACAGCATGATAGGAACAGTTTGTAGGAACTGTGAGACCCTCGGATGACTGAAAATACACAACGATAAAACATACATTGCTATTAAGCTTTGATGGAACATTAGGATGGACTAGAACTCTCCTTGAAGGCATCTGGGCAGAGGCGGACATAACATTCTACTGAGCATCTGTTTCCTGTTTCTTGTTCTTGCCTCCTTGCCAGTCTTTTCATCTTCCAGCCCCTCTAACAGGAAACATGTCTGCATTCCTGGTCCAGCGCTCTCTTTTTTTCTCTCCAGCCTACCATTGCTGATGACATTAAAGCAGATGTTGCTCAAGAAGAACCAATGATGCCAAACCCACTGAGCTAATTCTAATATTTAATATCTTGTGCTTCGTGGAGTCTTGCGGAGAGAGCTGGTTCTAAAAGCAGCCTCACAAGGGGAGGGGGAGCAATTAGCTATTGTGTTTTATGGGTTGTTAATTCTCTCTGGAGTGGAACAATGCAGTTTGTTTTGCATTTGTAATCGTGTTTGACCAGTGACAAATTGTTTTATTATTATTAACATGTGCACACAAACTCGCAGCACTGGGCAATGGGTTGCAAACATTAAACATATAATAAAGAGCTTAAAAGTTTCTTCTACATGTTCATTGAAAATGGGGATAATTTCATAAAATGACAGCAGAAGCCAGGTTTCTTATTTGTATCCCAATTAAAATTTGTCAACAAATTACCAAAAGCAGCACCTAATTCCCTTGGTTGCCCCAAACTGGTGTAAAGTGTTGAAGGGGTTGCGTACCTATAAATTAAGGGGGTTATTTATTAAACTCTGAATGTTACAAACTCGAAAAATGTAGTTTTTTTTACTATAAAATCTGAATTTTTAGTGAAAAAAAAAACCTCAAATTTTGTAAGATTTATTAAACCCCGAGGCTGAAAAAAGTCTGAATCTGAAAATCCATCATCTCAGATCTGCCTTGGTTGTATATAAGTCAACGGAAGAGGTCCCTATACTATTTGGAAGTTTCTGTAGTCTGCACAGGAATATGACTATTTTGGGCTTTTCGGACAAAAATCTGAAAAATTCTGACTTTTCGGTAAAAGACAGAAAAAAATCGATTAATTTGGCGGAAAAAATCCCAAAAAAATCATATAATTTGGATTTTCGCTTGATTTTATTGATACTCATTTGAAATCTGGGATGAGTCAAAAAAAATAAGGCAAATAATCCAAAACCAATGAAAAATAAAGGCCAATTCAAAAGTTGCTTAGAATTAGGTATTCTATAACATACTATTAGAATTAGGCATTATCAGTCACAGCGGAAAGTCCCACTTTCCCCCCCAGATGGAATACTTCTGTTATTCCCTCATATCATTTTGTACCTTGTGTCCTGTACAGGTATGGGACCTGTTATCCAGAATGCTCATGACTTGGGGTTTTCCACATAACAGATCTTGGATCTCATATCTTAAATCTACTAGAAAATCATGTAAATATTAAATAAACCCAACAGGCATGGGCATATTATAAATGAAGTATTCCAACATTGAACCTATCCCTACAATATATATTTTACATGGAATATTAATAGACTGCAAACAAGTTATAGTTTATTTATATAGAATATAAGTTCTTGGGACGAATAAGCTCTTTGTCCATTTTTTTAATGAAAAACAGGGTGCATTTTAATTTGAGTAATGATGGGGCATGTAGAAAGGGATTAAATGTAAAATGTCAGGGCAGGTCCAGTTTCTGTTATATCACTGTGTGTGAATGCAAACAATTTTGTATAACAAACTACAATGACACAAAAAATAAACACAATAACTGATCCAACTACAATGGGGAAGAGTGCAACTACATTTCTCATGTTCATCTTTGTCTTTGTGCTGATGTATTTGTTCTAGGCACACCTTGAATTATTCACCAAATACAGGTATGGGATCCATTATCCAGAAACCCATTATCCAGAAAGCTCCACATTACGGAATGGCCATCTCCCATGAACTCAATTTTATCCAAATAATCCACATTTATAAAAATGATTTCCTTTTTCTGTGTAATAATAAAACAGTCGCTTGTACTTCATCCCAACTTAGATATAATTAATCCTTATTGGAAGCAAAACCAGCCTATTGGGTTTATTTAATGTTTACATGATTTTCTAGTAGATTAAGGGGGTTATTTATTAAAGTCTGAATGCCAAAAACTCAAAAAATCTATTTTTTTACTACAAAATCCCAATTTTTAGTGGAAAAAAAATCAAATTTTCAAGATGGAAAAAGTCTGAATCTGAAAATCAGGCATCACAGACCTGTCGAGATTGTAAGTTAATGGGAGAGGTCCCTATCCTATTTGATCTGTGGTCTGCATTGGAATTAGCCTGAAAATCTGATTATTTTGGACTTTTCGGGCAGAAATTAGAAAAATTCTGTCTTTCCGGGACAAAGCCTGAAAAATCTTACGATTCGGGGGGAAAACTCAGAAATAATCATACGATTCGGATTTTCACTTGATTTTATCATTTTTTGGGCCCGATCCAATTAAACCAAGCTTTCTTGATAGTAAAGGTCACATCATGGATTCTAGTTTGGTCGGAATTTTTTATTTAAAATAATCAGAAAAAAAAACGGATTTTCATAAATTTAATGTACGAAGATCAAAATTACAGATATATCCATTATCTGGAAAGCCCCAGGTCCGAGCATTCTGGATAACAGGTCCCATACCTGTATATATCACTCCAAAGGCTACAAGGTATGGGACAAAACACAATCAAAAACTTTATTCACATGATTTAAGAATGTCCATTATATAAATTCTGGACTAATACTGTATGTAACCAGATAGTAGGTGATCTCCTGAGGATTGGTGGGTGAGTTTGTTCCATTCGATAAAACTAAAATCCTTTTTTTCTGCTAAAAGATGAATAAAATAGCTGTTAAATTCCTTGCTGTCTGCAAGATCAACAGATCAGCGAGAAACTGTCCCCAGACAATTGTATTATGGAAGCCTTGGTTGGATTCCTACCCTGTGGAACACAAGATTGTATGCATGATATATTGCTATGTGTACAACCTGTATTTGCAAGGATGACACTACGTTGGTGGGAGGGGGATTTTAATTTGTTTTAGCAGCCCATAGACTCTTATGGCTTCCGCCCTACCATGGGCTGATGTTCCTTTTCTTTAATCACACCCACACATGGTAAGAACCTGGCATAAAAAATAAAAAAAAACAATGCAAGGAAAGTGCCATTATCACCTCAATATTAAGTGGGAATGATGTGGTCTAAAAATAAAAATATAAAACAGGTCTAAAAATAATATATATAATCCCACTGCTGACCTGAAGGGTCCCTCATGGAGTATTTGTGCCATAGGGATTGAGGTGCAGGCTGCAGTTTGCAAGGCGAGGGACACAGTGCCATCTTGCTCCCACTCGTGCCAACAAGTTTGTGCCTTTACATTACGTTCAAGCTAGGGGGCATCTAAGAGGACTTCCATATACTGCCCCTACCCCCCAGCAAGCAAATATAACACTGCTGAATGTTGGAAATGCTTTATTCATGGGAAACATGCAGGGCTTTGAACTCCAGTATGGAGCCTATGGGAGGCAAACCACAAAATACACAATGCTTTGTAGCCATGTTGCACACCCTGTCTGGAAGGCCACCAGCCCTGGAGAGCTGTTTCTAAAAAGCTGTATCTGACACACGCCTTTAAAGTTCTAATGAATTTATTAAAGGAAAACTATACCCCCCAAACAATGTAGGTCTCTATTAAAAGATACTGAGTAAAACAGCTCATGTGTAAAGCCCTGCTTCATGTAAATGAACCATTATAATAATAATATACTTTTTTAGTAGTATGTGCCATTGGGTAATCATAAATAGAAAATTGCCATTTTAAAAAATAAGGGCCGCCCCCTGAGATCGTAAGATTCACTGTGCACACATACAAACCACATGTAAGGTCACATGAGCCAATTAACAGACAGAGTTGTGCCTTTTGCTTCCTCACTTCTTCCTGTTACAGTTAGTGTTGTAGTATTTCTGGTCAGGTGATCTCTGAGGCAGCACAGATAGAGTCACGAAATGGTGGTTCAAGGCAAGAGATGTAAAAGGGCAATATTTATGTAAATATATATTCCAGTTTGGTAAGATTCTTTAATATGTCATTCAATTTGATATTAACTATCTGTTGCTTAAGTATTCATTTTGGGGGTATAGTTTTCCTTTAAGAGAAGGATAGTCCTCGGATTTCTCTGGTCTTTTTACTTTGGGTATTGGGACATCCCTCTCTGTGTCTGCTTAATAACAGACATGTGTAACATACAGTATTTATAGCACGGGGAAACCAAGCCGTGTAGCTGTTTATTTATTCATGTAGTTTGGCTGGAAATGTTCCCACTCTACATGAACACTATCCAAATATCTGGAGGCAGGCTCATTTCTTTTAATCTCTTGCCACCCCGTGGCATGCGCTCCAAGTTTATTATCCGACATCCCAAGGCAAGTATGAATGCACCAATAATATGCCTTTTGCACCCTTTTCTTCTACTGATTTGAAAAGCTGTCAACACCTGGATTCAAGGAAACCAACAGGCGTCAGACCCTGTAACTGCAGGAGGTACAAAGGGTCGCAAAAAGGAGAGACATCCCACAGGATCAAAGTAGACATCAAAGTTTGGCAACGCTTTGGGCCCCAGAAACGTTGCCAAACTTTGATGTCAAACTTTGAGCCAATAAAAGCACTTTCTTTGCACTACAAATTGGACCAGTGTGCTACAGTTTTCTTGGATTTCTATGATATTTTGTCCCTGAGCAGGGTATCATATAGACTGTTTAGCAACTGGTACCTGGAAAGGTCTATTGGTTACAGATGAGCACTCTAATTTTGTGTTCTATAAAGAGGCAACATGATGTTTTCATCCCTTGAGTTAATGCCTTTTTTATTCAAGAATGAATTTGCTTTAGTAGCCACAGAATGACACTGCCCAGAATTAGACAACTTGTTATCTACAAAAACCCCAAGATCCTTCTCATTTAAGAAAACTCCCAACCAGTGTCGGACTGGGATGCCAGGGGCCCACCAGAAAACCTTGGACTGTGGGCCCACTTTCCAAACTATTATTCCTCCTCACTCAACCTCTTTATTCTCCTAGTCTTTTATATTTACTTACTATTTTCTTCCATTATTAAGCTTTTTATTCACCATTAAGACATAGGGAATGACCATTAAATTGGCCAAATGGTTAGAACAGGGGTAGGCAACTCGCGGCTCCGGAGTCTCATGCGGCTCTTCATCCTTTTTGCTGCGGCTTGGTCTTGCTGCTTTGCCTGTCACGTTTTGCCTGTCACGTTATGGTTATGGCAACTAATGGTTAGCTTACCGCGGTCGCACACTCAGGAAGCCGCCAGCAGGTGCTGTATAGACATCCCAGGAGTGAAAGCAAGACTGAGCCACTGCAAGATGATTCATCATGGTCCTTACCGCGGTCACACACTCAAAACAAGAGAAGGAAGATCAGCATGGACTTTCAGAAACAGAAGTTACATTAAACAAATGAGAACACTAGCATTTAATAGGGATATTTAATGTTTAATTTATTTCAAAGTAGGCCTACACATACACATTGCACTTCTGTTTGTATTGTGTTATGTGTTGTGCGGCTCCAGACTATTTTTCTCTATTGAAAGAGGGGGCAAAATGGCTCTTTTGATAGTAAAGGTTGCTGACCCCTGGGTTAGACGCAAAAGGGCCCACTGACACCTGGGCCCACCGGGAGTTTTCCTGGTATCCTGGTGGGCCAGTCCGACACTGCTCCCAACACACTGCCATTTAGTGTAGAACTTGCATTTATATTATTTTTGCCAAAGTGCATAAACTGCATTTATCAACATTGAACCTCATTTTCTCCAGTTTGCTGCCCAGTTTTTCAGTTCAGACAAATCACTGTGCAAAGTGGCAGCATCCTGCATGGAACCTATAGTTCTGCACAATTTAGTCTCATCTGCAAAAATAGAAACAGTACTTTCAATGGCCACCTCCAAGTTGAAAAGCAAAGGACCAAGCACAGTGAGTGGGCCTTGGATATCAGGTTCTACGATGGACCCTTAGATGTCCAGTCCAACTCTGCTTCTATGGAACACCAAGGGACTTTCCAGGAGAGCAAAATGCAGCACTAATAAATGGCACAGTTTAGATTTTCTGGTAAGGGTAGATGGGCCCTGACAGCAGAATGGGCCACACAGCCCAGCATTTATACGTTCACAATTTTAAGTAAAGTAAATTAAATTGCTAAGCATTCGTCACATGACATAATAATGAAGGGATCCCATTTTAGCTGCCGTGTTGCGTAAATGCACAACTAACTGCTTGAAATCGCTGAAGCATACATTGTTTTGGCAGCCTGCCCTTGGTTCATGTTCCAGTTAGGGCCACTTTAATGCACCGGTAGGTTGAGGGCAAAGATCCCAAGGCATTTATGGCATCACTTGGAACTGTCTGCTATAAAAACTCAGGTATGATCAGGAATAACTTAACCAAATGGAAAATTCCCATTCCCTTTCGGACTGAACACCAGTTTAAGTATTTCATTTTTTATTACCACTATTATTGTATTGGTATTTGATTGCTAACCTCTAAATGACCATTCTCACTCAGAGCGTTTATACATCAAGTGGTGTCTGTACCCCTTCCAAACATGGACTGTACCTCAATTCACGTGCTGTTATATGACTTCAATACCTTGAATGCCACAGCTTTGTATGGGCACCGATTTCTGTAGCTTCTAAACCAGGGGGATACAATTTGTGTTCAGAACTAATAAAACAGGGAAGAAAATCCCAAGAACTTCTTGTGGCTCTGCTGGGATTCAAACCTTTAGGTTTCCAGCTGCATGCGTTGACCACTGGGCCAGGTGAACACCTAGGTGGCTTACATTAAAATATCTTATTCAACTCTCCAGTTTAGAATTTTAGCGCTGATCTGGTTGCTAGGATCTAAATTACCCTAGCAACCAGGCATTGGTTTGAGTCAGCAAAAGAAGGCAAAAAAATTGCAAACTATACAAAATAAAAAATTATGATCAACTGAAAAGGTGCTATGATTTTCCCATTCTATAACATAATAAAAGTTAACTAAAAGTATACAGCTCCTTATGAGGTTAAAAAACAACAATGTTGAGATGTAGTGATGAGCAATTTTTTCGCCGAGCATGGATTTGAGCGAAATTCCACACAATTCGCAACCTGCATATTTTTTCCCAAAAATCCACTGAGAAAAATGTTGCTAAAACAAAAAAGTTGAAGAAACAAAAAAGTCCCCTTGACTTTAATGCATCTGAAATAAGAAAAAATTGTTGTTGTTAAAATGCCTATTGACTTCACAAATTTTTCTCCATTTCGTGAATTTTTTGACAAAGCGAAACGGGACAGATTCGCTCATCACAAATTATTTGCCTTCATCTTCATCTAAAAAGAAAATGCTCCGTAAGGCTAAAAATGTATTGTTACTGCTAATGTTTATTTCTGACTTCGAATTAAGAATTACTTTCTATTCATGCCTCTCCTATTAATATTTCTGTCTTTCATTCATCTCAATGTGCGCTTGCTTGGGTAGTTTGAAGTAAAATGGGGGTCACTGACCCCATCTAAAAAACATATGCTCTGTAAGGCTACTAATGTATTGTTATTGCTATTTTGCTGCTGCTTTTTATTTCTCCTCTTTCTATTTAGCTATTTAGGATTCTCCTATTCATATTCCAATCTCTTATTCAAATCAGTGCATGGTTGCAACTCAAACATCATGAATAATAAAAATTGAAAACCAATTGCAAATTGTCTCAGAATATCCATCTCTATAGCATACTAAAAAAAAACCTCAAACCCTTTAATGATCAGTTTTACTTGTAAGCCTGTGGCCCCCGAGGGTCCCAGCAATGCTGTCTAATGTAACTGTATATGTATTTAGCATCAACCATATATACTACAGTGAATTGACAGTCACAAAACAAAGGACGAATGAAGACATTGCACTGAAGAGTTCCTGTATTTTTTGAAGCACAGCCTTTCCCTTTGCTGATTCATTTCTTTTGGGCAAGTCACTCTCTATTATTCTCATACCTTGGCCTTGAATATACATGCGTCAGGCACTGGCAGTGTACTTAGATGAAAGATGCACGATTGATATGAACAAATACTGTAGTTTATTCAGTATCAGTTCTCCTTATTCAGTTTGTTTGCAATGCAAATATCCTGCTTGCATTACACGTTCATTGGAATTTATTTGCATGGATTTGTCATAGTGCAAATGCATTCGAATGTCATCACTAGGCTTGCATTTATTTACTGAGGTGTTCTGTGTGTACAACAGAGCAAATATAAATATGTTAACAGATTTTAAAAATGTGTAACAATAATCTTGGAGCTTTTAAAATGCCAACATATCACTGCTGTGCTGTGTATTAAAGGCAACAGATATCAGTAATGTATGGTTTGTCTTCCACGTATTTCCATTTAGAAGACAATAAAGAACAAACATGCTTAGTGTTGATGTCTTAAACTTCAAGCTGTTGGCCCAGGACAAATTTGAGTCTCTGCGTGGTGGCAAACTCAGGTCACCAGCTCTTGAACTAGTGGGATTTCACCTCCAATTGGCCATACTAGATAAAATAATAGCACTAACTCAGTAATAAGAAAAAATTTAATTTTAATCCATTATAATAAAGGAAAATGTTCCACAGCATTGGAGTTTTGCTATCAAAACGACCAGCACAGACAGACTCAATAGCTAAAGTTGGCCATGTATGGTAAGATCCACCAAATCACCAAATGCCCACGTGGTTGGTGAAATAGGACTGATATGATTGTTTGGCCCAGACTAAATCACATTGAGTCCCTATTTAGACCCATCATGAGAGGACCATATCCAGGATCCAATGTGGTCCTCATCCAACAGAATTTGGTAGCTTTCTTGAAAGGGCAACATTCAGGATCTAATGTGGTCTTCATCCGTGATGAGCAAAATGTTTCATTGCGTTTCGCCTCAAAAATGATGCCTGTAGACTTCAATGGGTGAAAAAAAATAGACGTGCCGCATTTGACAACCATAGATTTAATGCATTTTGGCAAAGTTTCACGAAATTTTGGCAAAGGAAAACGGATCAGATTAGACCATCACTAGACTCTTCGTCCAACTGAATTTGGCAGCTTTCTTGAGAGGGCCACATTCAGGACCCAACGTGTTCCTCATCCAACAGTATTTAGTAGCTTTCTTGATAAGACCACATTCAAGATCCACTGTGGTCCTCATCCAATAGAATTTAGCAGCTTTCTTGATAAGACCACATTCAACATCCACTGTGGTCCTCATCCAATAGAATTTAGCAGCTTTCTTGATAAGACCACATTCAACATCCACTGTGGTCCTCATCCAACAGAATTTAGCTGCTTTATTGAGATGATCACATTTAGGATCCAATGAGGTCCTCATCCAACAGAATTTGGCAACTCTCTTGAGATGATCACATTCAGGATCCAATGTGGTCCTCAACTAACATAATTTGTCCACTTTCCCAATATCTGAGCCTCAATTTGATGGAGAATCCCTATACAAGGGCAAATAAGCAGCTGACTAGGTCAGGGGATAATGTCAGTCCATGTATGGTTAGTTTAGGTTCATTAACTTACTGTTTTTGGTCTGTTGTTGGAAGTTGGCCAATTATTATCCAGAGACATCAAAAGAGGTATCATACTTTGTTTCCTTATTGTTTTCTAAGGAAATAATTTACCTTATTGCTCAAGGAAATGCGTCTTGTGAAAGAATGTATTACAAGCTATCTCAATGTGTGTAATTTATGGGCGAATCTGACCCATTTTGCTTTGCTGAAAATTCACGAAAAAATGAAAATTCGTCTAAGGGCGATAAAATGCTTTTTTGATGCGCGACAAATTTTTGACCTGTGACAAATTTTTTCACCCATTAAAGTCTATGAGAGTCATTTTCTTGGCAAAAGTTGGCGAAATATTTTGCTATCACTATTAATGATGGCTACAAAACAGTATTAAAGCTAATTGCAACAACATTTGGTGATAGTATGTCAAAATTGCAAGAGCTGTTAATGCTGCTATCGATACGTTCTGGTATCATCAGTGCTGTAATACTCTGGTATATTGCCAAAGGGAAAAAAATAGAGACTTTAAAAAGGTAAAAGGGCTTGAATTGCAGATGGAAGGATGTTCCTGTGGATATGGATTATAAGCTTGCAAGGTCATTTAAAAAACCAGGGAAGCTTTTAATAATTGCAAGTTGCTGGGCTCTACTGATTGCATTCATATCATTCAAATGTAATGTAATCAGCAAAACACTTTTACCTGAATTTTCTAAAAGTGTTCCTGATGTTTTACTTGATCTGGTAACTTATTATAGAGGCCATAAGATATTTAGCCAAAGAGATCAAATGAAAGAAACAACAAAACTAGTATAAATGCCTATAGCCGAGTAGCAGGGGCAGAAGGCTATAATAATTTGATCGGCTTATCTGAAATATTGGAGAAAATCCAGTCACGAGGGCTTCATGGATTGATTTTCATTTAAACACACTCACTTTGTAATCAGTGCAGCCAGCCACTTGTATTTATTATAAGTGTCCTGGATTTTTAGGATGATCAAATAACCTTCGGCCATAAGTAATTGGCAGCAATAACCAAATAACTAAATCTGTTCATTCAACTGGGAAAAAAGACTGATGTGTTTGTATGCATAATAATATAATATATAGGCATTATAGATAAGTAGGGGCAAATTCACTAAGATGCGAAGTTGCTACTTCGCCACACTTCGCCGCACTTCGCCAGGCGTAGTTTCGCCAGCGCTCTGCAAATTCACTAAAATCCGAAGTTGCGCACAGGGGTAGCGTAAGGTTGCGAAGTTGCGCTAGCGTTGATTTGCTATGTAAAGGGAAGTTACGCTAGCGAATGCTAATTTGCATCCGGTGCGAAATTCAAATTTCAATGGAGGAACACGTATTAGCACTACAAATGCCTAGAAAACCTTCAAATCAGCAAATAAAATCTTTATTTTGCCCTACACATGTGCCCACTGTCTAGGTAAGTTGCCATGAGTCAGGAAATGTAGGGGGGAAGGAGGGGAGCCCCAAAAATATTTTCGATCTTTTTCAGCCTATCACCCATCATGTAGAAAACACGCCAGCGTTTTTTGGGACTTAGAAAAAAATTTGACTTTTTTTGAAACAATCCCTATCTACTCTATTGCGCTTCGCCAGGTCTGAGGTGGCGAAGGAAGTCTAGCGTAAAAGGTAGCGTTCAGTACACTGCGCAAATTAGTGAATTTGCGTAGTTACGTCGCTAGCGAAAATTCGCCTGGCGTAAGGGTGCGAAGTAACACTAGCGAAACTACGCCATCGTTCGTTAGTGAATTTGCGCAGTAACGAAAAATGCCAAACGCTAGCGAATTAATGCTAGCGTTCGGCGCTTAGTGAATTTGCGCCGTAGAGTTTGGAGAATGAAGAGCAAAATAAGTGAGGGCAACTTTGTTATAAGATCACAGATGTCTCATCAAAAAGGGGATCATACAGTTATTTTGAATGCTTTATTTTTTCCAGCAGACATTCCCATTAGAAGAAAGGAGGTTCCAGCTAAATATTGGGAAGGGGTTTGTTACAGTGAGAGCTGTGAAGATGTGGAATTGTCTCCCTGAATCAGGGGTACAGGCTGATACATTAGATAGGTATAAGGAAGGGTCGGATGCTTTATTCACTAGTAGCTCCTCCCAGCAGACAGGAGGGAGCCAATGAGATTAGAGGAGGGAAAGGGGTGTTACAGGGAGAGCTGGAAAGTGAATCAGTGGTACAGGCTGATACATTAGATAGGTATAAGAAGGGGTTGGATGGTGTTTAGCAAGTGAGGGAATACAGGGATATGGGAGATAGCTCATAGTACAAGTTGGTCCAGGGACTGGTCCCATTGCATTTTGGAGTCAGGAAGGATTTTTTCCCCCTTTGAGGCTAATTGGAGAGGCTTCATATGGGGTTTTTTGCCTTCCTCTGGATCAACTGGCATGTTATATATAGACTTAAAAGGTTGAACTTGATGGATGTGTGTCTTTTTTCAACCTAACTATGTTACTATGCTACCTATCTCTCCATAGCTTCAGCTCCACAACATATGTCACCCTGGTGGATGCAGGAAAATGCGAAGGGAGGCAATTTCCTCCAATTAAGCTGAGTCATGGCTACTAATAGGTTTCACTTGTGGCAATCTAAATCCGCGTAGTAGAACATATTGAATCTCTGGTGACAAATCTTATCATGGTCCAGCCTATTGCCCTAAAAGCAGAGAATGTCTACTTTCTTTCCAAAATACTCCTTAAAAACAAAGGTTGAACTGAATCAAAAGCAGATTAGCAAATGGAATTCCCCTTGAAGGAGTATTGCCAAAACGTATGGGTAAGTCTTATTCTGTGGCCAGTGTACCTGCTTCCGTTTGCTAATTTGCTTTTGATTATACAAGGGTGGCATGTATTGACGCTTTCTTTTTTTGCTGATGAAATTGCTATGTATTGTATAAATTGTTAAATGGATTTCTTCTTTTTGTGAAAATGATGTATATTTAGTTGCCTTGTATAGGGGCACTTTTGGGCTTATTATTGGGTCTTAAAGGGGATCTGTGGTCGAAAACTATAATCTTTCTTAGGCTTTGGGAAATAAATATAATTATATTTCTAATATACATAGGGCTAATAGTGAGGGCTGGTAGTTAGGCACAGATCATGATATCTTCTGACCATTCCTTTAAAGTTGCCATCTCTAACTCTACTTCCACTACGTCCCCTCTCTCTGTTGGGGTTCCTCAAGGCTCTGTTCTAGGCCCCCTGCTGTTCTCGCTCTATACAACTTCACTAGGAAAACATATTCAGTCGTTTGGACTTCAGTATCACCTTTATGCTGATGACACCCAACTCTACTTGTCTACTCCTGATCTTTCTAATTCTGTCCTTTCCCAAGTCACAAACTGTCTCTCTGCTGTCTCCTCCTGGATGTCACAGCGCCACCTGAAACTGAACCTTTCTAAAACAGAACTCATTATATTTCCTCCAAGATCTTCCCCTGTCCCTCCGATATCACTCACCGTAAACAACACCACCTTTCATTCCACCACACAGGCTGCCTAGGAGTTATCCTAGACTCACATCTGTCTTTTTCACCACACATGCAAAATCTTGTTGTATCCAACTGCACAACATTGCCCGAATATGACTATATCTCAGTTCAAAATAAACTAAAACACTGATCATCTCCCGCCTTGATTACTGCAACCTACTCCTTGCCGGTATTCCAACAAGTCGCCTTTCACAACCCCAATCTGTTCTAAATGCTGCTGCTAGACTCATTCATCTATCTCACTGCTCAATATCTGTCAGGAGCTCCCAACGAAGCCTCCTTCCCCTTCGGCTCAGAATCCAAGATGGTGTCGCCCATAGCTACCACATGGGTAGTGGAGGCGCCGGCGCAGTGACGCCGGCAGGCCAGGAATGGCAATTGGTGGGTTCTGGCAAATGCCAGAGGGGCTGCTGTAAGGTCCCATAGAAAGTCAGTATTTAGTGGGCTGGTGGAAGCTGTTTGGGCCTCTATGTGGGCTGATTGGGTCTCTTTGTACCTGAAATGCCAGGGCCTATTTTAATTCTCAGTCCGGACCTGGACGCCAGCATCACATGGACTGGCGCCAAATTCAAAATAAAAGGACACCCAGGACCCCGGTTCAATGCCGGTATAGGTTCTGTTTTCTAGCATTCCTGGGTGTTATACATTTGCTAACTTACTGATTCCTGGACTTTGATCCTGTTTACTTTTGCTCAATATGCACTACAGGGGTGGCTCACCTTTGAAGGAGAAACAAACCCTTAATAAAAAAAACCGTACCCTACATAGAGCCCCCTCCCCCCAGCCTAGCTGCCCCTGGGCAAATGCCGCTAACTCTTAACCAGTGCAGATTCTGTCACCGGCGCCATCTTCAGCCGCTTTGGTAATCTTTGGAATGAGCCCGGCGCTTCTGCAATTTTTGTGAGTTTCGTCGCATGCACAGTTGTCGTCTCATGCAGAAGATTACCGAAGAGAAGAAGATGGCACCCGTGAGCTCCTCTGGACAGAATCTGCACGGAGGGGTAAGTAAAGAGTTAGGGGTATTTGCCCGGGAGTGCGGGGGGGGGGGTCTATGTAGGGTAGGGGGGTAGGGGTTGTTTCTCCTTTAAGTTTACTTTTAGCATGTTATAGAATGGTCAGCTCTAAACATTTTTATAGTTGGCCTTTTTTTATAGTTTTGAAATCACTTGCCCTCTTCTTCTGACTCTTTCCAGCTTTCAAATGAGGGTCACTGACCCCATCTAAAAAAAGAAATGCTCTGTAAGGCTACAAATCTATTGTTATTACTCACCTTTCTATTCAGGCCTCTCCTATTTAAATTCCAGTCTCTTATTTAAATCAGTGCTTGCTAGGCCACCATAGCAACCAGATGGCTGAAACTGCAAACTGGAGAGCTGCTGAATAAAAAGCTAAATAAGTCAAAAACCACAAATAATAAAAAATGAAAACCAATTGTATATTGTCTCAGAATATCCCTCTCTACGTCTTACTAACAGTTAATTTAAAGGGCAACAACCCCTTTAGAAAGACTTATTCCAGACAAGAACCTTATGCTTGTGTGTAGAAACCCTTAGGGATATTTGTTCTACTACATCTCCTCAGGTTTTGAGGGTTTATTGTTTTTTTAGGCAATGTAGCTATCAGGCAAACAACGTGTTCTCTTTCTCCCCCGGCAACTTGACTGCTAAGAAACAGTTTGCGCAGTCTTGTAACCCATGGCAACCAAGCAGCATTTAGCATACCTCCCAACATTTTTGAAGTAAAAAGAGGGACAAAATTATTTTTGTCATGTATGAATTTTTTTGACCACACCCATTTTTGTGGCCACACCCCATAATTACCATGTTCATTTTACAAAGTTTGGCAGGTTATAAAAGTTTGAATATATTTCTCCTTATCTAAACTGTTAAAATTACTTATTTTCTTATCTCAAAATTGTTATAAAGCATCTTAGTTGCACCTGTTAGCTGTACTGGCCTCTCTGCCAAAAGCCAATTAAGTTGTTCAGCGCAGAGAAAAGAGGGACTTTCCACTACAAATGAGGGACATCAGGTTGAGCTGTCAAAAGAGGGACTGTCCCTCTGAAAAAGGGACAGTTCGGTGGTATGATTTAGGCGCTAGGAAGGCTTATTGGTTGCTAGGGGTTACTAGACCTCACTATTACTGCCTACAGCACATGTCATTCAGTTGTCACTGCTAGAGCCGCATAAAATCAGTTAGAGCCGAGTTTATTGTCAGAAAATCCCTTCTTTGGGTTCACACTTGCCCCTTTTATGCTACAGTGACTCCTGTACACAAGGAAGCAGTCAGCACTGGGATGAACGTTGCCATGGCAGCCAAGCCAAGCACAACCAACCGAAGCATGCGCAGCTATGGACCCGTGCTGACCAATGAGGAGGCTTGAAGGCGCGCTCCCATTAATTCCGCTAGCGCGCGCCCACGCTTCTCTTCACAGGGGGAGTGAGAAGCACGTCACGTGCTGCGAGAGGAAAGCTGAGTTGGTAGGGGCCGCCCCTTCCCATGTGACCGAGACCCCTTATTCCCGCCCATCAGATCGGAGTTTACCCAGACCTCACATGTGATCCATTCCGCTCCCGTTCCTGGTTCCACCGCGGTCTCCGGAGCTCGTTGTTACAGGTGAGCGCTGGCCACGCCCTTATAACGGGCCTGAAGGGGGAGGGCAGAGTCCGGGGGGTCCTACAACTCCTTCCGCTTCCCCGACTTGTCTGTGTCTCACCCCCCCTGTATTTTACTCAACTTCCCTTATTGTCTCAACCCCCCTTATATTCTGTTTTCTACCTGCCCCTCCCCCATATTCCTTTGTACTGAGCCCCCCTTATTCCTTCTACTGCCCCCCTTATTGTACTGAGCCCCCCCCCTTATTTCCCACAGTCAGTCAGTTCCTGGTCTGTGAGTATAATCCCCCCCCCTCATGTTCTCTGTGTATTTCAGGCCCCGCCCCCACAGTGTCCATTGGGTGAGCAGCCCCCCAGCTCCTGTATGTAGCCCCCCCTCATTGTCTGGATTTCCCCTGCACTTTGTGTCTCTCCATTTGTTCTCTAGTGTGTGACACCCCCTCCCCAAATTGTCTCTATTTTAGCCCCCACCCCCAGGTTATTGTATGTGAGCCCCCACCTTGTTTTTACATTCTCCCCCCCCCGTGTGTGTCCCACTCTCTGCCTAACGGGGGGGGCCATAGAAGTAACAATTAAATCTTTGTTCCCAGGACAGACACTTGGTTCCAATACAGACGTATATAGTCACATATATATATATATATAGAGAGACATTGTATAATCAGATATACATATATACATATAGAGAGAGAGAGAGACACTACAGACATATATAGTTACACACTGTATAGTCACAGATATACATATAGAAACAATAGAATTGTACCTGTATCTGACTGTTCAGCAGTAACAATGGCCGATGTTTGGTCCCTTCAAAGGCGCCCGATCAACATTTACTGTCCAGCCCGAGCGACCGATCTCCAAATCTTCTGTCCATATTGGTCGGCTCTTTTCCCACCAAACACGCACGGAATATAATACAAAATGTGTTTCTTACAATATTATCTGTGCGTCTATGGCCTCCTTTACTGTCACTCTGTCTGGGTCCCTCTCTATATGGCTGAGCCCACCTTATTGTCTGTCTTGTACTAATCACCCCCCCCCCCCCCAGTGTTATTGTGCCTGGTCCCCCACTACTTTATATCTAAGCCCTGTTACCCTGAAAATGTTTGTGTGACCTGTCCCCCCCCCCCTTCTATGTGAGATGAGCCAACTGTCACATAGTCAATTAGTCACATAGTTTCATAGGTAAATTGGGTTGAAAAAAGTCCATCAAGTTCAACCCCCCCAAATGAAAACCCACGTTAAAAGTACCCCCCTCCCATTTTGCACATGTTGCACATTTTTCAAACTCAGTTTTTCTATTGTCTGCTGCTTCCCACCATAGTTGACTGTCACCCCAACCCCTGGTACCATCTTCTCCTCCGTCCCATTCAGTGTGGGGTTCTCTGGTGTCCCGCCAGGACCTGATCAGCAATGACTGCCCTTCTGGTTCTGGCATGCTTCACAGATGCTCCTAATTGACAGTTGCTGCCAGAGAGACCGACACACTGGCTGTCATGAGGCCCAAGTTGGCACTTGCCAACCCCACAATCTTCAACTCTGCAGTTAGAGGGCCAGCCCTTTGCTGTTGACCCAATTTCTGATCTTTTTTTATCTGAGCTCATTTCCTATTCAAATAGTTCTGAGTTGAAAAGTAATTTTATCTTTATAAACCTGTATTGTTTAAGGAATGTCTGAGGTCCAAAAGATTAGAAAGGGATCCGACCGACTGCTGCAACTGCCAGTTGAATGAAAAGGTGTGTAGTTATTGGTCAGAAAATTGCAGCCTGATGCAACAATTAGTGCTTTGTTTGTGTTAGTTGTATGTTTACACTGTTACGCTAAGGCTAAGGCCACACTAGGCGATAGCGCCGCGATTTGACTCGCGGCGACTTTTCGCTGCGACTTTTAATCCGCAATCGATGGGGAAACTTTTGCGCTGGCGTCTATGGGGCGCTATCGCCTAGTGTGGCCCTAGCCTTAGGCAAATACATTATCCTTTCTGCATACTAATCGCCGCATCTTTGAGGCGACTAATTTACCTGAGTGGCTTGCTGGTATGTCGCACCCCATAGCGCTAAATTAGCACTCACGAGGCAATTTCGAGCGACTTTGTGTCGCCGCGTGTGAATAGGCGCAGGCGACTTTAGCGCTAGCGGGTTCGAGATACCAGCAAGCCATTCAGGGAGATTAGACACAGCGATTAGTCACCAGGCGACGAATCTCCCTGAAATCTTCCCGTGTGGCCTAGCCCTTAGGGCAGAGACACACGGTCAGATTCGGGGAGATTAGTCGCCCAGTGACAAAAATCTCCTTCAGGGCAACTAATCTCCCCGAACTGCCTTCCCTGTCTTCCCGCCAGCTAGAATGAAAATCTCCCAAAATTTCCTCGTGAGGCAACTTTGGGCGACTTCAGTAAACGAATCGCTCTGAGTGCCATCCCACCGGCAATTTTCATTCTAGCCGTCGGGAAAGTTTGTTGCCAGGCAACTAATCTCCCCGAATCTGACTTTGTGTCTCTGCTCTAAAAGGGTTTGTTCAAAGGGATTGTTCACCTTCAAACACTTTTATCAGATCAGTTGGTTTCAGATTGTTTACTGGAAATAAAGACTTTTCCAATAATTTTCTATTTGTGACCATTTTTCTAATAGTGAAGTGTAAAGTTTTCAATTTTTCACCTTCTAAAACAGCTCCGGGAGGCGGCGAGGGGGGTCGCCGACTCTGTGACTGTTCTTAATGGATAGATTAAGGGGCAAATTTATCAAGGCTCGAATAGTAAATTGAATTTCGAGTGTCAAAATTCATACGTTCAAATTTTAATCCCCCTATTCGAATGTAAATTCAAATGTCAGATTTATTACATCTCAACCAAGGAAACCGTACTTATTCAAATATTCGCCAACTAAAACCTGCACACGCAGCGATGCGTTTTCAATAGTTGCCCAAAGTTGCCTCAGTGAAGCAATTTCAGGCGACTATAGAAAACGCATCGCCGCGTGTGCATTAGCGCAGGCGACTTTTCATTGTAGCCTATGGGGGAAAACGCTGAGGCAGTTCAGGGAGATAGTTGCTCAAAAGACGAGGCGATTAGTCGCCAGGCGACAAAATCTCCCCGAGTCTCCTCGTGTGGCCTTACCCTAAAGGCAGCTGTTAGACTTGATACAATAGTTGCTAATGTTCCACAGATACTGCTGAGAAATGTAGCAACTACATGTAGCAACTTCATGTAGCAACTTCATGTAGCAACTTCATGTAGCAACTTCATGTAGCAACTTCATGTAGCAACTACATGTAGCAACTTGTAAGGGTCAGGGCACACATGCAGATTCTCCTCTTCTTCGGGGGACTAATCTCCCCAAACTGCCTTCCTGCCGGCTAAAATGAAAGTCCCCGGCGGGATGGCACTCTGAGCGATTCATTTCCAAAGTCTCCCGAAGTTTCCTCTTTGAACGACTTCGAAAAACAAAACGCTCCGAAATGCCATCCCGTGGGCGATTTTCATTTTAGCCAAAGGGGAGGCAGTTTGGGGAAATTACTTGCCCAGAAGAAGAGGAGATTTGTTGCCGGGCGACTAATCTTCCCGAATCTGCCTGCGTGCCCTGACCCTAAAAGTTCAGATTCTTGATCACTGAGCTGCCAGACTGAGGCACCTGAGACGTGAACATTAAACTTACATTCTGGGGAAAATGGTAAAAAATAAAAAGCAATTGAAAAAGTATTTTTTATGGTTAACAACCTGAAAACAACTGAACTGAAAAAGTTTTTGGAAGGTAAACAGCCCCATTTAATGACAAATTGAAAGGTTAATGGAAATGAAATGGACATTCATAAAACAACTGGCAGCTCAGTGTCATTTATCACCCTGTTTAACTTAAAGCCCCTTGGAAAAACCCTGTTTTTACTCAACGTTGCATCGTAACTCGCATGCCAGACTCCCATCACTTTAGCAATTCTGAATCTTGTGAGAAAAAATGATCTTCATTGGATTGACTTAACTAAAGGCATAAGCTGCTTACACTGGATAAGGTGTCTGTAAGTGGGCTTTTCAGTTATGCGATGCTGCTGGCTATTTAGCTTATTTGTGAACATGCTAGTCTGGGCTTGAGGATCTTTTCTTTATATATATATATATCTCTATATCTCTATATATATCTCTCTCTCTCTCTCTCTCTCTCTCTCTCTCTCTCTCTCTCTCTCTCTCTCTCTCTCTCTCTCTCTCTCTCTCTCTCTCTCTCTCTCTCTCTCTCTCTCTCTCTCTCTCTCTCTCTCTCTCTCTCTCTCTCTCTCTCTCTCTCTCTCTCTCTCTCTCTCTCTCTCTCTCTCTCTCTCTCTCTCTCTCTCTCTCTCTCTCTCTCTCTATATATATATATATATATATATATATATATAATCTCCTAATTTTTAAAGGCCAGAAACGCCTAGAAAGAATTTAGATTAATGCAAAAAGTGTATTAAAATTCAGTACATCACAAAGCAACGTTTCAGACGAACTATGTGCCCTTTCTCAAGCCAAATTATGTTCATTTGGCTTGAGAAAGGGCACATAGTTTGTTTTAGTCACTCCCTGATGAAAGTTCCTGTGAGGAACTGAAACGTTGGTTCAGTCCAATAAACCTCCTATTTTGCTTCTAAAGAGTTGTTGCTGTTTTTTTGGTGTGCCGTCACCCCACATTACTTATTGAAGCCTTTTTTTGACTGGCACCCTATCTTTTATTACTGCTGTGGGTGTGCGTTCCGTATCTCGCTATAGAGAGAGAGAGAGAGAGAGAGAACGCACACATATATATATTATATATAAGTGTGTATGTATGTGTGTGTATATATATATATATATATATATATATATATATATATATATATATATATATATAAAATATGTGTGTGTGTGTATATATATATATATATAATATGTGTGTGTGTGTGTGTATATATATATATATATATATACACACACACACACACACATACATTGAGTGCAGAAAATAACCAGTTTGGAAGAATTCACCTGGTATTCAGGTACATGGATGGGATCTGTTTTCCAGGAACCCAATATCCAGAAAGCTCTGAATTACAGAATGGCTGTCTCCCAAATATTCCATTTTATCCATATTATCCAATTTTTAAAAAAAAAAAAAAAAATTCTCTGTAATAATAAAACAGTCGCTTATTCTATAATTAATCCTTAGTGGAAGCAAAACCAGCCTATTGGGTTTATTTAATATTTATATGATTTTTTAGTAGACTTAAGATATGAAGATCTAAATTACGGAAAGATCTGTAATCCAGAAAACCACAGGTCCCGAGCATTCTGGGTAACCGGTCCCATACCTGTTATGGTTTCAGAACTTTTTCTGTGGGTAACCTTTCAGTTAACTAACTTTGAGTGTGCAATAGAATGGTTATTCTAAGCAACTTTTCAATTGGCCTTAATTTTTTTCTGTTTTATAGTTATTTGCCTCCTTTTTCTGACTTTTTGCAGCTTTCAAATGGGGGTCAGCTTTTATCTTCCGGCCCTGTCCCTTTCATGTTTAGACTCTTATTCAAATCAGTGCATGGTTGCTAATGAATAATTTGGACCCTGCAACCAGATTGCAACTCTCTACATCAGTGATCCCCAACCAGTAGCTCGTGAGCAACATGTTGCTCTCCAACCCCTTGGATGTTGCTCTCAGGGTCCTCAAAGCAGGTGCTTATTTTTGGAATTACAAGCTTGAAAGCAAGTTTTAATTGCATAAAAACTAACTATAGTGCTAAGTAGAGCCTCTTGTAGGCTGCCAGTGCACATAGGGGCTACCAAATAGGCAATCATAGTCCTTATTTAGCACCCCAAGGGACTTTTTTATGCTTGTGTTGCTCCCCAACTCTTTTTACATATGAATGTGCCTCACAGGCAAAAAAGGTTGGGGACCCCTGCTCTACATTATACTAGAAGTTAATTTAATGGTGGACAACAATGGAATAGAAGTCCAGTATCTGTATGTCTGATTGTGCTGCATAAATATATACACATAATACACAAAAGCCATGAATATCTTGTAAATGATATCCTTATAAATGGTGAGTTCTGATGTCATGAGTTATAAATGGTGAGTTCTGATGTCATTTCTGTCACATGACTCACTGAAACTTGTGTATTATAATAAATAAAGTACCCCCAGTTGTAAAATATGAGGATATTAGAATTTACCTCTGACTTCCATGACCTTCGGCCTCGTGTTTTTATATGGTCATGAAAGTCCTCGGTAGCTTATAATATCCTTATATTTTAAAAGAGGGGGTACTTTATTCACTATATAATACACACACACTGGCTATTCTAAACTAACTGTAGGCCAAACCAAGTATCTTGTTTTATAAATGCCTTTTCTTATTATTTATGTATATTTGTTATGTCTTGCTCATTGGAGCACAGAAACAGTCACATGCCATACCACGAGCCAGAATTCCATCAGCTGCATGTGACAAGTCAGGCAGGAAATCTCCTTGAATTCACTTGTGAAAGGATTAAATAATAACTAGCGGCTAATGCATATTTATTTTTTATTTAGGAGTTTTGGTCAAGTTAAATCACCTCCAACTCTCCTCCTTTCACTTGGTGTTCCTGTCTATAAAGTGCAAATATTTGTGCCCACAGCCTGCAAGAAATTGAAGAAAGTTTTGGTTAGTGGTCATTGTCTTTGCCAAAAAATTCTTGTAGAAGGATAGTGGTGCAAACCAATCAAGTGGTACAGCTGGGGGGCAGCTGGGAGATGGTCAGGGGCCCCCAATGCATTTGATACAATGCCCCCCCTATTTGCATGTCACAAAAAGGGAGTGCTTCTAGTAGTGGGCTTTGGGCAGATCAAGGACATGTCTGGGCGTGGTGGTGATTGTCCCATTTATTAGAATTTTTGTTTTTAAATTGGGGGTCCCATTCTGCTTAATCTGGCAGTTGGCCCTAAAATGGGCTTTTTCTGGCAGTGGGCCAATAACTAGGGGGGGGAGGGGTTTGCTAATTAAGTAGCAGGGGTCCCTAGAATACACTCTGTGCCCCTTTAACTCTAAGTGACTTTGGACCCGTTTCTGCGGCATGAAGAGTAACGTTGGGACGAAGCAGACGAATTTGTTGCGGTTATTTCCAGGTAGTCGTATGTAAGGGCTGTTACAGTAGCTGATATCTGATTGATTAACGTTATAGCTGTGGTTTCCGCTCCTCTGGGGAAGCAGCATTGTGTAACTGATCAAGCTGCCTGATCGCTCGTCTGTGTTTAATTTAAACATGAATGGAACATTGATTTGTTATCCCGCGGACATGTCCGCACTGAAAGCTTGTGCATTTAGCAGAAAAGGTAAATTCTTCTGATGCATTACACACGCAACCCACCTTCATTGAAACTGAAAGCAGTATTTATGATCTCTCTGTCTAATGCCTGTTCTTCTCCGGCCAGCTAGCTTCTGCAACGTTGTTTCAGGCGTCAGAACCAGCAGTGCAGAAAGATACATACCATTGAAAATTGACTCCAGCTTTTTTATCTGTGTTTGTCCTTGTGACATTGTTAGAAACAGAGCTGATATGAGGAAACACAATGACTCTGAGTTTTATCTCCAGATACACCCCGAGCTCCTTTAATCTGAAACAGAGCAGAGAATTAGTGCTTTTTTCTCTGCCCACTCAGACATCTGGCACCAGCTGTGTCCTCTAACTAATTCCCCAGCCCCCATGCCTGCTCTCTGCTGGGCATACATTTAAAGGAGAAGAAAAGATACCAAAGCAGTTTATTGCCAATAGTTTAGCCACAATAGTGCAGCTATAACACTATATTTATTGTGCAGAATGCTTTACCATACCTGAAGCTCTCTCTGTTTGTTTGGGATAGCAGCTGCCATATTAGCTTGTTGTGACATCACTTCCTGCTCACTTATAGCTCTGTGCTCAGATTACAGCAGGGAGGGGGAGGAGCAAACTGAGCATGCTCAAGCCCAAGCCCTGGAGGTTTAAGCTGAAAACAGGAAGTCTGATACAGAAGCCCATGAGTACACAATAGAAGAAAAGAAATGTGCTGTTTCTTTTGACAGAGGACTCAGAGCAGCATTACTTTGAGGGTTTACTGGTATATTTATATAGACCTTTCTGATAAAGCTTACTTTAATTTTAGCCTTTCCTTCTCCTTTAACAAGGACAGTTTAAAGTCATAGTTATGTTTAAGTGTCCTGCTAAGGTTGGCAGTTTATGAGTTAATTTCTTGTTGGCTTTTCTTGTAACCTCCGGAGTCCCATTTAAGAGCATAAAGAATGTACATCTGTCAAAATGTCATTTGTGTTTCAAGCAAGCTATTTTCCTTTGGGGGTCACACGGTTTATCGCTAAGCTGCTGCACATTTTACCAATACAAGTATGGGATCTGTTATCCGGAAACCTGTTATCCAGAAAGCTCCAAATTACACAAAGGCCATCTCCCATTGGCTCCATTGTCATCAAATAATAAATAATTTTAAAAAGTATTTCCATTTTCTGTGTAATAATAAAACAGTACCTTGTACTTGATCCCAACTAAGATATAATTAATCCTTATTGGAGGCAAAACCAGCCTATTGGGTTTATTTAATGTTTATATGATTTTCTAGTGGACTTAAGGTATGAATCCAAAGTACAGAAAGATCCATTATCTGAAAAACCCCAGGTCCCGAGCATTCTTGATAAAAGGGTCCCATACCTGTATGTATGTTTCCTTGATACGGGAACACTTTAAACTCCTGGACGTACCTGTTAAAGAAGAAAACTACATCTAAATGCTTTGTGAATGTAGCTAGTGGACATAAAGGTGGTTATTTATCAAATTCTGAAATGTTAATCAAAAGAAAAGTCAGACAAAGCTTGAATCTACAATTTGCTCTTATTTGTCAATAAAAAAAACTCGAAAACGTCAACTTTTTTTGATTTTCGTGTGAAAAATGCAAATTTTTTTGGGTGAAATCCCAAAATGTTCGGGTTATCGTATGAAACACTGGGCAGACAATAATACCTTCAAATTGCAAATAGGACCTCTGCCATTGACTTCTACATTGACCTTGACAGTATGAAGATGGAGCACAGGAATGGGACCTGTTATCCAGAATGACTGGGACCTGGGGATTTCTGGATAATGGATCTTTGTTATTTGTATCTTCATACCTTAAGTCTACTAGAAAATCATATAAACATTAATTAAACCCAATAGGCTGGTATTCTTTCCAATAAAGAATAAATTTATATTTTCGATCAAATACAAGGTATTATTTTATTAGTACAGAAAAAAAAGAAAATCGTTAAAAAAAATTGGATTATTTATACAAAATGGAGTCAATGGGAGACGGCGTGTCGGTAATTCAGAGCTTTCTGGATAACGGGTTTCTGGATAACTGATCCCATACCTGTATTTTCGGATTCGGAAATTTTGCAGCCTTGAGGTATAATATATCTCGAAAATTTGACGTTTTTCTTTTTCCCCACTAAAAAAAAAGATTTTATAGTAAAAAAAAAACTTAAATAAATAACCTCCTAAATATGCAAAAATGGGCAAGCTGTATTCCTCCCAAAACTGACCCAAACCTCTATAGCTCTAAATCAGGGCTGTCCAACTGGCGGTCCGCGACCCCCCCCCCCCCCCCCATTGTGTGGCCCTCCATATCAAAGTCTGCCTGCTGTGTCTGCTTACTATGTGTAAAATTTAAATGGTATCACTACAGAGATTAACTGGCCCCTGCATTGTTTAAACCTCAAATTCAGACTAATCCCCTGTATTGTTCACGCCTGTGACACCTCTAATGTTCACTCCCCTAAAGCCCCTGTACTGTTCCGCCCGAGACCCAGACTGAAACTGCCACATTGTTCTCCTGTTCACACTTTATACAAAATGCTAATGGGGCCCCAGCACTGTGTCACTGTATGTTGTACTTATTAGACTGCTCCTGATTCCTGTCTCCTGCTCTGTTCTGCCTTCTATATGCTCCTGTGTGTGTGTCATACTCTGCCTGCTCTTTGCTCCCTGTGTGTGTCATACTCTGCCTGACCTATGATCCCAATGGAACATAAGCCTGGTATTTGTTCTGGGGGTTTGTTAGCATTTGAAAATTGTTAGGGGTCCCTAAGATTACTGCCCGCTGTACCTGTACCAGCAAGCTCAGCAGCCCTCCATCATACAGCTCTTCAGCAGCCATCATATTGCCCCCAATCTTTACCTGTGCCAGCAGCAGCCAAAAATAAATCTGATCACATCATATTGCCCCCAAGTATTTATGTACCTGTGCCAGCGCCCAGCAGCAACAGCAAATATATGGGCCCCAAATCTGTACGTGGCTGTGCCAGCAGGAAGCTTCACACTTTACAGTAATAGAAAGAAAGTCCTGAGTTCAGCGTAACTGTGCAAGTCTGAGAGCAGCGAGAGTCACACCAAGCAGCCCCCCAGCTCTCTGACTCTCTCTGTCACCCAACACATCAGTGACGTCGTTGACGCGTATACGCACGTTGCACTGCACCGCACAGAAGGGGCTATTACTTGCTGGCAAGAGGGAGAAGGTGAAGGAGGGGGATTCCACCTGAATGAGTGACCATCATTACTGAAACAAATTATTAAATAAACGCTTGAAAAAAATGAAAATGCTCCCCTCAATGATGGCGTCCTAGACAGCCGCCTACTCTGCCTACCCCAATTCTGGCCCTGATCCCTACAGTGAGCACCAACCATCTGTTTTTTTTTTGGTGTGCTATTAATGTGGACATGGGTTTGGTTTAAAGTGGGTGTGGTCAACTGGCTTCCATTATCCGCCCTCCACCATGTAGATTAGAAAAATTCCGGCCCTCGGTACCATAGAAGTTGAACAGCACTGCTCTAAATAATCTATGCGGCTGGCGGTCAACTGTCAAACTTGTACGTTCCACCTATGATTGTTTGTTCATGTGTAGTGTGTACTCCTTGTGTAGACCATTCAGTGTGTAGTGTGTACTCATTATGTAGTCCATTTGGTGTGTACTCATTGTGTAGTCCATTCAGTGTGTAGTGTGTACTCGGTGTGTAGGCCATTCAGTGTGTAGTTTGTACTCGTTATGTAATCCAATTAGTGTGTACCCATTATGTCGTCCAATCAGTTTGTAGTGTGTAATCATTATGTAGTCCAATCGGTGTGTAGTGTGTACTCATTATGTAATCCATTCAGTGTATAGTGTGTACTCATTGTGTAGGCCATTCAGTGTGTAGTCCAATTAGTGTGTAGTGTGTACTCATTATGTAGTCCAATCAGTTTGTAGTGTGTAATCATTATGCAGTCCAATCGGTGTGTAGTGTGTACTCATTATGTAATCCATTCAGTGTATAGTGTGTACTCATTGTGTAGTCCAATCAGTGTGTAGTGTGTACTCATTATGTAGTCCAATCAGTGTGTAGTGTGTACTCATTATGTAATCCATTCAGTGTATAGTGTGTAGTCCAATCATTGTGTAGTGTGTACTCATTATGTAATCCATTCAGTGTATAGTGTGTACTCATTGTGTAGGCCATTCAGTGTGTAGTCCAATCAGTGTGTAGTGTGTACTCATTATGTAGTCCAATCAGTGTGTACTGATTATGTAGTCCATTCAGTGTGTAGCCCCTTTGGTAAGAACATGGTTTAAGCCAACCATTTTAATGTAACAGGCAGGAAAATTATATTCTACATTCTTGGGTTATTGAGGCACTTAAACAGTTGGGGGGGGGCATAGAAATCTGACAGGCCACGTTTGACCCATGGGCCTCCTATTGGACAGCCCTGTTTGTACCAGCGTCTGAGAGCCAGTGAAATTGACATCCCTTGCACAAGTAAAGCAATTGGTTATGAATATTGACTTGCAAGCCGTAATGTGATACCAGACCTAAATTGACCGCATCCAGTCTCCAGTCAAAATAATATCTGGAAGTCAATTTGATTTCCATTAGAAGAGTAATATTAGCGCGAGTCACCGTGGGCTTTGTATTGTTCTTGCTGTAAAAGCCTTAATGCCTTCCTGGTGCTAATGACCCAATTCGTCATCCTTTTAAAAGTCCCCAGTTCACCATTCGTTTGATGGCCCTGTGATTTTCTAACAATGATGCAATGCACTTTTACTGTTTTATTTGTGTTCCTTAAAGAGAAACGGCTTTAAAAAACGCTCGCTGTCAGATAAAGGAATATACCATCGCATTTGCACATGTCCATTCACTATTGTCTTCTTTAATCATTGCTATTTGTAGGGACCATTGAAACACCCCAGTACTTCTGACAATGGCCAATATAGAGCAAAATAGCTGATGTTTGGGAGCGTAACGTTAGCCAATCTGGTATCGGTTTGCCGTTTTCTATTTTCGTTTGTTTAAAAAAACCACAATCTTAGAGGGGTTGTTCACCTTCAAACGCTTTTTTCAGTTGGTTTCAGATACTGCTGAGAAATGGATTGACTAATTGTATCAACTAAGGGACATATTTATTCAAATTGGAAATTCAAATTCTCGAGTTGGGATTTTTGGTCAAAACTCAAAAATTTGAGTTGGGAATAATCCAGATTTGAAATTTTATTATACCTGGGAACAATTCAGATTTGACTATTCCCACCTAAAACCTGCCGAGTTCATGTAGAAGCCAATGGCAGAGGTCCAGTTACCCATTTGAAGATGTTAATTGCCTTCCTGACATTCGAGTTTTTTTTCTGAGAAAAAACTTCATCTAAGTTTAGTCGAATTAGATTCACGTTTAGTCAAATTAGATTAAAGTTTTCGGGTCCGTAATATTCGTTCAGGTTTTAGATTTTTTTTCTTAAAGGAAAACTATTCCCCCTGAACAATGTAGGAATATATTGCATAAAACAGCTCATATGTAAAACCCTGCTTCATGTAAATAAACCATTTTCATAATAATATACTTTTTAAGTAGTATGTGCCATTGGGTAATCATAAATAGAAAACTGCCATTTTAAAAAACAAGGGCAGCCCCCTGGGATCGTCCGATTCACGGTGCACACAAACATAACAAACAAACTATACTTGTTAGGTCACATGAGCCAATTAACAGACAGTTCTGTCTTTTGCTTCCACACTTCTTCCTGTTACAGTTAGAGCTGCAGTATTTCTGGTCAGATGATCTCTTCCTGTTACAGTTAGAGCTGCAGTATTTCTGGTCAGGTGATCTCTTCCTGTTACAGTTAGAGCTGCAGTATTTCTGGTCAGGTGATCTTTTCCTGTTACAGTTAGAGCTGCAGTATTTCTGGTCAGGTGATCTTTTCCTGTTACAGTTAGAGCTGCAGTATTTCTGGTCAGGTGATCTCTTCCTGTTACAGTTAGAGCTTGCAGTATTTCTGGTCAAGTGATCTCTTCCTGTTACAGTTAGAGCTGCAGTATTTCTGGTCAGGTGATCTCTTCCTGTTACAGTTAGAGCTGCAGTATTTCTGGTCAGGTGATCTTTTCCTGTTACAGTTAGAGCTGCAGTATTTCTGGTCAAGTGATCTCTTCCTGTTACAGTTAGAGCTGCAGTATTTCTGGTCAGGTGATCTCTTCCTGTTACAGTTAGAGCTGCAGTATTTCTGGTCAGGTGATCTCTGAGGCAGCACACAGACCATCACATCACTTAAGTTGATATAAACTGTCTGTTGCTCAAGTATTTATTTTGGGGTGAAGTTTTCCTTTAAATAAGATACTAGTTGAATTGTGAGGTAATTTGTGTAATATTCCACCTTTGATAAATCTGCTCCTAAATATAGCAAATTGTAACAGTTCAGATTCTGCTCCTGAATCACTGAGCTGCCAGAGACACAAACATTAAACTTACATTTTGGGGAAACGGTAAGGAATAAAAGTTGGAAGGCAATTGAAAAAAGTCTTTGTTTATGGTGAACACCCTGAAAACAACAACTGAAAAAATTGTTTGGAAGGTGAACAACCCCTTAAAAAGCAGAAAGTGAAAAGGAGCCGTACGTTCTAATCTCTCCATCTTGTACAATGGTTTCGACTGCCTTCTATTAATTATCGGAATGTTCCAAAAACATTTGCAACATTTTAGATTTCTTTTGGCAGTAGTTTATGATGACTCCATCATGCAGGATCAGTAAAATGGAAAAAAATATGAAGTAAGTTCTGGCAAGCCAAGTGTGGGGCTTTTTTTATTTATTTTTTTGGATCATTAAAAATATTTCTGCATCGGACTATGTTCGCCTGTGAAGGGAGCTACAACAGTCTCTTGGAAAGGGGTTAACAACAGCATTACCCATCTTAAGATCTCTCCAGCTTCAGGGTATAATGAGTCAGCATCAAGAGGAAGGAACATTTCTTTTTATGATTCAGAGAGTGATGATGTTTTGATATAAACACTGGTAAAATAAGTCAGGAGCCGCTAGCTTATGGCGAAAATGTTTTACCTCGGACGTACTTGTGACGCTAGGAATAGAATAGATGTTTTAAAGGTATACTATCATGGAATTTAGTTTTTTTTTTTACTTTTTAATACGTATCCGTTAATAGTTCTGCTTAAGCAGAATCCTGCACTGAAATCAGTTTCTCAAAAGAGAATTTTGAAATCTGACATGGGGCTAGACATATTGTCGGTTTCCCGGCTGCCCCCAGTCATGTGACTTGTGACTCTGATAAACTTCAGTCACTCTTTACTGATGTACTGCAAGTTAAGGTGGCCATACACGGAGAGATCCGATTGTTTGGCGATGTCGCCAAATGAGCGGATCTCTCTCCGATAGGTGGGCAATTTCGGGCTGATCGGATCCTAACGAATGGGAACGAGTCGGTCGGATCGCAGGACTGCATCAACGAACAGATGCAGCCACGATCCGACGGGATGTTTTGTCCCATCCGATCAAGATCTGGGCGACTTTCGGCCAGATCTCGATCGGAGAAGCCTGCCGGGGGGCCCCATACACGGGCCAATAAGCTGCCGACTCGGTCTCAAGTGATATCATCTCCTCCCTTCTCGCCCCCAGCAGCCGAACAACAGAACAATGGGAAGGTAACCAGATAACAGCTCCCTAACACAAGATAACAGCTGCCTGGTAGATCTAAGAACAGCACTCAATAGTAAAATCCAGGTCCCACTGAGACACATTCAGTTACATTGAGTAGGAGAAATAACAGCCTGCCAGAAAGCAGTTCCATCCTAAAGTGCTGGCTCTTTCTGAAAGCACATGACCAGGTAAAATGACCTGAGATGCACCTACACATCAATATTACAACTAAATACACTTGCTGGTTCAGGAATTAAATTGTACATGGAAGAGTGAATCATTTGTAGAGTAAACAGTGTTATTTAGAAATTAAAAACGACATCATAAAAATCATGACAGAATCCCTTTAAGCGATAGCAGCATCGCCAAAACAACAGATTTTTACCCGATGCAGATTACCATGTTGTCCAATCATTTGACCCCTCTTGCCAAAGATTTGTTTTATTATAGAGGTCTGTGTAGGTCTGTTGTGTAGAGGACTAGATCAATAGATGGGTGCCGTCCTCGTCCCACTGGATTTTAAACTTGCACAAATGACCGTCCCCAGATATCAGGCCGACAGGTTATTTGCTTGTCCACATAGACCAATTAGCTACAAACTTGTTCTGGTTTCTTGTTGGCTGTTGCTTAATAAGATGAAGACTGTATTTTCGTCTCTCCCCATGATTAAAATGCCGTTATTCCAGGTGTTTTGTCACCAAACAGCAGTTCATATGCTTACTATTGCTCTTTGTTGTACCCATAGTGTTGTATTGTGTTGATTACCGATGGATTTTGTGTGTTTCTCAAAATATGGTTATATCTAGTGCAGATCAAACCATAATAAATACTCACAAATCTGGTGGGAAATTAATCTGCATTACCCTGGTTATCCTGTCATCCTATAAGCACTGGCCTTAATCTTTGAGGGAAAACCGTATATTCCCGATATGAATGTGATGCTACACATTCCTGTTTGTAAAATGTTTTTCCCTCTGGAATAAAGGCCCCCATACATGGGCAGATAAAAGCTGCTGACAGACTGAGTCGGCAGCTTATTAGCCCTTGTGTGGGGCCATCCAACGGGCTTCCCTGATCGATATCTGGCTGAAAGTCAGGCAGATCTCAATCGGGCAAGTTAAAAAATCCTTCCGCGTCTATGCGGTCCGGCGATAATGCAGATGGTGGCAGCTTAGATATTTTTAGACGTTTATTTCCTCGAAACCAGTTTTATGCCAATACTGTGTCACCACTCCTTCACCTTGGCCTTAAAGTAAGTCTTTTGGTCTGTATGTAAGGTTTATAGCCCAGATACTCCCGACTGCCTTGTGCAGTTAATGGAAAACTATACCCCCAAAATGAATACTTGAGCAACATATATTTTATATCAAATTAAGTGACATATTAAGGAATCTTAACAAACTGGAATATATATTTAAGTAAATATTGCCCTTTTACATCTCTTGCCTTGAACCATCATTTTATGATATTCTCTGTGCTGCCTCAGAGATCACCTGACCAGAAATTCTGCAGCTCTAACTGTAACAGGAAGAGATCACCTGACCAGAAATACTGCAGCTCTAACTGTAACAGGAAGTGATCACCTGACCAGAAATACTGCAGCTCTAACTGTAACAGGAAAAAGTGTGGAAGCAAAAGACACAACTCTGTCTGTTAATTGGCTCATGTAACCTAACAAGTATAGTTTGTTTGTTATGTTTGTGTGCACCGTGAATCGTACGATCCCAGGGGGCGGCCCTTGTTTTTTAAAATGGCAGTTTTCTATTTATGATTACCCAATGGCACATACTACTAAAAAAAGTATATTTTTATGAAAGTTGTTTATTTACATGAAGCAGGGTTTTACACATGAGTTGTTTTATGGAATATCTTTTTATAGATACCTACATTGTTTGAGGGGTATAGTTTTCCTTTAAGGTGTCAAAACCAGCAGATCTTTCTCTACGATATGCCCACCAAAGGCAGGCGATATCGGACTAATCTGATCTCTCTGCCCTAGGGCCAAACGCTTGGATTACAGTAACGGGCAAAGGCGTCAATGGGACGAGGACTGCATCAACTGGAAGATTTGGTCCTCGATTGGATGGGAAAATCAAACCTGCCCGGTTGACATCTGGCCAATTTTCGGTCAGATATCGGTCAGAGGGCCCTATACAAGGATGCTGAATTAGTCTTGAGGGCCTGAATCAGAATCTTATATCTGCTAGAGTATGGCCACCTTTAAGCTGGCCAAAGACGCAAAGATCTGATTGTACGAATCGAGGATTCATACGATTTTCGGAACGTGTGTGGAGAGTCCCGACATTTTTCGTCCGGCGGAGATCGGTCGTTTGTTCGATCGGACAGGTTAGAAAATTTCTGTCGGCTGCCAATAATGTCTCTGCGTGTATTGCCGATCGTAGGATTTTCAGTGGGAGACTGTCACCAGCTTTGGTTGGACATAGATATCGTACGATTGCTGTCAGGGGCAGAACATTGCTGATCTGTTCTTTAACTAATCTGACTGGTAAGACTTTGATCTGAATGGTTAGTGGCGGGTCGGGAGATGGGAAAGTCCGATCGTACCATGATTCGTACGATCGGATCTTTGCATCTATGGCCAACTTTAGTCCATACAGTAAGAACACACAGTCTTATTTCTTAGTTAGTTAGTGTTCATTACTACTAAAACCGCCTGATTATAAATAAGTCCTATTTGGCTTCAGCCGCTGAACATGACCAGCTTTTCCCATTCTTCGTGCATCTGGATTATCTTCTGCTTTGTGCGACTTTCATTTTCTTTGCTTTATGTGCCGATCAATGCTTTGGGTCTGAATACGTTCCAGCCTTTAGTGCAGTCGTCTGTAATGTGTGTCCTAATCCTTTCTTTTGAGAACTAGAATATCCTTTTATCCTGTGGGCAGGGTGAGTATTGTCTCTGCATTACACATGTGCTTTCATAATAAACGGGCAGAGGCAGGTAGATGGGCTTATATTGTACCAGTACTAAGGTGTGGCTGTCGTTTCTGGATAACAGATCTTCATACCTTGTGTCTACTAGAAAATCCTATAAACATTAAATAAACCCAATAAGCTGTTTTGTTTTGCTTTCAATAAGGATTAATTATATCTAAGTTGGGATCAAGTATTATTACAAAGAAAATTGGGAGTCTATGGGAGATGGCCCTTAATAATTCAGGGCTTTCTGGAGAACGGGTTTCCGGATAACGAATCCCATACCTGTAACTAAGATTAACTGCAGGTGCCTGGGCTGATTTTATGGAAGGAAATAGTTTTCTCAAAGCCTCTGTAGGGTTAATGCTCAATGCTCAGGGGTTGGCCCTCCTGCTTTGTTTCATTAGTCATGTTAGTGAGCTAAATGCTTTATAAATGCAAACACCACTCCTTCCCCTGCCTGTTATTCTCTCTAGCCGGGTGGGACCCGGGCTCCTTTACAGCCTTTGACTCAGCATAGAAGTGTCTTCTTAGGCGCACAACTTCCATCTGCTTTTAATTCTCTTTTTCTCTTAAAATCCCTTTTATTTTGTATATTACAGACTTGGAATATCTGCTGCTGAAGAACTCCATGTGCCTCTGAATTCCTTGGCTTATCGGGAGCCGTGCCTTTAAACACAGAGATAACCTTTTTACAGTCACATGCCCAGTCTCCGACGTGCCTTGCTCCGCCGTCTATATGGAAATCGCCAGAAATACGTTTATTTGGGAAGTTTTCATCTGAATTTTGCAGCTTTTTCTGTTTTATTTTAAAAATATTTATCTGTAACAAAGTTTTGTTTTTTTTTTTGAAGAAGGGGGGGGAAGAAAACAAATATTTTATTTTTCCTTCCCCGGTGATGCGATAAATTGAGCGTATTGGGAGCGTCCTTTCCTAACCTGCCAGACCTACGGAGAACAGAATGTACCCCAGCTGCTGATTTTTTCCCTGAATATTATTTATTTTTTCTAATTCAACACCAAATCTTCTGGACAAAAAAATGGTGATCTCTAAGGGTCGCTACCTGCTTCTATTCCTCTGCGTCCAGCTAGTGGTCATGGCTCTGCTTTATAGAGAAGGCTACAGGAAAAGGGTGGCTTATTTCTTTGGGATATTTTACAAAGGGGGGTCTGCTTCCATGGGACTCCTCAACCCCCACAATTTATCCCAAGCTGGGGACGTTTATGCCAACCTCAGCTTAATATCCAAGCCTTCGCTGCGGGAAGAGGAGTTGCCATACTGTCCTGAGACCTCTCCTTTCTTAGGTAATTAGATATTTTTTTTTTCGGTTTAAAATTATCTTTTGTTTAAATGTGAGATTTTATGACCTGAACAAACATTAACCACACAAGGGCTGCCTTTGTTTTCTGCTATTCTAGACTCTCTGGTATGGTCATTACATATAAATAGCATAAATATAGGGATATGCCACTTTCACACAGTTTGTTCAATTACTAGAGTCCTGTTTCTTAAAGGAACACGAACACCAAAAAATGAAAGTGTTTTAAAGTAATGGAAATATAATGTAGTGTTGTCATGCACTGGTAAAACTGATGTTTGCCTCAGAAACACTATAGTTCATATTAACAAGCTGCTGTGTAGCCATGGTGGAAATTGAGAAAAGGCTATATGGCATAGGTTAAATAGTGGGTAACAGATTACGCCATTATGTTCTACAGAGCTTATCTGCTGTATAACCTGAGCCTTTTCTCCTTTGAATGACTGCCCCCATGGTTACAGAGCAGCTTGTTTATATAAACTATAGTAGTACTTATCTGTTATCTACTGTGTATCCTGTGCTTGAATGGCTGCCCCCATGGCTACACAGCAGCTTGTTTATATAAACTATAGTAGTACTTATCTGTTATCTACTGTGTATCCTGTGCTTGAATGGCTGCCCCCATGGCTACACAGCAGCTTGTTTATATAAACTATAGTAGTACTTATCTGTTATCTACTGTGTATCCTGTGTTTGAATGGCTGCCCCCATGGCTACACAGCAGTTTGTTTATATAAATTATAGTAGTACTTATCTGTTATCTACTGTGTATCCTGTGTTTGAATGGCTGCCCCCATGGCTACACAGCAGCTTGTTTATATAAACTATAGTAGTACTTATCTGTTATCTACTGTGTATCCTGTGCTTGAATGGCTGCCCCCATGGCTAGACAGCAGCTTGTTTATATAAACTATAGTAGAGTTTCTGAAGCAAACACACCAGCTGAAGCAGTGCAGGAAACAGGACACTATATTTTCAATACTTGAATAGACTTTCAATTGCTAGTGTTAATTTTTTTTAATGGCCTGAGTATTACTTGTTATATATTGTTGCTTTCCATCTGTCAGTTGTACAATGTCAATTTGGTCAACAGTCGGACACCCCCATTCCTAACTGCAGTGTATTTATCAGAGTCCATGTGTTAATCTGAGCTAAAACACAACCAGGCACAAATATGGAAACTCATTCTGTTTCAATCTTTCATCTCGTGCCAGAGGACTGACTCCCTGTGGGATTTGTATTTAGTAACACAGGTCTCAGCCATGCTCTGGGCTCTGGAATGTGCTCCATGCCCCCTGGGGTTTAGAAAGGCAAATGAGTCCCTTATATGTAAGTAGATAGTTTCTTATTTAGGAGAACTAAAGCCTCACTAAAGAAGTAAGTAGAAATGTTGTACATGATGTTTTGTGCTTCTGTACCAGCCCAAGGCAACCACAGCCCTTTAGCAGTAAAGATCTGTGTCTCCAAAGATGCCCCAGTAGCTCCCCATCTTCTTTTCTGCTGATTGACTGATTCACATGCTCTGTGCTGCTGTCACTTACTGAGCTTAGGGACCCACTCACAATATACAGTACACATAGAATAGAAATGTCACAATATAAGGCTGATTAATAATTAATACAGATAATTACTACATGGCAGCACAGAAACCAGTGCAATTAGCATCAGAATTGAATAATCAGCAAACCTGTAGCATCAGCTTATATTACAGCCAGGGAAGCTCATTTTCTGCTGGATAATTAGTGACGAGCCCTAAGCTTAGCTTCTCAACAGCCAATCGGAGCCCACTGAGCATGTGAGTGTCACAGACACTTTCCAAGATGGTGACCCCCTGTGACAAGTTTGAAGTCCTGGATCATTGCTGCTATTGACAAGGTGAAACTTTAGCCTCGTGCAATAAGTTCACTATATGATATATGACATTTTTAACCATATTCAGTTTTAGGGTTTACTTCTCCTTTAAAACTGAGAAATGGCAAATTTCCTGTGGGTGCATATATATGAAGTGTTAGGGCATAACTTACTGTTTGCGCAGAATGTTCCTTCTATGCGTAGGAGCTGCTTATGTGCTTATCTCAACTAGGACTTGCTCTGCAAACATCACTGGTCAATGATATCTATAGAGAATCTTTCATTCTGACAGGCAGCCTGGCAGTGTCTACTCGTGTAAATAGATATAAGGAGAGTTCCCTCTCCTATTGATTGAGGGGAAGTAAAGTGTAAATTGAATAAAGCTTTAAATGCTGTATTTTTATACTAAACATAAACTTGCTCCACCACAAGCCTAATCAAACAAATGATTTATGCTTTCAAAGTTGGCCACAGGGGGTCACCATCTTGTAACTTTGTTATACATCTTTGCAAGACCAAGACTGTGCACATGCTCAGTGTGGTCTGGGCTGCTTAGGGATCGTCATAAATGATCAAAACTGCACAAGTCAAATAATATCTGCCAGAAGCCGATACAGCAAGACTGATTAATAATCAGAATATACAGACTGCACTGGGTCCTGTGTTGTCATGTAATCTAATGTGGATTTTATAGTTTTTGTATTGTTTAATACAAACTTTCTCCAACTCTGCAGAACCAGTGGCTGCAGCAAAATAATACTCCAAATAGAATCCCAGTTTATCTGTTTAAATCTGGCTCCATGATCTTTGTCCCTGCAGCTGGAGTTGGAAACAGTAAAGGGGATGTAAAGGCAAAAATATAATCCAATACAAATCTCTATACAGTCGCCGACTGCTCTACAGGGAAACAAACAAAGCTGCCTGAATTCTGCATGGCTGGGAAGTAAGGCGGGGGCTCCCCCTGCTGTTCATAAGTATGATTGTTTCCCTGCAGAGCAGTTAGGGACCGTCTGACAATTCCTATCCACAGCAGTAAATTAGATAGGTTGAGATAGGTTTCTTTTTCATTAAAGAAAGTAAAAATGGGATTTTATTTTTTTGCTTTTACATGCCCTTTAATAACATTCCCATGGGGCACAAAGTATAGAGACCCCATTTGAAAACTGGAAAGAATCATAAGCAAAAACTACAAAAAATAAAAAAAGATACAGAGGACCAATTGAAAAGTTGCTTAGAATTGGCCATCCTATAACATGCTAAAAGTTTACTTAAAGAAGAACCACCCCTTTAAATAACTATTAGTATGATGTAGAGAGTGATATTCAGGGACAATTTGCAATAGTTTTGATTTTTTTTAATTATTTGTTGTTTTTGAGTTATTTAGCTTTTTATTCAGCAGTTCTACAGTTTGTAATTTCAGCCATCTGATTGCTAGGGTCTGAATTGCCCTAGCAACCATGCATTGATTTGAATAAGAGACTGGCATGTGAATAGGAGAGGCCTGAATAGAAAGATGAGTAATAAAAAGTAGCACTAACAATTAGGGATGCACCGCATCCAGGATTCGGATCTGCATTCGGCCTTTTTCAGCAGGATTCGGGCCGAATCCTTCTGCCCGGCCAATCAGAATCCAAATCCTAATTTGCATATGCAAATTAGGGGCGGGGAGGGAAAATAGGAAGTTATTTAGGTGAACCACCCCTTTCAGGTACCAGGTACCAAACTTTATATTGTTCCAAATGTTTGGGCTTAAAGTCAACTCTCTCCACTTCTTATCTGCCAATGCATTGAGAATCGGCACGTGAAGTTTTCAAACCAACCTAAAACGGTGATATAATAAATCGAATGGTGAGGTCTCCAAATCGTAAATGGTAACTCACCACATCTAGCATCCAATATTCCTCTCCTCGTACTGCAGTTCTCCATTCTCTCATTTCCTCCTTTCCTTCTAATTTGAGTATGATGTATTTTAAACAGAATGTTTGTTTTTCAAGTAGCTGCTTGAGATTTAATATTCTATTGACTTTGTATAAGTTGAATCTTAGAGCTCTAACGATTGTGAAATGCTCATACAAATAATGTCGGTTTTTAGAAGCTCTATATTATTGTTAATGGTAATGTCTTTTATCTATATTTCTCCTTGAACCACATGTTTGTCTTGTTTTAGTCTATTTATTACACTACTTTGTACTATTCGCACTTTGTATGTATTTTTAAATTTAAATACAAGTGAATATAATATTCCAATAACTTCAATAGTGGTGCACACTTGTTTAAATACCTGAGGTATGGCTCTGTAAAGATAGCCTATGATTAAGTGTTTGTAACATGAAACGCGTAAGGCTGTGGACACAAACTATTTCACTTTGATTCAGCTGCCTGGTGGAAGATTGCCTTTGAGTGCCTGCTTCAAAGAATTTTTGGTTCAACCCAAACGGTGAACCAAATGATATTGATCGGGATACACTATACATGGTTTATTTTGGGCAACTTGAGCATTGATCCCCAACCAGTAGCTCGAGAGCAACATGTTGCTCTCCAACCCCCCCGGATGTTGCTCCCAGTGGCCTCAAAGAAGGAGCTTATTTTTGAATTCCAGGCTTGGAGGCAAGTTTTGGTTGTATAAAAACCAGGTGTACTGGCAAACAGAGCCTCAATGTAGGTTGACAATCCACATTGGGTTTACCAAATGGCCAATCACAGCACTTATTTGGTACCCAAGAACATTTTTCATGCTTGTGTTGCTCCCAAACTACTTTTACTTCTGAATGTTGCTCATGGGATCCCTGGGTTGGAGTATGGGCAGCTCTACTTAGACGAACGCTTCTATCCTGCTCGTATTCCATCCTTGGGCTGGAGCATCGACTCAATACAGTTTCTCAGTCGGCCTTTGCAAATCCACTTCTCCATAGTCTGTTTTGTTTTCCCATATTTGCAGATGGGGTGTAGCTTTGGCTACGGTTCACGTGCTCCCTGTTTTACCTGACCTGCATCTAAGAGCTTTCAATTAACTGCATTCATCATTGTCGTTTGTTCTGCTAACAAAAGGGGTTTTGTTTAAAATGGGTCCATCTTGCTCCAGTGTGATATTCCGAGCTGTACTCTTGCAGCTTTTCTGGATTTCAAGGTCTCAACCCAAGACTGAATGCGGGACCTTTGCACCTTGGATTTGGTCTATACAATTACTGCTTGGCACTCTAGTTAAGTTGGGGTTGAGCTTCTTATACGAGCTGGTCACTTCTAAATGATATGCATAACCACCGGCCAAAGATAAAGTCGTCCGGTTTTCAGACGGTGTATGCATCGTCCTGTCCTTTTTCATACCATGGCAATTGGACAGGTTAGAAGATTTCTGTCGGCTAATGATGATATCTCTGCATGTATTGCCTATCTGACGGTATCAATGGGTGACAGTTACTTCTATTTGTCAGGCATAACTTTCGTACGATTGCTGTAACGGCAGAACATTGTCTGATTTTTTCTTATTATTTCATTGTACTTTATTAAATCTTGAATGGTCAGTGGCTGGTCGAAAAATTGAGACGCCCAATTGTTCGTCGGATACAAGACTAAAATCTGCATGTCTATGGCCAGCTTTAGTGGTGTGCCTCTTGTTGCCAAAATGCATAACCTTATCCCTTGCTCTTCACCATAGTTAGGGCTACAAAATGGCCAATCACAGCCCTTATTTGGCACCCAAGGAACATTTTTCATGCTTGTGTTGCTCCCCAACTTCTTTTACTTCTGAATGTTGCTCACGAGTTCTAAAGGTTGGGTATCCCTGGTCTGAGGTAACCCCCGTTGGACCAAGCTGCCTCTTGATAAGACCCAGAGCAGTCATGGACAGGTGATATTGTGTGTTACAGGTGTGGGATCTGTTATCTGGAAACCCATTATCGTACCCTACCGTCATCAGTTCTCATTTATAGAAGGTTCAGTAAATATACAAGTAGCAGTGTATGCCTCTGTGCCGGAAAGAAAAAGTTATCAATCAAAAATAAGAAGGAAAAAGAAAAATCATAATAAATGGTTCCTCACCAGGACAGTCCCCAGTCCAAAGGTTGTCTGGCACTTTTTTAATCTGTATGAGTAAGTGCCCATTTAGGCACGAAACGCGTTAGGCTTCTTGTATGTCCTAATAGTCATTTTCTTTTATTTTTATTTTAAACCTGAGCTACTGATTTACTAGCAAATGGACCTCAACCCACTTTGAATTCTACATATGCAAGGTTCAGTCTCCCCTTTCTTTGCTACTTTCATTATTAGCCTTATTGAATGCGAGGAATCGGTTTAGCATTCTGTGCTCGTAAAATATATGGTACTTTTTTGGCTTATGTTGTGCTTTGCCTTTAAATAATGCCTTGTTTTCTTGGAAAAACTCAGGTTAGAGCCCGGCGACAAATCTCCTCTTCTTCGGGGCGACTAATCTCCCCGAACTGCCTTCCAGCCGGCTAGAATGTAAATCGACGGCGGGATAGCACTCTGAGCAATTTGTTTTCTGAAGTCGCCCGAAGTTTCCTTGTGAGGCATCTTCAGACGACGTCGGGAAAACATAGTGTTCCGAGTGCCATCCGGCCGGCGATTTACATTCTAGCAGTTCAGGGGGGAATTAGTCGCCCCGAAGAAGAGGAGATTTGTCGCCAAATCGGACTGTGTGTCTCTGCCCTAAGTGAGAACATGTTTTTTGTATTAAAATGGGGCTAAACCATGTGCATGGCGGGGATTTGAGGTTTACATGAAATAGAAACATGTCCTACTGTTATTAAATGAATCCTGTATCAAAAGGTACTCCATCTACACACCCTGGGCCTTTCAGAGAGCAGATATAATTGTTACTGTGAGTAAGGAATGGGAATGTCTGAAGTCAGACAATGAAATACTAATTCCATCATCTGTCCATTTGTCTTGTACAAACGCATCTTCCCGGCGGGCGTTAAAGCTTTTGATCATGTGGCAGTTGCACGGTTGCCAGGCTATAATGTCGTGCGAATGGAGCTTTGTGTTTAGTGCCCCGAACAACTACCAGTGTTATTAATACAACTGCTACCGACACTCTCATAAACAGATTGTTGGCTTTTGTCTGGAGAATACAACAAAAACATCTAGGAAATGAAGGGCTTAAAGGAGAACTAAAGCCTAACTAAAGAAGTAGGTAGAAATGTTGTACATGATGTTTTGTGCTTCTGTACCAGCCCAAGGCAACCACAGCCCTTTAGCAGTAAAGATCTGTGTCTCCAAAGATGCCCCAGTAGCTCCCCATCTTCTTTTCTGCTGATTCACTGCACATGCTCTGTGCTGCTGTCACTTACTGAGCTTAGGGACCCACTCACAATATACAGTACACATAGAATAGAAATGTCACACTATAAGGCTGATTAGTAATTAATACACATAATTACTACATGGCAGCACAGAAACCAGTGCAATTAGCATCAGAATTTAATAATCAGCAAACCTGTAGCATCAGCTTATATTACAGGGGAAGCTTAAAGGACCAGTAACATTTTTATTAAAAAAAAATTTGCTGGTATACCACAATAAAAAAAACACCAAGACAAATTAAACTTTAAAATCGCACAGCCTTTATTAAGAAATAACTTATCAAAACTCTGCTTGCGCTCCTCTTCAAAAAAGGCGATCCATCGTGCGGCACTCGATTTCTCCTGATTTCTCCTCCCAGCCAGGGAGGAGAAATCGAGTGCCGCATGATGGATCGCCTTTTCTGAAGAGGAGCGCAAGCAGAGTTTTGGTAAGTTATTTCTTAATAAAGGCTGTGCGATTTTAAAGTTTAATTTGTCTTGGTGTTTTTTTATCATGGTATATTAACAATTTTTTTTTAAAAAAACAATTTTGATGTTACTGGTCCTTTAAAGGGGTTGTTCACCTTTGATTTATTTTTTAGTATGGTGCAGAGAGGGATATTCTGAGACAATTTGCAATTAGCTTTCATTTTTTATTATTTGTGTTTTTTGAGTTATTTCGCTTTTTATTCAGCAGCTCTCCGGTTTGCAATTTCAGCAGTCTGGTTGCTAGGGTCCATATTTATTCTAGCAACCATGCATTGATTTTAACAAGAGACTGGAATATGAATAGGAGAGGCCTGAATAGAAAGATGAGGTATACAAAGCAATAACAATACATTTGTAGCCTTACAGAGTATTTGTAAGCTGGAAAGAATAAGAAATAAGTAATGAAGACCAATTTGAAAGTTGCTTAGAATTAGCCATTCTATAACACACTAAGGGCAGAGACACACGGTCAGATTCGGGGAGATTAGTCGCCCGGTGACAAATCTCTTCAGGGCGACCAATCTCCCCGAACTGCCTTCCCGCCGGCTAGAAAGTAATCACCAGCGGGATGGCATTCGGAGCACTTCGTCTTTCGGTAGTTGCCTCACGAGGAAACTTCGGGCGACTTCGGAAAACAAAGCACTCCGCCGGCACTAATTAACGTGTTTGGGGAAAGTTGCTTAGAATGACTTTTTCTTTCATGATACAGAAACACAGTGTTGCTTGCTTAATTTGTATACCGAAAATCACTGGCAAATGTAGGGTTAAGTGGAAGTTTAATATATGCAGGGTTGAGTCAGAGAGTTATTAATGAAGCAAGAGCCACAGTTGGTTTCAGGGGATTCTAGTAATTTTGTTTATAATCCTCCCCCCACATGATTTAGTATCTGAATTTCTTCCCCGTGTTATAATTATCCATCTGATCAAGGCAAGGGCCTCGCAGGAAATAAGTTGGCCCATTGTGACGTCATTGTCTGATTTGCTTCATCTCCGCCACTAACCATGGCTAGCGATCCACAGCGAAAACCTTTTTGTGCTGTCCAAAAACGTTTTCGGTTATAGGCTCTGCTGAAAGCAATATCACTAAGCAAATACAAACAGAGGGCACCATTCCCCATGTCCAGTCACACTGTGGGCATTCTTTGCTAATGATGTGATTAAATGGACTTAAAGGAACAGTAACGCCAAAAAGATAAACTCTTTTCGAGGAAAGACAATATAACGTAGTGTTGCCCTGCACTGGCCAAAGCAGCATGTTTGCTTGAATGGTTTTACCTGTATAAACAAGCTGCTATGTAGCCATGGGGGCAGCCATTCAAGCACAGGATACACAGTAGATAACAGATAAGTACTACTATAGTTTATATAAACAAGCTGCTGTGTAGCCATGGGGGCAGCCATTCAAGCACAGGATACACAGTAGATAACAGATAAGTACTACTATAGTTTATATAAACAAGCTGCTGTGTAGCCATGGGGGCAGCCATTCAAGCACAGGATACACAGTAGATAACAGATAAGTACTACTATAGTTTATATAAACAAGCTGCTGTGTAGCCATGGGGGCAGCCATTCAAGCACAGGATACACAGTACATAACAGATAAGTACTACTATAGTTTATATATGGGGGCAGACATTCAAAATTGAAAAAGGAGAAAAGGCACAGGATACACAGCCGATAACAGATAAGCTCTGTATTATACAGAACTTATCTGTTATCTACTGATAAAACTATAGTAGTACTTATCTGTTATCTACTGTGTATCCTGTGCTTGAATGGCTGCCCCCATGGCTACACAGCAGCTTGTTTATATAAACTATAGTAGTACTTATCTGTTATCTACTGTGTATCCTGTGCTTGAATGGCTGCCCCCATGGCTACACAGCAGCTTGTTTATATAAACTATAGTAGTACTTATCTGTTATCTACTGTGTATCCTGTGCTTGAATGGCTGCCCCCATGGTTACACAGCAGCTTGTTTATATAAACTATAGTAGTACTTATCTGTTATCTACTGTGTATCCTGTGCTTGAATGGCTGCCCCCATGGTTACACAGCAGCTTGTTTATATAAACTATAGTAGTACTTATCTGTTATCTACTGTGTATCCTGTGCTTGAATGGCTGCCCCCATGGTTACACAGCAGCTTGTTTATATAAACTATAGTAGTACTTATCTGTTATCTACTGTGTATCCTGTGCTTGAATGGCTGCCCCCATGGCTACACAGCAGCTTGTTTATATAAACTATAGTAGTACTTATCTGTTATCTACTGTGTATCCTGTGCTTGAATGGCTGCCCCCGTGGCTACACAGCAGCTTGTTTATACAGGTATGGGACCTGTTATCCAGAATGCTTGTGCCTTGTATTATTCCGGATAATGGATGTTTCTGTTATTTGGATCTTCATACCTTAAGTCTACCAGAAACTCATATAAACATGAAATAAACCCAATAGGCTGGTTTTGCTTCCAATAAGGATTAATTGTATCTTAGTTGAGATGAAGAATAAGGAAGTCATTTTAAAAAACTATATTATTTGGATAAATTGGAGTCTATGGGAGATAGCCCTTACATAATTCAGAGATTTCTGGATAATGGGTTTCCAGATAACGGATCCCTTAACTGTATAAACTATAGTAGAGTTTTTGAAGCAAACACACCAGTTGTACCCGTGCAGGGCAACACTAGATTATATTGTCATTCCTTTAAAACACTTTCATTTTTCGTTGTTACTGTTCCTTTAAGCCATAATGTGCCTTTAAGGGCATCTTAACCCAAACCAGACATTGTTTTAGGGCAGGTTTTTTCAGGTGAATTTTCATTGTGCCGTTGGAGCAAATAGCACAGACTCTGATGATATGATGAATCATTAGTCCCGGTGTTAAAAGTACATTTACCATATGTTTGTTTTTCTGTATTTGCTTTGAATTTGATTGTTAGATGTACAAACAGCGGCTTTTTTTTCATGCATTTTTGGAAGTGGCGCAGAAACTGCTTTTTTTTTTTGTGGACAATGTATATTTATGAGACATGTTTGTGCTTTCTTCCAACCCCATCTGTTGTAGAAGAATTCTCTACTTAATTGATTGCAGACTGATTCCTACTCCCGGAGTCTGCACTGAATGTGCTGAATGTTGCTTTTGTGTCATGTTTGTCTTCATTTGTTTTCCTGCAGTTTTGCTCCTATTGGGATAAGGGGCTAAGTTCGTTGACCAGTGCCCCTAGTTACCTTATCATATAAGCACTAGTTTGGAAATGCTGCTGACCTTGCAAATCCCTTGTTGCTCGTGAGGTTGAAGCAGGAATATTGATGTTGTGGAGTCACAGGTCACGTTATCACAACACACAATTGGCAGGTTGAATCAGTTGCCAGCAGCCAATCAACACAGACTTACAAAAGACCAATTTTCCATTGGGAACAACTGATAATTTACAAGATCATTCCAGCATCATTCAACTGATCTTCAAAGAAACTGGCCAACTCCACCAGGAAACGATACCCCAGATTAGAGTCCTGCAGCAGGTCGGTTACCCGCGGGTTACTCACAAAAACCTGCGGTACACTGCAGGTTGCGGGTAGAAGTTCTGGGTGCGGGTATAGACGCGGTTCTGTGGGTTTGCAGGTCGGGCCGCGGGTCTTCTCAATAGCGATTTATACTCCTTTTTTCTGAGCACGTCTACTTCCTATGTCACTTCCGGTTTACAATGACCGCACTTCCTGTTTTGCTCCTTTTGTTCCTAATCACGCCTACTTCTGATGATGTCACTTCCGGTTTACAATGACAGCACTTCCTGATTCTTGATGGTCAGCGGGTCCGGGTTGCGGATAAGGTCCTCGCGGGTTGGGTCAGGTAGCGGGTCCAAGCTGGTAAGAAGGCAGGGCCGGGTTGCAGATATGGATTCCAAAAAATGGACCCAAGCAGGACTCCACCCCAGATGGCTCCCTAAGGGTGGCTGCTATGATGATCATTCTATGATGAGGTTGTATGAGGATTAGCTGCTCATGATTTATCCAATGGGCAGCCTTTTTGAGAACTTTCTGTGGCGTCCTTGCTTGTTTGGGGGTCCTACTGCCCTGCCCCTTTTATAACCGCATTCGAACCTCTTGTTCCTGGAAGCTGTTAGCCTGTCTCCTGCAACATCAGCCTCACACAAACCAATGAATATAATGATAGGGGTGACTCAGGCTCTAATTTTGCATCATGTAATTATTCGGGATTAAAAAATTCAGGATTGTTGTGTGCCAGATCTCTTTGGATTAGAATTGTTCCCATTGCCAAGGTCCCCCTCCCCTTAGAATTTGTGCCAAAACTACTGGTTTAACCCATTGCAGTCATGTGATGTATTTGGGGATTTGCTGAAATAGGTATCCACAAGGCTCTGGACCTGGGGTATATACTGTTGTGGATAGTGGGTCTTTCTGTAATTTCATTCGTCCTACGTTGTCTACTAGAACATCATGTAAACATTAAATAAACCCAATAGGCAGGTTTTGCTTCCAATAAGGATTGATTATATCTTAGTTGGGATCAAGTACAGGCTACTGTTTTATTATTACAGAGAAAAGGGAAATCTATTTTAAAAAATTTGGATTATTTGCATAAAATTAAGTCTATGGGAGACGTCCTTTCAGAGATAACAGGTTTCCAAAAATAACAGATCCCATACCTGTATAAATTATTCCTGGTTGGGTTTCAGGTTTTTTCCCCTCTGTAGATATTGGTTGGTTCAGGCGTTGGGCTGGAACACCATGTTGGATGCCATGTCGGGACAAATATTTTGCACAAACAATGACAGTAGGAAGGAGGTTGTACAATGCTAAAGGTGGCCATACATCGCCAAACGAGCGGATCTCCCTCCGATATGCCCACCTTGAGGTGGGCAATATCGGGCAGATCCGTTCGTGGGCCCTAGGGCCCAACGATCGGATCCTAGCATTCGCAAATGGGCGGTCGGATCACGGGACCGCATCAACGAACCGATGCGGCCGCGATCCGACGGGGTTTTTAAATCCATCCGATCGAGATCTGGCCGACTTTCGGCCAGATCTCGATCTGGGAAGCCCGTCGGGGGCCCCCATACACTGGCCAATAAGCTGCCGACACAGTCTGCTGGCAGCTTTTATCGGCCCGTGTATGGCCACCTTTAGTTTATGCTCTGCGTCCCTTTGGCCAGTGAACTGATAAGTTGGAGAGTGTAGGACAGGGGTCCCCCAACCTTTTTTTTTACCCATGAGCAACATTCAGATGTAATAGGAGTTCAGGAGCAACAGAAGGATGAATAATGTTCCTGGGGGTGCCATATAAGGGCCATAGTTGGCTATTTGGTACCTTCTATGTCAGTGATCCCCAACCAGCAACATGTTGCTCCCCAAACCCTTGGATGTTGCTCTCAGTGGTCTCAAAGTAGGTGCTCGTTTTTTAATACCTGGCTTGGAGGCAAGTTTTGATTGTATAAAAAAACAGATGTACTACTAAACAGAGCCTCCTCTAGGCTGCCAGTCCACATAGGGGCAACCAATAGCCAATCACATCCCTTATTTTGCTCCATCAAGAAACATTTTTTCATGCTCGTGTTGCTCCCCAACTCTTTTTACATCTGAATGTTGCTCACGGGTGAAAAAGGTTGGGGATCCCTGAGGACTGGCAGCCTACAGGAGACTCTGTTGGACAGTACACCTTGTTCTTATACAACCAAAACTTGCCTCCAAGCCTGGATTTCAAAAATAAGCTCCTGCTTTGAGGCCACTGGGAGCAACATCCAAGGAGTTGGACAGCAACAGGGGAACACTGGTGCTGCTGGATGTCCACCTCTACAACATCTATCCGGTGGGCCATAATTACTCCTGACTTGTTGAATTTAACTTCTCTCAAGTGGGTGGATGATAGGACAATTGGGCTGCAAACACTGACCAGATTTTTCTCTCAAGTGGTTAAACCCTTCTGCTCTTGTGGCCAATGATTATCAGTTTGCATTTTTACTGTCCCGTCGGAATGTTATCTGCTCTACTTGGAATAAAAATGTGTCACCACATGTTAGCAGTAGGATGGGCAGCCCGTTCCCTTTCCACCCCTGCAATTAAAACACTCATAAAGGAGCTGTGGGGTAAAAGGCCACTGTTTTTTTTTTTTCTTTTTTTTAAATCAAACTGTGAATTTCTGAAAATCTATGCGCTTGTCACTAAAGGAGCAGGGCAGGAAAGGTATCGCTGGCTTTGAACTTTGGAGTTGGAGAAAACTTTTAAGAATGCCATGAAGTGCAAGAGAAACGGAGAAATGTATTCTTCTTTATTGATGGTGCACAGAAGTCTCCAAAAGTGCCACCCAAATCGGAAGATCTATCTACCAGTTATTCTGAATTGAGAAAGCCAGTTGGGTGACTGGTGAAACGTCTTCAAGAAAAAAATACAGCAAGTCTAGTTGATTTGATTTATTTCTATAGATAAACCCATGACCTGGATCAATGAGAACTTTCACAAACATCTATCTACCAAGTGGGGCAGAGCCATGATGGTCAAAGTAGGGACCCACACCTTTCCCAGTCTCCCTCCGTGTTCTCCTTCATCAATGGCTTTAAACTTTGGACTTGGAGAAGACTTTTAAGAATGCCATGATGTGCAAGGGAAACAGAGACATGGAATCTTGATTGACGGTGCACAGAAGTCTCCAAAAGTGCCACAGAAATTGGAAGATCTATCATTCTGGTCTTCATTGCTCTGCGGCAGAGCAATGAAGACCAGAGTAGGAAGCCACATCTTTCCCAGTCTCCCTCCTTGTTGTCCTTCATTGCTTTTGGGTTCCTGTGCCTGTGCATCAGCACTGTGCTTTCAAACTTGACAATAAATTGTCATAATATTTGTATTATGTATGTTACCATGTGATGATTAATTCGGCACCTCCTATTGGGTAATACCGTGTACATGCTTGGGCACCTTTTCAACACAAACACATGGATCCAGGGATATTTTCCCTCAAATGTCACACATTTTTGACAGTTTTCTCAGGGATTCTCAGAAATTGCCAAAAATTGCACCATCTTTGTCCCTGTTTTTTGTTTTTTTTTGCATGATTTATTGGTCTGTCTTAAACGTGACAGATGCATTGTGGGAAAGTCTGGTATTCATTACTAGGGAGACTTTATCTTCAATTTTAATTTCCTTCTATTTGTCCAATGCAGATATTAAAGGGATTCTGTCATGATTTTTATGATGTAGTTTTTATTTCTAAATGACAATGTTTATTCTGCAAATAATTCACTGTACAATATAAAATGTCATTCCTGAATCAGCAAGTGTATTTAGTTGTAATATTGGTGTGTAGGTGCATCTCAGCTCATTTTGCCTGGTCATGTGATTTCAGAAAGAGCCAGCACTTTAGGATGGAACTGCTTTCTGGTAGGCTGTTGTTTCTCCTACTCAATGTAACTGAATGTGTCTCAGTGGGACCTGGATTTTACTATTGAGAGCTGTTCTTAGATCTATCAGGCAGCTGTTATCTTCTGTTAGGGAGCCGCTATCTGGTTACCTTCCCATGGTTCTGTTGTTAGGCTGCTGGGGAGGGGGAGGAGGAGAGGGAGGTGGTGATATCACTCCAACTTGCAGTACAGCAGTAAAGAGTGACTGAAGTGTATCAGAGCACAAGTCACATGACTGGGGGCAGCTGGGAAACTGACAACATGTCTAGCCCCATGTCAGATTTCAAAATTAAATATAAAAAAATCTGTTTGCTGTTTTGAGAAACAGATTCCAGTGCAGAATTGTATTATTAACTTTTAACTGATACATTTCAATGGCTTAAAGGGGCTGTTGACCTTTAAATGTATGACGTAGAGAGGGATATTCTGAGACAATTTGCAGTTGGTTTTCATTTTTATCATTTGTGGTTTTTCAGTTATGTAGCTTTTTATTCAGCAGCTCTTCAGTTTGCAGTTTCAGCAATCTGGTTGCTAGGGTCCAAATTCCCCTAGCAACCATGCATTGATTTGAATAAGAGACTGGAATATGAATAGGAGAGGCCTGAATAGAAAGATGAGTAATAAAACTTAGTAGGGATGCACCGAATCCAGGATTCGTTTCGGGATTCTGCCAGGATTCGGCCTTTTTCAGCAGGATTCGCAATTCGACCGAATCCTTCTGCCCAGCCGAACCGAATCCTAATTTTCATATGCAAATTAGGGCCTTTGAGGGAAATTGCGTTACTTTTTGTCACAAAACAAGGAAGTAAAAAATGGTTTCCCCTTCCCAACCCTAATTTGCATATGCAAATTAGGATTCGGTTCATTATTCGGCCGAATCTTTTGCGGAGGGTTCGGCCGGATCCAAAATAGTGGATTCGGTACATTCCTAAAATCTAGCAATAACAATATATTTGTAACCTTACATGGCATTTGTGTTTTAGACGGGGTCAGTGACCCCCATTTGAAAAATGGGCAAAGAAGTCAGAAGAAGGCAAATAAATTTAAAAAAAAAAAAAAACAAAATTATAAATAATAATGAAGACCAATTAAAAAGGTGTATACAATTCTCCATTCTAGCACATACTAAAAGTTATCCTGAAGGTGAACCACTCCTTTAAAGTAAATCGATGGCAGACTTCTATGTTCTCTGCATTATTGCTTTTGTCCATTAGCAAAGACATTTACTAGATCTCCAGCACCTGTAATTCTACATGCGGCCACTAGGGGCATGATCCATTGTAACATCCCCATCAGAAGCAAGCTGTATGGTAGCTCTCGCTTTTGCTTCCCAGCTGCAATGTATAAGAACATAGATGGAGAGGAAACCCTTATTAAATAAATAGATGTAATTACGGGTGGAGATGTTGAAATAAGGTTCTCCTGCCGGAAAGACCATGGAGGAGCCTACGACAAGCACAGGTTGGATTTGCCCTTGCAAAGCTTTCCCAAGTCAGAAATTATTATTAGAATGAGTGTTCTGCTGACATTGTGCCCACAAGCAATTGGCAAAGAGAGTAATATGTCCCCGTTCAGATCAGTTGATCAGCATGTTTCATTTTTTTTTTTTTTTTGTGTCTAAGAACATTGTATTAAAGGCAAACTAAACTCCAAAACAAAGTGCTCCTTTGAAACAATGCAGCAGAAATCTATCCTCTTCCCGGTCTGTTAAAGGAGAACTAAAGCCTAACTAAAGAAGTAGGTAGAAATGTTGTACATGATGTTTTGTGCTTCTGTACCAGCCCAAGGCAACCACAGCTCTTTAGCAGTAAAGATCTGTGTCTCCAAAGATGCCCCAGTAGCTCCCCATCTTCCTTTCTGCTGATTCACTGCACATGCTCTGTGCTGCTGTCACTTACTGAGCTTAGGGAGCCACTCACAATATACAGTACACATAGAATAGAAATGTCACAATATAAGGCTGATTAGTAATTAATACACATAATTACTACATGGCAGCACAGAAACCAGTGCAATTAGCATCAGAATTGAATAATCAGCAAACCTGTAGCATCAGCTTATATTACAGCCAGGGAAGCTCATTTTGTGCTGGATAATTAGTGACGAGCCCTAAGCTTAGCTTCTCAACAGCCAATCAGAGCCCACTGAGCATGTGAGTGTCACAGACACTTTCCAAGATGGTGACCCCCTGTGACAAGTTTGAAGTCCTGGATCATTGCTGCTATTGACAAGCTCAAACTTTAGCCTCGTGCAATAAGTGCAGCATATACAGTGTGGCATTTTAGCGACTTTCATTTATAGGGTTTAGTTCTCCTTTAAGAGAGAGAACTGCCATTTTTAAAGGCATGGAACCGCCATTTAAGGTAAGGGCGCACGCTAAGATTCGGGGAGATTTAGTCACCCACCTCTTCTTTGGCCGACTAATCTCCTCAAAAAGCTGAATCTCCCGCCGGCTAGAATCGAAATCGCCGGCGAGATGGCATTAGAAGCGATTTGTTTTGCCTCACGAGGAAACTTCGGAAAACAAATCGCTCTAAGTGCCATCCTGCTGGCGATTTAGATTCTAACTGGTGGGAAGGCTTTTCGGGGAGATTATTCACCCAAAGAAGAGGTGATTATTCGCCTGGTGACTAAATCTCCCCGAATCTTAAAGGGACGTGTGTGGGGATGCTACAAATAGGGATGCACTGAATCCACTATTTTGGATTCGGCCGAACCCCCAAATCCTTCGCGAGAGATTTGGCCGAATACCGAACTGAATCTGAATCCTAATTTGCGGTGGGAAGGGGAAAACATTTTTACTTGTTTTGTGACAAAAGATCAGGCAAGTTCCCTCCCTTCTGGTTTGGAGCTGCCATATTGGTTCTCTTAGACATTGGTTGTAGCAAAGTTTATGCAGTCCGGGTGGGACTGGGGTGTGCAAAGAGTCCAATGTGAAACCAATTTTTGAGACCCAAACCCGAAGCCTGCGACCCAAACCGCAACCCTCAATTTACCCGACCCCGCAACTGTCTTATCCGCAACCCGCTGACCGCCATTAAACAGGAAGTGCTGTTGCTGCAAACCGGAAGTGGAATCATCAAAAATGGGCGGAGACAAAAAAGTTTTGTAAAATAGGCAATATAACAAGATGAGAAATATAAATGAGACCCTCGGACCCACAGCCTGCAGACCCGCATCTATACCCACACCTGAAAATCCTACCCTCATCCCACAGGGTACCCGCGTTTTTTGTGGGTGACCCACAGGTACCCGACTCCCTGCAGGACTCTACCCTGGGACCCCCACTGCACCCAATTGTTTGCAGGCAAACGACTGTACAATATCAGGATTCAGCTTTATATTGGCGAGTCGTGAATTTATGCTGATGCCTTTCTCCTTGCTCGGCCTGTGGGGTCATTGGGGTGACTTTATGTAAGGGTGTCACAATACGTAATCCATTAATAGATGCGCAAGAGCTGGCAATCTGACACCTCTTTGACTCCTTAATGTGTGGGCAAGGTGCTGAGTCCGAGGCTTAGTCCTGCTGATCTGTATGAAATCTCTCTACAATAAGCACAATCTTAAAGGGGAACTAACGCGAAAATGAAAATCTTATACAATCCTCCTCATATTGAAATAAGAAACTTTCTAAATACAATCAATTAAATATTCTGTAGCTTTTCTGAAATAATCAGGTTTATCTTCACTGTCCCTCTCTCGGCATCCGTTTCTCTTCATTCAGTTGGGTGTCAGATATTCACTGACAGATCCAGTGTGTCTTATAGGAGGGATCCTTTTGCCTAGAAGATTTATTAGAGCTCACTCTAACTTGATTAGTACAGAAACCGCACAGAATATTCATATTTAGAAAACATCTCAGTATGATGAAGCTTGTATTAAATTTCCTTTTTCGCGATAGTTCCTCTTTAAAGGGAAAGCACACTTGGACTCTCCACTTCCCAGTGTCTGTTTATGCAGTCATGTCAGGGAGCAACAATTCTATTGGCTGTTTTGACAAGGTGAATACCCAGGACATTCCACTTTGCTGACATTTTATATCATTTTATCTTTTTTTAGGGGGGCCAATAAGAGTCGTGTTGCCGGAGAACTTGTTACTGGAGGAAGTTGAACGCAAAAATCCTTACGTGACCAAAGGTGGCCGCTACAAGCCACCCGACTGCGAGTCAACCCATAAAACTGCCGTCATCATCCCTCACCGCAACCGGGAGCAGCACCTTAAATATCTGCTCTACTACTTGCACCCGTTTCTGCAGCGGCAGCAACTCAACTACGGGATATACATCATCCATCAGGTGAGACCCAACGGATATTAGGGATGCACCGAATCCAGGATTCAGTTCGGGATTCAGCCTTTTTTTAATAAATGTTTTTTAAATGATTTACATTCTAGCCAGCGGGAAGGCAGTTCGGGGAGATTAGTCGCCAAGAAGAAGAGATTTGTCGCCGGGCAACTAATCTCCCCAAATCTGACCCTGTGTCTCTGCTCTTAAAGGGGCCGTTCACCTTCAAACACTTTTTACAGTTCAATTGGTTTCAGACAGTTCGACAGAATAAAGACTTTTTGCATTTACTTTCTATATTCTATGTGTGGCTGTTTTTTCTAATATTGAAGTGTAATTTTTCACCTTCTAAAGCAGCTCTGGGAGAGGGGGGTCGCCGACCCTACCTTTAGTTGATCCATTTCTTATATTTGTCCCTGCTGAGCAGAATCCCAGAGTTTCATTACAGGCAGCTGTTTAGACTTGATACAATAGTTGCTGATATTACAAAGGAGCTCCTGAGAAATGTATCAACTAATTGTAGCAAAATTGAATTACTGAGCTGCCAGACTGAAACACTGGAGACACGAACATTTAACTTTAACCTTAGATTTTGGAAAAACAGTAAAAAATGGGAAGTCATTGAAAAAAGTCTTTATTTCTGGAGAACAATCTGACAACAACTGAACTGAAGTGTTTGGAAGGTAAACAACAACCTTTTAAAGATGTTTACTGATTTAAGGTAATTTGTAAATGTAATTGCAGTATTTCCCCGTCCCTTTCTACTCTTTGCACTGTTGGTTCTGACTCTTGAAACAAGGTAGCAAAAGCCATCTGATTAACACACATGTAGTCCCTTGTGTGGCATGGAGTCTTGGCCGGAGGACAGATCTAACCACTTTGGGTAGCATTTGTCTCAATTGTTGGCCTGCTTGAAACTGCAGCAGAACTAGTGATTAGTTTGGGGCTTTATTTATTATTATTATTATTATTATTATTATGAATTTAAATAACCTTGTTATGAGCTAAGGGGGCCCAGCCTGAAGGTCAGTTAGGGGGAGATTTGGGGTGAGTGTTTATTTGTGCCCTGGGTACCCCTGGAACTATAGCAGGGTGACACCCCAATGTTTCTATATATCTAACCTTGTTATGAGCTAAGGGGGCCCAGTCTGAGGGTCAGTTAGGGGGAGATTTGGGGTGAGTGCTTGTTTGTACCCTGGGTACCCCTGGAACTATAGCAGGGTGACACCCCAATGTTTCTATATATCTGTAACCTTGTTATGAGCTAAGGGGGCCCAGTCTGAAGGTCAGTTAGGGGGAGATTTGGGGTGAGTGTTTATTTGTGCCCTGGGTACCCCTGGAACTATAGCAGGGTGACACCCCAATGTTTCTATATATTGGTAACCTTGTTATGAGCTAAGGGGGCCCAGCCTGAAGACCAGTTAGTTGGAGATTTGGGGTGAGTGCTTATTTGTGCCCTGGGTACCCCTGGAACTATAGCAGGGTGACACCCCAATGTTTCTATATATCTGTAACCTTGTTATGAGCTAAGGGGACCCCAACCTGAAGGTCAGTTAGGGTGAGATTTGGGGTGAGTGCTTATTTGTGCCCTGGGTACCCCTGGAACTATAGCAAGGTGACACCCCAATGTTTCTATATATCTGTAACCTTGTTATGAGCTAAGGGGGCCCAGTCTGAAGGTCAGTTAGGGGGAGATTTGGGGTGAATGTTTATTTGTACCCTGGGTACCCCTGGAACTATAGTGGGGTGATATTTACACCACATTTGAGGTGAGTGCTTATTAACTCATAAGGAACATACCAGTTCTAATCTCGTCTAATATAACTTGTGTAGAATTCCCATTATTAAGTGTGTGTTTCTTTTGCAGGCAGGTAATTTCACTTTCAACCGAGCGAAGTTACTGAACGTCGGCTTCAAGGAGGCCATGAAAGACGAGGACTGGGACTGCCTGTTCTTCCACGATGTCGACCTCATTCCTGAAGACGATCGTAACATTTATATATGTGACAGATTTCCAAAGCACGCCTCCATCGCCATGGACAAGTTTGGATACAAGTAGGTGCTCGGTGTTTAGTGTGCACTTAAAGGGACAGTTCAGTATAAAAATAAAAACTGGGTAAATAGGCTGTGCAAAATAAAAAATGTATCTAATATAGTTAGTTAGCCAAAAATATAATGTATAAAGGCTGGAGTGACTGAATGTGTAACATAATAGCCAGAACACTACTTCCTGCTTTTCAGCTCTCTAACTCTGAGTTAGTCAGTGACTATAAGAGGGGGGGGCACATGGGGACATAACTGTTGCTTTTGAATCTGAGCTGAATGCTGAGGATCAATTACAAACTCACTGAACAGTTATGTCCTATGTGGCCCCCCTTATAGTCACTGACTAACTCAGAGTTAGAGAGCTGAAAAGCAGGAAGTAGTGTTCTGGCTATTATGTTAGACATACAGTCACTTCATACATATACATGTGTATATATATATATTTGGATAACTAACTATATCAGATACATTTTTTATTTTGCATAGCCTGTTTACCCAGTTTTTATTTTTATACTGAACAATTCCTTTAAGACAAACAGTGCTCTACGTGCCATTATGTACAGACACAAGTCTGAGACGCCATCCAGTGAAATACAGCCAATAAAACCACTCAAGCTTCGTACATAGCAATTCATTAACCAGTATAGGGATCGTTCGGTTGCGGTTTGGGCAAAGTAACATAAAATCTTTCTCTGAAAAGGTCTCTAGCAGCAGAATAAGAGTGTTTGTACTATACAGATGGATAAAGGAAATTCGCCCCCCCCCCCCCCCCACCGCCCAAAAAAATTGTAGGCACCTTACATATTCCCTTATATTCCCATCATGGTCAGATTGGGCCAACGGGACACTGGGAAATAACCCGGTGGGCCCTGGCCCAGAGCCCCAGTGGACCCCCAAGGCTCCAGTCCAACCCTGATTTCCGTAGAGGCCTACAGGGGATCAGGAGCGCTTGATAATTAGTGACGAGCCCTAAGCTTAGCTTCTCAACAGCCAATCAGAGCCCACTGAGCATGTGAGTGTCACAGACACTTTCCAAGATGGTGACCCCCTGTGACAAGTTTGAAGTCCTGGATCATTGCTGCTATTGACAAGCTGAAACTTTAGCCTCATGCAATAAGTGCAGCATATACAGTGTGGCATTTTAGCGACTTTCATTTTTAGGGTTCAGCTCTCCTTTAAGAGAGAGACCAGCAACCATTTTTAAAGGCATGGGACCGCCATTTAAGGTAAGGGCATACACTAAGATTCGGGGAGATTTAGTCGCCCACCTCTTCTTTGGACAACTAATCTCCCCAAAAAGCTTAATCTCCCGCCGGCTAGAATCTAAATCACCGACGGGATGGCACTCAGAGCGCTGTTTTCCGAAGTTGCCTTACGAGGAAATTTCGGCGACTTCGGAAAACAAAGCACTCTTAAGTGCCATCCTGACGGTGATTTCGATTCTAACTTGTGGGAAGGCTTTTTGGGGAGATTATTCGCCCAAAGAAGAGGCGATTTGTCGCCTGTCGACTAAATCTCCCCGAATCTTATAGTGTGCCCTGGCGATGCTACAACTAGGGACACTGGGAAATAACCCGGTGGGCCCTGGCCCAGAGCCCCAGTGGGCCCCCAAGGCTCCAGTCCAACCCTGATTTCCGTAGAGCCCTACACTGGGTGAGGGGGTCAGGAGCGCCCCCACCCGCACAACAGAAATATGTCGGGGGCCCGCATTGTGTAAATTATAAGTAACATTTATGTGTATTTTCCTATTGTAGGTTGCCTTACAAATCCTACTTCGGAGGAGTGTCTGCCCTGAGCCCAGAGCAATACATGAAGATGAATGGATTTCCCAACAACTACTGGGGCTGGGGGGGTGAAGATGACGACATAGGCATCAGGTACAGGGACAATGGGAAACCCCATATGCTGAGCGGAAGCAATAGAGCAGCACCCCTAGTGCTGATACTGGGTATAAACTATAACTCTCTCTCTCTCTCATACACAATCACTGAGAGTTACTGAGCACCGACAACAGGCGAAACCCAGAGGGACCCCTGCCAGTCGGTATAAACACTAATTAAAACAATATTTACCTATAAATAGCAGGTGATTATAGTACAGATAGATCCAGATATACAGATATTATAGATTATATACAACAGGCTAAACCCAGAGGGACCCCTGTCAGTGCAGTACAACCACTAATTAAATTAAAGCAATATTTACCTATAAATAGCAGGTGATTATAGTTCAGCGGTTTTCATCATTAACCCATTGTCTCCCTGTCTCCAGAGTGGCACTCAGTGGCATGCTTATATCTCGCCCTTCAGTCCAGTACGGGAGATATAAAATGATCAAGCACGGCCATGACAAAGGCAATGAGCAAAATCCCAAAAGGTGAGTTTTTTTATTTTTTGTTTTTAGTCTGAATACCCTCCCCCCCCTCTTCCAAACACAAATGGTCTATCCTCCTTACTGTAGTATATAAAGTAAACAATATTGCAGCTCAGTACATATAGGTGAATACAGAGAAGGAAAGCTTGGGCAGGAATACCTTTTATTAAATGAATTGAATAATAAAAGTTCTACTAAACACAGTGGGGCTCATTTATAAAGACTGGGCAAATTTGCACCTGGGCAGTAACCCATAGCAACCAACCAGTGATTAGCTTTCATCAGCCAGCTGCAGACTGAGCATTGAATGCAATCATTTCATTGGTTGCTATGGGTTACTGCCCAGGTGCAAATTTACCCAGTGTTTATAAATGAGCCCGAGTGGGTTTGTTCATGGGGAGATGCCTGGCTCAGACACACTTATTAACAATCACTTAAACTGGCACATTTCTCTGTATAAATCATATGGGGAGTGAGTCGCGGCTCATTATTAAAGTCTTGGCACCCGGCTACAATGATTAGTTTCATTTGTTTCCTTTGTGTTCCTTGGCCCAGAGTTCTGCATTTAACATTAACATGTTTACTTTATAAGCTTTTTGCCGTTTTTTTTTTTTAGTTCATCCCAAGATCCCTTTCCATAAATTCCATACTGTCCTGCTTATATCCGGAAAATTGCAGTACATGTTGCCAGTGTTTCTCTAGTGTTTGCTGAATTGTGCTTAGTACAGGGAATACCTATGCTGCCATAGTTTTATGGGATCTCTCTGTACAGACTATGAGCAAACTTATGGATTGTTCCTGCTGAATTGTGCTTAGTACAGGGAATACCTATGCTGCCATAGTTTTATGGGATCTCTCTGTACAGACTATGAGCAAACTTAGGGGACTGTTCCTGCTGAATTGTGCTTAGTACAGGGGAATAACTATGCTGCCATAGTTTTATGGGATCTCTCTGTACAGACTATGAGCAAACTTAGGGGACTGTTCCTGCTGAATTGTGCTTAGTACAGGGAATACCTATGCTGCCATAGTTTTATGGGTTCTCTCTGTACAGACTATGAGCAAACTTAGGGGCTGTTCCTGCTGAATTGTGCTTAGTACAGGGAATACCTATGCTGCCATAGTTTTATGGGTTCTCTCTGTACAGACTATGAGCAAACTTAGGGGCTGTTCCTGCTGAATTGTGCTTAGTACAGGGAATACCTATGCTGCCATAGTTTTATGGGATCTCTCTGTACAGACTATGAACAAACTTTGAACAAACTTAGGGGACTGTTCCTGCTGAATTGTGCTTAGTACAGAGGAATACCTATGCTGCCATAGTTTTATGGGATCTCTCTGTACAGACTATAAGCAAACTTAGGGGACTGTTCCTGCTGAATTGTGCTTAGTACAGGGAATACCTATGCTGCCATAGTTTTATGGGATCTCTCTGTACAGACTATGAACAAACTAAGGTGGCTGTTCCTGCTGAATTGTGCTTAGTACAGGGGAATACCTATGCTGCCATAGTTTTATGGGATCTCTCTGTACAGACTATGAGCAAAATGTCCCTTAAAGTAACATAACATTTTTCCTTTGCTCTCCTTTAGGTTCAACATGTTGACTAAGACTCGGAGGACATGGAAGCAAGATGGAATGAACGCACTGCAGTACATACTGATCTCCAAGGAGCTGCAGCCACTATACACCAATATAACAGTGGACATTGGCACAGACAAAGGTTTGAGGCCTCACACGTGAGACCGGCGTCTGATTAAATCACAAGTCCTTTCTAAACTGTCAGCAACTCAAGGAATTCATCTCCATGACCATGGGACGCCCTTCTCTCTCTATATATGTATATATATGTATGTGTGTGTGTATATATGTGTGTGTATATATATAGAGAGAGAGAGAGATTTCTATTGGCTTTTTCTGTCTTTTATCTGCAGCTGAGACTGGAGAACCAAAGAATGAGTCCAGTGTTGCTGTACAGACGGGGGTCTCTTCTTCCATCTCTTGTGACTCCTCTGAGTCCAAACTTGCTCCCCGACCCCTGAGAACTTCTATATAACTAGGGAGCGGTCTCATTACAGGCCGGGATACAAAGATCACACTGCAGTGCAGTGACCAGTTATTTGTTTTTCTACAGTATTTTTGTCTCATCTCTATGAATATCACTGGGGGGGGGGTGGAGAATCAATTACTGATCTGTATCTGAAAGTGCAATTTCTGACTTATTTTAACTAGTGGATTTTACCCATTGCTGAAACAGGACCTCCCCTTTTTTTCTTTACTTAAACCAATTTAACTCTCAATGATCTAAACCAGAGAACTGACAGTTTCCTTTACTTCCTGAACAAGCCACAAACACTTTAATCGTCTAATACTTCCGACATTAACATTTTATTTCCTTTTGACTTTTTTTTTGTTTTTTCTGCCACTCTTCTCATTTCGGAGCTTTGCCAGCACCCGGCCCACCTCCATATCATTTATTCCCATCACAGACAGAAGGTTTCACTGGAATTGGTTGACCCAAGGAAAGAACTATAACCAGTATTCACTTCAATCCTAAGTGCCTTTGATGCCAATTTAAATGCATGGGACAAAAACTTTTTAAAAAAATCCCATCACTGGTTCTCTGCCAAAAACAATTCTTACAGTTTTATGTACTGACGCTGTTCCTAAAGGTCAGACTCGTGGCCCTTTCTTATGGGCTTTTTTTTCTCTCTTTGTGAACTGTGAAAATCGGTATAAACATTTCTTTAATAAATAGATATATATATTTACTCTGTGTTTCATTGCTTGTCATAATTACTTCATAATCTGTTCTGTGCATTAAAGGATTATACCTTGTTATTATACATTATAAGGGATAATGTACCCCCTACTGTAAATGATAAGGATATTAGAAGTCACTGAGGGGTTGTTCTGTGACCATATAAAGGCACAAGGCTGCAGGCTGAGTTATACAGGGAACTCTGAGTATCACTCATGTATTATAAGGGATAATGTACCCCCTACTGTAAATGATAAGGATATTAGAAGTCACTGAGGGGTTGCTCTGTGACCATATAAAGGCACAAGGCTGCAGGCTGAGTTATACAGGGAACTCGGAGTATCACTCATGTATTATAAGGGATAATGTACCCCCTACTGTAAATGATAAGGATATTAGAAGTCACTGAGGGGTTGTTCTCTGACCATATAAAGGCACAAGGCTGCAGGCTGAGTTATACAGGGAACTCTGAGTATCACTCATGTATTATAAGGGATAATGTACCCCCTACTGTAAATGATAAGGATATTAGAAGTCACTGAGGGGTTGCTCTGTGACCATATAAAGGCACAAGGCTGCAGGCTGAGTTATACAGGGAACTCTTAGTATCACTCATGTTTTATAAGGGATAATGTACCCCCTACTGTAAATGATAAGGATATTAGAAGTCACTGAGGGGTTGTTCTGTGACCATATAAAGACACAAGGCTGCAGGCTGAGTTATACAGGGAACTCTGAGTATCACTCATGTATTATAAGGGATAATGTACCCCCTACTGTAAATGGTAAGGATATTAGAAGTCACTGAGGGGTTGTTCTGTGACCATATAAAGGCACAAGGCTGCAGGCTGAGTTATACAGGGAACTCTGAGTATCACTCATGTATTATAAGGGATAATGTACCCCCTACTGTAAATGATAAGGATATTAGAAGTCACTGAGGGGTTGTTCTGTGACCATATAAAGACACAAGGCTGCAGGCTGAGTTATACAGGGAACTCTGAGTATCACTCATGTATAATAAGGGATAATGTACCCCCTACTGTAAATGATAAGGATATTAGAAGTCACTGAGGGGTTGTTCTGTGACCATATAAAGACACAAGGCTGCAGGCTGAGTTATACAGGGAACTCTGAGTATCACTCATGTATTATAAAGGATAATGCACCCCCTACTGTAAATGATAAGGATATAAAGGTGGCCATAGATGCAACAAAAATATCATACAATATTCGGTGCATCAATGGCGGGAGATGAGTTGACTAATATCGGCAGAAGACTTGGATATCTGTCGGCTCGTTGTATATTTTGCTCTTATATAGGACGGGGCATGTGAATACTTTGTGTTCTCAGAAGCCTCTCAGTGTATGTTTTCTATTGTGAGAGGCTTTGGCTGCTTTTCACCATGTTGGTTTCTAAACAAATACCAATAACTAAACATCAACTGTAGAATTTGTGATTGTGTGACAAACAAACTCCGTTTGAATTTGCATTTTCTTCCTTCTGCCTTACAGATGGGGGTCACCGACCCCAGCAGCCAAAAAAAACCCTTTCTTGTTAGGCTACAGTTTTATTGTTATTGCTTTTTATTGATCTTCTTACTTTTCAGGCCTCCCTATTTCTCATTCCAACTACAGCCTGGTTACTCCGGTAAATGAACAGATTGGTACAGCCATTATCCTCGCTCCCAGGCACGTGGCATGAGGCTTCTTTATTTCTAAAGCTTTCCACTGTGGAGGAAACCAAATACAGCTGGCTTTACACGGACCAATAAAAGCAGTCCTTTCGGACAGAGTCGGCATCTTATTGGCTCATGCACGGGGGCCCTCCAATGGGTCTGTCCAACCAAAAATTGGGCAGATATCAAACAGGCAGGTTTGAAAATCTCCATTTTATCATCTGGTTTGTTGGATTCAGGAAGGAAGAGGATGAGCCGGGGGTGATATAGTAATAATATATTCATATTGGCGATTGCTGATGAGTCTACAGTGTATTTTGGGACTAAAGACTCCCAGAATCACAGAGGCGCCGGCTCATGATCCAGCCATTGTGCCAGTGTGGAGACTGGGAGCAATTTATAAATGAACTGTGAGACCCCCCCCCCCCCCAGGTTGAAGATGAGCTCAACCCCTCAAGCAAAACAGACATTAGCTGCACCCAGCTGCCTCATTAACGACTGGCAATTATGAGCTCAGCGATTTGCATAATATAAACACTAGGCTCCAGCCTCTCCTCATTTGCAGTCATTAGGCTGATTATATTTAACGTCTGACTTTCCTGCCCTCTAATAACACTTCTACTGTTCATAATGTTTTGTTTCTCTTCATCTGCACAGCCGGTTACCCACCTCAAACAGCTGTGTGTCCCGGGGGGTGTCACGTGACTGCTCGTTACTGACATTAAATCTGGAAAGTGGTATAGATCTGCCTTTTAACCCTCATCACTCCATGATCAATGACTGGGGCTTTCCTTTTTATGATTTAGATTTTTATTTCAATCCAACAGGAGAAACCTCTGCGAGTCATTTTCCACTTTACTGGAGGGCAGGGAAGTTCCCCAAATTCCTTTTGTTGTGGGGGCTGGAAATGATGATGTTGATAGTAATGTAGTGACTTAGGTTGAAAAAGACAGATGTCCATCAAGTTCAACCTTAAGTCTATATATAACCTGCCTAACTGCCAGTTGATCCAGAGGAAGGCAAAAAAAACCATCTGAATCCTCTCCAATTTGGGGAAAAAATTCCTTCTTCACTCCAAAATGGCAATGGGACCAGTCCCTGGATCAACTTGTACTATGAGCTATCTCCCATATCCCTGTATTCCCTCACTTGCTAAACACCATCCAACCCCTTCTTATACCTATCTAATGTATCAGCCTGTACCACTGATTCACTTCCCAGCTCTCCCTGTAACACCCCTTTCCCTCCTCTAATCTCATTGGCTCCCTCCTGTCTGCTGGGAGGAGCTACTGGTGAATAAAGCATCCGACCCTTCCTTGTACCTATCTAATGTATCAGCCTGTACCACTGATTCAGTGAGAGAATTCCACATCTTCACAGCTCTCACTGTAACAAACCCCTTCCCAATATTTAGGCATAATATACTTCAATCAATTATTTTATTTAATTTACTTTGAAGTTGTCATGTCTATTTATTTAATGAATTGTTTATTGATGTATTATTATAAAATTCAATAAAGAAATTGAAAAGAAAGATGAATTTTTAGTCGAAACCTCTTTTCTTCTAATCAGAATGGGTGACCTTGTGTCAGCTGGAAAGACCTACTGGTAAATAAATCATTAGAGAGATTATTATATGATCCCCTTATATATTTATACCAATGTAGTGAATTAGTGCGAAACCCTTGCACTATTCCTTGTAAGAGATCAGGCATAGAGTCTGTGTGCTGTAAGCTGTTACCTAGCAACCAGCTTGTCAGTGAACTCAGTGCAGCAGGAAGTGACACGGCAGCTAGTGAGTGGCTGGCAGGAAGAGGAAGTCACAGATACCGGCAAAAGAGATAACCTGGCAGAGAGAACCAGATGGAAAACAGAGAAGTGTTCTGATGTTTCTCTGCTCAGGAAGGAGATGGGAAAGGGAATCTGAGGCTACTGATCTCTTTCCTGAGCAGAGAAACATCAGGACACTTCTCTGTTTTCCTTCTGAAGGTCTTTTATATCTTTGTACAGTGACTGGAACTGGCCAGCAGGTGGCGCTGTTGTTACAACATTAACCATATTGGCAGTTTATAAACACATAAACAGCTCTGAAACAGAAAAAATACATGTAAATTGCAAACCTGCTTAGAAAATCGAAATACTTTGCATTTAAACGGGAACTACACCCTTAAGCTTTTTTTTATTTACCAATTGAAAGCAAATATTAAAAGCAGCCAAATGTACAGTATATTCGTTATTAATTTTCACTGGTTAAGTGAAAATGTATTTTTGGTTTTTGTCGGGCCATTTCGGTTTCATGAAACTGCAACAAAATGTCAATTCTCCTCCGGCTATAGCTTCTGCTACAATGTTTCAGGAGTCGGAACCTTGAAGGAAATCGCTATTTGACATTTGTCTGCTATATTTGCCATTGCTTGGGTTTTCTGGGTACAGGTATCCGACATGTTACAAAGAATGCTTCTGTGGTTTTCCAGATAACAGATCTTTCTGTAATTTGGATCTTTATAGTCTGCTAAAAAATGAAAATAAACCCAATAGGCTGGTTTTGCTTCCAATAAGGATTAATTATATCTTAGTTGGGATCAAGTACAAGTTACTGTTTTATTATTACAGAGAAAATGGAAATTATTTTTAAAAATGTGAATTATTAAATTATAATGTAGTCTATGGGAGACGGCCTTTCCGTAATTTAGCTCTTTCTGTGTAACGGGTTTTCAGATAACGGATCCCATACCTGTATATTTGCTCTTATGGGTTTTATACACTAAATTGTAAATTATATATATATAAATATACTACGGGGTATTTGTGTTGTTTCACCCTCAGCCACACTCATTGTCTCCATTAGTCGTCAGCCTTGGTTTCTAGCTGCTCAACTGGATTAAGATTCATCAGAAAGACTATGGCGCAAATTCACTAAGATTCGAAGTTGCGCCAGGCGCAACTTCGCCGCGCTTCGCCAGGCGTATTTTCGCCAGCGCTCCGCAAATTCACTAAAATCCGAAGTTGCGCACAGGGGTAGCGTAAGTTTTCGAAGTTGCACTAGCGTTAATTCGCCAGGCGAAGCGAAGTTTCGCTAGCGATGGTTCATTTGCATATGGCGCCAAATTCAAATTTCAATGGAGGAATACGTATCAGCACTACAAATGCCTAGAAAACCTTCAAATCAGCAAATTTAAATGTTATTTTGCCCTACACATGTGCCCACTGTCTAGGTAAGTTGCCATGAGTCAGGAAATGTAGGGGGGAAGGAGGGGAGCCCCAAAAAAAAATTTTTTTTAAGCCTATCACCCATCGTGTAGAAAACACGCCAGCGTTTTTTGGGACTTAGAAAAAATTTTTGACTTTTTTGGAATCAATCCCTATCTACTCTATTGCGCTTCGCCAGGTCTGAGGTGGCGAACGAAGTCTAGCGTAAAAGGTAGCGTTCAGTACACTGCGCAAGTTAGTGAATTTGCATAGTTACGTCGCTAGCGAAAATTCGCCTGGCGTAAGGGTGCGAAGTAACACTAGCGAAACTACGCCAGCATTCGTTAGTGAATTTGCGCAGTAACAAAAAATGCCAAACGCTAGTGAATTAACGCTAGCGTTCGGCGCTTAGTGAATTTGCGCCTATGTATCTTTTGTTCCCTATTAATAACATTGGGATCAACCATTATTTTTACCGGCCAGGCTGCTAAAATACCAGCCAGGTGGCAACTCTACTGACAACCCTGTAGCCTGATGCTTCCCCGGGCAGAATGTTACAGACGAGAGCCACGATCAAGCAGCAATACTTTTCGGATAATATTATTAGAGTTAATACTAGTGATAGGCGAATTTGCGCTGTTTCGGTTCACTGAAAAATTTGCGAATCTCCTGCAAAATTTGCAAAATGGCGAAAAATTCGCGAAACGGTGCCCGGCGTCTAGTTTTTGGACGCCGGCATCCATTTTTTTGGATTCCGGCAAATATTTGCCAGAGAATTTTCATGGGCGTTTCACGAATTTATTCGCCGGCGGCGAATCGCGCAAATGCGCCGAGAATTCGTGCCTGCCGAATAAAATTCGCCCATCACTAGTTGATAGCAGTAGGTGGCAGTAGCGCTCTGTAAGTCTCTAGGAATCTTGTGGTTAATTCAGTGAACAGAAAACAAATACAATTCTGCTCGTTTTGCTTTTTCCTAAGTCTGCAATTCCTGACACTTCTTGGTTTTCTCTCCAACCATAAACCAACCTCTTACCTGGCTTATCCCATACTCACCTGTCTTACAAACAGATCAGAATTCCTAGTTTAAAATAAAGATCCCAGGGTGAATTTACACAACCCCAGTGCCAGTGTCCCAGTTGGCCATCACTGAGCCTCTTAAGTTGCCTGGTCCCTAGAAGAATATTTTTCTGGGCTGGTTATTTGCACCGTGGGTTCCCGACATTAAAGAAATGTCAAAAATGTCAAATGTCCTGTTTTATATAGTGAATTTATTTCACGAGGCTAAAGTTTGAGCTTGTCAATAGCAGCAATGATCCAGGACTTCAAACTTGTCACAGGGGGTCACCATCTTGGAAAGTGTCTGTGACACTCACATGCTCAGTGGGCTCTGATTGGCTGTTGAGAAGCTAAGCTTAGGGCTCGTCACTAATTATCCAGCAGAAAATGAGCTTCCCTGGCTGTAATATAAGCTGATGCTACAGGTTTGCTGATTATTCAATTCTGATGCTAATTGCACTGGTTTCTGTGCTGCCATGTAGTAATTATCTGTATTAATTACTAATCAGCCTTATATTGTGACATTTCTATTCTATGTGTACTGTATATTGTGAGTGGCTCCCTAAGCTCAGTAAGTGACAGCAGCACAGAGCATGTGCAGTGAATCAGCAGAAAAGAAGATGGGGAGCTACTGGGGCATCTTTGGAGACACAGATCTTTACTGCTAAAGGGCTGTGGTTGCCTTGGGCTGGTACAGAAGCACAAAACATCATGTACAACATTTCTACCTACTTCTTTAGTTAGGCTTTAGTTCTCCTTTAAGTCAACTGGGAGATACAGAAAAGTTTGAATGGCAGCTGGGGTGGCACCATTTACTATGGGAGAAAAAAAAAGGAGCTGAAATTATAGAATGTAAGTAATAAAGTGCCAGCTCCATGGCTTTCACTTTATAATATGGATATTTATATGGATATAAATACCCAAATTACTACACCCCCAATCCACTTTTGTATTTTGCTATTAAAGGGCATGTAAAGTGTAAAATAGAATAAGGCTAGAAATGCTGTATTTTGTATACTAAACATAAACATGAACTTACTGCACCACAAGCCTAATCAAACAAATGATTTATGCTTTCAAATTTGGCCACAGGGGGTCACCATCCTGTAACTTTGTTATACATCTTTGCAAGACCAAGACTGTGCACATGCTCAGTGTGGTCTGGGCTGCTTAGGGATCGTCATAAACAAAGCTGCTTGAGTTCTGCATGGCTGGGAAGTAAGGCGGGGGCTCCCCCTGCTGTACATAAGTATGATTGTTTCCCTGCTGAGCAGTTAGGGACCGTCTGACAATTCCTATCCACAGCAGTAAATGAAGGGAAAATTTCACTGCACACAGTCAGGTTTCTTATACAAACGGTACACATTTTTTAATTAAACTATATTGGAGATTCTTTTTCATTAAAGAAAGTAAAAATGGGATTTTATTTTTTTGCCTTTACAGGCCCTTTAAGTACAGTTAATCTGACGCTGCCTCTGAATGTGAAAACATAAAAGAAACAAGCAGCTTCTTTGAACCTCATTCATTTCCCTATAATGAGCTTGGCTTTCTCTTCTGTGGGAGCGATCACTCAAGATGTGCTAAAAGAAACAAGCAAGAGCTTCCCCCAAAAATCATCTCCCAGGGGGGGCTACAGACGAGCTTGAAAACAAGGATCCCCCTTTTTAGTTTCTCCTTAGAAATTCTCTTTCTTGTACTTTTGATGTTTCGCTGCTTAAAAAGAGAAACAAGGAATGAGCCGGATGCGTCGCCCGGGAGCAGCAAAACGACAAACAAAGAAATTAGGTCAATAAATATGTTGGTAAATTAGGGTGAAATGGATGGAGCGTGGTACAATAAATGTATAATGAATGGTTCCCCTTTAAGAAGTATGATACTCTGAGTCAATTGGTTTTATTTTTTATTATTTGTGGTTTTTGAGTTATTTAGCTTTTTAATCAGCAGCTCTCCCGTTTGCAATTTCAGCCATCTGGTTGCTAGGCTCCCAATTCCCCTAGCAACCATGCACTGCTTTGAAGAGACTGGAATAAGAATAGGAGAGGACTGAATAGAAATGAGGAATAAAAAGTAGCAATAAGAATACATGTGTAGCCTTACAGAGTATTTTTGTTTTTTAGATAGGGGTCAGTGACCCCCACTGAAAGATGGAAATAGTCAGAAGATAAAGCCCTGGAATTACTGGCAGGTTTATGGGACAAGGGAACGTAACAATGGCGACCAATTCTCAAACGTCAGTTTTATGGTAAATTTCCTTATCAGCCTGGGGGTCCGGTGGCCCCTGTAGAGGGGGGTAATAAAAGGGAACCTGGTGGTCTAGAGCTTGTGGGGGGGGACATTCACAGTCTCGGGACTCTCGGGGGCTCGGGACTCTGCAGCGACTCTTCAGTTTTGGGAAACAGAACAGGCACTTAAGTACTTTTTGGATTTTATGTTTTAAGGTCCTTTTTTTTTTTTTAAATGGTGCCATTGCAGCCCTCCCAGCTGGAACTCAAACATTAGGGAACCCCCCAAAAATAGGCCAAGCCCTTGGGATGTTAAGATAATATCACAAGTGTGTGGCATATGTTTTTAGTCTGCCAACCGAGCTGGAACGTTTCTTGTTTTAGGGTAGGACTACGTGAAAGTTTTCGGCGCAATCTGACGCTCTGCAACAAAACGCCTGCGTCAGATCACCTGTGAAGTGAATGCATTGTCGCATGGAGTCGCATCGTTGATCCGACGTGACATGACTGTCTGATGCAGACGCAGCGGTGATTTAGTCGCCTGGTGATTAATCGCCTCTTCTGCGGGGCGACAATCTCCCAGAACTGCCTTCCGTCTGCTGTAATGAGAAAATGGCAGCACCAATGCACTTGCGGAGCTTCCATTACAGAAGTCGTCCGAAGTTGGCTGAGGGCTTTAGGACATGGGCAGATTCGGAGAGATTTAGTCGCCTGACGACTGTGTTCCCCCGGCTGTAATGAGAAAACACCATTGCCAATGCACTCATGGAGCTTCGATTTCCGAAGTCGCCCGAAGTTTCCTCCTGAGGCACCTTCAGGCGACTTTGGAAATTGAAGCACCGCGAGTGCTTTGGCGCTGGTGTTTTCTCATTATAGAAGGGGGAAGGCAGTTTGGGGAGATTGTTGCCTCACAGAAGAGGCGATTAAATCTCCCGAATCTGCCCGTGTGCGGGCTCTAATGGATATAAAAAAACTGAGGATACAGTTTCAATGCTTTTAAGGGCTCTTACTCATGAGCGTTTTTACCTGCGCTCCCCTGCGTTCCGTTTTTCGGCGTTCAGCCGCAGGGGAACGCAGGAATAGACGCATTTCATTTTTTCAAATGGGGCTGTACTCACACAGGCGCATGTAGGCGCCGAACGCAGGAAAAATGCAGCATGTTGTGTCTCAACCTGCGTTCGGCGCCTACACGCGTCTGTGTGAGTACAGCCCCATTTGAAAAAATGTAATGCGTCTATTCCAGCTCTCCCCTGCGGCTGAACGCCGAAAAACGGAACGCAGGGGAGCGCAGGTAAAAACGCTCATGTGTAAGAGCCCTTAATCCTGGGCTCACCTGATGCCACTAATGACCCACTTTCAACTGTGGTTGGAGGATGGGAGTGTTTAAAAGGACACGCAAGGCCGGAGTTGTCTGTTAATCATTTAGTCTGCCATTAAAACTTTGATCGCAGCAGTATCTGCTCTCCTCATTCTCTAACTTTCATTAATATCATCACTATAGTGTCAAGAACAACTGACATGGCAGCTTCACATCTGGCTCAGATTTTTACATTTAAGGATAAACCTGTAAGGCATTTGCTTATAAACATGAGACCTCCATAAACTCAGGCTGTCCCCCTCCCTCTGCCCGAGACCCCCATGAAAGGGAGGCAGTAAATTTTCTCAATTCTGATTTGTTGTGTAAAATGCAATGGGAAACACTAAAGCCTCTGTACTCAGCACAATTCAGCAGGAACAGTCCCTAAGTTTGCTCATAGTCTGTACAGAGAGATCCCATAAAACTATGGCAGCATAGGTATTCCCTGTACTAAGCACAATTCAGCAGGAACAGCCCCCTTAAGGGGTATTGGCTCTTGATTGAATATGAATCATAGAGTATATCACACTCATTAAAGAATAAGAAGTGTTTTTAAAATGAAAGTTCTATAAATAATTAGTGTGACTGGTTGGCATTAAGCTGAGATGGAAGAGGTTTAATAGAATGAGCTAATTAATTTAGGAGCTGGTAATGAGCTGGGGATGAGACGAGGAGACTGATCCAGTCCTTTCCTGCAGGAGACTCCCCACAGTCAGTTAACCCTACAGCTACTGGCACTGCAGATCTGAAGAGCCAAAACACAAGTATTACAACCAAAAACCACAGATATCTCCAAAACATGAAAAGAAGAGACTCTGAGCAAGTTGGCATTCGGGTTCTACTTGTAATTGTAACCCCCTTTAAAGGGTTAGTTCACCTTTAAGTTCACTTTTAGTATGTTTGTAGGGACCTATAGGATATCCTATCCCTATAGAGTTAATCCCCTACCTTTTTGTATTAGTTCTCTTTTTCCCTGTTATTGGGCCAAGCCCTTGTAACTGGCAAAGTGTAACACCCACACCTATTGGACAAAGAGTGTAATGACACTCCCCTGCCACACTGCTATATAGTGTTGTGCAGGGAGTGTCCTCTTCCTCTTTGGCTCTGGTGCTGCTGCTAGGTGAATCTCCATTGAGCCTGGGATCACCATAGGCCCCAGTAAGCCTTTACCCTAAAGGGACCTGACACCTTTAGTGCTAAGTCGGGGACCAGGTAAACCCCGTGAACGAGGACCAGCTAGCCTAGTAAGATATTGTTATAGTCTCTCTAGGAGAGAAAGACAGAGAGGTGTAGCAGAAAGAGCAGCTGTCGCTCCAACAAGGATTGTAGGAGGAAGTAGCTTCCCACAAGGCCTGTTTGCCTTTAGAGCAGGGACCTCAGTTGTTAGGGCAGTAGGTGAGCAAAGGACTACCTGAACCCTACCTGATTGATCCCGATCCCCTCACTGTGCAACGTCGGTCGAACTGGGATTTGATGTACACCTATCTGCAATATCTTTTGGGAGTCGCATCTGTTTGACTGTGAACCTTTACTGTCCAAAGTGATTCCCCATGCTGTGTCCTCAGAACTATTGTAAGTAAACCTGTGGTCATTTGCCTTTGGCATAATAAATCTGCTCCTGTTTTACCTTTTTAAAGAACCTCCTGGCGTCCATTATTCTATTTTTGTACTTATATGCCTGTGAGTTGTAGTCACGTCCCGCCGCCATTTTGTGAAGGGACTTTGCAGAGAGAGGACGTGTGCATCACTACTCCACCTGTTTGTGCCTGTGGACTTCCGGCGGCTGCCTAGAAAGTTTCACCGCACTTCCACCCTTCACACCAGCGGTACCTGCTTGCTACCGTTTCTTTATTTCAGCAAACCGGAGGATTTCTACATCGCTCCTGTTCAAGGTGCTGCACCATCACGGACCACGGCTGTGGCCCATCCACGTGCAGACCTTCCGGACCTCACTGCTAATTACCCTGCGGCTGCGGGTATAGTGGAGGACTTCCTACCTACATTCTTCTTGCCGGTAAAACCCTTTTCCATTATTATGGCTGACCATTCCTGGGAGGGTTGGGCGGATGCGGAGGAAAACCTGACTGGGGCCCCGCTGTTCTCGGATGAGGACATAGAAGATGTAGACTTTGGCCTTAGATATATTTGGGCCGGGACATATGGTGAAAAGCTCAATGTCCACTTTAACCGGATAGTTGTTCCTTACTGCGGGCACTGTACCCGTGAACTATCCACAGAGACCTGTAATTTCCACTCTTCGTGCCCCCATTGCTTTCACGAGTGCTGGTTAGGTCCCTATGTACTTTATGCTGATCCTAAAAAGGGCATAAAGACCAAATCCATCGCCACAGACACAGATGGACTGTCTTCAGTGTCAGGAGACTCTGCTCCTGCACCTGTTCCCGCATATCCTCATCACCTCTCCTCAGTGCGGCCACCCAGCATACAGAGCCTGCCCACACCTCTAAAGGCTTTGTCTATTTCCCAGTCACAGGGAGTAGGCGCTAGTGGGGATGCAGCCACACTGAGTGGGAAGCCACGTGTTCCACCTGGAGGGAGGGGGAGTTCTATGCGCAGGAACCCTGATGTTGTACCTAGGCCTGTTACTCCTAGGCCTGCTAAACCCAAGCCGGCCACGCCTAGGCCTTCTACTCCTAAGCCAACCACTGCACCTGAGGATGAGGCTTCATCCACAGTGGTTCCATCAGAGTATTCCAATTCTCAGCAGCCTGTTGCCTGCTTGTCTAAACCATTGCTTTCTCCAGAGGCTCAAGGGTTCTGGGTCGCTCAGGGAAGGGCCGACCCCAAGAAGGCACGCACAGTTTCAAGGGTGCAACGTATTATCAATGCCCGTGTTCGTGACCGTTGGGGTTATCCAATGCCCTATGCACCTGAGTGGGTTTATGACGAAGTGGAGAAGAATTTGGAAGAATGGCTTTATGGAGAACTTTTGAAGAAAACAGATGTGGGACCCAAGGGATTGTTCCAGAGCGATCCACAGAAGCGGCAGCGTGACATGGTCTTCCTCTGTGACACCCTCAGCGAATGGTGGTATGGGCGTACCATCTTAAAACACCATGTTAAAAGTTGTGGGAAGTTTCAAGAGGACCGCTTCTTCAGCTTGGCGCCCACTCTGCCTAATGGAGGGAAGGTAGAGAAACCTCACCCTTCTTACTATCTATCCTATGAACATACCCTGGAAAAGTATGGTATGATCATTTGAGCTGTCCACAGTGGATCCGGCTGGACCCTGTGTGTTGTAACATTTTCAGTATGCCTCTATGAGTGAGTATTCCTCTTAGAGATGTCTTTTTTACACTTGAGGACGTCGTTTGATTTGCCCCAAGATTTGGGCCTTCTTCATTGTTCTTCAAGATTGATGCCCCAAGTTTTGGGCCTTCTTCATTTTGTGTTTGTTCACTCATTGCTCCATTTCTGGACTTCTGAACATTGTCTGGAACTGTAAATAGTTGGGTTCATGAGACAAAGACTGCTGAGCCCCCACCAAAACTCTTCTACCTCTAACTACTCGCTGAGTAGCACCTTTATTCTTCGCCTTACTACTCCCCAAGTGGCTCTCAGTGACTTTGTACACTTGGGAAGGGGGGGGTGTGCTATGGAATAAAGCTTTTGGTTATGGTGGGGTCATGTAACTCAACTGCACTGAAAATGAGTGTTCAATTGTGAAAAGAAATGTATGCTAAAAATTTTCTTTTCAGCCAAGCCTGTGCCTGGACCTCCTGATACACTATGGAGGGTTCAAGTTTCGTAAGTCAAGTGCCTGAGTGTGCCTTTAAGGACCTCATGAATGTAATAAAGTTATGCAACTGATGTTATTTGCACTGAAACTTATCCAATACAGTATTGCACTTTTGCTCTTTACTGTTCTTTTCTCCACAGTACCCATTGTTACCAGGTATTCCTCAGGAGAGGGTACCAGAAGAGTGATGTTCAATGGTATTGTTGGTTTGCACTTATATATTCACTTTGTTACTATTGTGTTTATATCCTTTCACCATTGTCGGGACGAAATGGATTTTTCCCCCGGGTGTATGTAGGGACCTATAGGATATCCTATCCCTATAGAGTTAATCCCCTACCTTTTTGTATGTAGTTCTCTTTTCCTCTGTTATTGGGCCAAGCCCTTGTAACTGGCAAAGTGTAACACCCACACCTATTGGACAAAGAGTGTAATGACACTCCCCTGCCACACTGCTATATAGTGTTGTGCAGGGAGTGTCCTCTTCCTCTTTGGCTCCTGGTGCTGCTGCTAGGTGAATCTCCATTGAGCCTGGGATCACCATAGGCCCCAGTAAGCCTTTACCCTAAAGGGACCTGACACCTTTAGTGCTAAGTCGGGGACCAGGTAAACCCCGTGAACGAGGACCAGCTAGCCTAGTAAGATATTGTTATAGTCTCTCTAGGAGAGAAAGACAGAGAGGTGTAGCAGAAAGAGCAGCTGTCGCTCCAACAAGGATTGTAGGAGGAAGTAGCTTCCCACAAGGCCTGTTTGCCTTTAGAGCAGGGACCTCAGTTGTTAGGGCAGTAGGTGAGCAAAGGACTACCTGACCCCTACCTGATTGATCCCGATCCCCTCACTGTGCAACGTCGGTCGAACTGGGATTTGATGTACACCTGTCTGCAATATCTTTTGGGAGTCGCATCTGTTTGACTGTGAACCTTTACTGTCCAAAGTGATTCCCCATGCTGTGTCCTCAGAACTATTGTAAGTAAACCTGTGGTCATTTGCCTTTGGCATAATAAATCTGCTCCTGTTTTACCTTTTTAAAGAACCTCCTGGCGTCCATTATTCTATTTTTGTACTTATATGCCTGTGAGTTGTAGTTCAACTACAGTTTAAAGGGGAAGCTTCCATTTGGCGAAGGCTCTGCCCTGGGTGAGGATTCGCAATGTAACCCATGCTCACTACCTAGCTGGTCACCCTTAACTCCTAATTGGCAGAATAGGCCAAGAAAGCGTTACATGTTATAGAATGGCTAATTGTAACTTTTCAATTGGCTTTCATTCTTTTTTATAGTTTATTGGTTTGTCTGACCCCATCTAAAAAACAAATACTCAGTAAGGCCATAAATGTATTGTTATTGCTACTTTTTATTCCTCATCTTTCTGTTCAGGCCTCTCCTATTCATATTCCCGTCTCTTATTCACATCAGTGCATGGTTGCTAGGATAATATTGACCTTAGCAACCAGATTGCGGAGATTGCAAACTGAAGAGCTGCTGAATAAAAAGCTAAATAAGTCAAAACCCATAAATAATGAAAAAAAAAAATGAAGACCAATAGCAAATTGTCTCAGAATACTAAAAACAAGAGAAAGCAGTAAAACCCCACACTACCTTACTAAAATGAATTGAGATCTAATTATATAAGTGCTTAGTGCTACTATAGACATATGCCTAGTTCTCAATCAATTTAGCACCAACATACAATTAATGGTATTTCAATTTATTATGTTAATACTAGGGATGCACCAAATCCAGGATTCGGTTCGGGATTCGGGCAGGATTCGGCCTTTTTCAGCAGGATTCGGATTCGGCCGAATCCTTCTGCCCAGCCGAACCGAATCCGAATCCTAATTTGCATATGCAAATTAGGGGCGGTAGGGAAATTGCATGACTTTTTGTCAGAAAACAAGGAAGAAAAAAAAGTTTCCCCTTCCCACCCCTAATTTGCATATGCAAATTAGGGTTCGGATTCGGTTCGGTATTCGGCCAAATCTTTCACTAAGGATTCGGGGGTTCGGCCGAATCCAAAAAAGTGGATTCGGTGCATCCCTAATTTTTAGGGTTCTTACTGACGAGCGGTTGTAGCTGCGCTCCCCAGCGTTCCGTTTTTCTCAGCCGCAGGGGAACGCAGGAATAGACGCATTACATTTTCTCCAATGGGGCTGTACTCACAGGCGCGTGTAGGCGCTGAACGCAGGAAAAATACAGCATGTTGTGTCTCAACCTGCGTCCGGCGCCTACACGCGCCTGTGTGAGTACAGCCCCATTGGAAAAAATGTAATGCGTCTATTCCTGCGCTCCCCTGCGGCTGAACGCAGAAAAACGGAACGCAGGGGAGCGCAGCTACAACCGCTCGTCAGTAAGAGCCCTTAGGGAAATCCTTAATAACCTCAGTGTTTTGTTTCTGCCAATATAACAAAGTCGTTACTATTAATTATTCACCAGACGTAATTAGCAGGTGGCCCGGAATCTGGTAACGGAGAAATCTGTTAGGTCTCTTAAGGTGGCCATACACGGATAGATCCGCTCGTTTGGCGATGTCGCCAAACGAGCGGATCTCCCTCCGATATGCCCACCTTGAGGTGGGCAATATCGGGCAGATCCGATCGTGGGCCCTAGGGCCCAACGATCGGATCCTACCATTCACAAACGGCCGGTCGGATCGCGGGGCCGCATCAACGAACAGATGCGGCCGCGATCCGACGGGGTTTTTAAACCGATCCGATCGAGATCTGGCCGACTTTCGGCCAGATCTCGATCGGGGAAGCCCGTCGGGGGCCCCCATACACGGGCCAATAAGCTGCCGACAGGGGAGCGCAGGAATAGACGCATTACGTTGTTTCCAATGGGGCTGTACTCACACAGGCGCGTGTAGGCACCGAACGCAGGTTGAGACGCAACATGCTGCATTTTTCCTGCGTTTGGCGCCTACACGCGCCTGTGTGAGTACAGCCCCATTGGAAACAACGTAATGCGTCTATTCCTGCGTCTATTCCACCTGCAAGAGGAAAGTTTCTTCGAGGATTGTGCTTCTCCTGTAAAGCCATAATGAAAAAGACCACTTTTGTGGACACGTCTGAATATGAATTGAAGGGGTAAATCAATTGCCAATGACAGACTATCACTAGGACGGTGTTTATATTTATACTTTGTGTCATTTCCAAGGTTATTAGATTTACTGATGAGAAATGGAACTCTCTGGAAGGGGTTCTGAGTGAGTACTGCTAACACTTTCCATAAGACTACGTCTAACCTGTTGCTCCTACCCAAGTTATTTTTCTTCTAGGTGTATATAGTGTCAGATATCAGGGGCCACCAGAAAACCTTAGACCATGGGCCCACTTTTTCCAACCTATTATTCCTCCTCTCCTCACTTAACCTCTTTGTTATCCTAGTCTTTTATATCTACTTACTATATTCTTCCATTAATAAGCATTTTTTCCCCATAAAGAAATAGAGAATGACCATGAAAATGGCTAAATGGTTGGAAGAACCAAGAGGCCCCACTGACACCTGGGCCCACCAGAGGTTTTCTTGGTATCCCATTGGGCCAGTCCGACACTGGGTGTATAATCTTTAAGAATTACTGACACCCATTCTAAATAAATCTTCACCCTGTTGTCAAGACCATAAGTATCATCTATCTGAGAACTCAAACTTGAGTATAACAGGGTCTGAAATGTAACCACTGCTCTATGGAAGTAAACAACAAGAAGCACAACAGCATTAAAGGTAAAATGGAATAAAGCTAGAAATGCTGTATTTTGTATACTAAACATAAACATGAACTTACTGCACCACAAGCCTAATCAAACAAATGATTTATGCTTTCAAAGTTTGCCACAGGGGGTCACCATCTTGTAACTTTGTTATACATCTTTGCAAGACCAAGACTGTGCACATGCTCAGTGGGGTCTGGGCTGCTTAGGGATCGTCATAAATGATCAAAACAGCACAAGTCAAATAATATCTGCCAGAAGCCAATACAGCAAGACTGATTAATAATCACAATTATACAGACTGCACTGGCTCCTCTCTTGTCAATATAATCTAATGTGGATTTTATAGTTTTTGTATTGTTTAATATAAACTTTCAAAAACACTATGTCCAAAAGGATGTGAGGATCTCCAAAAATAAAGAGACAAATATAAAAGTAGAAAAATTTATTAGGACATAAGGACCTTATGTCCTAATAAATTTTTCTACTTTTTCTACTTGTCTCTTTATTTTTGGAGATCCTCACATCCTTTTGGACAATGGGGGGAATTCACAAAAGTGTCGGTAAAAAAAGTGACCCAGATGTGGCGGTCGACAAATTTGTAAAATGTCGTATGAAGGGCAAATTCACAAAGGCAGATGTTCCCATCTCTGAATGTCTCGTAAGTCTGACAATTTTCTAAAATGTCGTATCTCTTTTCATCGTACAAACGACATTTACCAAGACTTTTTAAACGACAATTTGTCTGACATTTTCATTTTGGAGAAACTAAAGTGTCTGAAAAATTGTCAGTAAAAAAAAATGAGTTTACGAGTAATTCATAAAAATGTCGGGAAAAGTGGCGCCGAAAAAACCACACCCACTTTTAACGACACTAATTCAAATGTGTCGCACATGTCGGAAAACTGGCAGAGGAATGCTCTGTGAATCTGTCGGCTGTTGCTACGACACTTTCTACGACATTTTAAAGACATTTTTTCGTTCCCGACACTTTTGTGAATTCCCCCCATAGTGTTTTTGGGTTTTGCACCTTGGGACTGAGGTGAAGTGTGAGTGTTTTCTCCCTTATTATTTTTCCTATTATATTTTTGTATCTGTATTCATTTGATACTTATTTGTTGAGCGGTACCATAGACACTTTTTGTTATGTGGCAGTAGCACAAACCAGAGTATTTTCAGTTTTAATACAAACTTTCTCCAACTCTGCAGAACCAGTGGCTGCAGCAAAATAATCCTCCAAATAGAATCCCAGTTTATCTGTTTAAATCTGGCTCCATGATCTTTGTCCCTGCAGCTGGAGTTGGAAGCAGTAAAGGCAAAAATAAAATCCAATACAAATCTCTACACAGTCACCGACTGCTCTACAGGGAAACAAACAAAGCTGCTTGAGTTCTGCATGGCTGGGAAGTAAGGCGGGGGCTCCCCCTGCTGTTCATAAGTATGATTGTTTCCCTGCAGAGCAGTTAGGGACCGTCTGACAATTCCTATCCATGGCAGTAAATGAAGGGAGAATTTCACTGGATACAGTCAGGTTTCTTATAAAAACGGTACACATTTTTTAATTAAAGTATATTGGAGATATAAATTGGATTTTATTTTTTTGCCTTTACATGCACTTTAAGGGTCATGTTGAAAAGAATTCAATAAACAAGTCATCCATCAACTCTTCGGTTGTTCTGTCCGGCAGTGAAGCGGAGAATTAAAGGATGCCTTGTACAGCTCCGGAGTGAAAAAATGGTTTATGTCAGGGGTCTGAGCAACTTGGACCTAACAAGGAGAGATGTGGGCATTAAGTGATTGTTCTGGTTTCCATGGAGAAGAGCTTTAACCGCAGAAAGCCAGACACGCAGGAGAGGTCCTGACCGTAATTGAGTAGCTACTATTTTGATTGAGACTTGAAAGCTTCAATATTCTTTTCCATTTGCACTTGAAGTCTATGATGGCCCTCACGGTGCCCTCATGAATATTCACAGTTCACCACGGAAAGCAAATGAATGCAAACTAAAGTGCCGTGGGCATAAATTGCAATCGATGTTGCATGTACTGTAGAGCGATAGAATTACAGAACCCTTTGCAAGTGGCTTCTTTCATTGCAATTGTCCTTCTACCCAACACCCAACAGTGACGCAGGACTCACCTATCCTTTAGGATCAAGACATTTTTCAAAACCTATATTGAAACTACTTATTAGTCAGTGCCCCAATGGGCCTCCTATTCCTCCTAGGCCTCTTTAGAATTTGTAGGGTCTCCCTCCACTCTAGTTACAGCTTTAGGGATTTTCAGCCAAATCATGTTGACTGCCCCCAAACAAAATGTTGATGAACTTCAGAAAGAGAGTGCTGTCCCTCAATGTGTCATGATTGTGTCACCCGCCTTAATGTATAACATAGAACAATTCCCCTTTATGACCTTCTTAAAGGGCACCTATCACAGCCAAAATCAAACACATATTAACAATCTGACCAGTACAAGCTAAACACGTTAAATCAAACTACATATATAGTTTTTTGAAAAAACTGCAGGTTTTAAAAAAATCCCTCACTTTGTCAAATGGGTTCTTTCACTGAGGGAGGCCATATTGAGACTCTAACAGAGACTCTAATGTGCAAATTTCAGGAGCATGCTCAGATTGTAACACTGCTTTGAGTATTCTACCCAGAATGCCTTGTTTTAGTAAACTCCTCCACTAGAAGTGCTGCTACCTGCTAACTTCCAGCAGGGGGCAGCACTACTGTACAGCAGCTAACACACAGGTTTGGCTGATTTGAAAATAGCTTAGAAGGGTTGATAAGCAACAAGGAATTTCAACTGAGCATGTGCGAGATTTCAGAGCTACAGTTGGCTGGGAAGATATAGGTAGGAGGAGCCAGTGAAATCCAAGATGGCTGCCTCAGCTAGAACTGCAGGGGAGATAGGGGAGATCTTGCAGAAGGAATAGTGAGCTGATGATTTACATTATACAAACAATTCTAACTGTTTTAAAAATCTGATTTCTTGAACTTTCACATAGTGTATTTACTTAGGATATGATTTTGGTCATGATTGGTGCCCTTTAAGTGAATAGCTTGGTGGTCTTTGTTGTTGCTTTGGGTATTTCTCCAGCTCAAGACAGTGGTGGGCTCCATATGTAACTGCTTTAAAGCTGACAGTTCCAGTGGACACAATTGTGCCATTTGGAGCATCCAGTGAAGAAGTCAGGTCATTTGGTGACCTGTCGATGAAGAACAGCATGATTTTGTAAGGATGACAGTTGGACTGTAACAATATTTAAAAGTTAAAGAGCTGGCGAATTACATTGAGCTTCTTGGCATGGGGCTGCCTTAAACTGCCGACCAGAGTGAATCAGAGAAGGGCACAGACCAATAAAGACTTCTAAATAAAACAATGAATATGTTAATGTTTGTAAATAAAAGTATATATCATATATTTAGAAAGTGGGGGTGGCCAAAGTTCGCCTTCGACTAGAACGTCAGTATCCAATCAAAATCAGGACCAATGAAGCGAATTACACATCTGTGATATTAATAAACGTGCACAGGTTTCCAGTTGCTGAAAGCAGTGAATTATCAGCAAAATTTCTTTTATACAGGGACCCTCTGGACCCCAGAGATAAGTTAGGGGTACAGCCCCGTCTAGTCTGCTCTAAAGAGGCAGATAATAGTCAGGATTTAGTCAATGGAAGCAGAGATTATCAGATATAAAGATAAAGGAGATGCGGCAGCTGCTTTGGCATCTATGGCTACAAATTCAAGGTATGTGTTCCCTCTTCACTCTGAAAATAGAGCTAAAATTGTGGTGTCTTCACCTGCTTTCATAGTATCTTCAGCCAGCAGATTGTGCGGTGCTACTGATGGTATGGCTAGTAGGCCACATCTTTGTTCTTTACTGCAGGGTAACAAAGCAAAACCAAATATGAAATTCTCTGGGATTATTTCCCTTTATGAATAACCTGATGTTTTTACTGAGTGACCAACAAAGTTTGGGAATAGGCCACACCTATGTTGGCAAAGCTTTATTGTATATTTCTGTACAGGCTATGAGTGAGCAAGATATGAGCAGACAAGATATGGGCAAACTTTAGGGCTGTTCCTGCTGAATTGTGCTTAGTACAGGGGAATACCTATGCTGCCATAGTTTTATGGGATCTCTCTGTACAGACTATGAGCAAACTTAGGGGCTGTTCCTGCTGAATTGTGCTTAGTACAGGGGAATACCTATGCTGCCATAGTTTTATGGTATCTCTCTGTACAGACTATGAGCAAATTTAGGGACTGTTCCTGCTGAATTGTGCTTAGTACAGGGAATACCTATGCTGCCATAGTTTTATGGGATCTCTCTGTACAGACTATGAGCAAACTAATCTGTAACATTCTTTTATCTTTTCTCTGTGTATTGATTATAGGATTATAGGCAAACAGTGGTGGATATGGGAGGTGACGAAAAAAATGTATCCAATAATACAAAGGAAATGTAATGATCTACCAATGCAATCCCGTATCGTATCCTATACAAGTGGCAATGTGGATAATTAGCCAATTGGATATCACATTTTAAGTGATGCAGTTGGATTAAAATGCCCAAACATGGTTGAACTAATTACCCAACTCCTATTGGCCAGTGTATTGGACCACTTTTTCTGATGGGAAAGCACATTCATGATCTGGAGTGAGAAATTCTGTCAGCTGGAGAAGGTCTTCAGCCAAGGAACGTCAGGCAAGGCATCTGCACAGGCAGCCATGTGATTGTTGGCTATGGGGTTGGCTGAATGGCCTACCAACTGTCTAAATCTTTCTTTATATGTTTTGAGGGTTATCCAACTTTCTGCTTCTTTTTTACATTTATTTTGAGTTCAAGACCTGCTTATGGTTCAACCTTTGACAATGGCCTCACTAGAAAGTGCAGCCTTAGGCCAGGGTCCTCTTTAGCTCATGATATAAGTATAGATATAGGAAATCAATTATTGGACAGCAAATAAATATTCTTCCCAAATTTCACCCCATTTGATCATCAAGCTTGGCTCTCACGTGTATCTATGAGAGCAAACGCCAAACTCCCCAATTCTCACTCTAGCCTTCAGTTATTAGTTAGTTAATTTGTTGCGTCTTCATATTTATTTAGAGCAGATTTCCCAATAATTAGGTGTCTAGATGTCAAATATCCACAATATTGACTATAAGTAGTTAAGTGCTTAGATTTGCCATCCAACAACACTTGAAGGACTCATCTCACAATCCCAATTGTCAATATAAGGAAAGTGGAAACTGTTGAGAAGAAAAAGAATATGAAAGAGTAAAGAAAATGAGTCGGGAAGGGAAAGAGGATTGTTTTAGTTCTTGGTGTTTGTAATTTCAGACACAATATCCTGAAAGCCCAAGAGCTCGGTCCCAGAAGACACCAGGATTCAAGACGTTGCCTTCACTGAATGAACCATTTGTTCAATAGTCCACTAAGTGGAAAGAATCACTAGTTCTGCCGATTCCTGTTAATTTGATTCAGTTTTTTTTTTGTCTACACGTTAATTTGATTTGCTCGTTTGTCTTTGTGGGGAGGAAATTGCATTTGTCCTTGAACATCTATTGTATGTTTCAGAAGTAACAAGTTTTATCCGGTAACAGAATGGCGGTCTGGAACAATCAGGGTGGGATAGATATGTCTTGTCTTTCTATGATCCCAGCAGGTAAAATAACATTCTACAATGGTTATGTTTTGTTAGAGTAGCTGTTTAGGAACCTTAGAAGCAGCCAGTGGATACACTCAGATGCACAGGGCACCCCTGTGGATTCCAGTGTTCACCAGCCCTTTTTGGGGCCCCGGGCTTTCTGCTGTAGAACCTACAAGGAGTAGTGTGTAATTAGCAACAAGTCCAAAAACGAGGTACCGGCAAGGTTTAGGCAAAATGTAGTTGAAGAATGGAGAATTCCCTTTTAAAAGGGAATTTGACGGCAAGATTTCAAATTTTGGCAAATGATGACATAATGATGCCCGCAGATCCGAGAAGAGACACGCTGGGAGGTAAGAAGACCGGGGTAGCTGATTTTTTGCCATCATGGTTTTGAAGGTTTTGTAGCAGTGTGATGTCAAATCTGATCCAGTCTAGAAATCTGTCCATAGAAGTCTATCAACAATTTTTTATGCCATTATCAGCCATATCTTGTATGTTTGGTTATTGTCTTACAAACTGGTACTCTATGTGGCTGATCAGAACCTCAAAGTGTAAGGATCTAATGTTGTATCCCCAAGCCTCCAGCAAAATATCTTTCTGGGCCCCACCACAACCCTGTGTAAGGCCCATCATCCTCCCATGAAAAAAGGGTAAGGCCCAACAGTGTCTGCTCCCCTTATAACTCCATTTGACTAATCTTTCCAACCATGAAAAGGGTTGATTGAGGAACCTAGTAGACATGTATGTTGCATCCATTTCTTTTTCTCTGCACCTACATATTTGGCCATTAACTAAATGCATCTCAAAGTACTTGTTTTTGTCTTTCTTAGTAAAGCAAAATATCATTGTCAGGTTTTATGGCAGGGATTCTTAAAATTAACCCAGCATCAGAAGAAGTGTCCCACAAGATGGGCAGTATCTACTGACCATTATGACAAAGGTCTACAGTACATAATGATTTTGTGAGTTTATTTCACTTTATGTTCTGCAGCTTTACAATCTCAATTACAACCATATTGTTAGGGTCACTCTCCCCTACATCAAGGACGGGGCAATTTCAGTGATGGAATGGAAAATGTAGAACATTAGTGGAAAAGCTGAGAATTATACAATAAATTATACCATAAATGGATGGCTGGATACATTAAATAAGGGCTAAACATGTCAAGGAAATTGTTTGTGGAGATATAAAAGGATGAATTCTGAGGAATGCATGGCGAGGGAAGGATTGTTATGTTAGCTGGACCATCTGTGCTGGAATCTCTGGGATTCAGTAGGAGCAACGAGACCGTCTGTCATGAGTTTCCATCCCTCTCTAAGGATTTCCTGTTGGATCCCAACAACAGAGTTATGTAACAGAGCCAACATCTGCTGCCTTTTATTGTGAGGAGATAGTCTCTTCTGTGCAAGCTGTGCTTGAGAATATGCCTGGGCACCTCTATAATCCAAGTAGGTTATCATCAACATATTTAAGGAAAGTCATTGTCAACCTTCAAATGATGAAATTGCTCTTCTGAGCATTTTTGAACTTAACCTTATCTTTGTTTTCATGATATTAGCAGTTTTAAAATGCCAATATTATGAGTGTGTAACAGCAGAGCCCCTGCTGTTCTGTTTGGGCCAACTGGCCAGACAGAAGAGCAAAAGTTTAAAGGATGCCTATGATCAAACTAACGTTTTACCCATCAGAGCCGCAGTGTGGGCAGCCATGCTGAGGAACATGCCTAGAAATAATGAGCAAGTTTTCCAGCTCATTCATTGTGCGTATGCCCTGGCATCAGAATTAGGCAATGCAAATGAACATATTGAGGGAACCTGAACACACACTCATTATAAGTATACTTGTTTCTCAACATGGCTGTCAATGCAAAGGGCTCACCCACTGGGTCCGGCCCACTCTGGTCCCCATCCTCCTGCCCACTTCCCACCTCTGCCCTGCCCAAGTCCCGCCTCCATCCCACCCTGACTCCGCCCACTCTCATTTGACTTGCGTCCTCCTTCCTCACTGCAGGTAAGAGAGCGGCTGGGGAGGAGGGGTTTTTCTTGGCTATAGCTAATAAACCTGTTGATCTGGGCTATGACTGATTCTCTGCTGTTAATGGTGAGAATTATTGTTTCTGTACTCTGTGATATCACCCTTGTGTATTCATTGAGGACAGATTAAGGAAGCCATATGAATCCTACTAGGCCGACATGCTGAACGTCAACAATTTAAATTTTCCTGATAACACAACGTGATTGAAATTCTGGGAAATTCTGATTATCGGCACAAAACGTCCCATTGATTGAGGATTTCTAAGCCAAATAAAAATGCTGCTTAAAGGACCAGTAACATCAAAAAATGAAATTGTTTTAAAGTAATAAAAATATAATTCAGTGTTGCCCTGCACTAGTAAAACTGCTGTGTTTGCTTCATAAACATTACTATTGTTTTTATAAATAAGCTGCTGTGTAGCCATGGGGGCAGCCATTCAAAGGAGAAAAGGCTCAAGATACACAGCAGATAAGCTCTGTAGAACATAATGTTATCTGTTATCCATTACTTATCCTGTGCCATATAGCCGGTTTTCAATTTCCGCCATTGCTACTCAGCAGCTTGTTTATATGAACTATAGTAATGTTTCTGAAGCGACCACATCAGTTTTACCAGTACAGGGCAACATTACATGATATTTCCATTACTTTAAAACACTTTCAGTTTTTGGTGTTAGTGTTCCTTTAAGTCAGGGGATCAGGAACAGATAGGGTTGCCACCTTTTCCTATATTTGTTACCGGCTGGTGGGGGACGGGAATAAAAGGGGTGGGGTGTGACGTCAAAAGGGTCGGGCCGTGACACAAAAAGGGGCAGGGCCACGCCGCGGAGAACCGAAGAAGGAGGACAAAAGCTAAGTTACAGAGGATTGGGGGCAGGCCGAGGGGTCTTTTTGAAGCTACATTTAAATTTGTAATACCGGCCCCGGCCTTGGCAGGTGTTTTACCGGTTAGGCTGGTAAAATACCGGCTGGTTGGCAACCCTAGGAACAGACGGAGGACAGGGAGAAGGGGCAGCATTGTGGATACAGAAAATGTATTCAATGGCTCTTGGCCCATTTTTCCGCTCTTTGAGTATTCATTTTTGTACAACCTGTTTCCTTTTGTCTGTCTTTAATCTGTTTTTTTTACATTCCGGCTTAGGGAGCCAATTGTCAGTGTAAAGTTCCATGTCTGTTCTTTCTCCTCTTGCCAACTCTGCCTACTGGCGCCCAAGAATGATTCGCTTCTCCGGGTGTCTCCAATAGGAACCTCTTCAGCTGTGACAGCTCAGCCACTCAGAACCCACCGTCAGCCATCAATCACAATGTCAAGGCTCCTCAATTGGATTCCTCTCTGACGGCAGCACCACAAGGTCTCCGTGAGTCATTTCGACCGAGTAACTTAATCGCTGAATTGATTCCGCTTAACGATGCTCCGCGGGGCTTTCCTCGAAGTGACAGTCATTTGGCTCGTTCTGGCTTTTTATTTCCACTTGCCACATTGAGGCAGAAAGGGAACAAATAAATGCCTGGGGGATCAGCCCAACATTTTTTATCCCGTGTTGATCAGTCATTCAGTTAGTCGGACAGGTTAGAACATTTAGGTCCAATAATGATAATATCTTCATGTATCTGACGGTATCACTGGGAGACTGTCATTAGAATTTGTTGGACATAACTTTGTACAATTGTCAGGTCAGTCGATTGCAATGGACGATCATTTGTTGGACAAAGGAATAAATCGGGACATCTATAGCCAGTTTTTGGCTCTCAACAGGCACAAGGGAGCAAAGTATTTGTACAAGGACGGAGTGTAATTGTGCCAATGGGTATAATTCACGTAGTCCGCCATTAATAAATGATTTGCAGCTAAAAGCACATTACATAGCAGATGCGGGCGCTGAAGCGAGGCTACACACTGTGCAACAGAGCGAAATGTGGTTAAATAATTTAACCAAACTGCGCAGAATTCCGAGGAGAAACCATTTTAATAACATGTAATTTATTCGCTGAACTCATGTATTCACATTTTGTGTTTGTTTTCATTTAATTTGCATGAGACGGCGAGTTTATCTTCTGAAATTATTGTTTCTTTGGTTTCCAGCAGGGGCGTAACTACAGAAGAAGCAGACCCTGCGGCTGCAGGGGGCCCAGGAGGTATAGGGGGCCCCATGAGGCTCAAATTCATATACAATTTCAATATATTTTGGTAAAACAGGACAACCTCTGGATATGTTTGGGGCCCTAAAATTAATTTGCTGTGGGGCCCAGTAACATCTAGTTACGCCACTGGTTCCAGCTTGTGAATTTGGGGTTTCCCGGTGCGACTGAAACCTCTGAGCCGACCATAAAGGCTTCATCCATCATTCGCTTAAAGCTCGGCGCCTGTCACTTTGCCTTGATTCTGTTCCAAAATGTTATCTTTTCATCTTCAAATCACTCACAGGCCGACTCAATTTTCATCTTTGTTCCTCGCCGGCTTTTTTGTTGACGCGTTTCTGTCCTTTTTAATCTTAACTTTTTCTAATCTTTGGATAAAGAAGATTATCACATAACAAAGTCTGCAGAAATTCCTGCTTCACTTCTCAGCTCTAGACATGGTGAGATGGTGAGAAACCTCGTCATTATCAGAGGGAAAACCAAAGGCGCTGCAATAATTCCTCCTAAATCATCTGGGAAATGTTTGTTTCTTTTAATTAAACAATGTCTCAGATTTGCACCAATCACTGCGCATCACATGCCATTAGTCCTGCATAACATATTGCAAATTACACACATATAACTTACTCTCAAGGATCGTTATTTACTAGAATACCCCTCAGGCATTTAATCAGAATAACAAACCTTGGAAATAGAGAGGTCCATTTGTTATTTACAATTCTTAGAATCCTATGTTACAGGCGCAATCAATTTGAAACAGTCCCGATTTCGACAGCTCAACCCACAGTCCCAGACTGCTACTAAAATGTCCCGACTTTGATCTCCTGCAATGAACAGCCAGAAAAAGATACAATGTTTCTCAGACTTAATTGGCTTTTGGCAGAGCCCGGAATATGTGGCAGGTGCCCTTAGATACATTTGTAACAATTTAAGATAAGCAAAAAAACCAGTTGTAACTGTTTAAGATAAGCAGGTGTCTTGGGGAAACCCAGAAAGCTATGAATTACGGGAAGGCCATCTCCCATAGACTCCATTTTATCCAAATAATTCAAACTTTTTAAAATTATCTCCCATAGACTCCATTTTATCCAAATAATTCAAACCTTTCAAAATTATTTCCCTTTTCTCTGTAATAATAAAACAGTAGCTTGTACTTGATCCCAACTAAGATATAATTAAAGGAGAAGGAAAACTACGGAGGCAGTTTATTGCCAATAGATTAGCCACAATAGTGCAGCTATAACACTATATTTATTCTGCAGAATGCTTTACCATACCCGAGTAAACAGCTCTAGAATCTCTCTCTGTTTGTTTAGGATAGCAGCTGCCATTTTAGCTTGGTGTGACATCACTTCCTGCCTGATTACAGCAAAGAAGGGAGGGAGAGTGAAAGAGTAGCAAACTGAGCATGCTCAAGCCCTAGCCCTGGAGGTTTAAGCTGAAAACAGTTAGTCTGATACAGAAGCCCATGAGTACACAATAGAAGGAAAGAAATGTGATGTTTCTTTTACATAGTTACATAGTTACATAGTTAAATTGGGTTGAAAAAAGACAAAGTCCATCAAGTTCAACCCCTCCAAATGAAAACCCATCATCCATACACACACCCCTCCCTACTTTTAATTAAAATTCTTTATACCCATACCTATACTAACTATAGAGCTTAGTATCACAATAGCCTTGGATATTATGTCTGTCCAAAAAATCATCCAAGCCATTCTTAAAGGCATTAACTGAATCAGCATCACAACATCACCCGGCAGTGCATTCCACAACCTCACTGTCCTGACTGTGAAGAACCCTCTACGTTGCTTCAAATGAAAGTTCTTTTCTTCTAGTCTGAAGGGGAGGCCTCTGGTACGGTGATCCACTTTATGGGTAAAAAGGTCCCCTGCTATTTGTCTATAATGTCCTCTAATGGACTTGTAAAGTGTAATCATGTCCCCTCGCAAGAGAAAACAACCCCAACCATGTCAGTCTCCCCTCATAATTTAAGTCTTCCCTCCCTCTAACCAGTTTAGTTGCACTTAGTCTCTGCACTCTCTCCAGCTCATTTATATCCCTCTTTTGACAGAGGACTCAGAACAACATTACTTTGAGGGATTACTGGTATATTTATATAGACCTTTCTGATAAAGCTTACTTAATTTTAGCCTTTCCTTCTCCTTTAATCCTTATCGGAAGCAAAACCAGCCTATTGGGTTTATTTAATGTTTACATGATTTTCTAGTAGACTTTAAGTATGAAGATCCAAATTATGTAAAGATCCATTATCCAAAAAAAAAAAACCCAGGTCCTGATCATTCTGCATAACAGGTCCCATTCCTGTAAATGAAACTGGAAACTTTACAATCTCTGCTGCTGGTACTTCTGGGTCAGAGCAGCGGCTTGTACAGCAAGGAAAGTGTTAAACATTATTTTCTCCCTTTCAGCGTTTCTCCTTTACTTTCCTAAATTGCATCTGTTGTTATTATAAACCTGAATTGTATCCGAAGGAATGGGAAAGTGCAATGTATGGGCCTTAGGGAAATTATGTGGAATAAAGAGTAGCTGGGCCGGTTTATGGAGATGTATTAAATATGCCCAATGTTACTTCTTATTGCCACACAAGAATAATATAAATATATGATTTAATATATGTTTTCTCTTAGATATAAGAAAGGGTGACATGGGGGATATTGAGCTCAGACTCAGCACATAGTACAGAGGACACAGATCTTCTGGTTGCCAGGGTTCCACTAGCCCTAGCAACCCTGCAATTGATTTGTAAGTGTTAGAATGAAGGATGAATAGGAGAGGTCCTGGGTGAATGTATAACAGTAATGAACTAATCTGAACAAATAAAGGGGTGTTTTATATTTAATTTAAGTTTTAGTATATTATAGAATGGCTGATTCTAAGCAACTTTTCAACTGGTCTTGTTTTTTTTCTTCTGACTCTTTCCAGCTTTCAGGTGGGGGGTCGCTGACCCCCATCTTAAAAACAAATGCTCTGTAAGGCTATAAATGTATTGTTATTGCTACTTTTTATTCCTCATCTTTCTATTTAGGCTTTTCCTATTCATATTCCAGTCTCTTATTCAAATCAATGCATGGTTGCTAGGGGAATTTGGACTCTAGAAACCAGACTGCTGAAATTACAAACTGGAGAACTGCTGAATAAAAAGCCAAATAACTCAAAACCCACAAATAATAAAAAATGAAAAATGTAAATTGTCTCAGCATATCCCTCTCTATGTCATACTAAAATTGAATATAAAGGTGAACAACCCCTTTAAACTGCAGCCCCACCTCACATTGCTGGGGTTAGGGAAGTAGAAAGGGAAGAAAGAAGACCATTTGCAAAGATGTTAAACGTTCTCTTTAAATATGACACATCTTGGCACAGAAGGATGTACCAGGGAGCCGGGCATCACGTTCCTCGCCCTCCAGTAGGGATTGATGTGCGGGTTCTGGAGATGTTTCCCTGGTGCTGCTTATTATACAGATGTCTGTAATTAATTCAATGATTTGCTCTCGGCCCCTTCCTCTCCTCTCTGGGGGGAGGGGCTCCCTTCTGTCATTGGCTGGGAGTTCCGACCGTGAGATTAAGTTACGGATTCTCTGTTATACAACATTCTACTAAATTCTGGTTAAAATATGAAGGGTTGAGAGTCATGTGTCTGGGCAAACAGAAGGAAAAAATAAGTTGACTCCTCAATCAAATATCATTGCAAAAATGACTTATAATAGTCTTATCATTTACAGTAGGGGGTACATTATCCCTTATAATACATGAGTGATACTCAGAGTTCCCTGTATAACTCAGCCTGCAGCCTTGTGCCTTTATATGGTCACAGAACAACCCCTCAGTGACTTCTAATATCCTTATCATTTACAGTAGGGGGTACATTATCCCTTATAATACATGAGTGATACTCAGAGTTCCCTGTATATCTCAGCCTGCAGCCTTGTGCCTTTATATGGTCACAGAACAACCCCTCAGTGATGTCTAATATCCTTATCATTTACAGTAGGGGGTACATTATCCCTTATAATACATGAGTGATACTCAGAGTTCCCTGTATAACTCAGCCTGCAGCCTTGTGCCTTTATATGGTCACAGAACAACCCCTCAGTGACTTCTAATATCCTTATCATTTACAGTAGGGGGTACATTATCCCTTATAATACATGAGTGATACTCAGAGTTCCCTGTATAACTCAGCCTGCAGCCTTGTGCCTTTATATGGTCACAGAACAACCCCTCAGTGACTTCTAATATCCTTTTCATTTACAGTAGGGGGTACATTATCCCTTATAATACATGAGTGATACTCAGAGTTCCCTGTATAACTCAGCCTGCAGCCTTGTGCCTTTATATGGTCACAGAACCCCTCAGTGACTTCTAATATCCTTATCATTTACAGTAGGGGGTACATTATCCCTTATAATACATGAGTGATACTCAGAGTTCCCTGTATAACTCAGCCTGCAGCCTTGTGCCTTTATATGGTCACAGAACAACCCCTCAGTGACTTCTAATATCCTTATCATTTACAGTAGGGGGTACATTATCCCTTATAATACATGAGTGATACTCAGAGTTCCCTGTATAACTCAGCCTGCAACCTTGTGCCTTTATATGGTCACAGAACAACCCCTCAGTGACTTCTAATATCCTTATCATTTACAGTAGGGGGTACATTATCCCTTATAATACATGAGTGATACTCAGAGTTCCCTGTATAACTCAGCCTGCAGCCTTGTGCCTTTATATGGTCACAGAACAGCCCCTCAGTGACTTCTAATATCCATATCATTTACAGTTAAGGCTTTTGAAAGTGAACATTTTTTCAAGAAACTTTGCAATATACATAAATTAAAAAATATGCAGACTTTTCATGATTTTTAATGGTTTCTGACAGTTCCCTGAGCCCAGCCCGCTGTTCTCCTGCTGATCTGTCTGACTACTTTGCTGAGCTGTCTGACCACTGTTACTTTGTATCAGCAGCCATCTGTCCTCAGCCTGCATCCTCCAAACCCCACAATTCCCTGCACACGTGATTTCAATAAGGAAAGGAACATCCCAGTGCAATGCATTGTGGGTTATGTAGTTCCTGCATGCTGTCTGTAAGCTGTGGAGAAGTTGTTACAATTTGTAACATCAGTCTTTAGTCCCTCCTTCCCTGCCAGGATTTCAAATGATGCAGAAATAAAAGAATTGTTAACCAGGTGGATTTCAGCATAGAAAATGGCATTTATTCAGACTTTTTGAAGAAACAGATAACTGTGATGGGTATATTAGGGGTTTCTGTGTTATGTGGCCTCTTTATCAAATTTTGGTTTGGAAGCCTAAGTTACCCTTTAATAAACTACTTCATAAACGAAAGAGTATTTTGTAGACTTTAATCCCAAGGATCTGGCAGATACACTTATTTCTTTATTACGTTTTAATGGATATTTTGATGGGTATGTTATTGTGTGTGTTATTATAAATTTTAAAAACATTAAATAACAGAAGGCCGTCTCTTCCCGGGCATTACAAGAGGTTATACGAGAAATCAGTATTTTGTGTATGAAAGGAATATGGCAGCCAGTAGCTCATACATTTACATCAAGAATTTACCATATTCAGAGCCGCATCATAAACGGTCCAGTCATTGATGCCGATTCTCAATTAAATGGAGAGGAACATTCCATCACTAAGAAGCCGATGTCTCTGGGAGATATGATTGTGTTCATTAAAAGAAGGAAAAATCTGTTAAATATATAAAATTGTCAAAGCTTGAAATATTAGGAAGAAATTCTCTGCAGATGGAGTTCTCCAGTTTCCTTGTTGGTTGGGGAAGGTCATTTTTAAAAATGATTTCCTTTTTCTGTGTAATAATAAAACAGTCGCTTGTACTTGATCCCAACTAAGATATAATTAATCCTTATTGGAGGCAAAACCAGCCTATTGGGTTTATTTCATGTTTATATGATATTCTAGTAGACTTAAGGTTTAAAGATCCAAATTATGGAAAGATCCGTTATCAGGAAAACCACCAAGTTCCAAGCATTCTGGTTCCCTACCTGTTTCTAAATTGCAAGGCAAAAATGTCATACATTGGTTTATACTGTATTTGTTTTATTTTTCAAGTAATTCGCCCACTGCAATACTTAAAGGGTTCCAAGACAGTGAGGAAAAACTGAAGATTTTTTTAAAACTCCCTGCACTACTCCCAGTAGGCTGTCATCAGTGTTCCAGTCCATCAAACTGCCTGATTTAGTTGGTACAGCAACAATTGGCATGGTAAATTCTAGACTATCATGGTACTGTAGCACACAGCTCTGAATATGGCACCGTTTATTGTAACATTAAAGGGCTAATGATATTAAAGGGAACATTGAGCCAACAAATTAAGTGACACATTGAATCTAAGCATTGGAGCAAACATTTCCCCAGCATAAAATGGCACTGTGATTCCCAGCATTAAATGGTACAATGAATCCCAGTATTAACTAGTTCTGGAACCCCAGCATTAAATACACAGCAGCCTCTATCTCCTCTCTCAGAATTGAGTCAGAGAACAACAAACCAAATAAATATGTATTAAATAACTGTTAAATAATACAGTGAGTTACAGTATTAAACGAATTGAATGGCACAGTGACTCCCAGCAATGAATAGCACAGAGATTCCTAGCATAAAATAGCACAGTGACTCCAAGCAATGAATAGCACAGAGATTCCCAGCATAAAATAGCACAGTGACTCCCAGCAATGAACAACACAGAGATTTCCAGCATAAAATAGCACAGTGACTCCCAGCAATGAATAACACAGAGATTCCCAGCATAAAATAGCACCGTGACTCCCAGCAATGAATAACACAGAGATTTCCAGCATAAAATGGCACAGTGACTCCCAGCAATGAATAACACAGAGATTCCCAGCATAAAATAGCACAGTGACTCCCAGCAATGAATAACACAGATATTCCCAGCATAAAATAGCACAGTGACTCCCAGCAATGAATAACACAGAGATTCCCAGCATAAAATAGCACCGTGACTCCCAGCAATGAATAACACAGAGATTCCCAGCATAAAATGGCGCAGTGACTCCCAGCAATGAATAACACAGAGGTTCCTTTGCATTGAGAGGTGTGAAGGAGGCTCAGATGTCATGTGATGGAGGCATGGGATGTTGCAGGGTTGCAGAGGTCCCACCAAAATTTGGACCCACTGGGATATAATCAGGTTTGTCTGACAGGTAAAATAATGGCAATCACATGCAGTAATAGAGAACAGGGGCTTGTTATGGGTAAATCCAGGGCCGCACCACCCTAGGCAACCAGGCCAGCCACCCCGCTCCCCATGTGCCCGACTGCGACTGTTTGTGCATGTGCCCAGCAGACAGCAGGACATGGAGAGAGGGGAGAGCAACAGAGGGGAGCGAAGGGAACAGAGGGGAAAACAAAAGGGCAGCGGACACAGACTAGGGGTAGGCAGAAGACAAATGACCAGGTACCTGCCCTGCGCCCCCTATCATTGTGCCCTAGGCCTCTTCTGCTCACCCCTGATTCCATCCCTGAGTGAATCACATTCTTCCTGCATTTAACACTGTTAATTAACTACTGCATGAAACTGAAGGTAGAGCAACGTTTTTATTCACCGGTGGGAAAACACAGTTGTTACATTTAATTTGGAGAGGTGCCTAATAAATAAATATGCACATATATTTCGATACAAAATAACAATATCAGTGGTGACACAATTGTATCTAGAATGTTATATAGCAGCAATTACAAAGCATTATTCAACATTAGACAATGGTAAAGACACCTACATTTGATTCAGAAGCAGCAGCAGCTACGGGAAATATGTGGTTTTATTTAAAGGAGAAGGAAAGCTCCAAGACAGTTTATTGCCAACAGATTAGCAATAATAGTGCAAGCTAGAATGTTATATTTATTCCGCAGAATGCTTTACCATACCTGAGTAAACAGCTCATGACATTGGGGCTCATTTATCAACACTGGGCAAATTTGCCCATGGGCAGTTACCTATAGCAACCAATCAGTGATTAGCTTTTTGAAGCCAGCTGCAAGTAGAACAATGAATGCAGCAATTTGATTGGTTGCCATGAGTAACTGCCCATGGGCAAATTTGCCCAGTGTTGATAAATGACCCCCACTGTCTCTGTTTGTTAAGGATAGAAGCTGCCATATAAGCTTGGCGTGACATCACTTCCTGCCCGAGTCTCTCCCTGCTCACTAACAGCTCTTAGCTCAGATTACAGCAGGGATGGGAGGAGGGAGGGGGAGAGGAACAAACTGAGCATGCTCAAGGCCATGCCCTGGAGGTTTAAGCTGAAAACAGGAAGTGTGATACAGAAGCCCATGAGTACACAATAGAAGGAAAGAAATGTGCTGTTTCTTTTGACAGAGGACTCAGAGCAGCATTACTTTGAGGGTTTACTGGTGTATTTATATAGACCTTTCTGATAAAGCTTACTTAATTTTAGCCTTTCCTTCTCCTTTAAACAATTATACGATTCTCCTCCTACCTGGAGACCCTCAAATAACTGTCAGCCCGCTGCTCTGAGGGCCACACTAACAAGGCCTGCACTGCCTCGAGCCCCTGAGCACAATCTCATATTCTAGTCCTGCTGTCAATAAAGAGAAGAACAGTCTCTTTGATGCATCTCAGAGTTTCAGGTCTCAGGCAAAAATTAGACTGGATTTAAAAGATGCCATTGGATATTCCATCAGCTGCTTTACACCTGTAGGGAGAGTTATGTGCTTTGTAGCAGGGCTGCATCTCTTTGCTCTACTTTCCACTACAGATATTATCACATGAACAGTTTAACTGAAGAAAGGAACAGTAAAATAGAGCAATAAATCATCAAATTTGAGCAATTACGACACCAAGGGCCCTGGAAGTACAATATGTGTCTCCAAAGATGTTAGTTAACCAAGTAGCACCCGTCACTCCAAGGCTGTTGAAGCTGAATTTAGAGCAGTCTATGAGCGGGTATTTGTATGGAGATGTAAGTGAAACATAAGCCTATCTTGGGGCACCTTGAATTAAAGGGCAGGCTCCTCTCCTGTGCAATGGTGCAATACAGACAACTCTCCGGTTCATGTAATGTTACTAATCTGTGATTCGTACCCCCTGTAGGCACTTGGAGCAGCAGCATTTTGTTGGTTATGGTAAGATTTGGGGAGATACATCTTATATAGACAGAAAAGAGATAACAATAGACAATAAGATACTGTAGGTAGAAATAGAGGCAACAGTGATTGAAAGATGATACTCACTAACATTCCACATTGTACAAGTCCTCCCAGTGGTGTACCTTTTGGAATAGCTTTATCTCCAAGCCTAACAACGTGAGTGCCTACGCTGGTGGGTGACAGGGTATTACCCCTTTCTACCCTCCTTGGCAAATCTTTTGCTTCCCCATATAATGTAATTTGCTTCTAGAAAACTATAACAAGAGCAAGCCTTCACATTAGCCAGTCCTACCTTGCATATCTTCTTCTCCTACTGAGGTCTCCTGCCTCAAGCTCTTCAGCGCCATCAACCCCTTCTAGCAAGTGGAGTGGAAGCTGAAACTTGGGGGATCCCTACGGAATGTGTAACCTGGAAACTCTCTAACAAACCCATGCCCTAAATTAAGCTAATCATTTTCCTAAATAAGAAATAGACCACCCCTTACACTTGACAAAGACAACTCTTGACTTGCACATTCACAAATTTTTGACCACAAAATCACAAACAAAGGCCAGTAATTTACATAATTTCATGGTTGGTTCTCTACCTCCTTTGTGCTTAAACCTTTCAGATACCTTGGCCCCAGATTTAAAGGGACTCTTTGCAAAGGGACTCATATAGCTTCATCTCCATCTGTGCCATTTGTTCGGATCCTCAACCTTAATAGGGGATTGTAAATGATTATAGATGGAGAGTATAACATTTCCAGAAAGTCTGTTTTGTTGAGGTTAACAGAGATAAATAGCCCTCTCCCTGATAAAACAAGCTTCATTGTTTTACCGTTGTGTAAAAGAAAACGGATCCGCACACACACCGATTAGTGCAGTCGGGGATTGTCCCCTTTTATTCAGCCACCAAACATCAACGTTTCGGGGGGGAAACACCCACCCTTCATCAGGATACAATTATTTGTGCAGTAACCCATTTAAACCCAACTTCCCACGCCTTCTTTTCCCATCATGCAGTTTGCCATAAAAAATTAACCCTTATGTGGGATACAAGGGTTAATTTTTTATGGCAAACTGCATGATGGGAAAAGAAGGCGTGGGAAGTTGGGTTTAAATGGGTTACTGCACAAATAATTGTATCCTGATGAAGGGTGGGTGTTTCCCCCCCCCCCGAAACGTTGATGTTTGGTGGCTGAATAAAAGGGGACAATCCCCGACTGCACTAATCTGTATGTGTGCGGATCCGTTTTCTTTTACACATTGGTTGCTAAGGGACCCGGCCGGGTCAACGGAAGGAACACACCACCAGCTTGCAGGAGTGGTGAACTACAGGTGTGCGGTAGGAGAATTACATTGTAATCATTGTTTTACCGTGACAGATTATCAAATACTTTTTGACAATGACTGGAGGTAGCAGAGATGCTGATAGGCTGCCGACCCCTCCTTTTTGGAGCTCCTTAATCTGTGTCTATTCTAATGTTCTTTACTCTCTGAAGGCAAACACTAACCCTGGTTTGGACTTATGGCTGAAAATAAGGGTGTCCCATTATAGGTAGGGACAACCTCACGGTTGATGCTTACGAGTATTCTTAGACCTAGATTCCTTTGCCAAAGACAGGGTGGGAACAACCTTTATTATCTCGTTCCATTGCAAGAAGCCAGTGGAGATGATCTAATGGGCAGATAAGTGGAACATGGTTAGAAATGGAAACAAAACACAATGAATAACAAGTAAATTGGAACTACTGCCAACATTAGTTTGCAGCATGGTTATCCCCCTATAGAAAGCACAATTCAGAAGGAACAGTCACTTCTGGCAGTACAGCTTAAAACCCTGTTGATTCTGGCATTAACAAAAAGCTCTCCCTTAATATCTATCCCCCCTAATGTCTATCTTCTAACATTAACCTGTAAGCCTTTACAATGCCATAGGTAACTCTACCATACAACTATGCCACTATAAGTATTTCTTAGAACTAATATTGTACTTTGTGCTGTTCATGGGCCTATGGTAGGTTACTAAAAGGTTTAAAGAGTTTATGCCGATGAGTCAGAATATGAGATCAAAGAGGGCAAAATAACATTTTTCCCATTCCGCTGTCAGAAATGTTCCACCAAACAAAAGTGCTCTGCCTGCTCTTGAGAGATGGGAGATTGTTCATTGGAAGAGATGGACTGGGTTGCTTAGCAACCGTCTCCATACAGGACCATGGATGTGATTACCAGTGGGCTCTGGGCTTTTCTGAAAGTCACTTATTAGGCTGAGTTGACTGACCACTTATGAGTGCACTTTAGGCTTTTACTTTAAAGGATAGAACAGGAATAAAAAAAGGAATCAGATGTGACCTCTTGAAGGCACCGTGACTCTGGGCACAGAACAGCGGAGAGGCTTTATTTTCCCTCCTCCTTTATATTTCCTCCTTGTTATTTCAGGCATGTTTCATACTCTTGAGTTCCATTTTAACACTCTTTTGGGCAAACTTTCATCTTTACATCTCAGACTGCAAAGCCCATTTCATGCCACCAGATTAAAGCTTTTACAGTGTGTCTATGCCGGAGTTGAGTTATTATATGGTCCTACTAAGAAAACAAAAATGTCCTTTGTAATAACCTCACATATAGCACTGGGGTTTAGAAGGTTTTCGTGGGGGGGGGGGAGGATCTGCTGGACCTCAGGTTTTTTTTATTAATGAGAAAGGTCCCCTAAAAACTGTTGATCTTTTATCCTTGAAATACTTTACCTGGCTCTGGCTGCTGTGGAATTTTAGAAGATCGGGGTTGTATCTAGAGCAGGGATCCCCAGCCCTATGAGCAACATTTAGATGTAGGGATGGGCGAATTTTTTCGCCTCGTTTCGCCAAAAAAATGACGCCCATAGACTTGTATGGCGGCGTGCGTCAAAAAAAAAGACACATGTCAAAACAGTTTCGCCGCGCGACAACATTTTTTTGACGCCCATAGACTTTAATGGGCGTCTGCGACATTTTGCCGGCGGCGAATTTTTGGCGAAGCAAAACTGGTCAAATTCGCCCATCCCTAGATGTTAAATGAGAAACACTAGCATGAAAAATGTTTGTGGGGTGCCAAATAAGTGCTGTGATTGCCCATTTGGTGAACTGTCAACCTACTCGAGGCTCTGTTTGGCAGAATATGTGGTTTTTATGCAACATAAACTTGCCTCCAAGTCAATAATTCAAAAATAAGCTATTGGTTTGAGGCCACTATGAGCAACAAGGGGCTGGAGAGCAACATGCTGCTCATGAGCTACTGGTTGGGGGATCACTGATCTAGAGAATCCAAGGTCTATGCTTACCAATGGAAGCCATCTTCATCATATCATCATAAGTATGAAAATTGAGAACTTCCAAACCACCATATGAAAAGGTTTTCTTTAAGTCGGATATAGTGAATGATCGTTGTCGAGGAGCCCTGCATTGGGTTTGGGTAGGGAACAGTTCTAACTTTCTTAGGGGTAAAACTCTTTACTCTGCTTCTTTGAAATCTCATCTTCTTCTTCCCTTCCTGCCTCCCACCTATATCACATGTATATTTCAGGGTGCATGGTAGGTTTGGTCAAATAAACTGTTAGGGTTGTCATCTTGTTTCACATAGGGTGCCTATGCTTGCACCCGACTAAATGAGCCCTGTAATATGTAAAACATGTTAGATATCTTCCACCTGGACATCTGGGGTTTCCACCATTTCATTTTTTTTTCTGTGGATGCTGTGGAGGTTATCAGAATGGGTATAACCATGAGGGGCGTCAATCACTACATCTCTGTATCTGAATCAAATCCTTTCCCATCTGAGGGCAAGAAGATAAAGACAAATCACTTGTTGCGAGTGGGGATTTGTTTTTAAGCCTCTTTTTGATACACTTTTCTTTTTAAAGAGCTGAATAATAAAACAGTGAGTTCAAAAGCAAAAACCCTTATTCTGTTAGGATTTACTGTAGATGAATCATGGAAAGCCTTATATTCTGCAGATGCAATAACAAAACATGCCCCACTCTGCAAATTACTGGTAACTGGCAAGTGCCCTAAAATGCTTTTATTAGCTGTTTTGCGAATTCTACAAAAAAAAATTTTTCACCAATGAGTGGGACATAATATGAATACAATTATGTAAAAATAAATGACTAATACTAATAGCTAATAAATTAACATTTTATTATGACACAAGTATATTCAGATAAAATGGTATGAAAAAGTTCACCTCAACTAATATGACATCTTGCTTTAGGTCAGTGCTTCTCAAACTGTTGGGGTGGTCCTACCTTGAAGGTGGAATTAGGGTGCTATATGGGTAAACACGCTGTCCTATTTATTTTTGAACTATGCTTAATGTCTGATACACCAATGGCTTTCTACATCTGTGACCACATTATTCTTATGCAAAGGTTGGACCTTCAAGGGTGTTGGAAGTGGAAGTCCATCAACCACTGCTTTAACACACAGAGATCCCAGGCAATTAGTTCTCTATTACTGCACCTTTCTTTTCAACAAATCGCCTATAAGGTTTACACATCTGCAACCCTACTGTCTATCTCTGTACATACAACTATGACTTCCTAATACTGTGATCACATTATCCCTGTGAAAAGGTTGGACCTCCAAGGGTGTTGGAAGTGAAAGCCCATCAACTACAGCTTAAAACACAGATATCGCATGACAGTTAGTTTTCTATTACTGCCACTTTCTTTGCAACCCAACCCTACTGTCTATCTCTTTCTCAGGAACGTTCTTGATGGTTTGTCCATACAACAATGACTTCTTAATACTGTGACCACATTATTCCTGTGCAAAGGTTGGACCTCCAAGAGTGTTGGAAGTGAAAGTCCATCAACCACTGCTTTAACACACAGAGATCCCAGGGCAATTAGTTCTCTATTACTGCACCTTTCTTTTCAACAAATCGCCTATAAGGTTTACATATCAGCAACCCAACCCTACTGTCTATCTCTGTACATACAACTATGACTTCCTAATACTGTGATCACATTATCCCTGTGCAAAGGTTGGACCTCCAAGGGTGTTGGAAGTGAAAGCCCATCAACTACAGCTTAAAACACAGATATCTCATGACAGTTAGTTTTCTATTACTGCCACTTTCTTTGCAACCCAACCCTACTGTCTATCTCTTTCTCAGGAACTTTCTTGATGGTTTGTACATACAACAATGACTTCTTAATACTGTGACCACATTATTCCTATGCAAAGGTTGGACCTCCAAGGGTGTTGGAAGTGAAAGTCCATCAACCACTGCTTTAAACACAGAGATCTCAGGGCAATTAGTTCTTTATTACTGCACCTTTCTTTGCAACCCAACCCTACTGTCTATCTTTTTCTCAAGAACATTCTTGTTGGTTTGTACATACAACAATGACTTCTCACAGGGCAATTAGTTCTCTATTACTGCACTTTTCTTTTCATCAAATCGCCTATAAGGTTTACACATCTGCAACCCAACCCTCTTGTCTATCTCTTTTTCCGAAAAGTTCTTGATGGTTTGTACATACAGCAATGACTTCTTACTACACTGACCACATTATTCCTGTGCAAAAGTTGAACCTTCAAGTGAAAGTCCATCAACCACTGCTTTAAACACAGAGATCTCATCAAGTCACCTATAAGGTTTACACATCTGCAACCCAACCCTACTGTCTATCTCTTTCTCCGGAAAGTTATTGATGATGGTTTGTACATAACACTTGCTACTCTCTCCCTCCAAGTTTCCCCTCTTTGTGGCCTTGCATTCTTGATCAATAAACAGACATTGTTGTTATGAACAGTTATCCACAGTTGTCCTTCATTGATATCTTTATCTTAGCCTTCGACACCACCATGTAAATAGGTATTGTCCATCTTGAACCATTTAAGAGTTCAATGTTCTACTCCTTGGAGTGTCTGCGAGAATGTTCCCCAACAATTACTCGTTTCTTCGCAGTTAGTGAGGCCTCGATATTGGGAAACTGGGCCTGTCTACCATTTACATTATACATGGCCCTCAACATGACTATTGCTTCCAATGCTCATTTCATGACTCATTTACTCATGTTCCCTATATTAAGGGAATTTCATTTCCCATTAGAAAATGGGATACTCGGACTCGCCGGCCATCCCAAGCCATTATTACATGACACAGTACACAGCACTTTAAATAATAACTTTTCTGTTTATATTTTTTACCAGTACAGTCCCTAGAGACAACATCCAAATTATACATTCCAGCCACTTGGAATAACCTTGTAAGTGCTAAACTGAACTGCCCGACCCGCCTTCATATGCATCTCATGAATAAACATGTATTCCGAGAAATGCATTAGGAATCAGGATTCCTTTGTTTTAGTTCATTGACTTCAATACATTGAAAGAAAGGTCTAAATTATTTATCGTCAGGCAGGTCTTGTCTAATTACTAATTAAAAAGCCGACTACTCTGACAAGGTCAAAGAGGATGAATATTGTTTGTTTTTATTTTTATTACATCAGCATAGAACTCTACAGTCACTTTCTCATAATATTACCTCCCCTTTAACCCTTTCTGGTACGTACAGTATGTAGCACTGGTTTTGGACCATTTTGTGTGGATGTACTGGTCACTTAGTCTGCACAGAAATGTTCTACTGAGGGCACCATACTAAACACATGAACACTCATTACCCCCTGCTTCATGTACGACCTGGGGGGACTCCAGACACTTTTCCCCAGACCAACAAATTCACTCATCAGTTCAAATTGATTATCACGGCACCTTCCCTTCATCACTGCTTTCACTAATACAAAGTACTGTAATTTATGGACTCATTTTCTTGCTTCATTAAAAAACATTGATCTGTTATTCAAAAGGCAGCCCTATCCGCTTGTCCGTTAGCTGCTCTTAAGGAAGAACTAAAACTGGACGAAAAATTAGGAAATAATTGCAGCAGATTGGGTTTGTATTCCAGCCTTGAAGCAGTAAAGATCTGTACCTCCAGAGATACCCCCAGTACCTCCCCAATTCTTTTTCTGCTGATTCACTGCACATGTTCTGGGCTGAGGCACAAGGTACAGAAAGCCACAGGGCCTAGTTAAAAGTAGTCATATATTAACCTGTATAATATGAGTGATACTCTGAGTTCCCTGTATAACTTAGCCTTGTGCCTTTTTATGGTCACAGAACAACTCCGCAGTGACTTCTAATATCCTTATCATTTACAGTAGGGGGTACATTATCCCTTATAATATATGAGTGATACTCAGAGTTCCCTGTATAACTCAGCCTGCAGCCTTGTGCCTTTATATGGTCACAGAACAACTCCACAGTGACTTCTAATATCCTTATCATTTACAGTAGGGGGTACATTATCCCTTATAATACACGAGTGATACTCAGAGTTCCCTGTATAACTCAGCCTGCAGCCTTGTGCCTTAATATGGTCACAGAACAACCCCTCAGTGACTTCTAATATCCTTATCATTTACAGTAGGGGGTACATTATCCCTTATAATACATGAGTGATACTCAGAGTTCCCTGTATAACTCAGCCTGCAGCCTTGTGCCTTTATATGGTCACAGAACAACCCCTCAGTGACTTCTAATATCCTTATCATTTACAGTAGGGGGTACATTATCCCTTATAATATATGAGTGATACTCAGAGTTCCCTGTATAACTCAGCCTGCAGCCTTGTGCCTTTATATGGTCACAGAACAACTCCACAGTGACTTCTAATATCCTTATCATTTACAGTAGGGGGTACATTATCCCTTATAATATATGAGTGATACTCAGAGTTCCCTGTATAACTCAGCCTGCAGCCTTGTGCCTTTATATGGTCACAGAACAACCCCTCAGTGACTTCTAATATCCTTATCATTTACAGTAGGGGGTACATTATCCCTTATAATACACAAGTGATACTCAGCGTTCCCTGTATAACTCAGCCTGCAGCCTTGTGTCTTTATATGGTCACAGAACAACCCCGCAGTGACGTCTAATATCCTTATCATTTACAGTAGGGGGTACATTATCCCTTATAATACATGAGTGATACTCAGAGTTCCCTGTATAACTCAGCCTGCAGCCTTGTGCCTTTATATGGTCACAGAAAAACCCCTCAGTGACTTCTAATATCCTTAGCATTTACAGTAGGGGGTACATTATCCTTTATAATACAACCCCTCAGTGACTTCTAATATCCTTATCATTTACAGTAGGGGGTACATTATTTCTTATAATACATGAGTGATACAAAAAGATATTGGGAGCAGACTAAATCATAAGCCACTATTAGCCTGCAGGTTAGCAACAAATTGAATAATTGAAAAAAGCGAAACAGCTATGTTCAGTAGTAGAGGGTGAAACAGACACCCATCCAGTTACAATGTAGCAAGCCAACCAGTTCAGGCTATGGTTGCAACAATGTCATAAAATATAACTTTTAATTTAAATTGGTAAAAAAAAAAGCTTAACTGGCAACACCAACATATACACTGACAGCGTGTGAGACTCTACGCCGTGCAGGACCATGTCCCTAAAATCACACACAATTAAAAACAGTTGCGCAGGCTGGAACATTGTGGATAATGCTTTATACTAGTAACGGATTTTAGTATCCACTATTATTGCCAGCTCTATAAGGCATGCAAAGTTCAATTTCCATCAGTGCCCACCCTTCCCCCAGCACACCTCCTACCTAGCTACATTGGAAAGAGTGGGGGCTATCCACACCACCTTCCACCTACGCCACCCTACGCGTTTCGCTGCAAAGCAGCTTCGTCAGGCCCAGGTGGCCTCATCCCATTTGCTTTCCTTATTGGCTGACAGTAGAATGATGCTCTCTATTTTAATATCCTGGAGCCTCATTTCTCAGGCAGTGGCTGCACCAAATGATCCAATCTTAAAGGGCTAATGACTAAGTCCCTGGGGTGTCATGAAAGATGGAGGAGGTTTACAGGAAGCCATTCGCTCTTCTCATGGTTCAACGTTCAATTAGAAAACACATGACTTGAATGATGAGTCTGATGAGCATCTTTAGGCTTCAGAGACAGACCAGGGTGGGCTCAGACCTCCTTCATCTCATTCCCGGAGCTTTCAGTCCATTCCCCTAAAAAAACCCTTTGTCTATGCTGATGGAATGTTCCCCATTTGTAACACAAAGATACAATCTAATAGCACCAGAGAGAAGGGAATGACATTCTCTGTACGAATTCCCTTGGATCTGTGTGCTCAATGCCGATATGAAAGGCATCTCATTTTAATTTACACAATTCAAGCACACAGTTCATTCAAATCGTACAAACATGTTTTAAATAATTCTAGCACTTAAAACAAAGCTTTCGGATTTTTGGGGACCCTACTATGTACCCAACAATATCTAGGGTCTCACCAAATTTCTAATTGCCTTCAGAATGAGTTACTTGTAATATCCACGATAGCAATAAAGTATTTCTGTGAATTAGCAACCTAAAATTCAATGAAGGCCCCAGCACGTTTGAATGGGTTATTATAAAATCTTATGGAATGTTTTGGATAGGCCTAGAACAATTATGGCCTTTATGGCCATAAATATGAGGTCTCCTGCCCATACAGTATCCCATTCTTAAACCAATGGTATTAATGCGGTCCTTGTTTTGCTGCTATAATAGTTCCTGCTCTTCATAAAATGTTTTTTTACTAGATGTTGGAACACTGTTGCTTGGAGTTGCAACCATTCAGACCCAAGAGCATTAATGAGGTTGGGCATTTATGTTGGGGATCAGGCCTGACTCACAGTAGGGGTCCCATGTCATTTGGATTGAGGACAAGACTCTGTGAAGGCCAGTCAAGTTCTCCTACTCCTATATCAGCAAACTGTTCTAGTACGGACCTTACTTTATGCATGGGGGCCATTGTTGGGCAGAACTAGGAATGGGCCTTCAGCAAAATTGTCATGAATGTCATTTTATGGGGCAGTGGCACCTGTGTTGGCAATGATGGCTCTTCAGACTGGGTTCCACCTCACCTACTACTTTGCCCCACCCCGGAGGCCCCACAGCTTTGGAGCCTCTGCCATTAGTGGCCTCTATACCTTCATTTTACATTTGTGTTTTCTATTTATTTTAATAGCTAGATAACATATATCATCTGAAGTTCCAAATTGGAAACAGGCAATATAAAAAAAGGTAAATCATTTTAAAAAAGTAAAATGAAAAAAAAAAGTTTTTTTCCACACGGAACCTCAGGGAGGCAAATCCTACAGCTGCTGCACAATCTCTTGGATAGGAAAATTCTTAGTTACCTGTGGTGGGATTAATTCCAAGTCAAGACTTGTTGCCAGGAGATCACATGATACCTGTTTTTTAGTCAGTTGCATATGGAAGCGATGGCGTGAGAGAGTGGGGGCATAGGAGTGCGAGGGCCCCATAACTAGGTTAACAAGAATTATTTACAGAAAGTGAGACACAATTACAGTCTGAGAAATTTCCAGCCGATTCCTGAATAACTTTAGCTGCTGTGTACATTTCCTCTCTGTATTATGAACTTTGCTTTGAGAGGCAGCAAATTCTAGGGTTACAATTAGTGATGAGTGAAATTTTTTTGATGCAAAAATTAGGCCCATAGACTCCAATGAGTGAAAAAAATTGAAAAAAAAAAAAAATTCACAAATTTCCAGTGAAGCCAAATGGGTCAGATTCACCCCTCACATCACATTACAATCTGAGTGTGTGGGGGGGGGTCAGGAATTTTCAACCTTCCACCTTTCCGCTGTTGTTAGGAGTTGCAGTTCTACGGTGGTATGAAGGCCAACAGGTTGGACATTAGGGATGGATCAATTGATGATATGATGAGTTGATCCGCTCTCTGCACTGCCCTAAAACCCCAAAATTAGCTCTAGAACATTATGTGCAGGATTTACAATAAACATGGATGATTGTTTGGACAACAGGTAAGTAAAGAAGCTTTTTTGCTCCTCAAGCTTGAAATCATGGTTAAGTCAATAGGGTTGAGGTAGCCAGACCTGGAATGATTCCTTAGTGATCTCTTCATTGAATCAGAGCATAAGCATCATGGGAGATCTGTCATCTGGATTATGACATTTCCTCCACAATAAGAAGCATCTGAAGACTTGATTTGCTGAATCCATTGCCGCCCGTGATCATAATTATTTAGCACAGATATTAAGGCGACAACCAAACTGCCAAGAATAACTGTTACAGGCAGGAGAGTATTATGTGACTGTAATTCAATGTTCTTTTAGGGGTTCACACCGTAGTTTGATGCCATCTGCTGTATGCTAATCTAATGCTCCTAAATGAGGTGTCCTGCACATAATTGGGATTATCTAGTTATTTAACCACTGATTCAATTCTTCTGAGATATCAGTGGCAAGAATCAAGGTGGCCATAGACGTAACAATTTGATCTTTCTTGGAAAAGATGGTTCCAAGAAAGATCGTTTGTTCCAATAAACACGTGTAGAGCTGAATTGTCAGATATATATTTATATATATATATATATATATATATATATAGAGACAATAGAATTCTACCTGTATCTGACGATTCAGCACTAACAATGGCCAATGTTTGGGTGCCCTGATCAAAATTTTCCGTTCAGCTCGATCAAAGAGCCGACTGATATCCAAGTCTTCTGCCGATATCGGTCGGCTCTTTTCCAACCATACACGCACCAAATATCGTATGCAAATTCATTTTGTATGATATTATCTGTGCATCTATGGCCACCTTTAGGGGTTTATGGTTGCTCACTGTGGGTCCTGTCTATTACACAACCTTTGATATACAAACTTCAGACAAGTCATCTTCTTGGACTACAGTGTGTTGTGTTTTTTTTAATCTTTACAGGTTAAGAGATTCCTGAATTGTAAAGAAGGTCAAAATCACAGCAGTACAGTACAATATGAATTTTTTTTAGCAGTGCCCCGGAAATCAGAGACAGTGGTGTAACATGACTCAGCCAGGCAACCCTACAACAATTATTCAGGACCCCCAATGATGACCTGCACCCTCAGCTATAAAATATGTCGCAATATGGCTAGCTTCATTACTGCAGGACAAGCAGGAAGAAGGAACATGCAAAATTAGGGACGTGGTGCAATTGAAATATAGGCCTACGAGTAAGTGCCCCAGTAGGCACGAAACACATTAGGCTTTTGTCCTCCATGTCCTAATAATTGCTCTTGTATTTTTAACTCATTTTTGTTGATTTTTGGAAAGACTCACAATCTTATGTCAGGCAGGAATAAGAATGTAAGGTGGAACCATGTAGTCGGGAGTCCATGACCCTCTATAGGGCTGCCATCAGAAATCACAAGGCCCCATACAGCAAAATTTTCTGGGACCCCCTGGTCCCTGCCCATCCCAGATCCCACCCCCAAGCCCCACCCCAGATCTCGCGCACACCACAGTTAAAAGTCCACACCAGCACTAAAAATGCTAAACCCCCTCACTCAAGAGTTATAAAAAGGCATGGGTGGTCAGGTCATCCTTAATTTAAAAAAAAGTGGAGGCCAGGGTCCCACATAAAAGTTTTTTAAAAAAAACATTGTTGGTCAGGGCCCCCCTACAAGTTAACAAAAATCATTGGTGGTCAGTGCCCTCTATAAGTTAATAAAAAATGTTGGCTCCGGGGCCCCCCTTACAAGTTAAAAAAAATGGGGCCCCAGAAAAAAAAAAAACATAGGTGGCAGGGGCATGTAAAGTATTATAATAATACATTGGTGGCTAGGGCTTTAAAAATATAAAAGACACACATTGGTGTTCAGTAGAACTGAACTTGTGGCTTCAGCACTTTGACTTCAAATCCTTTCATGACTTTGGGTCTTTTCGCAGCTTCAGGACTTCAAGTTCGGCTCTTCTTGTGACTTCTGGTCTTTTTGTGGCTTCAGTCCATTAAGTTCAGCTCTTTTTGTCACTTCGGGTTTTTTCGCGGCTTCGGGATTTCGCAGTTCGGCTCTTCTCATGACTTCAGAACTCCGGCGGTTTAGGAAAAGGCGGCTGGGCGCTGCCAAGGGGGGCCCGGCTATCTCAAAAACTGCAGCACAGCCGGGCCCCCCTTTAGGCCCGGTACAGTTGAACCCCCTGTGCCCCCCTGATGGCGGCCCTGCCCCTCTATCCCCCAGGCCCTTGTAGGGTCTGTTGTAGGTTACGCTACGGTAATGAGGTGTGTACAGTTGCCATCTGTGGGTTTTACATACAGTATGTGTATGTGGAAGAGTGTACATATGTTAGTGTAAAGGTAAATGTATGTTAGTGTAAAAAAGTGTGTATGTGTGTGTCTTACCCGGTTGCAGGAACCCATGTAGAGCCGCAGTAATGGAGTTGGGGGCTCTGGAGGCAACAACATCAGCAGAAACTTGATTTACAGTTCTATGACAACAGGATCCTCTCAATTACTCTGAAAAAAGTTCTATTCTGTAACAGCTGGAACAGAAGGTGCTATACCCAATGGCAGGTAATTAACAGACAGATTAAAAAGGAGCGGCCAGATTCACAGCCTTGAGGGCACTTCACTTGTAATTAAATGCAATCAGAGTAAGACTTATTATCAGCTGCTTTCAATCCTTTCAGCCAGGCAAAATGTCTTTGCCAAACCCAATGTTCTTTGTGATGGGCAAGAACCTCCCGTGTGCCTCTCTAGAATCAAAAGCTCTGGCACATTATAAATAGACAAGTTCCCCTACTTCTTTATAGAAATCCAGCGGGTTTGATCAATCTGATTGATTTTTCACAGAGGAACAAAGAATCCTGAAACTGATAGACTTGAATGTAGTGATGGTCAAATAAATTCGGCAGGAGCAAATTCGTGGCGAAATTTACACGTTTCGCAGCCGGGGAATAAATTGGCAAAACTGCTGCGAAATTCGCAAAAAGTTGTTTCAGTCAGAACCGCTGCGTCAACATTATTCGGATGCCAATTGACTTTAACGCCAGCGTCATCCATTACTACTTGAATTAAGTAAAACAATTCAGTAGAAGCTCCAGCCACTCTCCATGGGGCTGCTGTACCAAGCGCAGTAAAATCCCATACAGATCAGTCCAAGGAACACTTAGTATATTATATAGTGAATAAAGTACCCCCTCTTGTAAAATATAAGGATATTATAAGTTACCAAGGAGTTTCATGACCATATAAAAACACGAGGCCGAAGGTCATGGAACTCCAAGGTAACTTCTAATATCCTCATATTTTGCAACTGGGGGTACTTTATTTATTATAATACACAAGTTTCAGTGAGTCATGTGACAGAAATGACATCAGAACTCACCGTTTATAACTGATGACATCAGAACTCACTGTTTATTAGGATATCATTTACAAGATATTCATGGCTTTTGTGTATTATGTTATTATACTATACAAGATTCAGTGAGTCATGTGACAGAAATGACATCACTACTCACCTTTTATAACTGATGACATCAGAACTCACCGTTTATAAGGATATTATTAACAAGATATTCATGGCTTTTGTGTATTACAGAACTATACACAGCACAGCATTATGCCATCTACTCAACGAGCTCTGATAATTAGCAGATTTTAACGGACAATATCACATTCAGGCTAAATCTGGTGCTTAATATCAGAGCTCACTATAGCTTTGGGGGGCTTTGGAGTAGAACATACTTATTAATTTAAAGGAATGTCTATGTTGCACCCAGGGTAGTCACCTCTTTTTATAATCAGTCTTGGTCATGTACCTTGGTATTGGATACCATATTATGTCTAAATATATAGAATAACTGCCAATGGCAGAACAACTTCTGCAGGCTGGGTCATGCCGCACTTAGTGGACGCCTTTTATTTGGACAAAGGGTACATGATTCTATATAGCTGGTGTTGGATAAATAAAAAATATAGGGCTGTAGAATCAATAACTTTGGATAGCTCAAGGAGCCATTCGTTCATGAATGCACAGGCCCCTCCAGTCAGTGAAATGGCTTTCCAGGTCAGAAAAAAATAGTATAATAGGGTCTCCCTTGGGTTTGATGTATTATAGCCTTTACTCTAGTGAAGGGGAATTTGTCCCGTTTCAATTTAGCTAAAAATTCATGGATTTACCGCAAAATTCGCAAAATGGCGAAACATTTGCAAAATGCATTGAAGTCAATGCGCGTCAAAATAATTTTGACGCACGTCAATTTCGATGCCCGCGTCATTTTTTATACACGCGCCTTTTTTGTCCAAATGCATTAAAGTCAATGGGCGTCCGAATAATTTTGACTCGTGACCAGATTTAAAAATTGTCGCAAGACTATCATGACGTGCCCAAATTTTTTTGATGCAGCGGATTTTTCACCAGTGTATTTGCTCTGCAGTTTCGCAAATTTATTAATTTTTCCCCACTAACTGACTTTCAGGCTGGCCCCCTTAGCTCATAACAAGGTTACAGATATATAGAAACATTGGGGTAACAGTCACCCTGTTATAGTTCCAGGGGTACCCAGGGTACAAATAAGCACTCACCCCAAATCTCCCCCTAACTGGCCTTCAGACTGGGCCCTCTTAGCTCATAACAAGGTTACAGATATATAGAAACATTGGGGTAACAGTCACCCTGCTATAGTTCCAGGGGTACCCAGGGTACAAATAAGCACTCACCCCAAATCTCCCCCTAACTGGCCTTCAGACTGGGCTCACTCAGCTCATTACAAGGTTACAGCTATATAGAAACATTGGGGTGTCACCCTGCTATGGTTCCAGCACTCATCCACTCTCTCTATTTTATAATTAATTTTACTTACTTGCAAAGGGCTAAGAAAAACTTTTCCAAAAAAATCTATTTGCTTTAATTGGCTACACTGTGGCTACTAGCAGGTGGCTTCCTCCCTAATGGGAAATCAGAAAGAAAGACACAGCTCCTGTATTTCACTGTTGTGTGTCAGGAGCGACCCATTGCGCTAATTACTGATGATTGATGGCCCCTTTGTGATCAGCAGAGAGTGTTGAGACTGCGGACAGTAAGTGATATTGATTGATGCTGATTGTTTGTTTCTCAAGGGTAATCTGAAAGTTTTGTGTTAAGTGAATTGAAGACTGAGCTTGAAAGACCAAGATGGATTGTCATTTTCTAGCTTGGCTATAGGTTTTCTATACAATGATTCTGATGTTCACCATCCAGTGTTCCTCAGGGCCCAAAATCTCTGACACTGCACCTGTGGTCACTGGGTCACCGAGAATGCATACAGGGTGGGAATTGACCTTCCCTAAAAATACAATTGAAATAAAGTTGACCACACTTTTCCAGTTTTCCAGCTGAATCTCCACTTGTTCAATGATGTTGGAGAAGACCTCAACCAATTGTCATGCTTTGGAGATACCGTAAAGTTGACAACACAAGGGAATTTCCGCTTGTTCAATGGGGTCACCCAACCTGCTGATGGGTAAATACAGTCTGATCCAATGGTAAAGACCTCTGGACAATGATTAGATCTCAAAAGGGCTATGTTGGAGATGACATCAACCAATTGCCATCCTTTGGAAATATCGGTAAAGTTGACAACACAAGGGAATTTCCACTTGTTCAATGAGGTCACCCAACCTGCTGGTGGGTAAATACAGTCTGATCCAATGGTAAAGACCTCTGGACAATGATTAGATCTCAAAAGGGCAATGTTGGAAAATACTTCAACCAATTCCCATCCTTTGGAGATATCTGTAAAGTTGACAACACAAATAATTTCCAATTGTTCAATGAGGTCAGACAACCTGCTGGTGTGTAAACACAGTCTGATCCAATTGTATAGACATCTGGACAATGCTTAGATCACGAAAGCGCTATGTTGGAGAAGACTTCAGCAGATTCCATCCTTTGGAGATATCTGGAGGATCAACCCAACCAAATATCAGTTAGGCAGGCTGTTATTGTGGTCTCATTCATAGGTCAATGAGCTGTTGAGATGGTAGTGTATACAGCAAAAGATTCTCTGGCACACGGGTAATGCTGGCAGGGTGATACCCTTGCTTTAAATTTATTTAAAGCAGCATGCAATGTTTTGTGGGATGTCCCCCTTTATTCATGCTTGATAAAAGAGGGACATCCCCAAAACGTTGCATGCTGCATTAAATAAATTTAAAGCATGGGTATCACCCTGCCAGCATTACCCGTGTGCCAGAGAATCTTTTGCTGTATACATTTGATAGGTGGCCGATACCTATCTCACTGGGCACCAGGACTTTGTGATTGGAGGACCAGGGTGTGCGTCTGTATTTGAACTTTTCCGAGATGGTAGTGAATGTCACCAAGTGAATGGTCAGATTAAATCTCTTATATTCAGCAGCAAAACAGAAGATATAGGAGATGGTGGGGTGTAGGCTTAAAGAAGACCTGCTGGGATGGGAGCTGAATGATCTGCTTATGGATATGTGTGCAAAAAAGGTATATGCTCAAAGTTTTGTCTCCAGAAACCTCTAGTTATGCTTCAGCCAAGAATTCCGGCCAGTCTTTAAAGAGAATTCAATTACCATGGTCAATTTACTAAATATATGAAATATTTATATTGAACGGTTTATTTTTTTATTCAATGAACTTTATTAGTTTTCAAAGACATATTTTCCACAAAGTAAAGCTTAGTAGTGTTAACAGCATAATCTCAACAAATGTAGCATGTTTAAACTGTGGTATTAAAACAATAAACGTTGGCTCCACCACAGTCTGTTGATTTCTTTGGTCTGTGCATCCCCACATTTTGTTTTCCCACTCCATGAAGGGAGGGGTTACCGTTGGAATATATTATGTGAGGGATTTCCACTGATGGGTTTAAAGGCTGTGGCTGGCTAAGATGAGGGCCGGCTAGGGTCAAGGTGGGAGGGGAACAGTTTTTACATGCCAGTACCCATTGGCAGTATTCCTATAGCAAATGCAATACAACCCATTGACATATGGACTGTGTGGAGAGAGTACTGGTTGTGTACTAAGATCAATAATGCAAGAGGTGAGGAACCTTCTCCTGCTTACTGGGCATCCAACCACTACAATAAACACTACAATAAAGAGAAGCAAATTATTAATACTACCGTTAGTGTGTCAATTATACATATAGGGAACTGTAAAAAAAAAACATGTGCCTCCTTCAGCCTGGCACATGTTTATATATATATATATAATCTCCATAGCTATTGGAACTGTTAAGAAATCAGATACTTGGTGTCGAGGCCAAGAACAGCAGGTGGACCTACTTGCTCCCAGGGTCCATTAATTGGGAATGACATGTAATCACATGGAGCTGTGTGATAGATGATATGGTACAATGCGTGGGAGACGCTGATAATCTCTCTGCTTGTGTGCTGTGTGCATTTTGTGCCTAGAAATAGGATCGATAAGTAAACTAGATGAATCGTTGGAATATAATTTGTCAAAATGCCATTTACCAATACATTTTGACTTTGACATTTTGATAGAATCTCTACCTTGTCCCAGGGGTGTAGGTAGAACTCAATAAGCGCTGGCTTTGCAGAAAGGCTTGGGCTTCATCTCAGGGATAACCCATAGATGTCCAATCTGCACCTCCATAATGGGTTGTACAGGTATGGGACCTGTTATCCAGAATGCTCAGGACCTGCTGTTTTCCGGAAAACAGATCTTTCCGTAATTTGTATCTTCATACCTACTAGAAAATCTTTTAAACATGAAATAAACCCAATAGGCTGTAGTGACTGTTTTATTATTACAGAGGAAATCTTTTTTTAAAAATTTGGATTATTTCATTGTAATGGAGTCAGAGCTTTCTGGATAATGGGTTTCCGGATAATGGATTCCATACCTGTACAAAATTCTATGTGTTTATTTATATGTATATCTGTGATTTTACCAACATTTGTCCTGAAGGTCTGGAGAGTGGGCAGACTGGGGAGAAAGAGGGGGCAAAGTAAAAGCTATTCCTGCCCTACCTTAAACAAGCGCTACCCATAGGAAGAGGCAGGCCTTGCTTTGCCACCATTATTTTTGCTGCCCTAGGCCCAGGCCTTTGTCATCTTTCCTCAAATCCGGACAGGGTCGGACTGACCAGACGCCCTCTCCCGATTTCCTGGCCCTACAAAAAAAAATTCTGTGGCACCAGGAAATCGGGAGAGGGCGTCTGCGTGCCATGCAACACATTGGGTATTTTTCAAGAAAGGAATGATGAGAGGGCTGCTTGCATAATTGCAATTATGTCCTGAGATTTCACAGCAGTGTCCTTTTCCAATGGTTTTTGGCTGAAAGGCCTAAATGTTTACAGGTTAGTATAAAATATAGAGCGTCTCTTTAACGTCTCTGTACCTGAAAGTGAGCATCCAGGGAAGCTTAAAAAATCTAATATGCAAAAACTGCCCTAAAGGGACCCCAACTGGGCCAGGATAATCTCAAGATAGCACAGCTGGGTGCAGGGGAGCATTAATAATTCTATCAGATCTGCCTGGATTGCCAAGGGTTTAGCCTAAAAACACATTGGTGGGTGAAAGACAGACTTGGGTAAAACATGAAACACCTTTGTAGAGAAAGGGAAAATTTTCCCTTTTTATTTATTTTATCTCCCACTCAGCGAAATATACGACCGTACGGCTGACAAAGCAGAAGGCACAAAGCGTCTTGGCACTGTCAGAACTGCTAATATAATCCACAGAAGTGTATCTGGTAACAGTGCCGCTGGCTGAGAGCCTGACAAGATCTCTTCAGACATTTTTCACAAGTCTTTCTGTCATCTAATCCTCCATAAAGGGTCACTAGTTTGCACAATTTTACTATGGAACCCTTGGCTAAGGCCTGGGTTCTTTATTGTACATTTAACCTCATTGACCTGGGACCTCAAGTTCACTTGGGATCCTTGGGAAGCAAAAATAAGATAAGAAGATAAAAAGAAAAAAGGATAAAAAGAAAAAAGGACAACTTATATACTTTCTTATACTTTATGATCCCACCATCAAGAATAATGGCCATTTTCAGTCCAAGAGGGGGATTATTGGGAATATGGTGTATGGTATAGGGTTCTAGGGTTTGTCTTGCTCCAATGGACTAATACTATAGGACAGATGTAGGGATGGCTTGGGGGTGATAGGGAGGGAAATTTAGAACAACGGAGAACACAGTATAGGTGTTGGCCATAAACCAAGCATATGAGTAAGTGCCCCAACAGGCCACGAAACGCGTTAGGCCTTTCTCTAACATGTTCTAATAAATATTTTGTATTTTCTTACTTGTTGCTTCATTTTTTGGAGGAACTCACATCCGTGGTTGTGTTATTATGTGCATGCACCCTTGGACTGGGGTGAACTGTGAGTTAGTCCTCCTGTTTATACTACTTTTCTTTTTCAACTTTTGAAATTATATCTGCTTTGGCAATGTTTATATTGGCTTTGTGTACTATATATATTTTTTTGTAGTTGGCCATAAACCCCCATCCCAATCCCCAGAACACACATTTTCTGTTAAATATTAAAAATTCAGTGCACTTTTAAAGAGAATCACTCAGTTTAGTGTGTGCAGATGGGATTGAGCTGCTCCTGTGCTCAGTCTCCTGTGAGTTAATCTGCCGTTACACAAGGGGATGGTGTGTGGAATATATTGAATGGTCTGGCTGAGTTACACTCTCTGCAGTTCCACCCGATCTGCTTATATTTGTCCGTTAATCACAGAGTAGTGACATTTGGAGCAGAAAAAGTAATAAACCTGTATCAACATTGTGTATATGCTCGTTTATCAAGAGAGCATAATATTGGGATTATAATGAAACGGGCTGTGTTCATGGAATGTCTTTATTCTCGTTCCATCCTATTTATTCCGTGCAACTGGAATGCTATTGTAGACCACAGATGCCCCCCTTGCGGCATGTTCACGAAAAGTGTCTTACAGTATTTCAAAAGTTTAAGAGGTCCTAAACTTCCAGTTAAACTATTTCATATTAAAATTGTGCAAAAAGGTGACCCCTGTTGATTATACCTTGTGAACAATGGTTATACTCAAGACACCTAACATTTGGCCTTCACTCATACTGGAGGTTGCATGCACTACCATTGGAGAAACAGGAACAAGGGGTTTCATTCCACATTCAGCTTCTTCAGTCCCTTAAGCAGACTACTGGCAAACACGTTTAGTACTAGATCAGTTAGTATTACTGTAAATCTAACCTCAATTATTTTATATCCTCACTGGAGTCGGCTGCTCAGACACAGATCTCAACTTAGGTACACAAGCCCTCAAAGAATTGATCCTCTACCGGCCAAGCTCATCAATCAGCTCCATCTTTGGGATGGATGTTATGTTCTCTGACACCATTAACATTACTAGTATGGCTAACATTGTTCTGGCTCCATTTGTACCAACACCTAGGGGTTTTACACTTCCTTCTTAACCTCAAATATTTATTCTTACTAGGATAAGCTGCTCTGATACACTTGACTCTATCACTAACTGATCTTCTCTTTGCCCAAGCTCACTAGGGTATTGTGCTCCAGCCTCTGGTTCTACATCTCTCTCTGCTAGAAGAAGGATTCTGTGTTATTACTGTGACTCTTCTCCAACTCTGACATCAATATCACTAGTGGGTTACCATTATCTCTGGCACTCATCTAAAGGGGGGGGGGGTAATTTTAGATATATGGTTCTATTTGCTATTTAGGTTGACCATTCTAAGGTCCTAAACTGCAGATAAAAGATGAAGTTAAAGCCATAATTTTGGAGCAGTTGTCTAGAAGCAGAAAAAATAATCTGCTGGAGAACCTGCACAAATAAGGGTATAGTGTAGGGATAGAGACAAGGACAATCAACAGGAGTAAAAGAGAGCAACAAGAACAGCATTTTATATTAAAGCAGCACTTGAAAAACTTTTTTTTATTCTAGTTGTAATGATAGCACCTAAAGGGATCCAAGCTGTAAGGGTTAAATAAAATGAATGTACCTTGTGTGGTTGGAGCTCTGAATGAGTGACAGCTACAAACTCCAGAGGATGCTGAAAGCCATATGGGAACAGCAGGGTCTGGATCCATATTTGTAACAGCTTTGCAGGGAAACAATGTTTTGCATGTAAACGTTAATAATATATAATTGTTATACAGTACCATACCTCTCTACCTACCAGTTTCACAGTCCTCCTGCCACCAAACATTGAAAGTTTAGGAAATAGGCTGGATAGACACAGGTCTACCATAGGCACACAGGACCCTTTCTTAATGCAGAACCTCTTGGCAGTCCTAAGCTTTGTAGATGAAAACGAAGACAAGTCTTCTGCCTCCTGAGTAATCTGTACTCTTCTCAAAAATCAACCCTTATTCACATATTAACATAAGCAAACTTGGGCAAAGTTGGGTTGTTTTGTATAAGCAGGAGGTCATATTTGGTAGCTCGTTGAGGCTGCTACACTTGGGAAATGTAGAAGAACCATCTATAAAAACCATTTATACTTGAACACATATATGTATTTTCTCAAGTTGATGGGTGTTTAGATCCCTCTTATAACTCCTCACTTGTAGAATTGTTGGTTTTTCCTTGGTCCTTGACACAAAGCTGTCTTGCATCTAGTGATGAACATTAAACCAGCTGGACAGGCCTCAAAACCTTTTTTTCTTGGGAGAGTTGCCTCAACATCAGCTGCTCCAAGAATGTCAACGTGCCCTTTAAAGAACCACTAGAATGTGTTGGAAAGCCAAACTGAAATCTATATTCACCTGCCGTCAAATTCAACATTACTTAGCTTTAAAATCCTAGGGTGCTTTTTTTTTTCTCTGTATGACCTTTTCATAGATGTCTGTCACAAAAATGGAAGAAAAATACAGCAGGAAACATTCTGCCTCAATACATTTGCCTTATTGATATGCCACTACTAGAAGCACTAGGGCTTACTGAAAGGTTTAAGATCCATATAGGGAAGTAGATTAAAAGAGCAGTTAGTTAAGTGCCAGCAGCCGGCACAAGCTCTTAACTAACACCGGATGCCAACTGAGATGCATCAAGTTGGAAAACCTTTTGGAAAAACTTTTTTTTTGGCCCAAACTATATAATGATTTACAAGATAGAATATCTGTTTTTTATTCATTTGGAATAGACCGCAGTGAAGATGCGCCGCAAATACTCAAGCTGTTTCTTGTGCTTATACAAAGGCTATGGGCTTGTTTGGAGAGCATGTTCCGTGGTGCTCGTCTTAGACTTCACGTTCTTGACATTTTGGAGCTTATTATCCAGCTACTTGCTAAGAGAAGCTTTGATGACCTAGGAATGGTCATAATTTTAAAAGCATGCACCCCTCCGTAGTGCTCAGCAGACTTTATTGTCCTGGTTAACAGGGAACCTTTCTTCTTGGGTGACTTGTCTAAGTAATTGCAACAATAGTTGCGAATCCCTCCAAAAACAGTCAAGATTATTAAAAGAATGCAAACATATTTATTAGGACATAGTCGAAAACGGCCTAACGCATTTTGAGCCTATGAATAAGGGTCCTAACAGGAACGAAACACATTAGGCCATTTTCTACTATGTCCTAATAAATATGTTTGCATTTTTTTAATATTCTTGACTGTTTTTGGAGGGACTCACAACTATTGTTGCAATTTTGTGGATATGCACATACCCACATATATGTGGACTAGAGTGAACTGTGAGTATATCCCCCCCCCACATAATTTTTTTTTGCTTGCATGCATTATTTATTGCCAACTTTTTGATTGTGGTAGTGCACCTACTGGCCCCTGACACCTGTTCCTTCTGTTTTTGTGACTTGTACATAATTGCAACCAGAAAACAACAGTTTTTGCATTCTCATGTTGTTCCAAGATAAAATATTGAGGTTTAGTTCATTGGTGTCACGCTAGGTTTTCCAAAAATCCAGAAAAGAACCCAAGGTTCTGGTCTTGGCTTGCTCTTCTTCTAATATCCGCCACCTTTCCGGTACTCGGATCCCGCCAGGACTTATAGCAAGAGAACCAAGGGTTAATTTCTGGGTAAGCTAGGAAACCAGAGCGTCTGAACAGATGGACGGGAACCAGGCAAAGGGTTGTCAGAAAACAGGCAGGGTCAGATACCAGGATGACAGCAAGGTACAGAATCCAAAAAACTTAGTCAAACAGGCCAAAGAGTCAGGACAGGCAGCAATCGTCAGAGTCAGAACAGGCAGGAAGTCAAAACCATAGATATCAGAATGCAGAACACACCCAGGAACTAGAAAACAGAATCTACGTTGGGCTACCATGTATTGGGCACGGGCCCTTTAAATTTTTTGAAAATTTGAGCATGCACCGGTGACTAAAGAAGACGCATGCGCACCTGAAGGAGGCAGGTGGCCCCACACCTGACCGGCCACTTTACCACTGGACCACAAGGTAATATTACAATTGGTCAAATTTCTTGGAGGGATCTCAGAAGGGTGGACAGTTGGTGCTCAAAGTTTTTCTACAGCAGATGGCCTCCTCATTTAGCAATAATGTCACAGAATGATGTCACAGAAATGGAGTCTGGGCATCTTATTAGACTGATGTTCCAGAGCAGACATATAACAGACCAGGGAGCAACATGGCACACTGTTTATTTCAATTGTAGGACATGGTGAGCTGCCTAAGATAAATGTCTAGATCAATGGAAGTCCAACCTTTGGAAGACCAGCCTTTGTTCTGGGACAACGTAGTTATATACCAGCCATTCAGTCATAGTTACAATAATCTCTGGGAAAGCAGATTAGTCTTCATCATAAACTTAAATGACCTTGAAGCAGGGCTTAAAAAATATGAATTCTTCTCAAATCTCACCTCAATGGGACTTCAGGCTGAATTCATCTGCTTCTGCTTCAGCTTTAGACCCACCACCCCCATCATCACCATGGGGACCATGATTTGAAAACCAGTGGTCTAGATAAAGATGCTTTACTGAAGTTCACTTCCATCTCATCCATGGAGGTGACCCAACATCTTAATTCTGAGCCATTAGCCTAAACTAGATCTAAGTATAAGAACAATGTGAGGTTGTCTTAAATGGAGACCTACATGACAGCTGGGGGAATACTCGGGTGAAAGAAAGCTGTTCATTAAAAGATACCACACCAATTATGTGTTTGGTCTTTTGGAAGGGGCTGATAATTGCTCCTGAGTTCAAAGCACAGGTTCAATACCATTTCACAAAAAAACTATAAATCAATCCAAGACTGTAAATTACAAAAGAAAGGACCAAGGAAACAGATCCATGTCTCAGAACCTTGAAGGTATCTAGCATTATTCTTCAAGTACAAATCGGTGACTCTACCCCACAACAATTCATGAGAAAACTGAGACCATGAGTAAGACTGCTTCATGATTTCTTCAGGGACTGGCTTGTTTTTATTTAATAAGTTAATAAAATGAATATCTAATGAATGAAAATTACTTCCAAGAACAATTATACTAATCCTTAGAACAGAGCTAAGCCCGTTGCCACAGCTTTTCAGCTTATCCAGCCTGAGCAATCTGAAGCTTGGATCCAAGATGTCTTTAGGGTAATAAAATAAACTAGAAAAAAGCATCTAAATGCTCCTTATTTCTGCAACATGCTGTGGTCTAATTAAAGGGGGACATGCACCCCATTGATGAGAACATGAATCATTTGTTCTGTGGTTCCACCGTGATTAGAGTAGGGCTGATTGCTTTATTACTTCTGGTTTCTGCAGGAAATACTGTATAGATTTGTATGTTTGCCAGAGGTCATTACTGTATTGTAAATAGCCAGTAATTGGGTGGCTTGGTGTCCCTGAACAGTTGATACTGCATCCAGTTAAATTATTATAAGACATTTCATGGTTTCAGACCCATAATATTTTTTATTATTCAACTACAACTAACAGAACCTATGGACAGTTGCAGGGTGAACTTAGCAGGATTGATTTAAAATTTTACAGTTGACCTGTTAATTGACCTTCTATATCTACATTTCTTTCTCAGAGGCTAATACTATAGGCACCATCTCTCCCTACTATACCTGCTATCCTACAGTCACACTCCCTTCCCAGAGACTATTATCCACTGTTACTATAGGCACCATCTCTCCCTACTATACCTGCTATCCCACAGTCATACTCCCTTCCCAGAGACTATTATCCAATGTTACTATAGACACCATCTCTCCCTACTATACCTGCTATCCCACAGTCACACTCCCTTCCCAGAGACTATTATCCACTGTTACTATAGGCACCATCTCTCCCTACTATACCTGCTATCCCACAGTCATACTCCCTTCCCAGAGACTATTATCCAATGTTACTATAGACACCATCTCTCCCTACTATACCTGCTATCCCACAGTCATACTCCCTTCCCAGAGACTATCATCCACTGTTACTATAGGCACCATCTCTCCCTACTATACCTGCTATCCCACAGTCACCCTCCCTTCCCAGAGACTATTATCCACTGTTACTATAGACACCATCTCTCCCTACTATACCTGCTATCCCACAGTCATACTCCCTTCCCAGAGACTATCATCCACTGTTACTATAGGCACCATCTCTCCCTACTATACCTGCTATCCCACAGTCACACTCCCTTCCCAGAGACTATTATCCACTGTTGGCACCATCTCTCCCTACTATACCTGCTATCCCTCAGTCACACTCCCTTCCCAGAGACTATTATCCACTGTTACTATAGACACCATCTCTCCCTACTATACCTGCTATCCCTCAGTCACACTCCCTTCCCAGAGACTATTATCCACTGTTACTATAGACACCATCTCTCCCTACTATACCTGCTATCCACAGTCACACTCCCTTCCCAGAGACTATTATCCACTGTTACTATAGGCACCATCTCTCCCTACTATACCTGCTATCCCACAGTCATACTCCCTTCCCAGAGACTATCATCCACTGTTACTATAGGCACCATCTCTCCCTACTATACCTGCTATCCCACAGTCACACTCCCTTCCCAGAGACTATTATCCACTGTTACTATAGGCACCATCTCTCCCTACTATACCTGCTATCCCACAGTCACACTCCCTTCCCAGAGACTATTATCCACTGTTGGCACCATCTCTCCCTACTATACCTGCTATCCCTCAGTCACACTCCCTTCCCAGAGACTATTATCCACTGTTACTATAGACACCATCTCTCCCTACTATACCTGCTATCCACAGTCACACTCCCTTCCCAGAGACTATTATCCCACTGTTACTATAGGCACCATCTCTCCCAACTATACCTGCTATCCCTCAGTCACACTCCCTTCCCAGAGACTATTATCCCACTGTTACTATAGGCACCATCTCTCCCTACTATACCTGCTATCCCACAGCCACACTCCCTTCCCAGAGACTATTATCCACTGTTACTATAGGCACCATCTCAAGCACCTGTTTTATGGTCCTCTCCATGTTGGTCCAAGGATGAGTTTTGAGACCATCATCCCATCAGTTGGTGGTCCCCACCTGCCATTTTCCCACCTTGTAAAGCAATAATATTCCATATGTAATAGATTGGACTGGCTCTACTGTATTTTAACAAACCTATTAATATTGCCTTTCAGCTGTAATAACTAATAAATTACATGCCTTTCCAGAAATGGCAGATCTCTCTTTTGGGGTGAAAGTGGGTAACTTAATAAGAGGGAGGTGTGCTTAAATGGAAAAGTCCCATAAAGATATGAATAATATATATATATATATATATACATATATTGTACTGTATATATCAAATGTGTCTGTTGACAATATAAGCTTTAAGTATGGTACAATAACTGTTGAACAAGAAGCAAGTAATTAAGGTACTTTAGTTGGAGAGCGGAACAAGTTGACACATCAATATTGCATTGTTTGTGGCTAATTAAGCATGCCGCATGGCTCCCGCTTGTCTCACTTACTTGTGTTTAACACTAAAGTACAAAACAAACGTCACTGCTACTCCTGAGCTTCCCACACCCCAGACCTTGCTGTGCCCTCGCTCAGCTCAGATGGATGGGGACATAGCCAAGGTCAGCACCATATTTGTGCCTAGGAAGGGAGAAAGCAGCAGAAAGGCAGAAACAGCCTGTCCCACCGCCAGCCCTGAAACAAACTGGAACCCCCAGTAAGATAAAGAGGAATTATAAAGTAATAGTTTGCCCAACAGCTAACCTTTAGTAAAAGCCTTTTGTTTTCTCAATGTGTTTAATCACTGTTCCTTTCGGTTCTTCCTTTCTACAAACTGCAACTTACATTTATTTATGGCTGACAGGGGGCTCAGTCGGAAGGCCAGTTGGTTGAGATTTGTAAATGATGCCTCTTTGCTCTCCAGGAAATACCCAAAAGCCCAACTAGGATGATAGTTATGTGGAGTTTTGAGGTCAAAACGTATTTGTTGCCATTATAAATATATGATAGAGGGGGGACTTCCAAGGAGATTACAACATATAAAAGAGAGGGGATTATTGATCAGTGAACATTCCCTGGTCCCCTGCTTATTAGTTCAATATCTGCCAAAGTGCATATACAGTAGCTTCAAAAACAGGGGTTTTTAGTTACAAAGATACCATCATAAAATTGGCAAGCCACTATACCAAGTCAAGGAAAAAGGCGGTCATAACTATTTACCCCCAGTCATACTTTTCACAGGTTGGTATTTTCCTGCATGGTTGAATTTCTTGGGAAAAGTGTCTCCTGGCTTAGGCTTTAGTCTTACCGTCTAGAGTCCTGCGCGGTCCTTTTTTTGAAATCCATAACCAATGTGTACCCGCAACCTGAAGCAGCAATTTGACCCGCATGTTCCCACTACCTGACCCGCAATAGGCCACTATCCTTCTGACCCACGGGGAATGCAAATTCGGACGGATGTCACTCCAGCGCCCAAACTTCACAAAAAAATTTAAAAGCTGGAAGAACCACAAGGGAGTGTGGGAGGGATCAAGCCGGCACCTTTGTTGAGTACCCACAGACTGCCTGCATGGCCAAGGAATCAGGGACTTTTTGCCGAAACCCAACCACTTTGCAGGTATTCTGAGGGTCCCGACGTGATGCAGAACTCTATTACAGACTTGTTCCAAGCCCACCATTAGCTTTTTTAGCACAGAGAGATAACCAGGACTAAAACATTGGTTTCACAGGCTTAATCTTCCCCACGTGTGTCTTTATAGGAGTGAGATCACCACATAAAATAAGGGATGTGCCACTTTTCCTGCAGAAGGCAGAGTGGAATAGCTTAGATCAGGGATCCCCAAACTTTTTCTCCCATGAGCAACTTTCAAATGTAAGAAGGGTTGGGGAGCAAGATAAGCATGAAAATAGTTCCTGAGGATGCCAACGAAGGGCTGTGATTGGCTATTTGGTACCCCCTATGCAGACTGGCAGCCTACAGGAGGCTCTGTTTGGCATTACAACTGTTTTTTATGCAACCAAAAGTCTCATCCAAGCCTGGAGTTGAAAAATAAGCACCTGTTTTGAGGCAACTGGGAGCAACATCCAGGGTGTTGGGGAGCAACATGTTGTTCACAAGCTACTGGTTAGGGATCACTGGCTTAAATGGTCCTGTTGTTGACATGTCAGGTGATTCCTCAGAACAGTGGTTTCTAAACTGTGGGACTGGCTCAGAACCTTCACCAGAAGATCAATATGAAAATATAGTTTGAAAATGTTTGAGTAGAATGCCTCTTTTCTCTTAGAAACTCCTGGAAGCAGGGCCAGAACTAGGGGTAGGCAGAGTAGGCGTGTGCTTAGGGCGCAACGCTGGCGGGGTGCCTGCCAGTCACATACCTGCTCTGGCGCCTACCCCATGTCCGGTCCCGTCTCTCCCCAGCAGCCGCTTGGATCTTTGTGTGTAAATGCGCTTCTGCGCATGGGCGCACAAATGCAGTCTTGCGCATGCACGCTTGAGCACAGTTTCACGCATGCGCAATCAAGCTCAATATCAGCCATGACTGGCCAAGTTGCCTTGGGCGCCTGGCCGGGTTGGCCCGGCTCTGCCTGGAAGACCGGCTTAAAGCCAAGGTCCAACAGGTCTTTAACCTTGTTAGGAGCTAAGGGGGGTCCTGGTCAAATGTTGTTTTTTAAGGTGGATTTTGACCCTACAAAGTCAGAAAACTACTTCCATTGATTACTCTTAGGGAGTAGTGAGGATGCAGCTTCACAGCCTGAGCTAGGGGGACCCAATAACTGAGCATTAGATGATGGGGTTTTTTTTCCCAGAAACCAGAGTCCTCAATTAAAAGTGCCACCAGCATTACATTTATTTTTTACTTTTTAACACACATAAGGCAGGTTTTGCAGTGGAAGAAAAGAAGAATCCAGACAGAAAGAATAGGAAATGCGACAACCTCAGGTTATTTTTCTTATCTTGCTTCTCAGGCGACGTTCTTCAGCTCGCTACAGCAGCCTGATAAACAGATACAATAGAATCTGTAAATGTAGCTGGGAGGTGAGAAAAATTCATTATTCTGGAGACAGAGCAATGGAGCCGCTTAAAAGATGTAACAAGATGAATGGGGGGGGGGGTTGATTCTCATTTCAGCAGATATCTCAAACTTTTAACAACTGGCTTTTCTCTAAACTGCTGAATTACCTCAGAGAGAAGGGATATAATAGCAGCTGATGTCCAAGCCACATACATCGGCAAATGTATTCGGAAGTCGAAAATTACCCTACACAGTTCCAAGGACAGAGGAGTCATTAATCTGCAAGAGGCAGAGTCAGCAGTTTTTCCAGTAGGAAATAGAAGAATGAAGCTACACGACACTGTGCTCCATTTATACCAGCTCTGTAGGTTCTTAGACCCACGACACTGCATTTTCCAATGCAAATCTCCTTCAATAAACCATGTACGTTGTTTAAGGAATAACAGGCATTTGTGATGATCTTATCCCTTTAATCAGCTCACCCAGGAGAACTTTACCTTGGGGTACAGCGGTGCTTTGCAAAAGCTTCCCAATCCTCCTAAAGCTGATCCTGAGTAAAACATACAGAAGAATTCTGTTTGCTCACGAGTCATTCATTTCATGAAAATATATCTGCTCTAGAGCTGATTGGTTATTAAGTATATCAAAGGGTCTGTGATCTTCGTCTTGGTTCAATAATTGACCATAGTTTGAACATTGATACCAGTGTGGGCCCCCTGGATGATATAATTAGACTACTGAAAGTCTACAGCTTTCACACCAGCTCTATCAACTAATGGTCTAAAAGGGGAAATCGGGACTGGGCAATAAAGATCTGTATATGAATGGCTAGCAGACAATGAATGAACCTTCTGACCCACGGGGAATGCAAATTCGGACGGATGTCACTCCAGCGCCGAATCTTCACAAAAAAAAAGATTTAAAAGCTGGAAGAACCACAAGGGAGGGATCAAGCCAGCACCTTTGTTGAGTACCCACAGACTGCCGGCATGGCCAAGGAATCAGGGACCGAAACCCAACCACCTTGCAAGTATTTTGAGTGTCCCCGACCTGATGCAGAACTCTATTACAGGCTTGTTCCAATCCCACCATTAGCTTTTATAGCACAGAGAGATAACCAGGACTAAAGCATTGGTTTCACAGGCTTAATCTTCCCCACGTGTGTCTTTATAGGAGTGAGATTGCCACATAAAATATGGGATGTGCCACTTTCCCTGCAGAAGGCAGAGTGAATAGCTTAGATGTTCCTGTTGTTGACCTGTCAGGGGGAAAAAGGGGAAATCAGGACTGGGCAATACATATCTGTATATGAATGGCTAGCAGAAAATGAATAAATGATTGAACCCAGAAGGTCATTGCAGAAGCAATACTGCAGTGGCATTGAGAGGAAACACCATGGAAAGCCTAGTGGTCCCCAACCAGTGCAACATGTTGCTCACCAACCCCATGGATGTTGCTCTCAGTGGCCTCAATGCTGTTTCTTATTTTTAAATTTCAGGCTTGGAAACACCTTTTGTTTACCTACAAAACCAGGTGTACAGCCAAACAGAGTCTCCTGTAGGCTGAAAGTCCACATAGGGGCTAACTAATACCCAATCACATCCCTTATTTGGACTTGTTTCATGCTTGTGTTGCTCCCCAACTCTTTTTACATATGAATGTGGCTCGTTGGTGACAAAGTTTGGGGGCTCCTGGCCTAGTGAAGAAACAGCTTTAAATTTATATTCTAGAGAATCCTCCCTCCCTGTGAACTGCAATACTGTTCTAACTTGGTGTAGATCTAATGACGTAGGTTCTAGAGAAACCACCTCTATGAATTGTAGCACCATTCTAACTTGGTGTAGGTTTCGTGAATAATATTGTAGAGAAAACCTCATCAACTGCAACAATGTTCTATCCTGGTGTAGTTCTAATGACTTATGTTCTAATCTAGAGACACCTCCCTCCCTGTGAACCACAGTATTGTTCTAACTTGATGTACATCTAACAAATAATCAAGAGACAATGTCTTGTAAACAACAGCTCAGTTTTAACTTAGTCTATTTATATAGGTTCTAGAACCTAAACCCCATGAACTGAAGTAGCAACTTTATTTACAGTATGTTCAGTAACATAGGCCCAAGAGAAAATCTTATCAACCATCGCACCATTCTAACTTTTTGTAGGTCTAATGACAATGAGTTTAGAATCCTGCTGTGAACTGTAGATCCATTCTATCTTGGTGAAAGTCTAATGACAAAGATTTGAGGGAAAAAACTTCTGTCAACCTTAGCACTCTTATATGACCTAGGATCTAGAGAAATCCTCTATCAACTATATAACTCGATGCAAGTCTAATGACAAAGAGTCTACAGAAAAACCCTTGTGAAGAGCAACTTGATAAAGGTCTAATCATATATATTTGAGAAATCCCTTCTTGTTTGATACTGATCTTTCCCAATAATAAAACCTGAAGCTCTTTCGGAATCTGGTCATGATGTCTGTTATCTACTCCACATTCTTATTTGTCTGTGCTTTGGGAAGATTTTAATTAGGGTGCATGGACTGGGGCAATATCTCTAGGACAACACTGTACGTAGGTAGAACATGAGCATTATTCTTTTCTATTCTTAGTGGGTAGGGCTCATCTGCTCCCATTATCCTCACTCATTGTCTGTTGGAATCAGTTCCAACTGACAGGTCCCGAATAGTCTGAGATAGATAAACAGACGAGGCTCAATACCCCAGGAAAAATAATAGCAATAATCTGGTCTCAGGATGAGAAAAGGAACAAACTTTCCTACAATTTGCTGCAAAATTGATTGTCACGATTTCACTTATTTAGAGCAAAATACAGCATTTTCAGCGTAATTATCTGCAATTTCACTCTGTCAGTCCTGGCTTAGTCCATAGCAAGCTGGAGTTGGCCTTTTCACACAATCGGTGTTATTCTGGGAGATTTTCAATTTGCCAACCTTACAATTTCAATCTGTAATGGCAACAGCAGGGCACAGGGCTGAAATCGTTGCTCTGTTGTTCCCTCCTGTAAATCTCCTGCAGGCTTGTTTCTTTTCTGTTTCTGACTCTCAGGGCGGCCTTAGGCCAATTGGACCAATTGGGCCCAATAGGGCCCCGCACCTCTGGGGGCCCCACACCACAGGGCAGCACAGATCATATTTCCCTCAGCACATGATGCTGCCTGGCCTGCCCCCAACTTTGAGAGTTCAGCCCATCCCCAAATCCATAGGTCCAGCCCACCCCCAACTCTGATAAGCCAGCCTATCCCCCAACTCCATAGGTCTAGCCTGCCCCCAACTCTCATAGGCCCAGCTTTCCTCCAACCTTGATAGGCCCAGGCCTGGATTTGTGGAAAGGCCACCTAGGCCCGGGCCTAGGGCGGCAGGATTTTAGGGGGGCGGCATGCTGACCAACCACACCCACATTGATTCAAAAACACTGGGGATGCGCTGGAGATACAATAATTTTTTTAATTTCCCCATTGATGATGACAATTTGCATGAATAAAGGGGAGGGGACAGGGGCGACAAACGGCAGTGGGCCTTGGGGCGCACACTATGTAAATCCGGCCCTGGATAGGCCCTGCCTGCCCCCAATCCAACCAAGCCTGCTCCCAAACTGAATCGGCCCAGCCTGCCCCAAACTAATTGGCCCAGTCCACTCTCCTATTTCCTCCCTCTCTCTCTTACCCTGTGTGCCCCTATTATGTGCCCCTATTTCATCCCTCTCACTCTCTTACCTTGTCTGCCCCTTTCCTTTCTATGTTGTGCCTGTATGCCCTTATTTTCCTAAATACTTGCTGTGTCAGTAGCCAGCAACACTTTGTCTAGGGGCCCCGCCAACATGGTCCCAATTGGGCCCCACATTTCATAGGATCAGCCCTGCGTGACTCTTGCAACCATATATCAGAAGTCAGTTCTCCTCTTGGTCTATTAATCAGCTGGATTTTGCAACTGTTTCAGGAGTCACAACCAGCTGATAATAGAAACAGCCAGAATAATACTGATTTTAGAAACAATTCTACCTATAAGTAACTTCAAAACTAGTGTAAAATGTTTGAATGTACATTGCGTAGATGGTGTGCAAGACATTAGGGACAATTTAGGAATACAGCAACAGGTAGCGATATACAAAATGCTGTTGTTGTGCAAATTAACACCATCCATTAAAGGTACTTGCATCTAAATGTGCTCCTTGAACTTCCCTGTAGTTAGTTGCCCAGGGCTCAGTGCACCTGTCTGTCTCCCGAGCAAATGAAGGAGACGAACTCTGGAAATTTCCCTGCAATTCCACTGTGGGCTTAGTCAATCGGCACAGCAGAGTTGCACCTACTGACGTCACATCGCACTTTATAAAATAAATTATAAAAAATAAAATATTGTGTCATTTTGATGCATAGACTGGAATAATCCTCAATTTTGTCCTCAATTGCACTTTCCCCACTGGACTGTACGTAATTGCCCCTGCCTTTTCTTTGTACAAACACTAGTTTAATGTTGAAGATTCTCTGGAAATTTTAAGGATGGTTTCCAAAAATCTATATCCTGCTTCATGTACAGTTCAACCAATCCAGCCTACTTAGCACCACAAATTTTCATTGAGAATTCCTGAAGTGGGTATATTATACATACATAGTGGAGTTTGAAGGTGTCTTTATCTATAACAGATAATTCCATAGGTTTATGATTCCTCTGGGATTTCCAAAACACAATGTGGTTATACGTCTGCTTTGGGCATTTCTAAGCTAATTCGTCCACTTGCCGTCTAGAAGTGCTGTAGAACTAGGCAGGTTTTATGATGAATGGCAAGAGACCTGATACAATGACTCCCTGCTCTTCTCTTTCCAACGTTTCCTTTTACTTGTAAAGGTGAGTTGGATTCCTGTCTCCTCGGGAGAGACTCGGGGCTGAATACACTATTAATGAAGTCATTAAATGGTGTCTCTGCTTTTATGTTGTTACAGTGTGTGCTCAACATTGTTCTTGTATTGTTTGCGAGTCAGAAGTCACATTCCGATGTTCTGTTTGTTCATTATTGCCTCCAACTTGTGCTGCTCAGTGTCACCGGTGTCTGAGTGGAACAAGACCTTTGGCGCAGTAGTGGCCTTACTTGGCTCTTAATTATAAACAACTAAACGCCAACGCTTTTACTAATACATTCAATAAGGGAGATACAACGCAGACTGCATTGCTGACTGCCTTAAATAGTGTTAGAGACCCCAGCATGTAGACTAATTAAGATACACCGGTGCTTTCGTCATTGGCTGAATGACAGCTAGATAGATATTGGGCTTTATTATTTACCTATAAAGCGACAGGAATAGCCTGTTGGATGAATTTATTTTATATCATTGACCAACTACTAGAATTGATACCAAGGCTGACATAAAAAGGAAATGAAATGAACATTCTCAGCGCTCAGTTCCAATGTGTTAACAAGTGAGATAAAATTCAGACAGTTAGGAATCCGCCAGCATCCCCCGTTCATATTTTAATAAGTCTGCCCCTAAGTATTTCTCTGTCGATTAATTTTAATCAACCGGATGCTTAAAAGCCTCCATTTCACATATAACAATCCTTTGGTAAAGGGTAGTGATGTGTGTGGGTAAAGGAAAACTCAACCTGCAAAACCTGATCCCACACCAGACCCTAAACTGCAAAGTGTTGCCATTGTGGTGCCCAACCTGTACCCTCATCTTCTCGTTCTGGACAATACTTCTGGGTGCGCCTCTGGTTCCAAGAAAGGAAATATTCTAGAGCTGCCCCAGTCTGAAACACACCCAAACCAAACTCACAATGGTTGGCCAAGTTTTAACCAAACCCACCCAACTGGTGGTCAACCCGCTGGCAAAAAAGGTTTTGGGTCAATCCACACATCACTAGTAAAGTAATTTTAGTATAATAAGACTTACTACTGTTTCTGCATTTTAAGCATCTGTTTTTTAATTATCCCAAAAATATGGTGACTGAAATAGCCCCATAGACTTACAATCAGACCCACTTCTTTGTCTGTGATTTGTCATGTAAATGATGGCGTAAGAGTGTGATTCACTAGATGTTTGCTACACAGTATGGGAACCTTGGGCATATACCTTGCCAAAGCAGATCTTAATTCTGTTTTTGTTGCAATTTGCTAGATAGGCAATGTAGGTTTATTCTGTTGATTCTTGAGAATAACTGAATTCATTAGATGAATGCACTGAGACAAGCATCACCTCATTATTTGGTAACATTGTGGAAATCATTTCCCTAGTGGTGCAATCAAACCAGGCAATGCTACTCAGCCTCTCCCTGTAGTAATGTGAAATTCTTACCTTCACATTGACATCATCCGGGAACGTGATGGAGAGGGGCTTTTGTCCCAAAAGGAATGAACAAATTGGCTCAATGGGATGGTGGTTTGTCATGGTAGTCAATTTACTATGCACATTCATTAACTGTTTCTGCCTGCTTCAGCAGTCAGCCCAGGCTTCAAAGCTCTAACATAGGGGCAAATTCACTAATTCGCGCACTTCACCAGGCGTAGTTTCGCCAGCGCTCCGCAAATTCACTAAAATCCAAAGTTGCGCACAGGGGTAGCGTAAGGTTGCGAAGTTGCGCTAGAGTTGAATCGCTATGTAAAGCGAAGTTACACTAACGAAGGCTAATTTGCATACGGCGTGAAATTCAAATTTCAATGGAGGAACACATATCAGCACTACAAATGCCTAGAAAACCTTCAAATCAGCAAATATAAATTTTATTTTGCCCTACACATGTGCCCACTGTCTAGGTAAGTTGCCATGAGTCAGGAAATGTAGGGGGGAAGGAGGGGAGCCCCAAAAAATTTTCGATCTTTTTCAGCCTATCACCCATCATGTAGAAAACACGCCAGCGTTTTTTGGGACTTAGAAAAAGATTTGACTTTTTTTGAAATAATCCCTATCTACTCTATTGCGCTTCGCTAGGTCTGAGGTGGCGAAGGAAGTCTAGCGTAAAAGGTAGCGTTCAGTACACTGCGCAAGTTAGTGAATTTGCGTAGTTACGTCACTAGCGAAAATTTGCCTGGCGTAAGGGTGCGAAGTAACACTAGCGAAACTACGCCAGCGTTCATTAGTGAATTTGTGCAGTAACGAAAATGCCAAACGCTAGCGAATTGACGCTAGTGTTCGGCGCTTCGGCGCTTAGTGAATTTGCCCCCTTGCATCCGGGTGTCTGTGCTTCCATGTGGTCTCGTCGTGGTCGGCCTGCTTTGACGCACTCTTGCACACGGACAGACACATGTGCATTACGCATTTCGCATAAATAGACGCAGAGGCCTGCCGTCCAGTGCAAGGTTTGACTTTGGCTTCTTCTTGAACCTTCTACAAATTCCCCAGTTTGACCCTTAGCTTTAGCAAGTTAGTGAATTTGCGTAGTTACGTCACTAGCGAAAATTTGCCTGGCGTAAGGATGCGAAGTAACACTAGCGAAACTACGCCAGCGTTCGTTAGTGAATTTGCGCAGTAACGAAAATGCCAAACGCTAGCGAATTAACGCTAGCGTTCGGCGCTTAGTGATTTTGCCCCATAGGGTCTACCAATCAGATGTCTTGCATTGGACCAGTCCAAGCAGTTAATTGAGTCTATGGGTTATTAAACAGGTAAGTTGGTCAAAACAGATCCTCTTCCATTGGGTAGAAGGATCATAATAACCAACCATCCAATGGCCTATTCCCAGTTTTACTATGGCTGATATTCATGCAAAAACAAAAGGCACTCCATGTATCCAAAAACATGCATATAGAATAGAACCGCCCCCCCCCCCCCCCCCACAGCCTTGCCATCTCCCTTTCCCATGTCTTTAAAGAGTCCTTTAAATACATTATTTAAAACTTCTCCTCTGGGTTTATAGAAGCACCCAAGTACTGTCATATTAATTACTCCATTTCAACAACAACAATATTCTGTTCTTTTTAACCTTTGGGAACTGTAATTTTGTTTGGGAAACATTGTTTTTTATGGTTATTGTTGTTATTATATAAGGAAAAACAACAAGAGGATCATTATTGCGGTGGATCAAATGCAAGAGGAGGAAAACAAAGTAACCCTGTGGCTCCATAAACCCCGCCCCCCAGGTCATGGTTGGGTCTTCACAGTGGATATCCAAACTCTGATAAAACTTAAAGAGTTGACCTTTAGCGATCAGGCTGTTTGGCCTTTCAGATGAGAGAAAACACATAACATTAAGTAGGTTATGGTGATCACATTAGGAAGATGGAGGAATAAATTAGAGCTCTTCCCCGGGAACTCTGAATTAAAGTGCTTCACTGAATGGCATCCTTTTATGTAGCCGCCTCATAATTATAAGGTTCTCTTAGTCAATGTGGATGTTTTGTGTCATGATAAACGTTCTCTTAATTACCCCCTTTTCACTTAGATCCCCCGTCAGAAAGCTGTCAGTATATACTCTGTAGAGAAAGACTCTGTGCTCCATTTGGTTTAATCTGAAGGGAAATTTGCATTTTTTTTAGATGAATTTTTATTTAATATATAAAAGAGGGAAAGGAAATGACTTAATGGTGTGAACTTAATCCTATGCTGCATATTTTAGTTTTATATAAGAGAGGGAGATGCCATATTGATTCCACGGGCATAAAGAGAACAGTATCACTGATTTGATTTCAAACTGTAGAAGCATTTGGAGATATGAGGCCAGCAATATGGCAGCTCCCTCTTATAGTCAGAGGGGATAAGTAAATAATACCAGGGCTTTTGTATCTAAAAGGGCAAGTACACAAGCAGAACGTTCATTGCTGAGGGGCGAATGCACAATTGGGGTCTTTATACAAGGGTATACTAATATGGCATAGTTTGTGAACATTCTTCTCCTTTGTCGTTTTATTTCTAAGCAATTTTTATCTGCATTTTTGTTACACCATTGAGGTATGTTCACATAATTCGGCTACTTTTATTGCACACTTTAGAATCTATGTTTTTTATATATATATATATATATATATATATATATATATATATATATATTCTAGGTACGAGGTCTCTTTAAATTTGTATTGACATTTCTTGTTTTCCCTCATCCTTTTTTCCTTTTAGTTCTCTGGTTAGTACTGGTGCTGTATTGTACACATTGTACATTGCCTATGATGTCAGATGGACACGAAACACGTAAGGCTTGAGATGATTGTTTAATAAAGTATTTTGTATATTTTTTAACTTTTAGTCTGACCTGGTGTGGTTTCCAGTGTGCCCTACACTCTTTTTTTTTTGTTGCTATACGACCAACGCTCAATCCTTCATGAAAGGTATACATAACATACAGTAGTAACATAGGCTGGAAAAAAACACAAGTTCAACATTTTTAGTCTAAATAAACCTGCCCAACTGCTAGTTAATCCAGAGGAAGGTTAAAAAAAAAACCTTATCTGAAGCCTCTCCAATTGATTTAGAAGAGGAAAATTCCTTCCTGACTCCAAATTGCAAAAGGACCAGTCTCTGGATCAACTTGTACTATGAGCTATCTCCCATATCCCTGTATTCCCTCACTTGCTAAACACCATCCAACCCCTTCTTATACCTATCTAATGTATCAGCCTGTACCACTGATTCACTTCCCAGCTCTCCCTGTAACACCCCTTTCCCTCCTCTAATCTCATTGGCTCCCTCCTGTCTGCTGGGAGGAGCTACTGGTGAATAAAGCATCCAACCCTTCCTTGTACCTATCTAATGTATCAGCCTGTACCACTGATTCACTTCCCAGCTCTCCCTGTAACACCCCTTTCCCTCCTCTAATCTCATTGGCTCCCTCCTGTCTGCTGGGAGGAGCTACTGGTGAATAAAGCACCCGACCCTTCCTTGTACCTACAGTATCTAATGTATCAGCCTGTACCACTGATTCAGGGAGACAATTCCACATCTTCACAGCTCTCACTGTAACAAACCCCTTCCCAATATTTAGCCGGAACCTCTTTTCTTCTAATCGGAATGGGTGACCTTGTGTCAGCTGGAAAGACCTACTGGTAAATAAATCATTAGAGAGATTATTATATGATCCCCTTATATATTTTTACAAGTGTAGGGAATTAGTGTAAAACCCTTTCACTTATCCCTGTAAGAGATCAGGCATAGAGCCTGTGTCTGTGTGCTGTAAGCTGTTACCTAGCAACCAGCTGTTCAGTGATCTCAGTGCAGCAGGAAGTGACACAGCAGCTAGTGAGTGGCTGGCAGGAAGAGGAAGTCGCAGAGACCGGCACTTAAAGCTATCCAATGTATCAACCAGAACAATTTAGGAAAATAAATCTTTCTGAATATTTAGATAGATCCTCCTTTCATCTGATCTTCTAAGGCAATGATCCCCAACCAGTGGCCTGAGAGCAACATGTTGCTCCCCAACTCATTGGATGTTGCTCTCAAGTGCTTATATTTTAATCCCTGGTTTCAAAGCAAGTTTTAGTTGCATAAAAATTCAGGTTAAACTGACAAACAGAGCCTCCTAGAGGCTGCCAGTCTACTTAGGGACTATCAACAGCCAATCACCCCCAGGTGTGTTGCTCTCCATCTTTTTTTCATTTGAATGTGGCTCACAGGTAAAAATAAGTTTGTGGACCCCCTTTCTAAGGTTTTGAGCACTGGAGACCAAAACTACATGGCATAGTCTGAATGGGGCCTTACCAGTGCTCTATAAAGTGAAAGAAATGAGTTCAATGATGCTGACATTTGTGCAGTGTTGCATTGTGGGTAAAGAACTGTGAATTGCACTAATTCTTTAACATTCCTTTAGTAATATGAACCTTTGCTGTTTTTTTTTTGCTTGTTGCATTTACACATATGAGCCCTGAGACACTACAGTGATCATTTCATAGAGAATATATATATATACATATTATGGGATGCTAGTCTCTATAGGGCCTGTATAGGGCCTGTCCAAAAGGGCCCATGATTTCTGGGATAAAGCCCCAGTTCCAAAGGGTATAGACATGAAAAACAAAAAAAGTTATCCCAAGACTCAATATTATATTAAAAATATATATTATTTATTACAGTGACAGTTGCCTCATACTTTTGGCTCTTGTGCTTTGTGGCTCTCAAACCAAAATAAATTAGAATAAATAAAGTCATAATTCCTTACATTAGGTAACCTTTGCAAACACACTTTCCTAGTTGATGGACAAGAAGACAAGACCAACTGACGATCTACCCTAATGTCGTCCTCCCTGACGACAAAATGTTCCCTGGGATTGTTAATCGATTATAATCACATACTTTGCACCTGCATTTTAACCCCCACCACTGATCCATTATTTATTATTTCCATATTCCTTATTTTACAGTGGGGATTAAGGATTGAGAAGGGTGTTAGAGTTGCTGATCTTTAACACCTCCCAGAGCAGAATGGTGTTTGGCAGCTCAACACAATCAAGCACATTCTTATAAATTGACACAAGTAATTCAGACCCTTGAAAACTAGGCTACCCGCATTACCAGTTAATAGCTTAATCACAAGGAGTATTCTCATTCTAATTAACAAGTATCCCCCTTATGATGTGTGAGAATATAAAGTGAGAATATATGCACAATGAAAAATCATTTTATGAGCATATGAAACTGTAATCCTTTTATAACTCATGCTGATTTATGTATCTACAGCTGATTCAGCCAGTGAGTTTATATCCTATATTAAAGGACTATACTAAAACAGAATCTGGATAGAAATGCTGTATTTATATACTTTACTTACTGTGCCTTCCCAGAGGTTCAGCAGCTATAACAGTAAAGACCCAGGCCTTCAAAGATGCTCCAAGCAGCTCCCCATTTTTGGTCTTGTTAGGTCTATTGTGGGTGGGTCCCTAAACTCAGTTAAGTGACAGCAGCACAGAGCATGTGCAGTGAATCAGCAGAAAAGAAGATGGGGAGCTACTGGGGCATCTTTGGAGACACAGATCTTTACTGTGGTGGACTGGGCTCGGTGGCCTTCAGCTGTACAGAAGCCTACACAGAAACAAAATTCTTTAAGGCACATGTACGCCCCAAAAATGAAATGAGGACAGTCCCGATTTTGACAGCTCAGCCCACAGTCCCGATATGTTACTGAAATGTCCCAGCTTTCTCTTTGATCTCCTGCACTGAACAGCCAGAAAAAGAGACAAAGTTTCCAAAACTTAATTGGCTTTTGGCAGAGAGCTCAGAATACATGGCAGGTGCACTTAGATACATTTATTACAATTTAAGATAAGCAATGAATCAACTGTAACAATTTAAGATAAGCAATGAAACAATTGTAACAATTTAAGATAAGCAAATAAACAATTGTAGGATCTTAAGATAAGCAGGTCTCTTGGGGAAACTGTGACTTGCAGCTTAAAGGGCAATTCACCTTCATTAGCAAAACTATAATAACATATAAAAACCACAGAAATGTACTTTCATAACCTGCCAAATTTTGTAAAATGAACATGGTAATTAGGGGGTGTGACCAAAAAAATGTTGCTGCACTCCATGCGGCAAATCTTTTTGTCCGTCTTTCTATTTCCAAAATCTTGGGAGGTATACATGAGAAAAGTACAATTTTGATCCAATTGCCATGTCTTTTTTTTTTCACCGAAATGCAGTGCCCAAGACAACCAAGCTGGTCGCATTGTCTCCCATCCCCTGACTGTCCGACCACACACACAAACCAGCATGCACAACCTCGAACAGACGCGCGCAAGTCTCTCTCACTAGGAGCCAGAGTCCTGCAGCAAAAAAAGTGGGCACCCTGCGGAATGAGGGGACGATTTTCAGGTGCAGGTATAGATGCGGATTCTTATCTTGTGTAATATTGTCAATATTTTACTCATTTTAAAGTTTTTGGAAAAAAAAAATTCTGTCCCTGCCCACTTTTGATGATGTCACTTCCAGTTTGCAGCAACATCACTTCCTGTTTGATGGTTGTCGGCAGGTTGCGGATAAGGCAGATGCTGGTCGGGGTCGGTAAATTTAAAGGTTGCAGTTCGGGACGCAGGCTGTGGGTTTGGGTCAAGTCCGGGTCTTAGAAACCCCTCCCGAACTTCGCACCCTATGCATGTGCCTCTTCTGTTATCCCTAGTTCCACTCCTTTTTTCTACCTGGAAGTCCAGTATTATTGTGGTCACTTGGCTCGTGCGTCAACGCAAATCAGGCACCAAATATACGGCATCAACAGGCGCTCAATTCAGTGAAGGCAAAATGGACTGAGCACAATTACATGTAAGTGCAAGGAACAAGCACTTTAAGGAATTGGATTTTTTTTTAATTACTTAAAGGGATACTGTCACTACTACACTGTCTACACTGAAATCCATTTCTCAAAATAGCAAACTGATTTTTTTATATTCAATTTTGAAATCTGACATGGGGCTAGACATATTGTCAATTTCCCAGCTGCCCCAAGTCATGTGACTTGTGCTCTGATAAACTCCAATCACTCTTTACTGCTGTACTGCAAGTTGGAGTGATATCACCCCCTCCCTTCCTCCCCCCCAGCAGCCAAACAAAAGAACAATTGGAAGGTAACCAGATAGCAGCTCCCTAACACAAGATAACAGCTGCCTGGTAGATCGAAGAACAGCACTCAATAGTAAAAACCCATGTCCCACTGAGACACATTCAGTTACATTGAGAAGGAAAAACGGCAGCCTGCCAGAAAGCATTTCTCTCCTAAAGTGCAGACACAAGTCACATGACTGGGGGCAGCTGGGAAATTGACAAAATGTCTAGCTCCATGTCAGATTTCAAAATTGAATATAAAAAAATCTGTTTGCTCTTTTGAGAAATAGATTTCAGTGCAGAATTCTGCTGGAGTAGCACTATTAACTGATGCGTTTTGAAAAAAACATGTTTTCCGATGACAGGATCCCTTTAAACAGTTGTAGCAATTAAATGTTACATGTTAAAGAGTCTACAGTAAAATATGAAAATGATAACAGTTACAACAAAATCTTCACAACACTAGCCGTGGAAAGGAAAAGAAATGCGTTTGTCTTATAATAACTATAATTAAGAAAATAACATAAATATTAATAACAATTAATGGTAAAGTCATTGACAGGTGCAAATAATACAACAATTGAGACCTAGTAGAGAGTTCTGCTTGATTATATTAAATATCGGCCATATATTTTAAGTAGGCATGTAAAGAATATAATGAAGGCCTATGCATTGTTACTTTATGGTTTGGGGATGGAGTTGGATGGATGTTTTCCCAATAAATTTCTTACATGGTAACCAAACAGTGATATAGTCTTGTCAGGAGTGCTCTGCTTCATAATCAAGATGACGGTGCCCAGGGCCATGCTGTGTTTGTGATGTGATTGCCGTGAAAACGGCACAAAAATTCAACATAGAAGGGACGCCAAGACACGGGTTCAAATGACGCACTTGTTCGCACTGTTCCTGAATCCTGAGTGCTTCTAATTTCTCTGCTGTTTCCTGGACTTCTGACCCTTCACTTTGTTCCTGACCATGTCTGATCGCTGACTGTCTTTGGACCTTTGTCTGAATACAACTATGATCCTTCATAACCCCTTGGCTACCACGTACTGGACTTTTTATGTAGTGATTCCTCCTCGGTCTGGATTTCTCCGTTAATTGAGACGTTAAGCTCTGATAAGTCTAAATCAGGGGTCCCACGCCTGTGAGACACATTCAAATGTAAAATGAGTTGAGGAGCAACGCAAGCATGAAAAAGAACCTGGTGGGGAGAGAAATAAGGACTGTAATTGGCTATTTGGTAGCGCCTATGTGGACTAACAGGCTACAGAAGGTTTTGTTTGGCAGTGAATCAGGTTTTTATTCAACCAGGATTTGCCTCTAAGCCTGGAATTCAACAATAAGCACCTGCTTTGAGGGCACTGGGAGCAACATCTAATAAGGGGTTGGTGAGAAACATGTTGCTTTTGAGCCACTGGTTGGGGATCACTGGTCTAGATAGTTATTATGTGATGCTGCTCTGATGTCTTCCATAAGACAAATATCATTCACAGTTTGATACTAATGTTCTATTGTAGGTGGGTCTTCCTTTCTCCAGTGCATTGGGATGAGGGATGTTTTGGCAGCCACCCCGCCATCAACAACTGGGTTGAGTAGGAGAGTGTGTTTAGTGTAGGGTTGAACCGGACCAACGGGGGTTCGCCAAGTTCCAAACTTCCGGGGCCCCTGCAGTGGACATGCTCGAATACTGCTGCATCAGCCCGCATTTCGTATTTTACATGGGGCCAACCGATCGGGGAATGGGTCTGGGCCGGCGGGGGTCCATGAGGGCTGCGCCTACCAGGTCCTGTTTGACCCTGGTTTAGTGGGATCTATGGGTTCATGTTTGTGTACAATAATATTAAAGGAGCAGACAGTACAGCTGGGGAACCAATTATTTCAGTACTAATAGTAGAGATACCAGCCCAGAATTTTTTAGATTTGGACATGAGTAACAGATATGTATAATTGGATTTTATGCACTGATTGGGGGAAAATTGTGACCACAGCAAGTGCACTTGGGGACATACATGAGCCCTTTTGCATCAATATTCTTGGCACAAGTCATTCCATAGACATAACCTATTTGGGGAATTGGGTTTGTGCAGGGTTCTCTAGCACCCATGCCAGCCCTTTATCAGAGCCTGCATAAATAAATAGCCTTATAAATACATTGTCCCCTGAATTCTGCATTTATTTTCAAAGCAAATAAACGTAAACAAGCACAAAACGCTTTCTGTTGAAGAGTCTTTTTGATTATCCTCTGCCCTGATTTATTCAGACATGGATGTTTTTTTCTTATTTCAAGGTAAATAAAATGGCAGAGGGTGAGGGCAATGCTACGGAGTCCATTAAACGTTCGCCGAGTTATTAATTTCATCGGCTTGTTGTGTATAAAGCACAGCAGCTTCATCCGCCCACAGAGCAAAGCCCAAAGGTCTGGCAGCAAGGTCAGGAATAATGTAAATGAAAATGTCATTCTGTAAATCGGCCTTAAATAAAGGCTCCATTTATTTGCCAAGTAATCGCACCTCAAGGGGCACAAGTACTAAGGTCCCACCTATTCAGTAGGGATGTAGCGAACGTCGGAAAAAAAGTTCGCGAACATATTCGCGAACTTGCGCAAAATTGCGAGCGGTTCGCGAACGGTTCGCGAACCCCATAGACTTCAATGGGAAGGCGAACTTTAACATCTACAAAAGACATTTCTGGCCAGAAAAATGATTTTAAAGTTGTTTAAAGGGTGCAACGACCTGGACAGTGGCATGCCAGAGGGGGATCAAGGGCAAAAATGTATCTGAAAAATCTGCCTGTGTGTGCTTGGAAGAGATAGTGTAGGGCGAGAGCTGTTAGTGATTTCAGGGACAGATGATAGTAAGTTTGCTGGCTAGTAATCTGCGTGATACTGCTCTGTATTGGAGGGACAGAAGTCTGCAGGGATTTGAGGGACATTTTAGCTTAGGTAGCTTTGCTGGCTAGTAATCTACTGTTCTCTTTAAACAACTGCCATACGTTGACCTTGTAGGCATTGTTTGCCCAGTTTTTTTGGACGCAGCCACTGAAGCACAGTTGCCAGAAAAAATATGCCATATAAATGCTGAAAATAGTCATTTTTCGCCATACGTTGACCTTGTAGACATTGTTTGCCCAGTTTTTTTGGACGCAGCCACTGAAGCACAGTTGCCAGAAAAAATATGCCATATAAATGCTGAAAATATAAATTTTTTTGGTTGCAGCCACTGAAGCACAGAGGCCAGAAAAATTATGCCATATAAATGCTGAAAATAGTCATTTTTCGCCATACGTTGACCTTGTAGACATTGTTTGCCCAGTTTTTTTGGACGCAGCCACTGAAGCACAGTTGCCAGAAAAAATATGCCATATAAATGCTGAAAATATAAATTTTTTTGGTTGCAGCCACTGAAGCACAGAGGCCAGAAAAATTATGCCATATAAATGCTGAAAATATCAATTTTTTTGGTTGCAGCCACTGAAGCACAGAGGCCAGAAAAAATATGCCATATAAATGCTGAAAATAGTCATTTTTTGCCATACGTTGACCTTGTAGGCATTGTTTGCCCAGTTTTCTTGGTCGCAGCCACTGAAGCACAGTTGCCAGAAAAAATATGCCATATAAATGCTGAAAATAGTCATTTTTTGCCATATACGTTGAGTCAAGGTATGGCAAAAAATGACTATTTTCAGCATTTCTATGGCATATTTTTTCTGGCCTCTGTGCTTGAGTGGCTGCGGCCAAAAAAACTGGGCAAACAATGCCTACAAGGTCAACGACGTTGACCTTGTAGGCATTGTTTGCCCAGTTTTTTTGGCCGCAGCCACTCAAGCACAGAGGCCAGAAAAAATATGCCATAGAAATGCTGAAAATAGTCATTTTTTTGGTCGCAGCCACTGAAGCACAGTTGCCAGAAAAATTATGCCATATAAATGCTGAAAATATAAATTTTTTTGGTTGCAGCCACTGAAGCACAGAGGCCAGAAAAATTATGCCATATAAATGCAGAAAATATGCATTTTTTTGGTTGCAGCCACTGAAGCACAGAGGCCAGAAAAATTATGCCATATAAATGCAGAAAATATGCATTTTTTTGGTTGCAGCCACTGAAGCACAGAGGCCAGAAAAATTATGCCATATAAATGCAGAAAATATGCATTTTTTTGGACGCAGCCACTGAAGCACAGTTGCCAGAAAAAATATGCCATATAAATGCTGAAAATAGTCATTTTTCGCCATACGTTGACCTTGTAGACATTGTTTGCCCAGTTTTTTTGGTTGCAGCCACTGAAGCACAGAGGCCAGAAAAAATTAAACCAGTAGGGTTTGCACCCTAGTTTGTAACGGTGGCGGAGGGAGGAGGACGCTAAAGGACAGCTGTGTGTGGAGTCATGAGGCTTGAAGAGAAGGACAGCTGCATAGAAGTCAGAACAAGTCTTCCGGCGTGCAGTAACCCTCCGAGATCCACCCCTCATTCATTTTAATAAAGGTCAGGTAATCGACACTTTTGTGACCTAGGCGAGTTCTCTTCTCAGTTACAATCCCTCCTGCTGCACTGAAGGTCCTTTCTGAGAGCACACTTGAGGCTGGGCAAGACAAGAGGTTCATGGCAAATTGTGACAGCTCTGGCCACAGATCAAGCCTGCGCACCCAGTAGTCCAGGGGTTCATCGCTCCTCAGAGTGTCGATATCTGCAGTTAATGCCAGGTAGTCCGCTACCTGCCGGTCGAGGCGTTCTTTGAGGGTGGATCCCGAAGGGTTGTGGCGCTGCCTTGGACAGAAAAACATTTGCATGTCTGACGTTACAGACCGGCCAAAGGGCTTTGTCCTTGCAGGTGTGCTCGTGGCAGGATTACTGGCACCTCTGCCCCTGGAATGTTGATGAGTTCCTGAAGTGACATCACCCTTAAAAGCATTGTACAACATGTTTTGCAGGCTGGTTTGTAAATGCCGCATCTTTTCGGACTTGTGGTATGTTGGTAACATTTCTGACACTTTATGCTTGTACCGAGGGTCTAGTAGCGTTGCGACCCAGTACAGGTCCTTCTCCTTAAGCCTCTTGATACGGGGGTCCTTCAACAGGCATGCCAGCATGAAAGACCCCATTCTCACAAGGTTGGATGCAGAGCTATCCATCTCCGCTTCCTCATTATCAAGGACTGCATCATCCACGGTCTCCTCCCCCCAGCCACGTACAAGACCAGGGGTCCCCAAAAGGTCACCACTAGCCCCCTGGGAAGCCTGCTCCTGTTGGTCCTCCTCCTCCTCCTCCACAAAGCCACCTTCCTCCTCTGACTCCACTTCTGGCACCTCTCCCTGCGTTGCAGCAGGTGCCTGGGTTCGTTCTGGTGATTGCGACCATAAATCGTGCGCTTCCAGCTCCTCGTCACGCTGGTCTACAGCCTCATCTGTCACTCGTCGCACGGCACGCTCCAGGAAGAAAGCGAAGGGTATTAGGTCGCTGATGGTGCCTTCGGTGCGACTGACCATATTTGTCACCTCTTCAAAAGGTCGCATGAGCCTGCAGGCATCGCGCATAAGCACCCAGTAACGGGGGAAAAAAATCCCCAGCTCTGCAGATCCAGTCCTACCACCCAGTTCAAAAAGGTACTCGTTGACGGCCCTTTGTTGTTGCAGCAGACGTTCCAACATAAGGAGCGTTGAATTCCAGCGAGTCTGGCTGTCAGAAATCAAACGCCTGACTGGCATGTTGTAGCGCTGCTGAATGTCAGCAAGGCGTGCCATGGCTGTGTAGGAACGTCTGAAATGGGCCGACACCTTTCTGGACTGGGTGAGAACGTCCTGGAATCCTGGGTACTTGGAGACAAAACGTTGGACTATTAAATTTAACACATGTGCCATGCAGGGCACATGTGTTAAATTTCCCAGTCTCAACGCTGCCAACAGATTGCTTCCATTGTCACACACCACTTTTCCGATCTGCAGTTGGTGTGGGGTCAGCCACCGATCGGCCTGTGACTGCAGAGATGACAGGAGTACAGATCCGGTATGGTTTTTGCTTTCCAGGCACGTCATCCCCAAGACAGCGTGACAACGGCGTACCTGGCACGTCGAATAGCCTAGGGGGAGCTGGGGGTGCACAGGTGTGGAGGAGGAGAAGGAGGACCCAGCAGCAGAGTAAGAAGAAGAAGAGGAAGAAGACGAGGTAGAGAGCGATGGAGGAGTAGAGGTGGTGGCAGAACCGCGTGCAATCCGTGGCGGTGACACCAACTCCACTGTTGTTGTTGTTGTTGAGCTACCCATTCCCTGCTTCCCATTCCCAGCCATTACCAAGTTCACCCAGTGGGCAGTGTAGGTGACATACCTGCCCTGACCATGCTTGGAGGACCATGCGTCAGTAGTCATATGGACCTTTGGCCCAACACTAAGTGACAGAGATGCGGTAACTTGGCTCTGCACATGTTGGTACAGGTGTGGTATTCCCTTTTTAGAAAAAAAATTGCGGCTGGGTACCTTCCACTGCGGTGTCCCAATTGCTACAAATTTGCGGAAGGCCTCAGAGTCCACCAGCTGGTATGGTAAAAGCTGGCGGGCTAAGAGTGCAGACAAGCCAGCTGTCAGACGCCGGGCAAGGGGGTGACAGTCAGACATTGGCTTCTTACGCTCAAACATGGCCTTCACAGAAACTTGGCTGGTGGCAGATGACTGGGAATGGGAACAGGTGGTCAAGGTGGAAGGCGGAGTGGAGGGTGGTTCAGATGGGTCAAGGAGAGCAGAGGTAGAGCAGTAAGATGCTGGACCAGAAGGAGTGTGACTTTTAGTTTGCCTGTTGCCTTTGAGGTGTTGCTCCCAAAGTGCTTTGTGCTTGCCGCTCATGTGCCTTCGCATAGAAGTTGTACCTATGTGGCTGTTGGGCTTACCAAGGCTCAGTTTCTGACTGCACTCATTGCAAATTACAATGCTTTTGTCAGAGGCACACACATTAAAAAAATCCCACACTGCTGACTTTTTGGAAGTGTGCGATCTGGCGGTAACAGTAGAAGTTGGCGGCATTGGCGGCAATGGCGGGTGCGTTGGCCGGCTGAACACAGGTGCCGATACATGTTGTTGCCCTACTGATCCCTGCGGGCTGGCCTCCCTGCTTCTTCTAAGTCTTATTCTCCTACTGCCTCTCTGACTCTCCGTCTCTCCATCTGAACTACCCTCCTCTTGCTCTCTTCTACTAGGCACCCACAAAACATCAATCTCCTCATCATCATTCTCCTCAGATGCATCAATTTCTTCTGACACATCACAGAAGGAAGCAGCAGCGGGGACCTCCTCCTCCTCCTCATCACTCATCATTATGTCCATCTCTGTCGTGTTCTCTGCCAGAATTAAATCTGGTGTAACGTCCTCATCTCCTTCATCTTCTTCTGCCAATAATGGTTGCGCATTACTCAGTTCAAGAAACTCATGGGAAAATAACTCCTCTGACTCCAGTGAAGATGGGGCACCGGTGGTGGAGGAAGTGTTACGTGGGGTGGCCATAGCAGTGGAGGATGAGGAGGATGTTGTGGTAAAGTTAGAAACGGTAGAGGATGGGGTGTGCTGTGTAAGCCAGTCAACTACCTCTTCAGCATTTTGGGAGTTCAGGGTCATTGGCTTTTTAAAACTGGGCAATTTGCTAGGGCCACAGGATTGCATAGCAGCACGGCCCCTAGCACGGCCTCTGCGTGGCGGCCTGCCTTTGCCTGGCATTATTTTTAAAAAAACAACAACAACAAAAACTCAGTTGGTTTTTCTGGAAACGATAATACACACAGCTAGATGGCAGTTTGAAGAAAACAGTGTGCAAATAATGCCTACAAGATCAACGTATACACTACTACAGCGGTGGATACGGATTACGTAAAATATATGAATGCTGCTTGAAAAAAAGTAACTCAAGTGGTTTTTCTAGAGACGATAATATTATCAATATTTAGACAAAATGTGAACAAGCTCACACAGCTAGATGGCGGTTTGAAGAAAACACTGTGCAAATAATGCCTACAAGGTCAACGTATACACAGCGGTGGATACGGATTACGTAAAATATAAGAATGCTGCTTGAAAAAAAGTCACTCCGGTGTTTTTTCTGGAGACGGTAATATTATGGATATTTAGACAGAATGTGAACACGGTCACACAGCTAGATAGCAGTTGGTTGAATAACACACTGGGCAAAAAATGCCTACAGGGCAAATAATGCCTACAAGGTCAACGTATACACAGCGGTGGATACGGATTACGTAAAATATAAGAATGCTGCTTGAAAAAAAGTCACTCCGGTGTTTTTTCTGGAGACGGTAATATTATGGATATTTAGACAGAATGTGAACACGGGCACACAGCTAGATAGCAGTTGGTTGAATAACACACTGGGCAAAAAATGCCTACAGGGCAAATAATGCCTAAAAGGTCAACTTATACACTACTACAGCGATGGATACGGATTACGTAAAATTTATTATGGCTGCTTGAAAAAAGTCACTCCGGTGTTTTTTCTGGAGACGGTAATATTATGGATATTTAGACAGAATGTGAACACGGGCACACAGCTAGATAGCAGTTGGTTGAATAACACACTGGGCAAAAAATGCCTACAGGGCAAATAATGCCTAAAAGGTCAACTTATACACTACTACAGCGATGGATACGGATTACGTAAAATTTATTATGGCTGCTTGAAAAAAGTCACTCCGGTGTTTTTTCTGGAGACGGTAATATTATGGATATTTAGACAGAATGTGAACACGGGCACACAGCTAGATAGCAGTTGGTTGAATAACACACTGGGCAAAAAATGCCTACAGGGCAAATAATGCCTAAAAGGTCAACTTATACACTACTACAGCGATGGATACGGATTACGTAAAATTTATTATGGCTGCTTGAAAAAAGTCACTCCGGTGTTTTTTCTGGAGACGGTAATATTATGGATATTTAGACAGAATGTGAACACGGGCACACAGCTAGATAGCAGTTGGTTGAATAACACACTGGGCAAAAAATGCCTACAGGGCAAATAATGCCTAAAAGGTCAACTTATACACTACTACAGCGGTAGTAAAATAAAAAAAAAGTTAAATAAAAAAAGAATGAATATTAAAAAAAAAAAATTAAAGTTGGTGCTGCTGAACTACTAGGAGCAGCAGATTAGCACACCAGTCCCACTCCCCAACACTGCTAGACTAATAGCACTGGGCTCTTATAGTAGTAGTAGTAGTAGTAGTAGTAGTAGTAGTAGTAGTAGTAGTAAAACAACAAAAAAATAAATAAAAGCAGTCCTTACAAGGACTATTGCTATTGCAGCAGTCAGCAGATGAGATCAGAAGCAGGACAGCTGCCCACTGCAGCTACATACAGAGCACTGCAGTAGAAGGTAGATTACTAGCCAGCAAAGCTACCTAAGCTTAAATGTCCCTCAAACCCCTGCAGACTTCTGTCCCTCCAATAACAGAGCAGTATCAAAACGATTACTAGCCAGCAAACTTTCAACTGTCCCTGAAATCACTAACAGGCAGCAGCTCTCTCCCTACACTATCTCTTCAGCACACACAGGCAGAGTGAAAAAAAGCTGCAGGGCTTCGGTTTTTATAGGGAAGGGGAGTGGTCCAAGGGAGAGCTTCCTGATTGGCTGCCATGTACCTGCTGGTCTGGGGTGAGAGGGCAAAAAAAAGCGCCAACAATGGCGAACCCAAAATGGCGAACGTCGCGCGACGTTCGCGAACTTCCGGCGAGCGCGAACACCCGATGTTCGCTGCGAACAAGTTCGCCGGCGAACAGTTCGCGACATCTCTACTATTCAGGCTCTTTAATATCAGCATTCCTGTCAAAGCCACAGAACTATCAGCAGATGCCTTGTTTTTTATACAGGAATAACAGTGTTTTAGCTTTCACTTCTCCTTTAATAATGGTAAATATATTCCGTTTGTATAAATGGGTGTAGTTCAACACACACAAATTGTTTTTTTTATTTACCCACGATTCATTTTCTCATTATCTCAGAATTTCAACATACTAGCAGGTGACTTCTGTGTATCGCCGCAACTGATGCACCAACACATTTTTATCAAATATCGAATTTGTGAGGTTTTAGAGGTTTTTTTCTACTTCAAATAAATTTTTTTTAAAAAAAAATGCTTATCTATGAAAAAAATATGAATAAAAAATTTGGTTCAATACAATCGTGGGAAAAACACTAGAATACCTTGAATCTGTGGCCCAAATTCACTAAGAATCGTAGTTGCGCCAGGAGCAACTTCGCCGCACTTCGCCAGGCGTATTTTCGCCAGCGCTCCGCAAATTCACTAAAATCCAAGTTGCGCACAGGGGTAGCGTAAGTTTTCGAAGTTGCACTAGCGTTAATTCGCCAGGCGAAGCGAAGTTTCGCTAGCGATGGTTCATTTGCATACGGCGCCAAATTCAAATTTCAATGGAGGAACACGTATCACCATTTCAAATGCCTAGAAAACCTTCAAATCAGCAAATAAAAATTTTATTTTGCCCTACACATGTGCCCACTGTCTAGGTAAGTTGCCATGAGTCAGGAAATGTAGGGGGGAAGGAGGGGAGCCCCAAAATTTTTTTCAATCTTGACAGCCTATCACCCATCATGTAGAAAACACGTCAGCGTTTTTTGGGACTTAGAAAAAGATTTGACTTTTTTTGAAACAATCCCTATCTACTCTATTGCGCTTCGCCTGGTCTGAGGTGGCGAAGGAAGTCTAGCGTAAAAGGTAGCGTTCAGTACACTGCGCAAGTTAGTGAATTTGCGTAGTTACGTCGCTAGCGAAAATTCGCCTGGCGTAAGGGTGCGAAGTAACACTAGCGAATTTTCGCAAGTTAGTGAATTTGCGCAGTAACGAAAAATGCCAAACGCTAGCGAATTAACGCTAGTGTTCGGCGCTTCGGCGCTTAGTGAATTTGCGACTGTGAGTTTAAAGGGGACCCGTCACCCAAAGAAATTATTCAAAATCCTATTTTATTACATTAGTGAAGCAAAATGAACTTTAATTACACTATATAAATTATTTGAATCCTTCAGTCTGGGATTTCAAAATTATAACAAGCAGGCAGCAGCCATTTTGTGGACACTGTTATTAAGACAAACCTTGTGTCATCTCAGAATCAGCACCAGAATGGGGGACCTGATGTCCATCCCCATGTACTGGCTACACAATTAAATGGTGAAGAGAACGGGGGAATGTGGGGAGAGCAGTGACATGAAGAAGTGCTGAATGGAAAGTGAAAGGAGGGGCAGACAATATTTGATTGACAGCGGAGATTTTTAAATGAGCTTACAACAGCTATGAATGCTTTAATAAAAAATAGAAATTGGATTTCATGTTTAATTTGAAAAGGTCTTTTATTATACAGATTTTTGTGTCTGGGTGACAGGTCCACTTTAAAGGTGCAAAAAAAAAAAACAATCAAAAATCACAAATTAAAGAAACGGCTTGATTCTACTTGAATTGAGTTGATTTTAGGTGAATTCACAAGCTTTTAGATGCTGAAGTTTTACATTCGAGCTTTTTGGTGCTTAACAAATGCCAAATATTCAAGGTTTTGCAAATTTGAATTTGGGTTTTGCCTCTATACGTGTCAGCAGATGTCAGGAGACTGGAATTATAGATGAAGAGAGCCTTCCCCTACTCCTCCCACCAGTAATGTATCTACCCCCCTTGAGGACTTGGTGCAAGCCATGCAGCCAGGCCCCCCATGTCCCTCCAAAAGCCATTTTCATGGCAGATTTGCGCACACACGAACCATCGGGTGTTCTCAAGGGGGTGTGGGCCCCAGGGTCTCGCCAAGCTGACCGGGAGCCCTAGGCAACCAGGTCGGCTAGCCCCCGCGTGTGCAGGCGTGCCATAAAATCAGGAAAGGTCAACGAAAGGGGAAACGTAAGGGGAGGGTCAGAGGGAAAGGACAAAGGGTGGAGCAACAGGGGTTGAATCCAAAGTGAATCCAAATGAGGGATAAGCAGAAGAATATTGAACAGGTACCTGCCAGCGCCCCCCCCCCCACATCATTGCATCTTCTGCCTACCCCTAGTTACGGCCCAATTGGGCCCTAATGCATTCGTACCCCCAGTAGTTCCACCACTGCCTCCCACTAAGTTCTCAGTACCTGGATGAGGAGTAGCAGAGGTGCTAGTAACTGAGCACAGGGTCCAGAATCAGGCGCACAAGGGTCAGGCAAATAACTGGATCCAGAAACAGGCAGAGGTCAGGTCAGGCAGCAATCAAGAAAGTCTGTTCATAAAGCTAAGGGTCAAACTGGGGAATTTGTAGAAGGTTCAAGAAGAAGCCAAAGTCATAAACCAAAAGCCAAAGTCAAACCTTGCACTGGACGGCAGGCCTCTGCGTCTATTTATGCGAAATGCATAATGTACATGTGTCTGTCCATGTGCAAGAGTGCGTCAAAGCAGGCCGACCACGACGAGACCACATGGAAGCACAGGCACCCGGATGCAAGGGGGCAAATTCACTAAGCGCCGAAGCACCGAACGCTAGCGTTACTTCGCTAGCATTTGGCATTTTCGTTACTGCGCAAATTCACTAACGAACGCTGGCGTAGATTCGCTAGTGTTACTTCGCACCCTTACGCCTGGTGAATTTTCGATACGGATGTAACTACGCAAATTCACTAACTTGCGCAGTGTACTGAACGCTACCTTTTACGCTAGACTTCCTTCGCCACCCTAGACCAGGCGAAGCGCAATAGAGTAGATAGGGATTGTTTAAAAAAAAAGTCACATTTTTTTCTAAGTCCCAAAAAACGCTGGCGTGTTTTCTACATGATGGGTGATAGGCTGAAAAAGATCGAAAATTTTTTGGGGCTCCCCTCCTTCCCCCCTACATTTCCTGACTCATGGCAACTTACCTAGACAGTGGGCACATGTGTAGGGCAAAATAACATTTTTATTTGATGTTGTGAAGGTTTTCTAGCCATTTGTAGTGCTGATACGTGTTCCTCCATTGAAATTTGAATTTCGCGCCGTATGCAAATTAGCCTTCGCTAGCGTAACTTCGCTTCACTTAGAGAATCAATGCTAGCGCAACTTCGCAATCTTACGCTACCCCTGTGCGCAACTTCGGATTTTAGTGAATTTGCGGAGCGCTGGTGAAACTACGCCTGGCGAAGTGTGGCGAAGTGCGGCAAAGTTACGCCTGCGAATGTTAGTGAATTTGCCCCAAGGAGAAGTGCAAATAATTAGCACAGGCAGCACAAGATGCCTGACAACGTGTAAATTGCATATAATGCATCAGAGCTGGCTGAATGGGTTCAGAAATGTGTATTATCATGAAAGTATCCCTGTAATAATTAGGAAAGGTTGCAGATATGAGAAAGAATATGTAGGACTCATCACAAAACACATTCTGTGCAATTTGTACAGTTCGTGCCATTCTCTCTCTCTCTACATGTGCAATCATGTGTGTGCGGCCAAAGCACCGCTGGGAATTGCCAAATGAATTGGAACAATATAATAGTTTATTCTAATAAAGCTCATTTAGCAATACCCAGGAGGGCCCCTGTGCTTCCATGGCCTCAGATATTCCCATTTACACTCCTCCAAACTCTCGGACTCACCGCTTAACATTGATAAGATAAAACTGTCCATTATAAAACCAGAGAATCAGCATTTAATGGAGATGAGACAGGTGAGTGCCAGGATAATGTATTGTATATGGTGAATAACGTCAGGCTGTAATGAGCTCGGCTCAGCAGAGGTAACAGTTTATCGGTTCTGTATCTGAGACATAATAGGACTTCATTGTCACGGGGATATTGCCTACGTGTGCAGGGATTGGCCGTTCATATTCTAGGCACGTGGGTATCAGTATCTGGAGTCACTTTGATTTGAAGAAATTGAGGGCACGGCAGAGTGTGAACGTAGAGCTATAGGACCTGTTATCCAGAATTTCAGTATCTGGGGTTTTTTGGATAAGGGGTCTTTCTATAAATTGGATCTCCATACCTTAAAGGGATTCTGTCATGATTGTTATGGTGTCGGTTTTATTTCTAAATTACACTATAATATAATAACATATAATAATAATAATAATAATAATAATTCATTCTATCATATAAAAATGTAATTCCTGAACCAGCAGGTTTATTTTAGTGCATCGCAGGTCATGTGTTTTCAAAAAGAGCCAGCACTTTAGGATGGAACTACTCCCACTCAATGTAACTGAAGGAGTCACAGTGGGACCTGGATTTTTAATATTGAGTGCTGTTTTTATATCTACTAAGGAGCTGTTATCTGGTTACCTTCCCATTGTTCTGCTGATGGGCTGCTGGGGGGTATTATATAACTCCAACATGCAGCGCAACAGTAAAGAGTGACTGAAGTTTATCAGAGCACAAGTCACATGACTGGTGGCACCTGGGAAACTGACAATATGTCTAGCCCCATGTCAGGTTTCAAAATGTAATATAAAAAACTCAGTTTGCTCTTTTGAAAAAATGGATTTCAGTGCAGAAATCTGCTGGAGCAGCACTATTAACTGATGTATTTTGAAAGAAAACATGTTTTCCCATGACAGTATCCCCATGACATGACTGGGGGCACCTGAGAAACTGACAATATGTTGAGCCCCATGTCAGGTTTCAAAATGAAATATAAAAAAATCAGTGTGTTCTTTTGAAAAAATGGATTTCAGTCCAGAAATCTGCTAGAGCAGCACTATTAACCCATGACAGTATCCCTTTAAATCTGATAAAAATCATTCAAACATTTAATAAACCCAATAGAATTGTTTGGCCCAAACAAGGATTCATTGTTTCTTAGTTGGGATCAAGTACAAGCTACAGTTTTATTATTACACAGAAAAAGGAAATTATTTTGAAAAATTTGGATTATTTGATTAAAATAGAGTCTATGGGAGACAGCTTTACCGTAATCTGGAGCTTTCTGGATAATTGATTCCTGGATAACAGGTGCTATACCTGTAATTGTACACAGAGGCTATTCAAACGGACTCAAGTGCAAAAAGGCACACAATTTGCCCCCCTCAAAAATACAGAACCGATCACTGGTCAAGGTGCAGATCTTTGTCCTCTGTTCACAGGGTGCCATGACATTTATCTGCTTTTATTCATATAACTTAGAGAAGCCATGATGGGAGGCTTGGGAGCAATCGTTTCTGAACTAGACAATTCTAAGATACAAATAGTGCAAGTGTTCATGAAAAAACACAGTTGTTACAGCAGCCAAAGCAAAACATTTGTATGTAAAATATTCTAAAATATCTGTGTACCACTCTGCCTAGACATCCCCATAGCTGCCTTTAATCAATGTAGGACAATTAATTAACTCACTACAACTCCTATACCCCTTTACAAAACATAGTGTTCAGCCCTTTATAAAAAACTTAAAGGAGAAGGAAAACTAGGAGATAGTTTATTGCCAATAGATTAGCCACAATAGTAAAGCTATAACACTATATTTATTTTGGAAAATGCTTTACCATACCTGAGTAAACAGCTCTAGAATCTCTCTTGGTTTAGGATAGCAGCTGCCATATTAGCTTGGTGTGACATCACTTCCTGCCTGAGTCTCCCCTTGCTCACCCATAGCTCTGGGCTCAGGTTACAGGAGGGAGGGCGAGAGGAGCAAACTGAGCATGCTCAAGCCCTAGCCCTGCAGGTTTAAGCAGAAAACAGGAAGTCTGATACAGAAGCCCATGAGTACACAATAGAAGGAAAGAAATGTGCTGTTTCTTTTGAGGACTCAGAGTAGCATTACTTTGAGGTTCTACTGGTATATTTATATAGACATTTGTGATACAGCTTAATTCGTTTTAACCTCACTTCTCCTAATGAGAGATGAAAGTTATTTTACTTAAAATATCAATCTCGAAATCTTTAAATATCAATCTGGAGCACCAGTCAACACAAGAATAGTGGGAAAAGTGATCTAAAGGTTCTTAATGTTACTGGTGTGGGTTAGGCCTTTTTACCAGCACTGAATGTCTCTCATGGCCTTAATTGTGTTTCTTGTCCTATTAAAATAAATGTCTAGTGATGGGCGAATTTATTCGCCAGGCGTGAATTCGCGCCGAATTGGCGTGATTCGCCGCCAGCAAATAAATTTGCGAAAATTCGCGGCAAAAAATTCACCGGCGCTGTTTCGCCGTCAAAAACGGGCGTCGGTGTCAAAAACGAGATGCCGGAGCTGTTTCGCTAATTTTTTGCCGTTTCGCAAAATTCGCAAATTTTTCGGTGGAAGCGAAACAGCGCAAATTCGCCCATCACTATAAATGTGCATTTCTCATCAACCCCCATTAATAATGTTCACCCTTTTAGTAATCAGAACCCTGAATCCAGGATTCGGTTCGGGATTCGGCCAGGATTCAGCCTTTTTCAGCAGGATTCAGCTTTTTTTCATCTGGATTCGAATTTGGCCGAATCCTTGTGCCTGGCTGAACCGAATCTGAATTAGCATATGCAAATTAGGGTCAGGAAGGGAAATCAGGTGAATTTTCGTCACAACACAAGGAAGTAAAAAAATGTTTCCCCACCGTTTCCTTTCCCGCATATGCAAATTAGGATTCGCTTCGGTATTCAGCTGAATCTTTCACGAAGGATTCGGGGATTCGGCCGAATCCAAAATAGTGGATTTGATGCATCCTTTTTTTTTTAAGTAAAGCACTCAAATATGAGCAGAAGAAGAAGAAGAGTTCTTAAATGCCACCTGAAAGAAAATCCCATTATATGGAATTGTAGCCCGGGAATCAACTGAACTATTGGGGCTGATAATGATTTTACATAATGACAGTGAATGTACATCTCATTCTTTAATGACAACATAGAAATGAATTACCCAAAGGCACAAAGTAATTACTTAACAATGTATAAAACCTGGTTCCTATGCAATAACTTCCTCGTTATTCTTGCAATTCCTTATTTGCATATTGGGGTAAGTGAGCATGCTGGGAATTGTAGTGCCGACATGGTAGAGGCAGGCGTATGTGGGATATTTCAAAGCCCAGGGAGATGAATGTGCTTCTCAATAGATCCCCTTGTTCTCGATTATAGTTCATAGAGGCCTAAATACCTTCTGTTTGATTGCCTGTCTGCTTCTAGATAAGTCTTTCTATAATTTCCCTGGCGTAATATATTATCTCCCATGTCTTCAAAGCTTGCAGATTTCCTTGTGTAAATTCTGCTCTCGTGTAAAAGGGAAGCAGATCGGTTTAATTATTTGCCTCCAGCAAAATATAACTGGGATCTGATGGAAAATATTTAATTTAGCAATTAGCCAGTGCATTTCAGTGTTATACTGAGCCGTGCCAACCATTCAGTCTAATTGCTCTTCCTTATTATACATAACAGCAATAGGGCCATGCTTATTATGCCAGTGAATTTCATAATTAACTATCTGAGCAATGAAAAGTCTTCCATGCACTGGGCTGGAACACTCCGTCACCCCAAGAGCCTTAGTCAACCCTAAATTGATTCATATGCACAAATAGAAGCGTTTCTTTTTTTCTCTTTTTTAAGCCAATCGTTTCCAGTTTTTGCATAATAGTATTTAAAGGGGAAGTAAAGTGTAAATTAGGCTACAAATGCTGTATTTTGTATACTAAAACGTAAACATGAACTTACTGCACCACAAGCCTAATCAAACTAATGATTTATGCTTTCAAAGTTGGCTACAGGGGGTCACCATCTTGTAACTTTGTTATATATCTTTGCAAGACCAAGACTGTGCACATGCTCAGTGTGTTCTGGGCTGCTTAGGGATCGTCATAAATGATCAAAACAGCACAAGTCAAATAATATCTGCCAGAAGCCGATATAGCAGAATATACAGACTGCACTGGGTCCTGTGTTGTCATGTAATCTAATGTGGATTTTATAGTTTTTGTATTGTTTAATACAAACTTTCTCTAACTCTGCAGAACCAGTGGCTTCAGCAAAATAATCCTCCAAATAGAATCCCAGTTTATCTGTTTAAATCTGGCTCCATGATCTTTGTCCCTGCAGCTGGAGTTGGAAACAGTAAAGGCAAAAATAAAATCCAATACAAATCTCGACTGCTCTACAGGGAAACAAACAAAGCTGCTTGAGTTCTGCATGGCTGGGAAGTAAGGCGGGGGCTCCCCCTGCTGTTCATAAGTATGATTGTTTCCCTGCAGAGCAGTTAGGGACAGTCTGACATTTCCTATCCACAGCAGTAAATGAAGGGAGAATTTCACTGCATACAGTCAGGTTTCTTATAAAAACAGTATACATTTTTTATTTAAAGTATGTTGGAGATAGGTTTATTTTTCATTAAAGAAAGTAAAGGTGGGGTTTATTTTCTTATATTCAAACTGTAAAACACACCCAGTTATTCAGACTCACTTTCTGTGACAATTCTGTGGGAGTTTATTATCCATTTGGCTTCTCAATGGCTAGAATGTCTTGGGTGCTGCCAAATTAGTTCAGATACAGCATGGCCAGTAATCTCAGAGACATTGCTTTGTCTGTCCTCCAGCCAGAAGTTTAAGTGAGCCTTCACAGATTGTAGGATAGAATTTACAGCACTGGTAGGATAAAAGTAAGCCTATTATTAGCAAATAGATAACACTAAAAAAACCTTGGCAAACACAGGATAGTAGGGGCCAGGGTCAGCTAGTTGTAGGGGTTCTCCACATATGACTCCCTGGATGTTTTTCTGCTCCTCTTATACTCACGCCTATGAGAAAAACCACAAGGGAAGGAACCAGTAACTGACTTGCCAGCATTCTCTGTAGACTTTGCTTTTCCCCGTGCACATTATTATTATTACAACAGCACAGCCACACTTTAGGGCAAAGCTGCAAACAATGAAAAAACTTCCCCTTAAACCGGGGGCAAGTCAGAGCTTGGAAAGGCTTTTCTTTCCAGTTATGTAAAGTTTCATTGTCTGTTACTGCTGTGTTTAGTATTTAAAGGAGAAGGAAAGGCTAAAATTAAGTAAGCTTTATCAGAAAGGTCTATATAAATACACCAGTAACCCCTCAAAGTAATGCTGCTCTGAGTCCTGTCAAAAGAAACAGCACATTTCTTTCCTTCTATTGTGTACTCATGGGCTTCTGTATCACACTTCCTGTTTTCAGCTTAAACCTCCAGGGCACGGCCTTGAGCATGCTCAGTTTGTTTCTCTCCCCCTCCCTCCTCCCATCCCTATTGTAATCTGAGCTCAGAGCTGTAAGTGAGCAGGGAGAGACTCAGGCAGGAAGTGATGTCACACCAAGCATATATGGCAGCTTCTATCCTAAACAAACAGAGACAGTGTCTAGAGCTGTTTACTCAGGTATGGTAAAGTATTCTGCAGAATAAATACAGCATTCTAGCTTGCACTATTGTGGCTATTCTATTGGCAATAAACTGTCTTGGAGCTTTCCTTCTCCTTTAATTTAACTGCCATGTCTAGTATAGGTCAATCTAAAAACAACTGGACTTGCTGAGTAATCAATGAAGACGTTTCACTACTCATCTGAGCAGCTTCTTCAGTACAACTGACTGGTGTGGGAAGTTCTCGGCATATAAACTCTTCCACTAACATACCTCCCAGCTGTCCCTTTTTCGGAGGGACAGTCCCTCTTTTGACAGCTCAACTCGCAGTCCCTCATTTGTACTGGAAAGTTCCTCTTTTCTCTGCACTGAACAGCCAGAAAAAGAAACACAGTTTCTCACTTAATTGGCTTTTAGCAGAGAGCCCAGAACAGTTAACAGGTGCAAATAAGATACTTTTTGACCATTTTAAGACAAAAAAACACAGTTTAGATAAGGAGAAATATTTTCAAACTTTCATAACCTGCCAAATTTTGTAAAACAAACATGGTAATTAGGGGGTGTGGCCACATAAAGGGGTGTGGTCAAAAAAATTGCTGCGCTACGTGCGAGAAAAAACTTTTTACTTCCAAAATGTTGGGAGGTATGCACTAACCCAATCACAATGGCACATTGTAACTCTTCAGAGAGGTGACATCTGAAGAAGTAAGTTGAACTGAAGAAGCTGCTCGGATGAGTAGTGAAACGTATTCATTGATTACTCAGCAAGTCAATTTTTTTTCTTTTTTTTTTAGATTGACCTATAGTAGATATACCATGACCTGGATGAATGAAAATCTTCATAGTTAACTGCCATGGTCATTTCAATATAATTCACAAAATAATTAATCTGCAAAATATTTAATTATGTGTGAGGCATGGGGACGTTTTCTCCAAAATAAATACTCTTCTTGATGAAAAAAAATCAGAGGTTTATTTAACTTTCCAGATCTCCATAAAAAAACAATAAGAGGCTCTTATTGAACAGTTTAGAAACTTTCAAAGCAGACCGTTACAAATAAAACAAACATACAAAAAACAAATAACTTCTACATCATACAGCACCACTTGTTTAAACTAGGGATGCACCGAATCCACTTTTTTGGATTCGGCCGAACCCCCGAATCCTTCGTGAAAGATTCGGCCGAATACCGAACCCGAACCCTAATTTGCATATGCAAATTAGGGGTGGGAAGGGGGAAACATTTTTTACTTCCTTGTTTTCTGACAAAAAGTCATGCAATTTCCCTCCCGCCCCTAATTTGCATATGCAAATTAGGATTCGGTTCGGCTGGGCAGAAGGATTCGGCCGAATCTGAATCCTGCTGAAAAAGGCCGAATCCTGGCCGAATCCCGAACCGAATCCTGGATTCGGTGCATCCCTAGTTTAAACCAGCACTACCAACTTGTGCTTTACAAATGACTCCCCTGCTTTCTAATCACTCCAGCCTTTTATAGGACTCAGAACTCCCACCATGCACTGCAACATTCCCTTTAAATTCCAGGAAGTGCTTCTGGCCTGCCTCTTAAGAGGTGCAAACCACCACACCGGCCTGTATCACAGGTAAAACGTTTAACTTCAAAGCCGCGTTTGCAATTATGCTGTATTTTAAAATCCTTCACAATAGAGCTAACACAAATGCATCACATTTCCTATGCATATTTGTACACTGTAGCATTTACCTTACACATTTAAATGTAACACACAATACCAGTAAGGTGTTTAACACAAGCTAGTTAATTCCATGCATGGTTCACAGGTGCTGACAGATTTAGAGTAAAGAAAGGAAAGTGCATTAGGTGGCCAGCCTAATGGAGAAAAGGAAAAGTAACAGAAAGGAATACCATTCACCCAGCATAGGTCTGTCAGTCCATGTGAACACTTGCATTAAAACCAGTGTGACAGATTTTAGTACATATTATATACAATTTGAAGCAGTACCATTCACATCTCCACATTATGCTATGATGTCATCAGTTATGTCAGATGCTTAGTGATGTCACTTGGGTATAATAAGGAACAATAAACCTATTAAATTATGAGGATATTACCTAAAAATGTCATGACCTGTAAAAAAAAAAACACTGTCTGCAGCCTTGTGCCATTTCAATATCCCTATCATTTACAGTAGGGGGTACATTATCCCTTATAATACATGAGTGATACTCAGAGTTCCCTGTATAACTCAGCCTGCAGCCTTGTGCCTTTATATGGTCACAGAACAACCCCTCAGTGACTTCTAATATCCTTATCATTTACAGTAGGGGGTACATTATCCCTTATAATACATGAGTGATACTCAGAGTTCCCTGTGTAACTCAGCCTGCAGCCTTGTGCCTTTATATGGTCACAGAACAACCCCTCAGTGACTTCTAATATCCTTATCATTTACAGTAGGGGGTACATTATCCCTTATAATACATGAGTGATACTCAGAGTTCCCTGTATAACTCAGCCTGCAGCCTTGTGCCTTTATATGGTCACAGAACAACCCCTCAGTGACTTCTAATATCCTTATCATTTACAGTAGGGGGTACATTATCCCTTATAATACATGAGTGATACTCAGAGTTCCCTGTATAACTCAGCCTGCAGCCTTGTGCCTTTATATGGTCACAGAACAACCCCTCAGTGACTTCTAATATCCTTATCATTTACAGTAGGGGGTACATTATCCCTTATAATACATGGGTGATACTCAGAGTTCCCTGTGTAACTCAGCCTGCAGCTTTGTGCCTTTATATGGTCACAGAACAACCCCTCAGTGACTTCTAATATCCTTATCATTTACAGTAGGGGGTACATTATCCCTCATATTAAACTGTAGAACTCCTCATTGACGTCTAATATCCTTGTACAATGGGGTTCATTATTCCCTATTTTTCTACATAGCATGCCGTGAAGACAAGGACCGACTTTACTCTAAGAATTCTAGTTTGGAGTACAGTATTTGGAGGAACAAACCATCTTACCAATGGGTAATGGCGACAGTAGATAAATGACAAGGATAAAGAAGTTATTTAGGGCAAAATGAGACGTCATGCAGATGTTCTAACAACCTCTCACTCCTACAACAAGCTGGTAACAATCTTCTACCTCTCGGTCGAGCCCTAGCAAGGAACTGGTACCCACCTGGTCTAACTCTCATACCTCCCAAGATTTTGGAAATAAAAAGAGGGATAAAGTTGTATGTCGTCATACTTGCCGGCAGATATTTTCAAACCAGTACCAAACCAGTTAAAGAGTAACTGAGTATAAGGATGAATAAAACAAGGAAAGATTTGTAATATTTAGTCGATTGACACAAGTACAAACGTGCTTGGAAATACTAATGGTTCTCACACAGAGGCAGAATAGAAATTTTACGATGATGTGTAATATGTGAGGATAGTGTAATCACACAGGCTGTGTATCCCTCCTGGGGTCCTGCTTTGGTTTAGAGGACATGTGGGGTCGCAGAGAAATAAACTACATGGAGTAAAATAATCTGGCCAAGCTATGGGATGTGGGATGTCCCCGCAGCCAGGCCCAGATTTGTGGGAAGGCCACCTAGGCCCGGGCCTAGGGTGGCAGGATTTTAGGGGGGCGGCATGCTGACCAACCACACCCACATTGGTTCAAAAACACTGGGGATGTGCAGGAGATACAATCTCCATGAAAATTTGCATGAATAAAAGGTAGGGGACAGGGGGGGCAAACGGCAGTGGGCCTAGGGGCGCCCGCTATGTAAATCCGGCCCTGCCCGCAGCAATCACAGGCAGAGCAGTAAAAGCCATTTCTGATTATGAATAATGAAGGGACCCACTGCCGGGTGAATGCTTTAAGGAGAGTGAACTCCGGTGAACATTTATGGAGACGAAGTGTATTCATATAAGCAATGGAACTCTACTACCATGCGCTCTACACTGAGAGAATCTAAATATAGAACCCTGGAACATAATAATATCTTGTAGGACATTTACTGTGCCATTACCATTTCTACATCATTTCCATATCCACTTTAATGGAGTATATACACACCCTTGACTTGCAGTAAAATACTTTGGGGGAATTCACAAAAGTGTCGGGAACGAAAAAAATGTCTTTAAAATGTCGTAGAAAGCGTCGTAGCAACAGCTGACAAATTCACAGAGCATTTCTCCGCCAATTTTCAGACATGTGCGACACTTTTGAATTAGTGTCGTTAAAAGTGGGCGTGGTTTTTTTCGGCGCCACTTTTCCCGACATTTTTATGAATTACTCGTAAACTCATTTTTTTTACCGACAATTTTTCAGACACTTTAGGCTCTCCAAAATGAAAATGTCAGACAAATTGTCGTTTAAAAAGTCTTGGTAAATGTCGTTTGTACGATGAAAAGAAATACGACATTTTAGAAAATTGTCAGACTTACGAGACATTCAGAGATGGGAACATCTGCCTTTGTGAATTTGCCGTTCATACGACATTTTACAAATTTGTCGACCGCCACTTCTGGGTTACTTTTTTTACCGACACTTTTGTGAATTCCCCCCATTGTGTCTCAGCTTGCATTATATATATAGTGAATAAAGTACCCCCTCTTGTAAAATATAAGGATATTATAAGTTACCGAGGAGTTTCATGACCATATAAAAACACGAGGCCGAAGGTATTATATATATATATAAATGACATAGATATTCAAAAATGATCATCTAAAATGTTTTTTAATGCAATCTAATCTCAGTCATAAAGGAGGACAGGACTGCTGCTTACAATGGGGATCAGATAGGATCTGTGCAGCCACTGGGACAGAATGTTCTGTTATACAGATAGCTAGAATCTCAGCTGCCATAAAGCAGGACAGGACTGCTGCTTACAATGGGGATCAGATAAGATCTGTGCAGCCACTGGGACAGAATGTTCTGTTATACAGATATCTAGAATCTCAGCTGCCATAAAGCAGGACAGGACTGCTGCTTACAATGGGGATCAGATAGGATCTGTGCAGCCACTGGGACAGAATGTTCTGTTATACAGATAGCTAGAATCTCAGCTGCCATAAAGCAGGACAGGACTGCTGCTTACAATGGGGATCAGATAAGATCTGTGCAGCCACTGGGACAGAATGCCTACTTGGTTTTGGTACCTCCTACCTTTTCACTTTGATACCAGTCAACTGGGCAGTTTTTCTAACTGGTGATTTGGCAGCCATTTTGCAGACCAAATAAAACCCCTGTGTAGACCAAACTGTCCCTTCCCTCTACCTGATGCATCACAATATGCTGTGCTGCCTATTATTTCCGATGTAGAAATTACACTGGCAGGGATAACATTTCATCTGGGGCCGATATGACCTCTAGCTCTGTTCTCTCTTTCTGTTTTTTTGACTTGTAAACGATGGAGGGGGAATCTAATGCCGATACCAGGTTTCCATTGGAGGGTTTATCTCTGCCAGAATATTTCACATTAGTTTGGGGCACATCCACAATCATTTATTGTATATTTTTGCACAGCAGATCTTGCTGAAAATCCTGTGTATCCCGGTGTTGTCAGGAGGAAAGCTTAGACAGAAAGATAAAGAGAATTTGGATGGAAGGTTGTTGTCAAGCCTGGGAACACAGGTGCAGCAGTGCCAATGGGTGAGATTATTTAGTAATGAAGCATAAATAAAGCCTTTCAGCTGTGTCTGCTTCAGATATAAAGAATAGATGCCGTTCCACATTGCTGCTCACTTATTAACCATGATGGGAAAGAGCAGGAATTTGTTATCACAAAATGTGCAAATCTTTTTTAGCCAGGTCTGTAGACCCAAACAGACAGCTCCATTTATCCTATTGTTGGACTACAACTCACCATAGCTCCTGAAATCTGTATGTAACATAATTGTAATAATTGTTGGATATTCTTTTATATGTGTTAAGTATTAACAGCTGCCCCATAGCTGTTGCTGAACTACAACAAAAATGAAAGCCCAAAGTCGTGCCTTTAATTTCTTTTTGCATGTACCATATGCTCAATGATGTGATTGGGGGATGTTTACAAAGAACCCAGCAGCCCAGAAGGTATATGAGGTGGAAGACTAGGGGTTATAACAATATATATTAAGGTGAATTAATTATGATTAAATCAGCCTTAAATCCAACCAATAATAGTCTCAGAAATAACACTGGGGGGCACCTTGGCATGACCCATGTTATCCAGAAGTACAGAAAGGGAAAACTTCGGCAATAGCAAAGGAAAGACGATATAAGGGGCCGTGGGTTTGTGGCTTTTTAGGGCTATTTAGCCTCTTTTAACTGTTAGGGCAAGTTAAATTACAAGGCCACAGCTCCGGTTACCGTATATACTCGAGTATAAGCCGAGGTACCTAATTTTACCTCCAAAAACTGGGAAAGCTTATTGACTCGAGTATAAGCCTAGGGTGAGAAATGCAGCAGCTTCTGGTAAGTTTCAATCAAATAATTGAGGGTTTCTGCTCCCATTGGAGGTGCCGGCGTCTCGTTTTTGGATGCCAGCGACCATTCTTGGACATCGGCGAATATTCTTGGAGACTATTCTTGGACGTTGGCAACTATTCTTAGACGCCGGCGACCGTTTTTGCGCTTGACCAGAGTATAAGCCGAGGTTTTTCAGCATATTTTGGGGGCTTATACTCGATGATATACGGTACCCTGTCCTGCCTTTACTTTGTGGTGTCCCAGGCCTTAGAAACAAAATAGGCAGATAGATTTTGGGACAACTCCACCCTCTATATTTTCAAATTTCCATGAACTTTATCTATGGAGTATGACCGGATGACTTTTTAACCCATACGGAATTTTTGGTCAATTTTTAATTATCCCTTTTTAACTAGTTAATTAATTACCAAGTCTCATTTTGTAGCCTATTTATTGCATTGCACTTTACTGGTGGAACTGAATTGCAATATTAATTTGCTAATTCTATTTGATTAATTGCACTTCATAAATTAATTAATGAATGAATTTATTTATTAAGGGCTGTTATTGGAATCTACTGGTGGGTTAATATACCCTTTGGATTCAGAAATAATCAATTATTTTTATCATCCGTCCTCGGGCTGATTGATTTCACTTTATTTATTTGCACCAGCACTTTACTTAAGTTAGGACTCTTACAGACGAGCGTTTTTACCTGCGCTCCGCTGCACAGGATACACAGTAGATAACATATAAGTACTACTATAGTTTATATAAACAAGCTGCTGTGTAGCCATGGGGGCAGCCATTCAAGCACAGGATACACAGTAGATAACAGATAAGTACTACTATAGTTTATATAAACAAGCTGCTGTGTAGCCATGGGGGCAGCCATTCAAGCACAGGATACACAGTAATTAACATAAGTTCTGAAGAATCCCATTGTATACTACAGAGCTTATCTGTTATCTGTTGTGTATCTTGTGCCTTTTTCCTTTTTCAGCTTAGATGGCTGCCCCCATGGCTACATAGCAGCTTGTTTATATAACTATAGTAGTACTTATCTGTTATCTACTGAGTATCCTGTGCTTGAATGGCTGCCCCCATGGCTACACAGCTGCTTGTTTATATAAACTATAGTAGTACTTATCTGTTATCTACTGTGTATCCTGTGCTTGAATGGCTGCCCCCATGGCTACACAGCAGCTTGTTTATATAACTATAGCAGAGTTCCTGAAGGAAACACACCAGTTGTACCACTTGATTGAGACGTCCAGAACATAATATTTTCATTACTTTAATACACTTTCATTTTGCTGTTACTGCTCCTTTAACTGCAGGGAGCTCACCAGCAACTGGAGGGCAGCAGCTTGTTCCTGCCTGCTATAAATTTACTTTCTCTGCCTTTAAATATAAATATGCAAGGTTTAGGGATAAGGTGACATTAAAAATATTTTCATTACAATCTGCCCCAAAAGTCAGGATTCTGATTCATTTTGCAATTAGTTATAATATAAGGAATAATGTATCGACCCTACTGTAAAATATAAAGACACTACAAGTCATATTGGCTGAAGGCTGAGTAATACAAGTCAGGGAACTGACAGTCTAGCCAAGAGATTTGCCCAAGTCAGTCCGAATTCCCAGCTACCGCCACCCAACTTCTTGCTGTCAGCTCGCCCTCGTTTTCAGCCACAATAGGGAAATCAAGAATTTGTGACTTTTTGTGAATAATGAAATATTTGGACTTGGGAAAATGCCATTTTAATTCCAGCTTGCAAACAAAAATAGCAGATGAAATAGACCTTAATCAAATCCCTCCCTAAATGTGCTCTCAATATTAGAGAGTGAGTGCATCACGACTGCTTTGAATCTCACGCTTACTCGAAGTATTGGCGGTTATTCTATCCACACTGTGCAGATAATGATTTTTATTTTGTCTCTTTAACTCTCTCCCTGATGATCTGCTCCCTATTAGAGATGCCCCGTGGCAGCGGACTACAGCCAAATCTAATCATGTTCTCATCAGGTATTTTTTGGCGGCTGTTCAAGAACATTTCCGACTTGTCGTTCCGGTGCAGGCTGCGGGGGAACTTGTTCCAACAACACACATCAGCCGCACTTTATCTTCATCTGATGCTGCCTGAAGCTTTGGTGTCCTGCAATGTGCTGTGATAGCTGGGGATGTGCCACATAAATCTGCTGCTGCTGCTGTTGTTAAGGTTGCCTCTTGTCCTGCAAAAGAAATACCTTTATCTTTTATATATTTTACATATAAATAACATTGGCATCAAGTGCTGTTTTTACTGGCTGTGCTTTTGCTGCAGTGCCTCTTGCTTTAGATGTAAAGCAATACACAAGTCATACAGAATAATACTGCTGTGTGCAGGGCCACCATCAGAAATCACGGGGCCCCGTACACCAACATTTTTCTGGGCCCCCTGGTCCCCGCCAACCCCAGCCCCACAGACATCAGCATTAAAAACTGTAAACCCCCCCTCACACACAAGTTATAAAAAGCTATTGGTAATCAGGACCCCATTATAAGTTAAAAAAAATTATTAGCAGGCCGGCTCCCTCATAAATGTTTTTTTAAAAAAAAACATTCGTGGTCAGGGCCCCCCTACAAGTTAAAAAAAAATCATTGGTTAAATTTAAAAAAAAAAATTGATGCCAGGGCCCCCCCTAAAAGTAGGCCAGGGGCCTATATAGCGTTAAAACAATACATTGGTGACCATGGGTTTAATAAATAAAAAAAACACATTGGTGTTCAGTGGAACTTACCTGAGGCTCCTTTTGTGGCTTTGGGTCATTTCAGGGCTTCAGCTTTGGCTCCTTTCATGGCATTGGGTCTTTTGGTGGATGGAGGACTTCAAGTTCAGGTATTTTCGTGGCTTAGGGTCTTTTCACGGCTTTCAGCTCCATTTGTGGCTTCGGGTCTTCGGCTCTTCGGAGGTCCGGTGCTTTCAAGGGGGGCTCTGCTAATTCGAAAAGTGCAGCACAGCAGGGCCCCCCTTTAGGCTCGGTACAGATGTACCCCCTGTGCAGTGTCGGACTGGGATGCCAGGGGCCCACTTTCCAAACTATTTATACCTCCAACCTCTTTATTCTACCAGGCTCTTTTCTCTACATATGAAACTCTTTGTTTCCATAAAGATACAGCGAATGACCATGATTAGAAACAAGAGGCCCACTGACAACTGGGCCCACCGGGAGTTTTCCTGGCCAGTTCGACACTGCCCTGTGCCCCCTGATGGCGGCCCTGCGGCACTTTCACCTGAGGTGGAAGACCCAATGCAAACCCCACCTCACCCTCCTGCACTTGGGTACACTTAGGATTGCCACCTGTCCGGTTTTGGACCTGGACAGACCAGTATTTTAAAGGGCTACCCAGGTCAAAACTTCCTGCCTGGTTATCCAAATCAGGAAAACCAGTCAGGATTCCCAATGATTGACACAGCGATCAGGCAATCGCTGTGACATATCCCCACCCCCGACTCGCTCTTGGCGCATCACGGCCCCACCCCTGCCCAGTTTCCCCCGAGTGAAAAGGTGGCAACCCTAGGTACGCTACAGCAGGAATTCTAGTGCCCCCTGGGAACTATACCATGGCAACCAATCAGGTGTTTGCTTTCACTGTTCTACCTGCAGATGAATGAAAACATCATATTGCTGATTGGTTGCTATAGGTTACAGCCCTGGTGCAAACTTGCTCAATGCCCCCTTCAAAAGTGAGGCTGGGTCATTATGTGCAGGGCTGTTGTGACCCTTTCTTGTAAAATCCCTGTCATGGAATTCACATGCAGAGCAGTTGGAAAGTGTAATCCCTGCTGCCCTGTCCAACAGCTCCTGCCATCAGCAACACACTGGGAAGCTTTATATTTGCTGCAAGTTTGTGACAGAAACACAGGCGCAGAGCTATGGGGAAAGAAAACAGAATTGTGGGATACCAGTTGATTTTGTGAACTTTGTTGAAAACAGATATGCCCCTGCGCTCTCTAATTTTTACCTCAGGCTATACAGGAAATGAAACCACAGCTGGTCACATGTCACAGACAACCAATCCAGGGGGTTGTGTGATGTGTCACTAACAGGCAATTCACAGTAGATCAAGCCCTGGTCCCAAGCAGCCATTTTTCTTCAGGGAGGCTGTACTATACACAGCCAGTTAGCAATGAATTGTATTTACTCAATGAGCCCAAATGTATTTATTTATAGAATATCATCACTATCATGTCTATCTGTTTTTGCTTAGGGTACAGATTCGTAATCCTGAATCATATTAGAGTTGCGTAGCCCATGCTCAGTGAACCAAAGATGGGGCCACAGTTTGAGGGATGTCCAGCCATCCCGTGGCCCTCCGTCTGTAACTGAACTACCTGCATACTCTGACAGCTCAAAGACACCGGTTGCTCATCTCAGACATAAATATGGAACAAAATCAATTTTCTACACAATGACATCATTTTCATAGATGGAAAGCCGAGCTGATTCCCTGTCTGTCATACCCTAACTCTCTTCTCCTTTATTCTAAAACATTAGGTGAGCTTCTCCTTTAAAATGTAACATGTTGCTTTTTCATTCTGCAGCACTGTGCACCCCTCCACTGTTGTCCATCCATGCCCTAACCAACACCTCAGTAACTATTTGTAGGGATCCATAGGGTTAAGTTCCCCTATGGCGTTAAAATCCCACATGGTTGGAAATCCCCTAGTGTGGCCAGTTAAGTGTTGCACCTAAATTGTATAAGGGATTGGGAGTGGGTTTAGAGCTTGGAGGCAGCGGATAGACTGTAATGGATGCTGATTTGAAAGGAGGCTTATGAGGTACTCACACTGTGGATGAGTGTTGGAGCTGTGCCCTGAAGAATAAAGCAGGTGGTCGTGCTCAGTTAGGATTAGCTTGGGAGCCCAGCCTGAGGATTGAGTCACTGTGGATGCCTGACCCATAAGTGTGAGTCACCAGTGAGTTGTGCCTGAGGGACGGTATTGATAGGCTCCAGCATGTCCCCTGTTTGAGAACAGGCATTGTTTGTGTGTCTGCTATGTGGGAGCAACTAATTTTGACCACCTGGAGAGGTATTTGGATAGGTAGGTCTACCTGGGGTTATTGAAATGTGATTGTATTTTAATCTGCATTTTTCCAGTTATATAAAGTTTTACAGCAACGTTGTGGTTAATCATTTGTTCCAGGTGGGGCCACCCGTACACATATCCCTGGATCCCACTAGGTGAAGGCACTGCCATGGAGAGAAATTCCCAGTACCCTTTCATTTAGCAAAGGGGATTCATGATCTGTGGATGGTAACAAATTAATGGTGTATACCCTATGGCCCAGACGGGTGGCCAAGATGGGGTTACATATTGTACACCTGTCTGTACTCCATTACTTTCCCTTGGTTTGTAACAGAGCCATGCTGGGCAGGCAGCTTTTTTTTATATCTTGGATGCAGAATGCTGGCTGAGAGATTAGACTTTTGGACAAAATTTCATTGTGCCACACAGGGAGCTGTTTCTGTAGCTGTTCATTGCCATGACAAGCCCAGATCATATCTGTTCATTTACACTTTCTCAGCAGAGGCCCACTTCCATTTACACATCCATCTCTTGAAGAAGTAAGACACATTGGACTCACATCCGATTACCCAGCGACCCCGCCATTCTGTCTCTAGACGCCAATTAAATAGACTAGAAAAACTGCAACCCATGAATGGAACCCCCAGACAATAGTGTGCCAAGATGCAGAATTCACATTACAATGGCTTTTTGTTGTTGGCAGAGTTTTATCATTGGCAATCAGACTTTTTCTGCCTGCCAATAGCAAGAAATGATCTATCGTCTCTGAGGATATGGAGAGAACATAGTAAGCTCATTTACTATCATAGGGCTGGCTAATACAGTTGATTAGTTATGGCAGCTTTAAAACCTGAGCAAAGTTGGTAGTGCCCAAGTGTCAAAATAAAGTTCATTATAGAGAGTGAAAAAAGGGGATTGATAAAATAAAAAAATATAACAATCGAGTCAATAGGAGAGGAGTTGGGGTTATAAGAGTCCCAGAGAAATGCGGGAAGAAACAAAGTTGTATAAATATAGGGGTGTCCTGTTATGCAGTCTCCTGCAGTCTCTCACATGAAACAATACTGCCAACATTTCAGTTTGGTGCACTCTAATGATCTGACTGGCAACAGGATGGTCTAGCCCTTTGAACAGCTTTAATTGCCCATAAATTAGTTAATGTCCGTGAGGATGTTCTGTCTATAGTTGGCGTTAATCCATGAGCGTTCTTTTGCTTGAACCAGCTACAGATTTTTGTTTGTAGGAACTGCAAAGAAGAGCTAATGAGGTCGCACAGCCTTGTTAATAAATATGAATCAATCGTGTGTATAACTTGGAAACAGTGAAAGGAAAAATCGATGCCTTAATACATTAAGATAAGTGCAAATTGGTTCATTCAAAATAAATTCATTGTGTCCACACTTTGGTCTGGTGTCATTGTTGTATCTTGTGAAAATATTCTGTTGCTTGCATGAGATACAAAGTTGCTTCCCCAAGATTGTATAGCCAAAACGGGTATAGTTATAGATAACGTAGTTTGTTTTTTTTTAAGAAAGACAACCCTCTTTTGTGGTTATACTACTTAAATAGTGAAAAAAATCTGTTGCTGGATTAGCTATAGTTTGGTCTAGTCCTCTGGACATCATATTGCTTGGATAGGCTAATCCTTGATTCTTTGCCTTCAGGATGTTGTATTGTCAAGATGGGAAGAAAATTAGCAATGACAGATGCCCTTATCCTCATCAGTTTACAAAGCAACTACCTCCTATCAAACAGTTTAATAGGAGCTGTAAAGGATTCCATAGGTATATATAATTCTGAAGGAAAAATGTAGTTTAATCCTAACCCACCCACAAATGAACAAAGCCGCATGAGCAGTCACCCTCAAGGGACAATGAATGTTCATATATCACTGGTTTCCTGAGGGACTTGCCATTCATTTACAGCACTCAAGGCAGCCATGTTGTAAGTTTGTATAAATGGATTTAAAAAGACAATAATACATTGAGTTCTAGCCTTTGCAGTAAAGATTGCTACCTAGCTTCTAACTGACACCAACATTGTAACTGGACTGGACATGGAGTCTCCGTTGCATTATGTGTGTCGATATCATCAACCTTGTGTTTTCCCATTTGTTAGAAAGTCATCCTGCCCTTCCATGAAAGTTAATGTGGAATGTGCCACCATTGTTACCTCTAGCAGCCAATTAGAAGGTTCATACTAACTGCTCTATACAAATAAAGCTAACTCTTGCTTGACTGCAAAGAAGTGATACAGTTGAGCAGGTTTCATGTGTTATAGATTAAGTTCCCTTGAGGACTACATCTACTGTATCTATCAGACTCCAGATGGAAAACCCTTGGTTGGTAGGATTTAGGAAAACTTTGCCTATATAACTACATAACTCAATAAGTATTCATTGACACCAAAACAGAGAGGAGATGTATGAGAAATAGATCCTTTTCCTCATCTCAACATGATAATTCTCTTTTAAAGCACATGGGACATTTTCTTTGCTGGACAATGACAGCTTGGAAGAAGCACCCAAACCCATCTCAACATTCTTTCATTGATTTCAGTAGGAACCACACAATACTGAAAATACAGATGATTTTAAAACAGACAGGGAACTACCTGTACTAGCCGTGTAAGTTGGATCCCACAAGGCCTTTTAAATAACAGAATCTAAAGTAAAAAAAGATTTTTCAACATTTTGTCTTAATATGTAAATAGAAGTCTCTAAGTGTTTGAACATTTATGAAATCTGCTGAGTTAACAGAATGGGTAGCTTGTGAATTCATCAGCTAATTAATCCATGACTGCCCTGCATTTGGCCCTACAAAACCAATTTGCTTGCAACATTGGAATTCAATAAAGATAGATCCAAGAATAAGAACCTATGCATTGTATATTGCTTTACACATTGTTACCGCCTTTTACAATAAAAAGGGAAAAATAAAGACTTCAGGATGCTCAATCCTATTGTCTTCTCACTCTGCTTTCATTTTTATAGTAGGTAGTATAGCTTGCACAGTGGGATAATGGTCTCTGGGAAGGGAGTGTGACTGTGGGATAGCAGGTATAGTAGGGAGAGATGGTCCCTATAGTAACAGTAGGGATAATAGTCTCTGGGAAGGGAGTGTGACTGTGGGATAGCAGGTATAGTAGGGAGAGATGGTGTCTATAGTAACAGTGGGATAATAGTCTCTGGGAAGGGAGTGTGACTGTGGGATAGCAGGTATAGTAGGGAGAGATGTTACTATAGTAACAGTGGGATAATAGTCTCTGGGAAGGGAGTGTGACTGTGGGATAGCAGGTATAGTAGGGAGAGATGGTGCCTATAGTAACAGTGGATAATAGTCTCTGGGAAGGGAGTGTGACTGTGGGATGGCAGGTATAGTAGGGAGAGATGGTGCCTATAGTAACAGTAGGGATAATAGTCTCTGGGAAGGGAGTGTGACTGTGGGATAGCAGGTATAGTAGGGAGAGATGGTGTCTATAGTAACAGTGGGATAATAGTCTCTGGGAAGGGAGTGTGACTGTGGGATAGCAGGTATAGTAGGGAGAGATGTTACTATAGTAACAGTGGGATAATAGTCTCTGGGAAGGGAGTGTGACTGTGGGATAGCAGGTATAGTAGGGAGAGATGGTGCCTATAGTAACAGTGGATAATAGTCTCTGGGAAGGGAGTGTGACTGTGGGATAGCTGGTATAGTAGGGAGAGATGGTGCCTATAGTAACAGTGGATAATAGTCTCTGGGAAGGGAGTGTGACTGTGGGATAGCAGGTATAGTAGGGAGAGATGGTGCCTATAGTAACAGTGGATAATAGTCTCTGGGAAGGGAGTGTGACTGTGGGATAGCAGGTATAGTAGGGAGAGATGGTGTCTATAGTAACAGTGGATAATAGTCTCTGGGAAGGGAGTGTGACTGTGGGATAGCAGGTATAGTAGGGAGAGATGGTGCCTATAGTAACAGTGGATAATAGTCTCTGGGAAGGGAGTGTGACTGTGGGATAGCAGGTATAGTAGGGAGAGATGGTGCCTATAGTAACAGTGGATAATAGTCTCTGGGAAGGGAGTGTGACTGTGGGATAGCAGGTATAGTAGGGAGAGATGGTGTCTATAGTAACAGTGTATAATAGTCTCTGGGAAGGGAGTGTGACTGTGGGATAGCAGGTATAGTAGGGAGAGATGGTGTCTATAGTATATCTTCTCTAGTATGCGAATATAAACAAACTCCACTCGCAGGTTCCTGGCCACTTTCACTCGGCAACAGCACTTCAATATAAGCAATATACTCACAGCCATGGATCAACTGCAGTTGTTATAAAAAAGTTCCATCTTTATTTTCTTCCATTAAAAGACCATCACATCTTGGCAAGGATACAGTGTTCAAATTAACAAGCCGCTGACGCGTTTCGTAACCTCGTAGGGTCACTTCCTCAGAGCATAGTTTCCTATTACAACAAGGGCAAACTTTATAGACAGCAATACAGACGGCATCAAAGACAATCACATTTAAAGTTATACACACTTGTTACATTTCTTTAAAAGCACAACATTTTTCTATTAAAATGTGCGAATAAAGTGAAGTGTGATTCCATCTTTCAATACCTCATTTCTCTTTTCCTTTTATTTCCAATACACTTTTATAATTATAATTTCTCTATGCAATATAAACCTAAGTTTCTCATTATAATTATAAATCATTTTCAGGAATGAATGACCAATAATTATAGTAGCTCTATATATATATATATATATATATATATATATATATATATATATATATATATAAAACAAAACCAACTCTCCCTACTATATATATATATATATATATATATATATATATATATATATATATATATATTTATATATATATATATATATATATATATATATAATCCAGTAAATGGACCCACACTCGTTCATATTAGTGAAATAAATGTGTTTTTATTCACAGGTTCATTTCCAACGTTTCGGTCCTCTCTGGGACTAATATGAACGAGTGCGGGTCCATTTACTGGATTGTAACATTAAGGGGCCGATTCACTAAGGGTCGAATTTCGAAGTTAAAAATACTTCGAAATTCGACCCTCGAATTGAAATCCTTCGACTTCGAATATCGAAGTCGAAGGATTTAGCGCTAATCCTGCGATCGATCGATCGAAGGATTTTTCGTTCGATCGAACGATTAAATCCTTCGAATCGAACGATTCGAAGGATTTTAATCAAACGATCGAAGGAAAATCCTTTGATCAAAAAAAGCTTAGCAAGCCTATGGGGACCTTCCCCATAGGCTAACATTGACTTCGGTAGGTTTTATCTGCCGAAGTAGGGGGTCGAAGTTTTTTTTAAAGGGCAAGTACTTCGACTATCGAATGGTCGAATAGTCGAACGATTTTTACTTCGAATCGTTCGATTTCGTTCGACTTCGATCGAATTTAACCAATTCGATGGTCGAAGTACCCAAAAAATACTTCGAAATTCGAAGTATTTTTCATTCGAACCCTTCACTCGAGCTGAGTGAATCGGCCCCTAAGCTTTGACCAACGCACCACCATCGACAGAATAACACCCGGGAGGAGTGCGTTCACTGTACGACATAATATATATATATATATATAGTGATGGGTGCAATTCGTGAATTTCCTGCGAAATGCGCGAAATGGCGAAAAATTTGCTAAATATCGCAATAGTCCGTTTTTTTGCCGCCGGCGTCTGTTTTTTTTTTTTGGACGCCAGCGACATTTGTTTTTGACGATTTCGTGCCGGTTTCACGAATTTATTCACCCGCGGCGAATTGTGCAAATTCGCCGCAAATTTGCGCCTGGCAAATAAATTCGCCCATCATACATATATAATGTCTCACAATATTTGGACTGCAGGGCAGGGTGTGCTCTAGCTCCACTGTGTCTATCAGTGGATTGTGGAATTGTGGACATGTTTATATATATAGTTAGATTTTCTACTGGGTACATATCTAATAATAATTGTATGTTTTGCTATTGTTGAATTGCCATGTCTTCCAGGAACACCTGCATGAGCCTTATTATCAGGGGAAATATGTGGCTTCAGGCTTTGCTCTTTATCAGTGAAGCAATAAGGCAATTTAATAAGGTGGTGACTTTGTGTATCCCATGATAACATGACAATGAGGCAGAAAAAAAAAGACTGAAAACTTGATCGTTACACATACTGACAATTCCTCCTTACATCTAGTTAAAAAAAACTTTTTTGCAAGTTCATTTTGTCTTGGACCTACGCTTTAAGCCCTCCGATATCCCCTTTTAAGGGTCAGGGCACACAAGTAGTTACAGGGAGATTAGTTGCCCGGTGACAAATCTCTTCTTCTTCAGGGCGACTAATCTCCCGATTTGCCTCCCCTGCCTTCCCGTCAGCTAAAATGTAAATGCCGGCGGGATGGCACTCAACGTGATTCGTTTTCTGAAGTCGCCCGAAGTTTCCTTGTGAAGCAGCTTTGGACGACTTCAGAAAACAAATCGTTCTGAGCGCCGGCGATTTGCATTTTAGCTGACGGGAAGGCAGGGGAGGAAAATCGGGAGATTAGTCGCCCAGAAGAAGAGGAGATTTGTTGCCGGGCGACTAATATCCCAGAAGCTGCCTGTGTGCCCTGACCCTTAGGGACCATATTGTAGTATTAATAATAAGTAAATAAAAGTGAGCCCAGGACAGAACCCTGGAGGCCACTAGTTATAACATAAGTCCAACGTAGAAGAAGTCACTGATGAGTGGCATGCATTCTGACAGCCATTGTTTTCTTTTTGTCATTTAAGTGCGATCATTCTTACCTTGTAAACATTCTCTATTGGTTGATATTACAGTGTGGTTTATGATGTTCATATGTTCAATTGGTTGATATCACAATACGGTTATGATGTTCACATGTGTATTGGTTGATATCACAATACAGTTATAATGTTCACATTCTCTATTGGTTGACATTACAGTATGGTTTATGATGTTCATGTGTTTAATTGGTTGATATCACAATATGGTTTTGATGTTCACATGCTCCATTGGTTGATATTACAGTGTGGTTTATGTTGTTCATGTGTTTTATTGGTTGCTATCACAATGGTTTTATGATGTTCACATGCTTCATTGGTTGATATCACAAAGTGGTTATGATGTTCACATGTTTGGCTGATATCACATTGTGGTTATGATGTTCACATGCTCGATTGGTGGATATCACAGCATGGTTGTGATATTCACGTGTTTGGTTGATGCCACAATGCGGTTATGATGTTCCCATGTTTGGTTGATATCACAATGTGGTTATGATGTTCACATGCTAGATTGGTTGATATCACAGCATGGTTGTGATATTCACATGTTTGGTTGGTTGATACCACAATACAAATATGATGTTCACATGCTTGACTGGTTGATATCACAATGTGTTTATGATTTTCACATGCTAGGTTTTATAACAGAGTTTTGATGTTCAAATCCTCAAGTGGTTGATATCAGAATGGGGTTGATGTTCAGATGCTAAATTGGTTGATATCACAAAGGGGTTTTAATATCTGACTGCTCAACTGGCTGATATAACAATGAGCTTTTCATATTCAAATGTTAAATTCGCTGATATCATAATCAAGTTTTGCATTGCCAGAAAAAGGATGTGATGTGTGGGAGGAATTCTATGTGGTTTTTACAGCATATTAGGCTGGAAATGTAATTGTCCTGTATAGACCTGTTATCCAGAATGCTCAGGACCTGGGGCTTTCTGGATATTTTCCTTAATTTTAATCTTCATAACATAAGTCTACTAGAAAATCATGTAAACCTTAATAATAATTATTATTATTAATAAAATATATATATATATATATATATATATATATATATATATATATATATATATATATATATATATATAGCAATTCTGCACAAGGGAATAGTTATTTTAAGACTCTAAGTGGCAAAACACAAAGACTAGTGAAGAGAATAAAGTAAGAGAACAAAGACTTTCCCCCTTCTCTGCCCCCACTAATTGTCTCTTTTAATTCCTCTATCATAGTAATTAATTTGCTCTTTTGATATATTCCTCAGCACTGAACACATAGAATAAATGTATTTGTCTGCCTGGGATGGGAAATGAGTCCTGTCCACCCCTGTTCCATTTTTAGCTGAGATGCAATTTCACATTTTATTTCAAATTGTTAAGGAGGGGAACTGGCAGAATAACTTGGTACAGACTTAGGGGCAGATTTATCAAAGGTCGAAGGGAAAATTTTAGTTAAAAAAATCGATTTTTAAGCTAATTTTTGTGTACTTCGACTTGGGAATAGTTTAAATTTGATTCAAATTTGAAAAAAATTTTAAAAAATTGAATTTCGAAATTTATCATGTACTGTCTCTTTAAAAATTCGACTTTGACCATTCGCCATCTAAAATCTGCCTATGGGGGACCTCCAACAACCTATATAGAGCCAATTGGTGGATTTTTAAAAATGGAATTCGATTGAATACGGACCTATTCGATCAAAAACTGACCTATTCGGCCAAAAAAAACCCTTTGATTTAATTTTGGTTGGTCTTTTTGCATTCGAATTTTGAAGTTTTTCAAATTCAAAATTCGACCCTTGATAAATCTGCCCTTTAGTGTAATTAAAGGTGAAATTAAGATGAAAAAGAATAGGCCTAGAAATGCTATATTTTTTATACATAAATGTAATAATTCAGGCCTTCAAAGTTGCTCCCAGCAGCCCCCCATCTTGGATCTTGTTGGGCACCTTGTGTGTGTCAGTGGCACTGCACATGCTCAGTGGGCTCTTTGCTGTTCTTGAGAAGCTGAACTTAGGGGTCGTGGGAAATCAACAATAATGAGATTCATCTATTGTACAAGCTGATGCTATAGGGTTGCTTATTTAATTGTGATGCCGAACGCACTGATTAGCTTCCAGCTAATGTGACTCTGAATTAATTGCTAATTAGCTTTGTGTTGTGTATGTTAAATTGTACATATATAAATATGTATATTGTAAGTGGGTCCCTAAGCTCAGTAAGTGACAGCAGCCCAGAGGGAATCAGGGACCCATGGAATCCCGCAATATGATTGGGACTAGGGCAGATTATTCTTCATTTGCCCAGTGTACAGGTCCCCCGTGGGTACCCAAACCTCTGCAGTGGGGGGTCTAAAGGTGGCCAATGCAGGGGAAGCGGAGAAAAATCCAAGTGTCCTTATGATTAAAAACACTCACTGTGACATCACTTCTGGACACTGTGACGTCACTTCCGTTCAGCGCGACAAACACTGGGGGGAGCGGGTTGGTTGACAATTCGTGGAGTTGCCAAGGTGGGTAAACGGGTCTGGGTCAGGCTTGGGGAAAGAAAGTATGGGTTGGGTGCGGGTTTTAAAAAAACAGACCCATGCAAGTCTCTAGCACACAGTGGGGCTCATTTATTAACACTGGGCAAATTTGCCCATGGGCAGTTACCTATAGCAACCAATCAGTGATTAGCTTTTTGAAACCAGCTGCAAGTATATCAATGGATGCAGCAATCTGATTGGTCGCCATGGGTTACTGCCCATGGGCAAATTTGTCCAGTGTTTATAAAAGAGACCCAGTGGGGGTCATTTATCAACACTGGGCAAATTTGCCTATGGGCAGTAACCCTTGGCAACCAATCAAATAGCTGCATTCATTGTTCTACTTGCAGCTGGCTTTAAAAAGCTAATCACTGATTGGTTGCTATAGGTAACTGCCCAAGGGCAAATTTGCCCAGTGTTGATAAATGAGCCCCATGTCATATCAAACCTAATTCCATGTTCAGCTTTAGCTCTCCTTTAAAGGAAAAGCAATAAAACAAAAAGATATGGATATTTACAAATATAAAACAATATTGATTTGGAATGGAATAGGCACTCTTCTTGGCCTTCATCGCAGAATAAAGCAAGGTCAATGCAATTTCCATTCAATATCTCATAGAATTCCACAATGGGTGTTGATTATGTAGCAATCACTGTAGCAGCTGCTATATACCTGCAACATTGAGTTTACAATAGATGGAAACGGCTCCAATGCCTTTTTATGTGATTAGTTGAATCCATTGTTCTTGTATATTGAATCCAGATGTACAGTACATGGGATTTACATTTGCCTGGAGACATTTTTTTCAACTTTATGTTAATCATTGGGATTTTTAAGGATTTTTGGACAGTCATAGCTGGACTTAACTCTTTTTTTATTGATATGTATCAACATATTCAATGGTTTCAAGTGTTTGTGACACTGTTTATATTCTCTGCACTGCTTGTTCTGACTCCTGAATCACCTGATGTCTGCTACATTGTTTCAAGACTCGAGAAGGCTTGAGGATCGAGAAGGACAATAGCAACAGCCATTTCATTCACGGATAACTTTAAAACCCTTGGACATGTCTAATGAATGTGCAATGGAAAGTTCATTGGCCCTTTATTTTCTTTCAAAGAGATAATTGTTTGCATTGTTGTCAACATTTTCTTCCGAGGGCAATGGGACCCAGGACAAATACCCTCTCTGTTCTCCAAGAGATGCAATGGAGATGTGGGAGTTCAGAGAGCAAAGCATGATGGTTCTGCAATGGCTTTTTGTTTGGTCATTCCCTATTGGGGTTCACGTACCCTAAGATCTTTGTCTTTCCAGTGCTGCCTCTTCTAGCTTGGGGACCCCTGTTGTATTCTGATGATAAAGTTTCCTTTAGAAGCATTTTCCCAGACATAAGATGTGCCTATAAATAAGCCTCACACTTTGCCTTTGCTCACTGAGCATGTTTGCCAAGGATGAAAAAACACAAGCCAATAACAAGGGCATATTAAATCTCATGTATTTCATGCATTGCTGGGCTGGGTTGGTTCTATTGCCCATAAGAACAGTGATGCACACGTGTGGATGAGCCCATCTGTGCATGCCCCATAAATTCGTTATTATTTCCAGTACAGTATGATGGGGGTATACTGTATTCTCCCTGTATTTATACAGCACATGCAGCCAGCCCCCAGACACATGTATGAAGGTGCTAGCGCATTTTTATGTTACAGGACAAAAGCATTTATATCTATTGGCAGGAAGGTTCTATTAGTTCACCTTCTCAAGGTAAATGGGACATGTTATCTAGTATGGAGATGTACATGAGATAGATTTAGGTCAGTGCACAAACTTCTCTAGGAATAAACATCCCAGAAGCAAACAGAACTTTTTATTAACATAGTACAAAGATATAAGCCTTTGCCCAAGTGATATCAAACCCTCTGGTTCCCTTATTGCGCTTAACTGAGTTGGGGAAAAAACTATATCTAATGGCTTTGGTGTAGAATTGGCTCACCAGTGTCCACCAGAGATGATGAGCAAGTCCTACACCAAACCTCTAAAGCCATTAGATCTTAAATGGTATTGGTGTGACGTGGCGACACTGGTGTGAAAATAAAAAAAAAGCTGAGGAATACCCCTACAGTTGGGCCCACCCTGATATTCCTTAGTCTCCTGACAGGCCAGTCCAACATTGAACGTCTTCTACAAGAATGCACAGCAACGTCAGAAGGGAATCTGTAACTTGGGTGGTTGGTGACCTTGATGGAGCAACCTGATGGCAGATTACAAATGGAGGGGCAGGAAGTCTGAATTTTAAGCAATGGACCGGATCAGAACACTTTGATGGCAGTTTCTAGTGGTTGTTGGACTTTTTTAGTTGGATGGAGGTCCAGCCTTTTGGTCAGGGCCCTCTTTAGCTAATACCAAGGTTATAGAAATAGGAGAGCATCAGTGTAACAGTCACGTATTATAAAGCACATCAGATAAATATTCATCTCAAATATTGCCCTATGTGACTTGAGTCATGGGCTTTCAGGTGTATTCAGGAGAACATTTTCCCAAGTGGCCTTGAACCTGAGCCCCTCCTGCTCAATGCCCCCCTGGGGGAGGGGAGCAGTCCCACAGTTTGGGAACCTCTGTTTTAGGGGATTCATTAATTTAACAATGGGTCTGGACCCACAGGAATCAACTATCAAGGTGTATTGGGCAAGGCCCCCTTCTACTCTTGTATCGATTACTGTTTGCTTCGTATGGACGTCTGTATGTTCAGTGTATAAACCCACTTATTTTACATCACCGTGGAATATGTTGTTGTTTTATAAAAAACCTGATTTATATGGAGGTACCTGAAAGGTTCCTGAGCTGATTAAATGCAATATTAAAAGAGGGGTCTTCATTTGATAATCCTATCCCTTTCAATGAATACGAGTTCAACATTTTAATAAATAAATGTATAAAGACATCTAATCATTTTGTAGAGGAACACCAGGCGCATTTGAAAATAAATGTCCATTTGGGTCATGATTCAGCGGTGAAGTCCCTCTAATATACATAATATACAATGGTGAGTTAGTTCTACACCAAAGCTCTAAAGCCATTAATATCGGTATACAGAGCAATGTCTGTTTATATTTAAGAGACATCTACTCCTCTGCCATAGGGTATAAAGGCTCAGTAACCTTAAGAGGTCATTTAATTAATGTTTGAATGGAAATCAATGGAGACAGAGAATGCAGACTTTACAGAAATTAAATGGCTGGAAAAAATGGAAATTAAATTCAAGAGTGGAAAAGAAGAAAAAAAAATCTACCCAAAAATACATTAACAGAAGTGTATAATATAGGAGGATAAAATAATGAATGGATAATGAATGGTGTTATCATTTATTATAGTAAAGGTATAGGTTGCATTATCCATAAACCCATTATCCAGAAGGCCATCTTCCACAGACTCCATTATTTTATCCAAATAATGCAAATTTTTCAAAATGATTTCCCTTTTCTGTGTAATAATAAAACAGTAACTTGTACTTGACCCCAACTAAGATATAATTAATCATTATTGGAAGCAAAACCAGCCTATTGGGTTTATTTAATGTTTACATGATTTTCTAGTAGACTTAAGGTATGAAGATCAAAATTATGAAAAGATCAGTTATCTGGAAAACCACAGGACCCAAGCATTCTGGATGACGGGTACCATACTTGTATAAGCTAGTGTGTTTTGTGTGCAATTGTAATTAGAGTAATTTCTGATTATTGTACACAGCCATTAACAAGTAAAGCAAGTGAGGCCAGATCATAACTGGAGGTTGAGGAGCAGAGAAGCATCACTGAGTGGACAGGAGGACCCTATGCTGCTAGTAGGTACTGTATCCCTAGTAATACTCTGAAAAATACTAAGGAGCAACCAACTAAAAAAGAGGTGCTAAGCCTAAAGTAAAGCCCCAGTCTCAATATTTTAAAGGAGAAGGAAAGTCCTGTTATACTTGGGGTACCAAAAGTTAGGCTCCCCCAAGTGATCACATTTACATACCTGACACCCGGGCTGGTGAACCTATAAGGAGAAAACTGCAACGGTCCAGGATTCTTCCAGCGAGCACCACGGAGTGATCGTTTTCCTGCTTCTTTCTTCAAATTTCCTGGGGCAGACCCGTGCGCAGTAGAACGAAATAGCCATTTTTTTCTATTGCGCATGCACACCCATGAGAAAAAAGAAGCCGGAAGACGATCGCTCCATGGTGCTCGCTGGAAGAACCCCAGGACCAGTGCAGGTTTTCTCCTGATAAGTAAATGCAATAACTTGGGGTGCCTAACTTTTGACACCTCCAAGTATAGCAGGACTTTTCTTCTCCTTTAAAGAGGACAGCAATGTCACATGGAGACACAGACAGGGATTTCACCCTTCTATGGGAGGCTGAGGCCAATGATGTGGACCTCAAATGACTTTTAATTAAACTCTATAGCCAGAAGAGATGCTACCTCCAAACACACATTGCCTGTGCCTTTGCCTGGAGAACCTGCCTGAAGCTTCGATATGAGCAATCACGTGGGAGCCAGAGAATACGAGCCATGTGATATAAACCTATCATCCCCTCCATATTTGAGGCCTATCGTCTCACTGTGAGTAATCCTTGGGTGCCGGAGAGCACAAGAACCAACCGGGAGTTTGTTGCTATGTCATATACGAGTACGTCCATATTTGAATGACTGTGTCAGTACTTTTAAAGATACTTCTCTATTCTATTAAATGGTCAACCCTTCAGTTCTGTTTCATACCCTAAAGGCTAGGAATGCAGAATTTGGTTCAGGATTCGGCCAGGATTCAGACTTTTTCAGCAATATCCCTATGCCCGGCCAAACCAAAACTGAATCCTAACTTACGCATGCAAATTAGGTGCGGGGAAAGAAATCACGTGACTTTTGTCACAAAACAAGGCAGTAAAAAAGGTTTTGCCCTTCCCACCCCTAATTTGCATATGCAAATTAATATTCGGATTCGGTTCGGTATTCAGTCAAATCTTTCGAGAAAGACTCGGGGGTTCAGACGAATCCAAAATAGTGGATTCGGTGCATCCCTTATAAAGGCAGATGTTGCTCTCCAATGGCAAAGTGCACCATCTATGTGGCCCTACTTATGGTACTTGGGGTTTGCATTACCTTTAAAGTTGAACCATACCCTAGCAGTTGAAAGAGATGGGTTTGGCTTACTGAGAAGAGTTAGACATTTGGAAAACCATAAACTATTTCTGTAGCGCTATGTAGAGCAGGCTGGGTATTTGCCCTTGGGCACAAGCAATACAAGGGGAGATGCAGATGAAAATGCGACACTGCAGTTTGGGTGGGCAAGAATTTGATTGCGTCATTCCCTGGAGGCTTCTGCGTGATTGATGTCTGACTGTCTAATAAGTGATTTTCATTACACAGAAAAGAAAAGAATATGGAAAGTAGTGGCAATAATCTTCCAATTACAGGCTCATGCCTTTGGATAGAAAGTGAATTATTAACCACCCTTTTTTCTACCTACATTTCCAACCACTGAATCCGAAGGGTCCGAAAGACAATCAGCTTTCAATCTACCATCAAAATAGTAGTTATCGTTACTGTATCTCTCCATTGCCCGGCCTTGTTAGAGGTTAATATTTCATGGATATTTGTCTTTTAAAGTTTCCCTTTTGTTTATTCTGCTTCAGCCAAGCGTTCTTATCTCTTTCATTCATAGCTGACGTGACTGAGCTCTATAAACCTGGCTCTTTTTTCAGATTTTGCTCTGTTTTTTTTTCAATCATTTTGTACCGGATTTGTAACAAAGAGCAGCGCAGCTGACTTCATAATTCAATTAACTTTTAGCATTTTTAGCATCAGCCTGCCAATTTGTAATTGGGGGGGGGGGGAGCATCACAATTAGGGCCTGTACGGTGCTGATACATTCACTAGCGCTAATTAGGTTGCTGTCATTCTGAGGGTTCAATAAAATTAATTACTTACAACTCAGGCTTTTTGATTACAGTGGGATACAATTAAAAATCTGGGAAGAAACCATATAAGACCCTCTTTGGCTTCAATACTAACATGGGTAAAACATGGCCTCGTCTAGAAACACCTAGCAACCAATCAGATGCCTCCTATTACATATACACTAGTCTTGTAACCCATAGCAACGAATGTTGTGGTTGTTCCCCTTATTATAATTGTATTAAATTAGCAAGAAAACAAGATCTATTAATTGGTTACTGTCACAAATCGGCACTCTAAATCCAGAACCCAAGTTAGCTCCCTGGTCTCGGCTTTCACTTCTGCCTCTAACCGCCGCCTTTCTCCTCAGGAGGAGCCCTCGGCTAGTTGGATTCCGCCAGGTCAACACAGCGTGGAATAGACAGGCCGAGCCAGCACAAGCAGATTAGAATAGTCAGACAGGCCGGAATCAGGATTGGAGAGTGTAGAATAGTCGATGGACAGACAAAGGTGAGATTGGAGAGTTCAGAGTTAAACAGGCAGGCAAGGGTCAGGATTGAAGATATCAGAGTAGTCAGGCAGGCAGGGCCGGACTGGGAGGAAAAAGCAGCCCTGGCAAAAGTATCAAAGCAGCCCATGTATTCACACGCATGCAAAGCATGATATACATTTCCAACCTCAAGATAACTTGACCTAGGGGTTATTTATCAAGGTCCGAATTTATCTCAATATCGGTTGCTACAAACTCCAATCTAACCCGCTCGGGTTTTTAATGCTGATTTATTATTACATTTTCACGAAAATTTGCTTTGAGGGAAAAGCTCAGTTTTTCACGATTTTTTCCCCGAAATCTCCGAATTTTTCGGAGTTTTCACCCGAAATCTCCGAAAACATAGTGAAATTGCCCGAAACCCCCGATAAAACCAAAAAATCAATGGGACTGTTCCCATTGACTTTTATGCAACCTCGACAGGTTTGAGATGCGGTGTTTTTATATTCAGGCTTTTCAACCCTCGGGGTTTAATAAATTCCAAAAAATTTGCTATTTTTTTTAAAAGTCAGATTTTATAAAAAAAAATCACAAATTTTTCGGATTTCAGGTATTCGGAGCTTAGTAAATAACCTACTTAGTGTTTATTAATAGATATTTTAAGTGTCCATTACCATATAATCCCCAGCAATATTATACACCCTATATGCTGGAACTGGCCCTTGCAACAAATATCTCACCCTAGTTTCTATCACAACTATTCTGATGGATTGGTGGCCCTATACTTACAGTATATTCTAAATTTTCCTTTGTGTGCCCCCAGCTAGACCATGCACCCTTTAATTACCATGTGTGGCATACTTGAAGTGACTAGGCTGCCTCATGCAAGAGCTCATTTACATTTCTAAAGTGATTGGCTCATTTACATATTAAATACAGACCTCATTTGCATTTTTAGGCAAGCAGCCCATTTACATTTTAAAGCAAGCGGCCCATCGGGCATTTGCCCGAACCCACAGATTGCCAGTCCGGGCCTGCAGGCAGGTAAGGGTCAGGGTTGGAGAGATCCGAGAAGTCAAGAAGGCAGGCAAGGTCAAACACAGAATATCAATCAGGATTCACGAGGAATAAACACCCAGGAACAGAACCTAACAATGGGCAATGTGCAATAATACAAAGCCCCTTTAAATACTTAGAATTTTGCGCTGTTGCACAATGACGTCATCATGCCGGCGCATAAACCCAGAAGCGTAGGAAGCATAGGAGAACCGGCGCTGGATGGAACAGGACGCATGCGGAGGGTACTCCACTGGACCACCAGGGTGAACATTATTCATTACAGTTACATGGCTGGACAAACATCAAACAAAGATCAATACTCTCCCCAGAAATAATTCCATTGACGGTTGACTTAGTTGTCCATTTGGTACAAGCTGAGCCTATTGATTGCACAAATATTTTGACAGCTACAACCATGATAGCCAGGACTCCTCCTTGCTGGAAGGCTTTAATTAATGGATCAAATAGTAAATGTGCTCAGAGCCATGCATCTGGGTAATAGGATATGGCTGCGAGATCACAGGGAAGTAATTACATTTTTGTCCTAGAGTAAGAATATAATATATAATAATAATATATGTGTCACAACGAACAGGCATATTAATGGTATTGTTTCCACTTCCTGCATTCGAATGAAAATTATGTTTTTCATCTTTCCTGATGAAATGCAAGAAGAACACTAATGAAAGAATTTACTCCATAAAGTAACCCTTGGAAAAGTGGTTCCTACACTGTAGGGGGGGGGGTCTCAAAGCAAACTAAGAGGTGTTCCATAAAAAGACTGCAAAGGAGGGGGTCGATCACAAAGCTATAGGGGGTTGGATCAAATGGGTTTTAAAGCCAAAACTAATTGTGCTCAGCAACGTTGGGCTATAGAGGGGATCTCAAACCCAAGACCTCTACCTTCATATATCAACCTTCTTTCATCCAGGCCTATATATATTTTTCTTTTTACCCTACCAGGAAGCAAAATTAAATATGGACCCTCCTCCAGCCTGCCAGTGATTTCAGGAAATTTCCAAAGCTTATGTCCACTGAATGAGAGAGAATATGGAGAACATTCAAACTCAATGTGGACCTGGGACCAAGGGCCCCAGCACTGTTCCACTATTTGTTAATGATTACTTTGGTAGTGGAATGATTGGACTTGATGTTCAATATCATCTGGAGAAGCATGGGTTGTCTGTGACTGTTCTACATACAGTATAAAGAAAGCTTTGCCCTGCTATCTGATGATTCCTTAAAGGGAGGGCAAATGTTTTATTAACCCTCCTAGCGGAGAAGCTAATGATGGGTCTTGACCACACAATGTACTAAAAATGTCCAATTCATCTGTACAGTATGTTTCAGTAAAAGCCAAGGGAGAGGTTTATTATGTATATACAGTATGTTTAACATTATTTGTAAAGTGCTGAGCTATTTAATGCATAAAAGTACAAAATATAAAAGTGCACAAAGGAAGGACAAGTCACATCATTTTAGGACATTGAGCTTAAGTGCTATGTGGTAAGAGAGACAGTGGGAAGAAGGTCCCTGCCCCATAGAGATTACAAGTTGACGGGGGGCTAATATACAGGCACATATTGGAGGGGGAAAAGTGCACAAGTTAAAGGCATTGTCCCTGAAGTGCCAGGACTAGACTAATGTTCTAGTGCTCCAAAAGTAGACTCGTTTTTTGTTGAAGAGATTGAGAGAACGATCCATACGGAGAAATTCAGGGATGGAATTCCAGAGATAAGGAGCAGCAAAATAGAAAGGTTTAACATGAGATGTGGCAGTGGATGTGGATGGTATGAAGAGCAGGGGCTCTGAGAGGAGCGGAGAAGACAACCAGGAACGTATAGTGAGAAGAGGAGTAAAGTGTTCTTTGAATGTTAGCAGAAGGAGATGATATGTTATCCTTTGCTTAACAGGCAGCCATGCTAAGGATTTTAGTTGAGGGTTGAACAGGTTCCCTCTTAGGAGAGAGCAGGAGTATCCTAGTAGCAGAGTTTAAGATTGATTGGAGGGAAGAGAGATGGGAGTCAAGACGACCTGTTAGTAGGATATTGCAATAGTCTAAATGGGATAGGATAAGGGCATGGATTAGTGTTTTTTTGCTGTTATTTGTGAAGGAAAGGGGTATATCTTGGCAATATTGTGGATGAAAAGTGTCAGGTTTTGGCAGTAGTATTAATATGATTAGAGAAGCAGAGAGACTAGTCAACAGTCATAGTATCAATAGTAATGGTGAAAAGAAGAAATGGGCTAGGTGTAGGTGGGAAGACCATGAGCTTAGTTTTGGCCAGGTTAAGCTTGAGGTGGTGTTGGTTCATCCAGTAGAAGATAGTTACTAGGCAGTCTGTGATCTGGGTGTGAATGTCAGTGGTTAGTGAAGGGGCGTCTAAATATATCTCTGGATGTCATCGGCATACAGGTGATATTTAAGGCCAAATGAAGATACTGCATAAGGTCTCCTAAATAAGAGTGTAGAAAGAGAACAACAGAAGAGTGTCAGAAAGTTAGGAAAAGAACCAAGATGCAGTTCAGCTTATTATGTGGGATGGGATTCAAAGAATCTTGTACCAAGGGATACAACGTGAGTTTGGAAAACGACTGTGATACCGGCTGTCAGGAATCATGATGACCCTGATCCATGATGGCCCTTTCATGGCAGTTTTGGGCCCATAATGTGATGCCTTTTGGTAGTGGTACATTAATACTGTACCTTATCGACCCATCATGTTGTTCTGCCGGCCTAGAAAGCTGGAGTGAAAAATGAGTTGCGGCAGCCTGACTCTGAGAGGTATCACTTTATTGTAGGATAACAAGGGGATAAAACAACATCCCTAGGGATTGTTCCAACCTAAGTCCTTTCATTGATGGAAACATGTCACTATCCCTTTAATACAGGAGGATAAGTCAATGGGTGAAGACGACTGAAAGGTCAGTATCACTGAGGCTTCGTTTTCTAAATCCAGAATGATATTTAGTGGGATCTGAGTTAATGCGTGCAGCAGCTGTAAATACTATTCCAGCTTTTAGATGCAACGCCCTTGCCTAGAGTGATGGTGTATATACAGTATATATACAAATAAATAAAGTATAGGGCCCCATTTCTGTCCGGGTGTCCACTATATAATGTATTTGTCTGAATTAATGCAAGATAGGGGTGGTTAGGAGACAAGAGGGGGAAGCTAACGTGCCTCTCCCCTCCTGCCCCTAAATAATACAACAGTGTCAAATTTTGGCAGTGTTGTATCTATGTTCCTTACACAGGTTCAGACTAGGTGGGCCCAGACCCGCTTCCCATGGCCAATTGACCTTCCACCTGAAGAAGGTGCCTGCTGAGAGGCTGGAAAAGGGGCAGAGGGGGATTGCGGCTGGGGCAGGGGGCCATGGGGGGGCCCAGGGGGTGTGCAGACCCCTTATGTGGCAGTCCAGGTGGGCCCAGACCCCCCCATTCTGACGCTGTTGCCCAACGCAAGTACTTCTTGTTCCCACTCACTAACTGTCAGTTTTCCATGCGCTGCTCCCTCAGTGGCATAACTAGACATCCAGGCCCCACCGGATGAACATGTGCCCCTTACAGATCCATAACAGTTACAAGGACAAATAAGGTCTTGTTGTATTAAATGGGGCAGAAATTCACGGGAGGAGGGGGTCATTGTTCCACTGTATAGAGCACTGGTAAGGCCCCATCTAGAATATGCCCTACAGTTTTGGTCTCCATCACTCAAACAGGACATTATTGTATTAGAGAGGGTACAGAGAAGGGCAACTAAGCTGGTAAAGGGAAAATCTTAGCTATGAGGAAAGACTGGCCAAATTGGGGATGTTCACTCCGGAGAAGAGGCGCTTAAGGGGTGATATGATAACTATGTATAAATATATAAGGGGATCATATAATAATCTCTCTAATGATTTATTTACCAGTAGGTCTTTCCAGCTGACACAAGGTCACCCATTCCGATTAGAAGAAAAGAGGTTCCAGCTAAATATTGGGAAGGGGTTTGTTACAGTGAGAGCTGTGAAGATGTGGAATTGTCTCCCTGAATCAGTTGTACAGGCTGATACATTAGATAGGTACAAGGAAGGGTCGGATGCTTTATTCACCAGTAGCTCCTCCCAGCAGACAGGAGGGAGCCAATGAGATTAGAGGAGGGAAAGGGGTGTTACAGGGAGAGCTGGGAAGTGAATCAGTGGTACAGGCTGATACATTAGATAGGTATAAGAAGGGGTTGGATGGTGTTTAGCAAGTGAGGGAATACAGGGATATGGGAGATAGCTCATAGTACAAGTTGATCCAGGGACTGGTCCCATTGCATCTTGGAGTCAGGAAGGAATTTTTCCCCCTCTGAGGCAAATTGGAGAGACTTCAGATGGGTTTTTTGCCTCTGGATCAATTGGCAGTTAGACAGGTTAAAACAGAGTTAAAAGGTTGAACTTGATGAATGTGTGTCTTTTTTCAACCTTACTTACTATGTTACTGTGTATTTCTGATCTCACTCTGTTGCGTCTCTGGTGGGTCCCATGGGGGTGGGGGTGCGAGTGCAATACCCCTACACCCCAAGAAGTTACACCACTGTGCTCACTTGCCATAATAGCTCACACTCACTATCCTGGCCCCCCTCCCTTGCCACACATAAATGGCAGGGCACCGTAGAAATGAGTGCCGCTAATATATTAAAAGGTTGAACTTGATGGACTTTTTTCAACCTAACCTACTATATGTTATGTTACTATGTAATCAGCTGAGAAGATGTTAAAAGGCCCAGCGTGAGAGGCTGAATTAAAAACCAAATATAGACATACACTCACGTGCACACCCGGGCCCTAAGGAGTAGTAGACGTGGTGCTCAGACCCTAGGAAGTCGGCACTTCCACCAAACTGCACGAAAGAAAGAAGCAGGTACCGGCACACACACACGTTGTGTGTCGACTGAATAAACACGTAAGGGTTAATTCCCCTACTTGAATTGCACCTGTGTGCCGGTACCTGCTTCCTTCTTTTGTGAATTAAAAACCAACACATTCATGTTTAGCCTGGGCTGATGTTTAATTTTAACTGTGTTCTTTCAATTTACAGTGTCCCTGTTGCCGTGGATCAATGCTGCACTTAGCAACCGGAGATTCCGGATTCCTATAAGTGCAGATCATGTTGAGATCACGTTGATTGTCTTCCAGCACAGGACGGGTTTGGGGCCCAACAGCAGTGAGTTTACGGAGGAACACACCATTGTGGAGAGGACGGGGGTGTGAATGGTGTAAGTGACTGCGCTGGGACCACTTTCATTTTAATTACCCCTGCTGATTGTTCTGCCGACTGAGCCTAAATAAGTGAAACCTACAGAGAGCGCCATTAAATCTCCGCTGCGACAGTACAAAGTCGTGTGTGAGTGAGAGGCAATTAAAGCAACACGGAGGAGTCATGTCAGACTACAGAAGAGCCAACGTGACGAGAGGGAGGTGCCACCGAACCAACAATTCAAATAACATCAGAGAAACACATTTGATGAAATATCGTTTGTAGTGATGGGTGAATACCGACATCTAAAAAAATTTGGACTTGTAGCTCACGTCAAAACCGTTGCGCGTCAAAATTATTTAGACGCCCATTGACTTTAACGCCGACGTCAAAATTGACGCGAGCGTCAAAATTAATGCGAATTGACGTAGACGTCATGCTGTGTAGCCATGGGGGCAGCCATTCAAGCACAGGATACACAGTAGATAACAGATAAGTACTACTATAGTTTATATAAACAAGCTGCTGTGTAGCCATGGGGGCAGCCATTCAAGCACAGGATACACAGTAGATAACAGATAAGTACTACTATAGTTTATATAAACAAGCTGCTGTGTAGCCATGGGGGCAGCCATTCAAGCACAGGATACACAGTAGATAACAGATAAGTACTACTATAGTTTATATAAACAGGCTGCTGTGTAGCCATGGGGGCAGCCATTCAAGCACAGGATACACAGTAGATAACAGATGAGCTCTGTAATAGAATACAATGGGATTCTGCAGAATGCATCTGTTATCTGCTATGTAACCTGAGCTGCTGCCCCCATGGCTACACAGCAGCTTGTTTATATAAACTATAGTAGTACTTATCTGTTATCTACTGTGTATCCTGTGCTTGAATGGCTGCCCCCATGGCTACACAGCAGCTTGTTTATATAAACTATAGTAGTACTTATCTGTTATCTACTGTGTATCCTGTGCTTGAATGGCTGCCCCCATGGCTACACAGCAGCTTGTTTATATAAACTATAGTAGTACTTATCTGTTATCTACTGTGTATCCTGTGCTTGAATGGCTGCCCCCATGGCTACACAGCAGCTTGTTTATATAAACTAGAGTGTCTGAAGCAAACACACCAGCTTCACCATGGCAACATGCCATTTTAAAGCACTTTTTTATTTTTTTGTGTTACTGTTCCTTTAAGTGTATTAGAAAGTTACCCGTTACTACCCTGCTAGTAAATGTGTAATCCCAGACTTGGCAAGTGTTTTAGCTGCTGTGCCAGTTAAATACTGATTGGGTGGAAACCCCAGTGACATGCGACTTGCTGGGCAGAACCACACTGAGAAGTGGGTGGGAGATTCCAAATCCTCTACTTGCCCAGTCCCCTAGTGCAGAACCATCCAAAGTGTGTACTGAGGCAGAAGTGGGATACTGGGGATTGCAGAACTTAATCCAAAAGCAGCGCACCAGAGGGGTTAGACAAATCACACAAAGGTCTGACACAGGCCTGGGCAACAGAAGACAAGTGTAATCAGGGTCAGGCCAAGAGTCCATATACCAAAGAGTCAATACAGAATTAAAGTGCATTAATGGAACTCATGAGAATGAGGCCTACGTGGGGCAAGGAATTGCAGACAGATCGGACTTTAAAATTAAGTTCCAGCATCAATGCATTGTCATAAAGCAGCTCTAGGATGTCCACATCATCATCATGCTGGAGCCAAAGGACTTGAGTGTTGGGGTCACAAAGTGGTCAGGGACAGATTTCCCCAATCGGCACCCAGAGGCCACGTGGTCCTAACACCCTCCCATTTTCGAGTGCCCTCGCTGCTGCGCACATGCAAGCGCCGGTAAAAACAGGGCACTGCCCACTGCAACCACCATATTGGAAGCAATGAGCTGCCACCTGAAGCTGCAACATCAGAAAGCAAGTTAAAATGCTGGTGGCAGAACTGTTCTGTTCAGCTTGGTTTTTAATTCAAGAAAGCTTTGTGTGTATCTGGAGAAGAAGTAATGTATGGAAAGTAGGGATGCACCAAATCCACTATTTTGGATTCGGCCAAACCCAGGAATCCTTCGCAAAAAATTCGACCGAATACCAAACCAATCTGATTCCTGCATAGGAAATTAGGATTCGGTTCGGCCGGGCAGAAGGATTCAGCCAAATCCGAATCCTGCTGAAAAAGGCTGAATCCTGGCCGAATCCCGGAACGAATCCTGGATTCGGTGAATCCCTAATTGAAAGGAAGAAGGAGGATAATGACTATGGAAAGAACTCTAATAGGGGAGAAGATGGAAAGATAAATGCAAATGCACCTGGGCCCCTAGTATTTCTTCTTAAGTTTTTAATAGTCTATAAGTGTATGACTTATACAGCACAATAAAAAGAATAATGTTTGGCTGACTGCTGTGGAAGTAAGGAGACGATGGAGATAATGGTAAGATGAAAGGTAAAAAGAAATAAATACGTTAAATGGATAATGAATTTTTTTTTTTTAAAAAAACAATTTTTATTGAGCAAAAGTTAGGTACAGTATAACAATCTGTTTACCTCGGATCCCGGAGGAAGGTAGCTGATCCAGGAGAACTGATGGTAACAGGAACCTCTCTACGGCTCCGGTATTCACTGACGCCCTTTTGGGGCCCCCGGGCTTTCTGCTGCGGAGGTGGTAGAGAAGCCAGGCGAGTTACCAGGAGCGAAGTAACAAGGGATCAGGCAAGGCGTAGTCAAGCGCAGGCAAAGGTCGTTTCCAGAAGACGGGTTTCAAAGAAGCGAAGTACCAAGGGGTCAGGCTAAGGCGTAGTTAAATGCAGGCAGAGGTCGAATTCAGGCAGCGAAGGTTCCGAGGTCAGGAAAACAGGCAGAGGGTCAAAACCAGTAAACTCGAACAACCAGGGCTTTAGCAGGAACTGAAGCCAGCTTGGGCAATGTGAGGAGTAAGAGGAAGGTATTTAAGGGAACAGGAACCAATCAGGAGCAGACTGAGGAAGACAGACACATCAGGGACCAATAGGTATTTAAGGGAACAGGAACCAATCAGGAGCAGACTGAGGAAGACAGACACATCAGGGGCCAATAGGTATTTAAGGGAACAGGAACCAATCAGGAGCAGACTGAGGAAGACAGACACATCAGGGGCCAATAGGTATTTAAGGGAACAGGAACCAATCAGGAGCAGACTGAGGAAGACAGACACATCAGGGACCAATAGGAAGCCAGGCGCCTAAATTAGAGGTCATTGCTCCTAAGTATGTGAGCGTCCATTCCTGCGCAGGCGTCCGATTTGACGTGTGCGGGCGCCTCGATGCCGGCGCCCAAGTTGACGCGTGCCTGCGCTTGTGCGCCGGCGCTCAAAACCAGTGGCGGGTGTTACATACAGTTTCTACATCTCTGAAAGTGTACAATAATGTTTCCGTCACGGCAGCAGATTATCACTGTTGTACGACAAATACATGAAGCATATTACATTTACATTATTGGTAGTTTCAATCTTGTACATTCTAAGTTACCAAAACGTCAGGTACAAATGGAGATGTAGGCAATGATGTGAGACATTAAGCCATATGAATGGACTCTACATTTTTTGTGAACTGATCAACATATATAACATATAAACCTTTTCAACAACCAGTGTGGAAGTGATGACCATTACCATTTCTCTTTGTCTATCGCTCGGTCTCATTAAGTTTTCAACGTCGCAGTGCCGGAGGTGTCATCTACACATTTCGTGGAAGTTCAGTCACGAGCTAATAGGAGGATCTCCACTTATAGTCCTCAATGTGTACCGTTCTGTATGTTGGAAGCATTCTTGTAACCTAACCTTTACTGCCTGTGGAATGGTGTCAATAAACGTCTCCCATGTTTCGAAAAATCGTTGCACTATTGTGTTTTTATTTAAAGAAGATTCTACCCAGTCCATATAAAAAACTCTAACCAATTTCTCCAGAAATAATTTGACAGTGGGTGGTGTATTTAATATCCAGACCTGAAGTATCGTTTTCTTTGCCACTGCAGATATAATTAGTAGTAATCTCCGTGCACCTCGTGTAATTCTGGTATGGGTGTCGGGGGTAATCCCGCAAAGTGCCCATGCAGCCGAAAGCGGGATATAGTTAACCAGGCGTCTGGTTGCATAGTCTCTTATCTGATTCCAAAACCTTCGAATGAACGGACATGCCCATAAGCAATGTATGAGGTTAGCTTTGGGTTGCCCACATTTCGGACAATCACCATTTTCACGTCTATGCATTTTGAAAAGTACTTCTCGGGTCAGGTAGGTTCTATGTAACAAGTTAAGAAACATTTCTCTATAAATGCTCGAAGGTAAAGTAAACCATAGCCTTTTATACATCTTAAATACGTCTTCCATTCCCAAGTCTGGTAAGTCTATTGTCCACAGTCTGGGTCCTGTGGGTAAACCGTCATAGTCAATAATGTCCTGAAGGAATCTATCATTTTGTGATATAGCTGCTTTTGTAGAGTTAGGTTGTAAAAGGAAGCTGTGGATTATGAATTTAGAGTCAGTAGTTTAGAGGAAAGTTAGTTACGAAAGAAGAGAGAGGAAGTGAAAAGATTAGAAATAAGAAGAGCAACGGGGATAAAGGAATGTTTGGAGGAAAATAGTGAGGAAGGGGGAGCAGAAAGTAAGAAAGCAAAGAAAGAAAGAAAATAATGAAGATGGAAAGAAAGCTGGAACGTCAGGTGGAAGGAGGAAGGAGGGATGGGGAATCGAGGAAAAGGTAGAAAAAAAGACAAGTTGGGGTGAAGATGCCTGAAATAGCTTAGAATCTTATGACACTTACAGAAAGGAATAACAGGAGGGGAAGAAATCAATGGAAATGCAAATGAATTAAAAAATGTTGTATCAATGAGAGGGGAGATCACAATGAACACTGAGAAGATCTCGGAGCAACTGGACAGATTAATGGGAGATCCACTTGGAGTTCTTCTTTATAATCCCCCTCTCCTATACTTGTATTGTATTTCTACATACCCCCCTCCTCTCCCATACACATACTGTACTTCTATATACCCCCTCCTATTAATAGAGTACTGACTGTGTGGCTGTATATACAGGGGGGCTCTCATTCACTCGCTGCACCCCAAATGACACAGGCTCTTTAAATTCCCCATTCATTGCTCAGATGCTGCTGTTCCTCTGCTCATCCTCTCCCTGCAGCTCCTCATGCTTCCTCCATTCAGCTCTTCTTCTTCTTTGTCTAACAAAAGGACATATTCCTGCTCTTCCCCATGTGTGATCCTAAATCCTTCATATAAAATTCCCTGTGCCCTCCCTTTTCCCAGCACAAGTCTTTGTGTATTCCTCCCTCTCCTGACCTGCTCTCCTCCTCTCCTGCCTCCAATCTCTGCCTCCAATCTCTGCCTCCCATCTCTGCCTCCCATCTCCAGTTCCACACGGGCTCCACTCACATCCCAATGGGATCTCCCCTCACAGCCCCCCTCCCCCTCGCATCCTTAAATTGTGCATTTTCCTCCCATTCCTTCTTCTTCTGCTCAGTGAGAAGCATTTTCTGCAGCCCGCGCAGCTCCCTATCCCTCCTGCCTGGCTCTGGGTAGCCACATCACTCTTGGACAAGCATCACTTGGGCTCCTAACACTTGGGCTCCTAACACTTGGGCTACCCGTGCCAGCCTCTCAGCTCACAACATGCCCACCCAGCCCTGGCACCACACTCGTCTCTGCATGTAGCACCTAAAGGTAAGTGAGCATGTGAGCTAACAACTTGCTTAACCCATCCAGTGCCACCTGCAACCAGCACCTAAATTGCAGGGTAGCTTACATTAACACCTTCCTGGCTGAACAGTCCCTTATTTCTACGATAAGTCTCCTATTTTTTTTTAAAAAAAAAAAAGGCGAAATCTCTTCGTTGTGTAAGGGAAGTTGTTGACTCCAAGTGGTTAATTTCATTGATAGAGACAATTCATGTGTAGAGAGAACTTCACTTGCTTCTTTCTCGAGCGCTTGTAACTGAATTAGTCGCCGGGTGCAAGATTTCAAGGGTGTTTAACCCAAAATTAACATTTTTAGAAATCAAGTATAGTTGGATCCAATATACATTCATTATAAGTAGTCATTTGCAAATATAATTATAGGTAAGAGACCTGTTATCTTCGGGTTTTCTGGATAAGGAATCGTTATGTACTTTGGATCTTCATACCTTAAGGGCTCTTAATGACGAGCAGTTGAAGCTGCGCTCCCCTGCGTTCCGTTTTTCTGCGTTCAGCCGCAGAAATAGATGCATTAAGGTTTTTTCAATGGGGCTGTACTCACACAGGCGCGTGTAGGCGCCGAACGCAGGAAAAATGCAGCATGTTGCGTCTCAACCTGCGTTCGGCGCCTACATGCGTCTGTGTGAGTACAGCCCCATTGAAAAAACCTTAATGAGTCTATTCCTGCGCTCCCCTGCGGCTGAACGCAGAAAAACGGAACGCAGGGGAGCGCAGCTTCAACCGCTCGTCAGTAAGAGCCCTAAGTCTACTAGAAAATCATATAAACATGAAATAAAGCCAATAGGCTGGTTTTGCTTCCAATAAGGATTAATTATATCTTAGTTGGGATCAAGTACAAGCGACTGTTTTATTATTACACAGAAAAAGGAAATTATTTTTAAAATATTTGGATGAAATAGAGTTTGTGGGAGACGGCCTTCCTGTTATTTGGAGCTTTCTGGATAACAGGTTTCTGGATACTCATACCTATACTATAGAAAACAATGTAGCGGAATCCTGTAAAGACACACGGGAGACACTGTTTCTAGGGGTAGAATCAGCCGGGACAGACAGTCGCTGATTTTATTTACAATGACGCTTTCAAGGAACCCTTGAAAATGTGTAATGAATGTATTTAGGAAAGTTGCTTGGAATGTCTTTTTCTTTCCTTAGACAATATTTTATTGTAGGGTTCTACAATAAAGAGGTTTTCTACAAAATCCATTTTGATTTTTGTTTAGGGGGCAGATTTATTAACGGTCCAATTAGAATTTTCAAATTTTATTTACGGGCAAAACTTTCAAATTTGAATTGTGAATGATCCAAACCAGATTCAAGTTTTAATTCAAATTCAAATTTTGAGATTTATCTAACTCTGTCCATTTAAAAGTTCAAATTTGACTATCCACCACCAAGTTCATGTATAAGTCAATGGGAGGGGTCCAGGGACCAATTTGGACATGTTACTGGCCTTCCTGACATTCAAATTTTTTTTTCAGAGAAAAAAACTTGAATGGAGTTTAGTCGACTTTTTCAGTTGGTAAAATTTGTGCGAGGTTTAGATATTAAATTTTTTTAATAAATATACCTGCACACGAATTTCGAGTATATTCGAATTTAGTTAAAGTTAAAGGAGAAGGAAAGCTACGGAGACATTTTATTGCCAATAGATTAGCCACAATAGTGCAGCTATAACACTATATTTATTCTGCAGAATGCTTTACCATACCTGAGTAAACAGCTCTAGAAGCTCTCTCTGTTTGTTTAGGATAGCAGCTGCCATATTAGCTTGGTGCGACATCACTTCCAGAGTCTCTCCCTGCTCACTCATAGCTCTGGGCTCAGATTACAGCAGTGAGAGGAGGAGGAAGGGGAGAGGAGCAAACTGAGCATGCTCAAGCCCTAGCCCTGGAGGTTTATGCTGAAAACAGGAAGTCTGATACAGAAGCCCATGAGTACACAATAGAAGGAAAGAAATGTGCTGTTTCTTTTGACAGAGGACTCAGAGCAGCATTACTTTGATGGTTTAGGGCAGAGACACACGGCAGATTCGAGGAGATTAGTCACCTGGCGACAAATCTCCTCTTCTTCGAGCGACTAATCTCTTCCCGAACTGCCTTTTCCTGCCTTCCTGCCGGCTAGAATGAAATTCGCGGGCGGGATGGCACTTGGAGCATTTCGTTTTCCGAAGTCGCCCGCAGTTTCCTCATGAGGCAACTTCGGGCGACTTCAGAAAACGAAGCGTTCCAAGTGCCATCCCCCCGGGAATTTTCATTCTAGCAGGCAAAGGCAGTTCGGGGAGATAAGTCGCCCTGAAGAAGAGGAGATTTTTTCACCGGGCTTAAAACTAAGGCTTACTTACATTTAACCTTTCTTTCTCCTTTAAAAAAAAACTCACACAAATTTGAAATTCAACCTGCCTCCTAGATGTTTGGCATGTATGACATCATAGGTGACATCACTGAAGCAGCAGTGACTTCATAGATGCCCTTTCAGGTAGCAATGACCTAATTTTACTCATTGCACCCAATAACTCAGTTCTTTTATAAACGGAATTGTGCCGGAAAGGCATCACTAAAGGGCAGATTTATCAAGGGTCGAATTTCAAAGTTAAAAATACTTCAAAATTCGACCATCGAATTGAAATACTTCGACTACGAATATCGAATTTGAAGTTTTTTTCAGCGAATTTGGGTATCCGGCGGTCGAAGTAAAATCGTTAGATCGAACGATTAAATCCTTTGGATCGAAAGATTTCAGCGATCGATCGAATGATTTTACTTCGCCTTCCAAAAAATGCTCTAGAAGGTCCCCATAGGCTAACATTGCACTTCGGCAGGTTTCACTTGGCGAAGTATTGAAGATTTTTTAAAGAGACAGTACTTTGATTATCGAATGGTCGAATATTCGAACGATTTTACTTCTAATCGAAGTCGAAGTCGTAGTATCCTATTCGATGGTCGAAGTATCCAAAAAATTACTTCGAATCTCAAATTTTTTACTTTAAAAATTCCCTCGAATTCACTTCGACCCTTGATAAATCTGCCCCTAACTGTAATAAATTCCCAATGCCTTAGGCCCAATTCAGACTAAGGGAACTTTTCAGGGTTTGATATATTCTGCATGTATTATCATTATTATTCTGTGTTTTATGGTAAAGAGGCCGATGATGAATGTTTTTGTCCGGGGTCTGATGATTGCCTGGCCGTGTGCCGATGACAAGTGTAATTATGATGTATTGGGCTTTATTGTCGTTCCTGTGGAGCTCGGCGGTGATTCGTCATTTCATTCCATCTGTGACTGACTAATGTTACATTTGGTACTGGGAGAAGGGCCTTTTACTAAGCAGCAATTGAAAGAATAGAGAGGAATAGCGATGGGCGAATAAATTCTCCAGGCGCAAATGCGGGCGAATTTCTACGTTTCACCACCGGCGAAGAAATTTGCAAAACTACCATGAAAATTCATCGGCGAAAATCCTCCAATCCTTCTTTGGAAGCACATCAGAAAAGTTACTCACGTTAAAACCGTCAAAATTGATGCGGGCGGCAAAACATATTTTTTTTTTGCCATTTTGCGAATTTCGCTGAAAAATCGAAATTTTTTCTGCAAAACGAAATGGGACAAATTCGTCCATTACTAGAGAGGAATGCATGCGGATTATAAAGCTGCACCCTCATTATAATTCAATGGCACAACTTTCACTGTGCTTTATTGTCATCCCTCAATCTCTATTTATATATATATATATAGGGGCAAATTCACTAAGAATTGTAGTTGCGCCAGGCGCAAATTCGCCTCACTTCGCCGCACTTCACCACACTTCGCCAGGCGTATTTTCGCCAGCGCTCCGCAAATTCATTTAAATCTGAAGTTGCGCACAGGGGTAGCGTAAGTTTGCGAAGTTGCGCTAGCGTTAATTCGCCAAGCGAAGCGAAGTTTCTCTAGCGATGGTTCATTTGCATACGGCGCCAAATTCAAATTTCAATGGAGGAACACGTATTAGCACTACAAATGCCTAGAAAACCTTCAAATCAGCAAATAAAAATGTTATTTTGCCCTACACATGTGCCCACTGTCTAGGTAAGTTGCCATGAGTCAGGAAATGTAGGGGGGAAGGAGGGGAGCCCCAAAAATATTTTCGATCTTTTTCAGCCTATCACCCATCATGTAGAAAACACGCCAGCGTTTTTTGGGACTTAGAAAAAAATTTGACTTTTTTTGAAACAATCCCTATCTACTCTATTGCGCTTCGCCAGGTCTGAGGTGGCGAAGGAAGTCTAGCGTAAAAGGTAGCGTTCAGTACACTGCGCAAGTTAGTGAATTTGCGTAGTTACGTCGCTAGCGAAAATTCGCCTGGCGTAAGGGTGCGAAGTAACACTAGCGAAATTACACCAGCGTTCGTTAGTGAATTCGCGCAGTAACGAAAAATGCCAAACGATAGCGAATTAACGCTAGCGTTCGGCGCTTCGGCGCTTAGTGAATTTGTGCCATAATGTTTATATATATAATGTTTATATGGTCTGCCTGAGCCTCTGGGCACTCCCCCATTCAAAAAACCTACAGGCAGGTCAAAGGGGTTGTTCACCTTTAAATTAACTTTTAGTAGCAGCGGCTCTCCAGTCGACAATTTCAGCAATGTGGTTGCTAGGGTCCGAATTCCCCTAGCAACCATACACTGATTTGAATAAGAGACTGGAATCTAAATCAGGGAGGGCCTGACGACAAAGATGATTTAAAAAAAAAAAAAAGTAGCCATAATTATAAATTTGTAGACCTTAGACAGCATTTTTTTTTTAGATGGGGTCAGTGACCCCCCCCATTTGAAAGCTGTAGAGATTCAGAAGAAGAGGGCAAATGATTAAAAAAAACTATAAAAAATTAATAATGACGGCCAATCGGAAAGTTGCTTAGAAATAGCCATGCTATAAAATAAGTTAAAGGGGTGGTTCTCCTTTAAGTTAACTTTTAGCATGTTATAGAATGGTCAATTCGAAGCAATTTTTCAATTGGTCTTAATTTTTTCTTTTTTATCGTTTTTTTATTATTTGCCTCATTCTTCGGATTCTTTCCAGATTTCAAATGGGGGGCAAGGGACAATCCTTCTGCTTTAAAGGGTTGGTTCTCCTTTAAATACATTTTTAGTGTGTTATAGCCACTTTGGGTAATAGCCTATTCTAAGCAACTGTTCAATTGGTCTTCATTATTTATTTTTTGTTTTAGTTTTTTTTAATCATTTGCCACCTTCTTCTGGCTTTTTCCAGCTTTCAAGTGGGAGGGGGTCACTGACCCCATGTAAAAAAAACAAACGCTCTGTAAGGCTACACATTTATTGTTATTGCTATTTTTTATTCCTCGTCTTTCTATTCAGGCCTCTCCGATTCATATTCCTGTCTCTTATTCATATCAGTGCATGGTTGGTAGGGGAATTTGGACCCTAGCAACCAGATGGCTGAAACTGCAAACTGGAGAGCTGCTGAATAAAAAGCTAAATAACTCAAAAACCACAAATAATAAAAAATGAAAACCAATTGCAAATTGTATCAGAATATCCCTCTCTACATCATACGAACAGTTAATTTTAAGGTGAACAATCCTTTTAACTTAAAGGTGAACCACTCCATTAACAGGCACCTGCTGAAACTGGTCACATATGGGCCAGATTGTAAGCTCCATTGGGGTAGGAACAGACCAATATCGAGTTACATATTAGTGCTATCTAAATAAAGGATAATAAAAATACTGTATACAGACATTGCCTCCACCTACTGGGTTCCAAGGGAAATACCTTGGGGTTCCCGGCTAATAATAAACAAGTTCACACACCACTATACAACATAAAGATCACTAGATAAGAGAATACAATAAATTTTGAAGATAACCCACATAACAGATAAGAAACCCTCGTATGAACTGTTTTATACTCGTATGAACTGTTTTATACACGTATGAACTGTTGTATACACGTATGAACTGTTTTATACGACTCTCGCGGTAAAACTGAAAACTCATCTACTGTAGTGATGAGGCAAATCCTTTTAATACTCGTTCCATCTGAAATTCGCTTAATCAGTTCAACAGCGTGATTCATGGCTATGTAGATATCTGTGCAGCCCGCAACACACGGCCGGTGTTAAAGGCCACTCTGCATAGAAATGACTTGTTTTATGAGAGATGCAGGGAAAGCGGAGGTGAGAGGCAAGTTGCAGTCATGAAATGGAATTGTATGGAAATCTGTACTGGCACAAAGCAGAGCCAACAGTTCTTTAACAATTGTTTTATTGCTGTTTAAAGGGGAACTATGAATGAAAATGTAATATAAGCTTCAGTATACTGAAATAAGAAACTGTCTAAATATAATCAATTAGATATTTTGCATCGTTTCTGAAATAATCAAGTTTATGTTCACTATCCCTCTCTCAGCATCTGTTTCTCTTCATTCTCTCTTCATGCAGCAGTTGGGTGTCAGATATTCACTGACAGTTAGATCCAATATATCTTATAGGGGGGGCCTTCTTTCCTAGCAGATGTATTAGAGTTCACTCAGATAACTGATTCCAGTACAAACAAAATCTAACAAAATAACTGCCTTTTGCACAAATTCTGCATGTAGAGAGACATGACGCAAATTCACTAGCGTCAATTCGCTAGCGTTTGGCATTTTCGGTACTTCGCAAATTCACTAACGAACGCTGGCGTAAATTCGCTAGTGTTACTTCGCACAGTTACGCCAGGCGAGTTTTCGCTAGCGACGTAACTACGCAAATTCACTAACTTGCGCAGTGTACTGAACGCTACCTTTTACGCTAGACGTCCTTCGCCACGTCAGACCAGGCGAAGCGCAATAGAGTAGATAGGGATTGTTTCAAAAAAAGTCAAATTTTTTTCTAAGTCCCAAAAAACGCTGGCGTGTTTTCTACATGATGGGTGATAGGCTGAAAAAGATTGAAATTTTTTTGGGGCTCCCCTCCTTCCCCCCTACATCTCCTGACTCATGGCAACTTACCTAGACAGTGGGCACATGTGTAGGGCAAAATAACATTTTTATTTGCTGATTTGAAGGTTTTCTAGGCATTTGTAGTGCAGATACGTGTTCCTCCATTGAAATTTGAATTTCGCGCCGTATGCAAATTAACCATCACTAGCGCAACTTCACAAACTAACAACTTCGGATTTTAGTGAATTTGCGGAGTGCTGGCGAAAATACGCCTGGGGAAAATACGCCTGGCGAAGTGCGGCGAAGTGCGGCTTGGCGCAACTTCGCATCTTAGTGAATTTGCCCCACGATATCTGGTGAGTTTAATAGAGTGAGCTCTTATACATCTTCTAGGCAAAAGGAGCCCCCCTATAATATATATTGGATGTAACTGTCAGTGAATATCTGACACCCAACTGCTGCATGAAGAGAGAATGAAGAGAAACAGATGCTGAGAAAGGGATAGTGAAGATAAACTTGATTATTTTGGAAATGGTACAGACTTTTTAATACGTTATATTTAGAAAATGTCTTATTTCAGCATGCTGAGGATTATATTACATTTTCATTTTCGCGATAGTTCCCCTTTAATCACGCCCGCTAAGATCCCATAGAACACTGCTCCATGCATCATCATAATCACCAGCTTTAAGTTCTGACGTTGTGCAAATGCTGAAATGTCGGCCCTGTGTCGATCTTGCTGCTTTGGCTGCTGATAAAACAGTTCATGTGTTGGGGGTTAAAACAGTTCAAAGAGCTGTAACTTCAGCAGCAGGAATTGCATCTCTTACTATTACCAATAGAAAACTAGAAATGTAATATTAAAGTATAAAAGGCAGAGCAAAGTCCAATGTCAGTTGCCCCAATAACCTCCCAGGGCAGCTGGACACTGACACAAACTGTATAAAAGGTGAAGAAAGAAGAATAAAGAGAGAAAATGAGCTCGGCTTTAAATCAGTCCAACAGTAAATAGACAATTCTCTCTTATCACATCGATGCACGCGGGGGTATTTGCTGGGGAACCATTCAGTACTGTAAGAATTCATTATGGGTTTGTTGTGCTACAGTTCCCTGTTCAGTGAGAAAATCATCTTATAGAAAGAATCAATCACTGCTTCATGCGACTCACCAGCCTGGGAAATATCTTATTGACACTAAGGTTTATTCCCAGTGTAGGATCAGCCTCATCTGAAACCCAATCCATAGGGACATTGGACCTTCCTGGCTGAGGACAAAACATCATTGTGGTGCAAAAGAATCTTGGCCAAGGACATTAAGCTCCAGGGAAAAACAGACATTCTGGGGAACTATAAATTATATAAATTGCTACTGTCACACCCATTATCCCACTGTTACTATAGGCACCATCTCTCCCTACTATACCTGCTATCCCACAGTCACACTCCCTTCCCAGAGACTATTATCCACTGTTACTATAGACACCATCTCTCCCTACTATACCTGTTATCCCACAGTCACACTCCCTTCCCAGAGACTATTATCCACTGTTACTATAGGCACCATCTCTCCCTACTATACCTGCTATCCCACAGTCACACTCCCTTCCCAGAGACTATTATCCCACTGTTACTATAGGCACCATCTCTCCCTACTATACCTGCTATCCCACAGTCACACTCCCTTCCCAGAGACTATTATCCACTGTTACTATAGACACCATCTCTCCCTACTATACCTGTTATCCCACAGTCACACTCCCTTCCCAGAGACTATTATCCACTGTTACTATAGGCACCATCTCTCCCTACTATACCTGCTATCCCACAGTCACACTCCCTTCCCAGAGACTATTATCCCACTGTTACTATAGGCACCATCTCTCCCTACTATACCTGCTATCCCACAGTCACACTCCCTTCCCAGAGACTATTATCCACTGTTACTATAGGCACCATCTCTCCCTACTATACCTGCTATCCCACAGTCACACTCCCTTCCCAGAGACTATTATCCACTGTTACTATAGACACATCTCTCCCTACTATACCTGCTATCCCACAGTTACACTCCCTTCCCAGAGACTATTATCCACTGTTACTATAGACACACTGGTCATTTGCCAGTCGAAAACCTAACTAACCACATGCGATCTCCGGAGTCTAAAGCTGATACATAATTCAGGAGAACATCAATGAGCCAATTAGTAACTGTGTCATCAGTTCAATAATCTGCTCTTTGGCCGAGGACGATGGCTGGTGGCACCGTAAAGGTTTGTTAGAAAATCGATTGAATTTTATTATCATGGCAATAGAAACACAGCTGTTGAGTGCAGGAGATCAAAGAGAAAGTCGGGACATTTCAGTAACAACTGCAGGCTGAGCTGTCCCATGAAAAAGGGGACAGTTGGGAGGTATGACATTCTCTTAAGCACTGTGGCAGCAGAGCCTCTTTAAGGGCAGAGACACACGGTCAGATTTGGGGAGATTAGCCACCCAGCAACAAATCTCCTCTTCTTCAGGGAAAGTAATCTCCCCGAACTGCCTCCCTTGCCTTCCCGCCGGCTAGAATGTAAATCGCTGGTGGCATGGCAATCCGTGTGCTTCCTTTTCAGAAGTTGCCCGAGGTTGCCTCACGAGAAAGAGGCGACTAAATCTCCCCGAATCTGGGCATGTGTCTCTGCCCTAAAGGAAAAAGGAAAGGCTGAATATATGTGTTGTGTTAAGTGATTATATATTAGGGATGCACTAAATCCAGGATTTGGTTCAGGATTCGGGCTTTTTCAGCAGGATTCGGATTCGGCCAAATCCTTCTGCCCAGCCTAACCGAATCCTAATTTCCATATGCATATGCTAATTTGCCTATGCAAATTAGGTGCAGGGAGGGAAATTGCGTGACGTTTTGTCACAAAACAAGGAAGTAAAATTGTTTTCTCCTTCTCACCCCTAATTTGCATATGCAAATTAGGATTCGGATTAGGTTCGGTATTCGGCCTAATCTTTCGCAAAGGATTTGGGGGTTCGGCCAAATCCAAAATAGTGGATTCAGTGCATCCCTATTTTATATATAGTGATGGGTGAATGAATTTTGACGAACGCTGGAACAGTCACTCGCGTCCAAACCATAGCGCGTCAACACTATTCGGACGCCCATTGACTTTAACGCCGGCGTCAACATTGACATGAATTGACGCGAGCATCAAAATTGATGCGGTTTTCAAAATTCGAGTTTCGCAAATCTTTCGAGAGAAATTCACCCATCACTGATACTTACCTGAAATCCTGGGCCGGTGCTCCTATGAGCAGAAAACTGCACTGGTCCGGGGTTCATACCAATGAGCATCACGGAGCGATCCTCTACTGGCTTTTCTTCCTTCAATAGTTTCGCATGCGCAATACTGCAGTAAACCGAATTTTAACAAAGAAGTCGCTATCTCATTCTACTGCGCATGCCTCTGCCCTGGGAAATTTGAATAAAGAAGAAGCCGGAAGCTGATCTCTTCCCTGGAGTAACCCCCGGACTGGAGCAGTTTTCTCCTGATAGGAGCACCAGCCTGGGGTTTCAGGTAAGTATATATAATCACTTGGGGGTGCCTAACTTTTGGCACCCCAAGTAAATAGGCCTTTCCTTCTCCTTTAAAAATGGTTGGTTCCAAGTTTAAGCTCATCCTTGACCGTTAGTCTTCTCACATTGCTCCTTTGCTGCTCAATAAGCCAAACAAGTCCCTAGTAAGTTGGTTCCTCCTCTGGGAAAGCTGGAGATCCTCTTTGGGGGTGCACACTTCCCTTCAATCATTGCCCCCTACTGCTACCCCAAACCCTTTGCCAGCACTTAATATTACCCTGGCTTCCATGAGCTGTACATAGTGTCTAGTTCTGTATTGAATCCACTTCTCTGTGATTTTAAAGAACAAGTACTTCTGCATGGAGAGATGGTTCCCCTTGGAGCCATTCAGCAGACGGCCCCGTCTGACTTATTATTATTAGAGCTCCACCGAATTACTTTGAGGTTTGCCAGTCGAAGCCCTAACTAACCACATCTCTGGAGTCTAAAGCTGATACATAATTCAGGAGGTTTTTACCTGATAAAAGAGTCCAAGTCAGGAGAATGTCGATGAGCCAATTAGTAACTGTGTCATCAGTTCAATAATCTGCTCTTTGGCCGAGGACGATGGCTGGTGGCACCGGAATTCTTAGCAGCGCTAAAGTGTCCGGATGTGTAAAGGTTTGTTAGAAAATCGATTGAATTTTATTATCACGGCAACAGAAACACAGCTGTTTAGCGTTGATTAGGATTAAAGGGGAACTAAATCTTAAAATTAGGATTCTACACAATAACTACACCCAGTAGCTCTGATGATTAACAGCAAATGGTCTGGGCTGCTGTCACTAGGGACAAACACATGATATACTGTACATATACAATATAACAGTCACAATATATGATATATATGATATATATGATATAGATTAGCAATTAAAGGGGTGGTTCACCTTTCAGTTACCTTTTAGTATGTTATCGAACAGCCAATTCTAAGCAAATTTTCAATTGGTCTTCATTATTTATTCTTTATGTTTTTTTTTGATTATTTGCCATTTTCTTCTAATTCTTTCCCGTTTTTAAATGGGCGGTCACTGACCCATCTAAAAACAAATGCTCTGTAAAGCTACAAATGTTCTATTATCGCTCTTTTTTATTACTCACCTTTCTAATCAGCTTCTTCCCTATTCATATTCCACTCTCTTATTCAAATCAGTGAATGGTTGCTAGGGTCATTTGGATCCTAGAAACCAGATTGCTTAAATAGCAATCCGGAGAGCTGCTGCATAAAAAGCTAAATAACTCGAAAACCACAAATAAAAAAAAATGAAAACCAATAGCAAATTGTCTCAGAATATCACACTCTACGTCATACTAAAAGTTAACTCAAAAGTGAACAACCCCTTAAATTCAGATTCTCATTACATGGCAGCATAGAAATCAGTGCAGTTTGAATTAAATAATCATCCCTGTAGCATCAGCTTCTATATGAACCTCTTGATGATTTCTCGTGACCCCTTAGCTCAGCTTCCCATTAGCAGCCCAGAGCTCACTGAGCATGTGCAGAGCCACTGACATACAAAAGATGGCCAAACAAAATCCAAAATGGGGAGATGTTGTAGACAATTTTGAAGGCCTGGATCATTACTGCTTTAGGACTGCCAAGCTTAACACCAGAGCTAACACTCTAATTCATTTGGTAGTGTTAGTTCCCCTTTAAAAGAGCAACTGAATTCACGTCGCTTGTGAAAGCTCCCTTGTTTTTGCTCCTTTGAATAACTTGTATTGAATGTAAATGGGTCAATATCATCTGCCCGGAAAGATTTCTCATTTGAGAATTCTCCGACCATATGTCATTTCTGACTGATCTCGACCGGCTGCCGACGCCTTCCCCTTTAATGGGTGACAGTGATTGACAAGCGAGGACTGCAGAAAATTCAGCTGTTCTACATTTTATTTTTGCCTTATTTATGTCAGTTTCCCCTCTTCCCCCCCTGGGGAAGTTATTGTTTATGGTTCAGACTCCTGAAACGATGTAGCAGAATCTACATACGGACTCCTGTTACATTGATTCATGAGTCAGAACAGGAGAAACAAATACTGCATTCAATGACATTTCTTAATAACTAAATTACCAATAAGAGCAGCCCTGGAATATATGATTTACACTGTATGGACAAGAGGGAGTGAGTTAGAGAAAGCAGCAAATGATTGATCCTCGCAGCACCAGGATCCCCTTTATAATGACCCCCATGTCTATGAGCGACAGATAATTCAGCAAAGGGCACAGGTCAGGACTCCTACAAATACAAAGGCACAAACATCCATATCCCTTGTTATCCCAACGTGCTGATCGTTATACATCCTCCCACCCCCCAGTCAGGATAAGAGACAGGGCCCCTGCCGAGCAAATAATGATAATGAGCGATATAATAATGATGTTGGGTTGTCATTATACATATTGCCGACAGCAGGACCGGGAGATGGATGAGAAGATCAAGCACAAAGGCAACACAAACACAGTTAAACCAATAAGCACTTTGCCTTGTGTGAGATTATCACAGCGGGGCCACAGGGCAGGGATTCCAGAGAGGAGTGAGATCAGGTCCTGTTTATGGGGTCCCCAAAATAATATTTATTTCTGCATAGTAAAAACAAAAACTATAACCCAGTATAGTAGGGCAAGATGATGACTGTGGGGCAAGATTGTGACACTAGGGCAATATGAAGACCATACAGAAAGATGGAGACAGTAGGACTATGGGAAGACAGTAGGGTGTATTGGTAAGAATAGGGAAAGATGGAGACAGTAGGGCTATGGGAAGACAGAAGGGTAAATTGGGAAGAATAGGGAAAGATGGAGACAATAGGGCTATAGGAAGACAGTAGGGTAAATTGGGAAGTATAGGGAATATGGAGACAGTATGGCTATGGGAAGACAGTAGGGTAAATTGGGAAGAATATGGAAAGATGGAGACAGTAGGGCTGTGGGAAGACAGTAGGGTGTATTGGTAAGAATAGGGAAAGATGGAGACAGTAGGGCTATGGGAAGACAGAAGGGTAAATTGGGAAGAATAGGGAAAGATGGAGACAATAGGGCTATAGGAAGACAGTAGGGTAAATTGGGAAGAATAGGGAAAGATGGAGACAGTAGGGCTATGAGAAGACAGTAGGGTGTATTGGTAAGAATAGGGAAAGATGGAGACAGTAGGGCTATGGGAAGACAGAAGGGTAAATTGGGAAGAATAGGGAAAGATGGAGACAATAGGGCTATAGGAAGACAGTAGGGTAAATTGGGAAGAATAGGGAAAGATGGAGACAGTAGGGCTATGGGAAGACAGAAGGGTAAATTGGGAAGAATAGGGAAAGATGGAGACAGTAGGGCTATAGGAAGACAGTAGGGTAAATTGGTAAGAATAGGGAAAGATGGAGAAAGTAGGGCTATGGGAAGACAGAAGGGTAAATTGGGAAGAATAGGGAAAGATGGAGACAGTAGGGCTATAGGAAGACAGTAGGGTAAATTGGTAAGAATAGGGAAAGATGGAGACAGTAGGGCTATGGGAAGACAGAAGGGTAAATTGGGAAGAATAGGGAAAGATGGAGACAGTAGGGCTATAGGAAGACAGTAGGGTAAATTGGGAAGTATAGGGAAGATGGAGACAGTATGGCTATGGGAAGACAGTAGGGTAAATTGGGAATAATATGGAAAGATGGAGACAGTAGGGCTGTGGGAAGACAGTAGGGTGTATTGGTAAGAATAGGGAACGATGGAGACAGTAGGGCTATAGGAAGACAGTAGGGTAAATTGGGAAGTATAGGGAAGATGGAGACAGTATGGCTATGGGAAGACAGTAGGGTAAATTGGGAAGAATATGGAAAGATGGAGACAGTAGGGCTGTGGGAAGACAGTAGGGTGTATTGGTAAGAATAGGGAAAGATGGAGACAGTAGGGCTATGGGAAGACAGAAGGGTAAATTGGGAAGAATAGGGAAAGATGGAGACAATAGGGCTATAGGAAGACAGTAGGGTAAATTGGTAAGAATAGGGAAAGATGGAGACAGTAGGGCTATGGGAAGACAGAATTGTAAATTGGGAAGAATAGGGAAAGATGGAGACAGTAGGGCTATAGGAAGACAGTAGGGTAAATTGGGAAGTATGGGGAAGATGGAGACAGTATGGCTATGGGAAGACAGTAGGGTAAATTGGGAAGAATATGGAAAGATGGAGACAGTAGGGCTGTGGGAAGACAGTAGGGTGTATTGGTAAGAATAGGGAACGATGGAGACAGTAGGGCTATAGGAAGACAGTAGGGTAAATTGGGAAGTATAGGGAAGATGGAGACAGTATGGCTATGGGAAGACAGTAGAGTAAATTGGGAAGAATATGGAAAGATGGAGACAGTAGGGCTGTGGGAAGACAGTAGGGTGTATTGGTAAGAATAGGGAAAGATGGAGACAGTAGGGCTATGGGAAGACAGAAGGGTAAATTGGGAAGAATAGGGAAAGATGGAGACAATAGGGCTATAGGAAGACAGTAGGGTAAATTGGGAAGAATAGGGAAGATGGAGACAGTATGGCTATGGGAAGACAGTCGGGTAAATTGGGAAGAATAGGGAAAGATGGAGACAGTAGGGTTATGGGAAGACAGTAGGGTGAATTGGGAAGAATAGGGAAAGATGGAGAAAGTAGGGCTATAAGAAGACATTATGGTAAATTGGGAAGAATAGGGAAAGATGGAGACAGCGATGGGAGGAAAGTGGTAGTAAAACAAGGTCAAGATACTCAGGCAACATGGTGACAGTAGAAGAAGAAGGCAACAACAGGGCAATCAGGAAACAGTAGCACAAAATTGGGACATTAGGATAAGATACAGTCACAATGGGGAAACAGAAAGACTGTAGGGTTATAATATGGACAAATGGCAATCATTGGCATAACTGGAGTACGCCGGACCCCCCACCAAAAAATATTCAGAGGGGCCCAACGCTCATAGCTGCCCCCACCCGCAAACCCCCCTCCCCCGCCACATGCTTGCAAATACTAAAACTATTATAGATTTGCAGTCCATCCTGATGGCTTTAAGCTATTTCTTGGTCACTAATCCTCATCTTGCAGGGGTTCTAATTAATCACCAGGCCCCAGCAGTGCTAAATTAATTGGTTTCCCCAGTATCCATAGCACCCAATGCAGAGGGAGCCAATTGCAGATCAATTGAAGTCATCTCCAGGATTAAGGAGGACGTTTCCCAGTGGATTCATTCTCCATTCAACAAAGGACAAACCCTTTACTGTTCCTCCAAGGGAGAGAATTTGAAAAAAGCCAATGAGGGGACACATTTATCCCACCTAACTTAATATGTTACTATGTTACAGAGAGAGACAGGAGAAAAGTGTTGGAAGGGTTACTGTCTGCTCTCTCTCATTTCCCTGCAGAAATAGGGATTGGTAGCACTAGATAGGTACCTAATATATAGAGACAAGAGGAAAGTGTTGGAAGGGTTACTGTCTGCTCTCTCTCATTTCCCTACAGAAATAGGGATTGGTAACACTAGATAGGTACCTAATATATAGAGACAAGAGGAAAGTGTTGGAAGGGTTACTGTCTGCTCTCTCTCATTTCCCTACAGAAATAGGGATTGGTAGCACTAGATAGGTACCTAATATATAGAGAGAAGAGGAGAGTGTTGGAAGGGTTACTGTCTGCTCTCTCTCATTTCCTACAGAAATAGGGATTGGTAACACTAGATAGGTACCTAATATATAGAGACAAGAGGAAAGTGTTGGAAGGGTTACTGTCTGCTCTCTCTCATTTCCCTACAGAAATAGGGGTTGGTAACACTAGATAGGTACCTAATATATAGAGACAAGAGGAAAGTGTTGGAAGGGTTACTGTCTGCTCTCTCTCATTTCCCTACAGAAATAGGGATTGGTAGCACTAGATAGGCACCTAATATATAGAGACAAGAGGAAAGTGTTGGAAGGGTTACTGTCTGCTCTCTCTCATTTCCCTGCAGAAATAGGGATTGGTAGCACTAGATAGGTACCTAATATATAGAGAGAAGAGGAGAGTGTTGGAAGGGTTACTGTCTGCTCTCTCTCTCATTTCCTACAGAAATAGGGATTGGTAGCACTAGATAGGTACCTAATATATAGAGACAAGAGGAAAGTGTTGGAAGGGTTAATGTCTGCTCTCTCTCATTTCCCTACAGAAATAGGGATTGGTAACACTAGATAGGTACCTAATATATAGAGACAAGGGAAAGTGTTGGAAGGGTTACTGTCTGCTCTCTCTCATTTCCCTACAGAAATAGGGGTTGGTAACACTAGATAGGTACCTAATATATAGAGACAAGAGGAAAGTGTTGGAAGGGTTACTGTCTGCTCTCTCTCATTTCCCTACAGAAATAGGGGTTGGTAACACTAGATAGGTACCTAATATATAGAGACAAGAGGAAAGTGTTGGAAGGGTTACTGTCTGCTCTCTCTCATTTCCCTACAGAAATAGGGATTGGTAGCACTAGATAGGTACCTAATATATAGAGACAAGAGGAAAGTGTTGGAAGGGTTACTGTCTGCTCTCTCTCATTTCCCTACAGAAATAGGGATTGGTAGCACTAGATAGGTACCTAATATATAGAGACAAGAGGAAAGTGTTGGAAGGGTTACTGTCTGCTCTCTCTCATTTCCCTACAGAAATAGGGGTTGGTAACACTATATAGGTACCTAATATATAGAGACAAGAGGAAAGTGTTGGAAGGGTTACTGTCTGCTCTCTCTCATTTCCCTACAGAAATAGGGATTGGTAACACTAGATAGGTACCTTATATATAGAGACAAGAGGAAAGTGTTGGAAGGGTTACTGTCTGCTCTCTCTCATTTCCCTACAGAAATAGGGATTGGTAGCACTAGATAGGTACCTAATATATAGAGACAAGAGGAAAGTGTTGGAAGAGTTACTGTCTGCTCTCTCTCATTTCCCTACAGAAATAGGGATTGGTAGCACTAGATAGGTACCTAATATATAGAGACAAGAGGAAAGTGTTGGAAGGGTTACTGTCTGCTCTCTCTCATTTCCCTACAGAAATAGGGATTGGTAGCACTAGATAGGTACCTAATATATAGAGACAAGAGGAAAGTGTTGGAAGAGTTACTGTCTGCTCTCTCTCATTTCCCTACAGAAATAGGGATTGGTAGCACTAGATAGGTACCTTATCTCTTTGAGGAACAGGAAAGGATTTGCCCTTTGTTGGATGGAGAATTGATCCACTTGGAAATGTCCATAAACACAATTCAGCAGGAGCAGTCTATGGTTCTAGTGTTTTTTTAGATACATATAATATATAATATATTTATATAATATATATGTATAAAGTATATACATTCTTTTTTAGTGGCCGCTTACTATTTTGCACTTTTCTGCTCGTCGGTCTGTTAACCTTTCCAGGAAGGCCGTGCTCTTCCCAGGGGATGAAGGAGCGGATCAAAGAAGCATGAGCATCCTATAGATACAATGTAGCACTTTCATGTTCCTCTAAGTGTCATTTATTCTCCCCGGGGGAGGCTGCAGGCACATTTACCCTGTTCTCAGAGAATCCGTTACAGAAGCTTCATAGAGGGCCGTGTATCTGTCTGTTAGACGCACTGGATCCAACTAGTACTCGTAGGGCGTCCAACTGCAACGCCGCTTGTGTAGTGACGAAGCTGATGGGATCGGTGCCCATATTGAATTCAAAACTTTTGTTCTCAGATAGAGGAACATGATCATCTGCTGCTAATACAGAAACCTGCAGAGTTACTATAGATTTCACTGCCATAAAAAAAGAAAATGACAGATATAAGAGGAAAGTGTTGGAAGGGTTACTACCTGCTCTGCTAAAGCCTCTGTTTAACGATGTGCTGCTCACAGTCTCATGCACTGCTGCCCCTTACAGACAAACTGTCGCCCATTATCATTGCCCCCCCCATTTGATTTTCCTTGGTCTCAAGGCAAAGCATCAGTTCAAAGTGTGGCCCCCCCACTGCCAACCCAATTAAGCCAGATGCTTTACGGAAAGCTTTGTGCCCTTAAACTTAAAGTGAAAATCATTGGGATCCATCTCTATGTTATATGTGCCCATCTCTATGTTATATGTGCCCATCTCTATGTTATATGTGCCCATCTCCATGTTATATGTGCCCATCTCCATGTTATATGTGCCCATCTCTATGTTATATGTGCCCATCTCCATGTTATATGTGCCCATCTCCATGTTATATGTGCCCATCTCTATGTTTTATGTGCCCATCTCTATGTTTTATGTGCCCATCTCTATGTTAAATGCGCCCATCTCTATGTTAAATGCGCCCATCTTTATGTTATATGTGCCCATCTCTATGTTTTATGTGCCCATCTCTATGTTATATGTGCCCATCTCTATGTTTTATGTGCCCATCTCTATGTTATATGTGCCCATCTCTATGTTAAATGCGCCCATCTCTATGTTAAATGCGCCCATCTTTATGTTATATGTGCCCATCTCTATGTTTTATGTGCCCATCTCTATGTTATATGTGCCCATCTCCATGTTATATGTGCCCATCTCTATGTTATATGTGTCCATCTCCATGTTATATGTGCCCATCTCCATGTTATATGTGCCCATCTCCATGTTATATGTGCCCATCTCTATGTTTTATGTGCCCATCTCTATGTTAAATGCGCCCATCTCTATGTTAAATGCGCCCATCTCTATGTTATATGTGCCCATCTCTATGTTATATGTGCCCATCTCCATGTTATATGTGCCCATCTCCATGTTATATGTGCCCATCCCTATGTTATATGTGCCCATCTCCATGTTATATGTGCCCATCTCCATGTTATATGTGCCCATCTCTATGTTATATGTGCCCATCTCCATGTTATATGTGCCCATCTCCATGTTATATGTGCCCATCTCCATGTTATATGTGCCCATCTCCATGTTATATGTGCCCATCTCCATGTTATATGTGCCCATCTCCATGTTATATGTGCCCATCTCCATGTTATATGTGCCCATCTCCATGTTATATGTGCCCATCTCTATGTTTTATGTGCCCATCTCTATGTTAAATGCGCCCATCTCTATGTTAAATGCGCCCATCTTTATGTTATATGTGCCCATCTCTATGTTTTATGTGCCCATCTCTATGTTATATGTGCCCATCTCTATGTTATATGTGCCCATCTCTATGTTATATGTGCCCATCTCCATGTTATATGTGCCCATCTCCATGTTATATGTGCCCATCCCTATGTTATATGTGCCCATCTCCATGTTATATGTGCCCATCTCCATGTTATATGTGCCCATCTCTATGTTATATGTGCCCATCTCCATGTTATATGTGCCCATCTCCATGTTATATGTGCCCATCTCTATGTTATATGTGCCCATCTCCATGTTATATGTGCCCATCTCCATGTTATATGTGCCCATCTCCATGTTATATGTGCCCATCTCCATGTTATATGTGCCCATCTCCATGTTATATGTGCCCATCTCTATGTTTTATGTGCCCATCTCTATGTTAAATGCGCCCATCTCTATGTTAAATGCGCCCATCTTTATGTTATATGTGCCCATCTCTATGTTTTATGTGCCCATCTCTATGTTATATGTGCCCATCTCTATGTTTTATGTGCCCATCTCTATGTTATATGTGCCCATCTCTATGTTATATGTGCCCATCTCTATGTTATATGTGCCCATCTCTATGTTATATGTGCCCATCTCTATGTTATATGTGCCCATCTCTATGTTATATGTGCCCATCTGTATGTTATATGTGCCCATCTCCATGTTATATGTGCCCATCTCCATGTTATATGTGCCCATCTCTATGTTATATGTGCCCATCTCCACGTTATATGTGCCCATCTCCATGTTATATGTGCCCATCTCCATGTTATATGTGCCCATCTCCATGTTATATGTGCCCATCTCCATGTTATATGTGCCCATCTCTATGTTATATGTGCCCATCTCTATGTTATATGTGCCCATCTCTATGTAATATGTGCCCATCTCCATGTTATATGTGCCCATCTCTATGTTATATGTGCCCATCTCCATGTTATATGTGCCCATCTCTATGTTATATGTGCCCATCTCCATGTTATATGTGCCCATCTCTATGTTATATGTGCCCATCTCCATGTTATATGTGCCCATCTCTATGTTATATGTGCCCATCTCTATGTTATATGTGCCCATCTCCATGTTATATGTGCCCATCTCCATGTTATATGTGCCCATCTCTATGTTAAATGCGCCAGTATTTTTCCATTGTGCCAGTGGTGCATCAGAGGTCACACGGGGCATTGAATTAATTTAAATTATACAGAAACATGAATCCTGCTCCAGTAGAAGCGTATCTGCAAAAATCAATTTTGCACCACATTTAACATATTTAATAATAGTTGTTGGGTGGGCAAGGGACAATCCTTCTGCTTTAAAGGGTTAGTTCTCCTTTAAATAAATTTTTAGTGTGTTATAGCCACTTTGGGTAATAGCCTATTCTAAGCAACTGTTCAATTGGTCTTCATTATTTATTTTTTGTTTTAGTTTTTTTTATTCATTTGCCACCTTCTTCTGGCTTTTTCCAGCTTTCAAGTGGGAGGGGGTCACTGACCCCATGTAAAAAAAACAAACGCTCTGTATTGCTATTTTTTATTCCTCTTCTTTCTATTCAGGCCTCTCCTATTCATATTCCTGTCTCTTATTCAAATCAATGCATGGTTGCTAGGGTAATTTGGACCCTAGGAACCAGATGTCTGAAATTGCAAATTGGAGAGCTGCTGAATAAAAAGCTAAATAACTTAAAGGGGAACTATCGCGAAAATGAAAATGTAATATATGCTTCAGCATACTGACATTTCTAAATACAATCAATTAAAAACTCTGTCCTGTTTCTGAAATAATCAAGTTTATCTTCTTCACTATTCCTCTCTCAGCATCTGTTTCTCTTCATTCTGTCTTCATGCAGCAGTTGGGTGTCAGATATTCACTGACAGTTAGATCCAATATATCTTATAGGGGGGGCTCCTTTTGCCTAGAAGATGTATTAGAGCTCACTCTATTAAACTCACCAGACATCATGTCTCTCTACATGCAGAATTTGTGCCAAACTCAGTTATTTTGTTAGATTTTGTTTGTACTGGAATCAGTTATTTGAGTGAGCTCTAATTCATCTGCTAGGAGAGGACCTTATTTGCTGCCTGCCCTCCAGTCCCCCTAAAGCAGTGTAAAGGCTGGAATTAGTAGCAAGTAGGCCCTGGTAATGCAGAAATACTCTGGAACCCAGATCATTAAATTAAAAATGTCGATTTTTCTTTCCTCCCAGCTGTTGTCGACCGATAACTCCCAGCACCCCCACCGGCCCTGAAGAGCCGCTCGTGAGCTCCCTGCATGTATATTCTCATATTATCAGCTACAATGGCTTCAGGCAACTGCAAACAGGCAGGATTCTGGGTAAAAAAAAAAGGGGGTGTGGCATAGCTGAATGAGGGTTACTGCTGAATGATAAATGACCCCCAGTGAGCTGAAATTTGTATTTTTGCCAATATTTGCATCTCATCTCATTCCCATCGTGCTACTCCCCATAAATAAATGATGATATCAATTAATATTACGGCAGCGAGTGCAGCAAGGTAGCGGCGAGATTGATACTCGCGCCTGGGGAGGGAGGAGTGCTATGAATTTAATGAGGATTATATATTGGATGCAATCACTTATGAACAGGATAAGGTTTATTCAATAAGATGGATTATTTTCATCAATCTCATTTATTTTTTTTGTACACAGCTACGCAGGGTTAACCCCCAGTTCAGAACTCTCGGCTCATTAGTGCTGCCGTCTCATTGAGAGATTGGCTTGTACTGAAGTTTCAATTGCCATATAATTAGCTTGTGTGAATCCTCCTGTTTATATGGTGTAACCCAGCTTTGGGCAACGTTTCAGGGATCTCATGTTACTCAAAAGGGCCCCATGTCTGATCTCATGTGTTTAACATTACTGCTTAATGGACAATTCAACCTTAAATTAACTTTCAGTACGTTATGGAAGGACCTGTTCTAAGCCAACTTTCAGCTGAACCTCATTTATTTTGTATCGTTTTGAATTATTATTCTTCCTACTCAGCCTAATTTCCAGACATGGCAGGAAGTGACATCATCTACATGTGCATGACATCACTTTCTGACTCCTCTGCTGCTTTTTTTTCCATATAGGTCCTCTATATGGAAATAAAAGCAACAGAGGAGTTAGAAAGTGATGTCATGCACATGTACTGTAGATGATGTCACTTCCTACCTCTATATGGAAAAAAAAACAGCAGAGGAGTTAGAAAGTGATGTCATGCACATGCAGATGATGTCACTTCCTACCACACATTACGTTGCTAACTGTACATGCACATTGGGGTTTGTTGATGGGTGCTTAGGGCAGCACCAGACCAAAATACAGCACTCTTTCCAGCCTGCATGTGAAAAATCCCTGGTTTTGGGGGTCACTGACCCTAGCAACCAAAGAACACATGGGCTGAAAGGCAGTGGCATAACATGGCATCCACAGGTCTCCTCAAACCAGCAATAAATGAAAAGTGCAGGAGGAAGAGCACATTTCGGAATTGATGACTCAAGCAGGGGTTTCTTATGGGTCCTTAAAGGGGTGCAGGGGTGCTGTTGTTGGAAAGGTGCAATCAGAGAGTGAGGGAGCAGACAGGAGCCAAGTGAATGTTAAGCTCCATGAAGGTGGTGACGGAGATGTTTTTTGTAAGACAGGGGTGTGAATGAGTAGTTGGGGGGCAGGGGTGCTAGATGGACCATGTGGCATTTCTATGGGTGTTTGGGTTCTTCTATTCATGGTTCATTCTGACTTTCAAACTGCTACTACTTTGATCCCTAGTATCCAGATAGCAGTTGAAATTCCGAGCCTGAGAGCTGCTGAACATATAAGTGCACATTGTAGATTAATGCAGTCTGCCTGAGGTGTAATTCCCCTTTAATGCTATGAGTCATCCCGTTGGCTTTCTCAAAGCAGAGTAATTACCCGAGAGCAGGAGGTAAAGCCTTAGGGTTACAGATTTGGGGCTTTGTGTGAGTAATAAAAGATGTTGCAGGCCCCAGAGCACTTGCATTGGGTTTGCTGAGAGATCACTGCAATATTCTTATATAGCGATTTAATGGCCAAGCACCTGTTTTACACAGCAAACGTTCCTCCTCTCACATCAAGGAGGTTTTCTAGAAGAAATGTGAAATATTAATAGTGCAACCTGCAGCACCAGGGCCAAGCTCAGACCTTACGCTCGGCAAAAAAATACAGATGAATAATAAATACAGAGATATTTCATATTCTGCAAAGGGGAATTTTTGGGAGGCAGACTACAGCTGAAGACGGTGCCGGTGCCATACCCTGAAGATTGTGCAGGTGTCAAACCATAATGAGTATTGTGTAGGTGTTGTACCCAGAGAAATGTGCAAATATTGGGCCATCGCCGTACCCTGAGGATTGTGGAGATTTTGTAGCCATAGTGAAGATTACAAGATCTTAAATTATATAAGTTATAAGTTATAGCTGCTGTATTTTGTAAAAGAAATATTTTGTATTTTGCAATGTAGGACAAGATGAAGACTGTGAATTAACATGGAGACTGTAGGGCAAAAGGGAGGTTGTGAAATACGGTGAAAAATATAGAAAACGTTGGAGACCATGGAGAAAGGTAGAGACTGTTGGACAAGACGGAGACTGTGGAGTAAGATGGAGACAGTAGGACAAGATGGAAACTATGTAGTAAGACGGAGACTGTAGGGCAAGATAGAAACTGTGGAGTAAGATGGAGACTGCAGGGCAGGAAAGAAACTGTGGAGTAAGATGGAGACTGTAGGGCAAGATGGAAACTGTGGAGCAAGATGGAGACTGCAGGGCAGGAAAGAAACTGTGGAGTAAGATGGAGACTGCAGGGCAGGAAAGAAACTGTGGAGTAAGATGGAGACTGCAGGGCAAAATGAAGACTGCGGAGTAAGAGGGAGACTGCAGGGCAAGAGGGAAAATGTGGAGTACGGTAGAGACTGTAGGGCAGGATGAAGACTGTGGAGTAAGATGGAGACTGTAGGGCAAGATGGAAACTGGAGTAAGGTGGAGACTGTACGGCAAGATGAAGACTGTGGAGTAAGAAAGAGACTATAGGGCAAGATGGAAACTGTGGAGTAATGTGGAGACTGTAGGACAAGATGGAAACTGTGGAGTAAGATGGAGACTGTAGGACAAGATGGAAACTGTGGAGTAAGACGGAGACTGTAGGGCAAGATGGAAACTGTGGAGTAACATGGAGACTGTAGGACAAGATGGAAACTGTGGAGTAAAATGAAGACTGTAGGCAAGAGGGAAACTGTGGAGTAAGATGGAGACTGTAGGGAAAGATGGAAACTGTGGAATAAGATGGAAACTGTGGAGTAAGATGGAAACTGTAGGGCAAGATGGAGTAAGATGGAGAACAACCAGATCTTGGGCTTGTAGAGCATTTGTAATGTACTTATTACCTCATTTTCTCAAGCTCTCACTATTCCTGCTGACTGTGACACAAGTAGCAAAGTGCTCAGTATTCCCTACATAGGACTCTAATACTCTAATACCTTCTCCTGAGTTTGCTGTAAATTGATCCATTGCAACATGAAAGGATCTAACAGCCTTGGAAATTGCATGTGTTCCCTCCTGGAAGAGAGTCTAGAGACCAAATTAAGCCATAGATCATCATCATCATCAAACAAGGAATCCCATGGCTCCTCTTTTCTAGGGGACATGGAATGGGGGGTGAGATATTACTACAAATGATCAGATAGGTAGTGAGTGTTTAACCAAAGGACCAGTGTAACCCCATTCTCTTCCGCTGTGTTCCACAGGAAATTTGTAGTCAAAGCACTGTGCCATCAAGGCAATGAAAGATAATGTACTTACTAATGAAACAGCATTCCGAAGAAATTGGTCTTTTTGGGCAATTTCATGCTACACTAACACCCCATTACTTTCATGCTACACTCCTGAATGACATTAGGGATTAGGTGAGGCACTGGGACAGAATGTTCTGTTATACAGATAGCTAGAATCTCAGCTGCCATAAAGCAGGACAGGACTGCTGCTTTGTAAAAAGAACAAGAATTAACCATCTTTTGTATGCAAGCAGAGTAGAAGAGTTAAATATCAGATGCAGTTGGACTTTGGTGGCTATCAAGGGATGCTAGATAGTATAATTCAGTTATAACAGTGAGACTATTATCCCACTGTTACTATAGGCACCATCTCTCCCTACTATACCTGCTATCCCACAGTCACACTCCCTTCCCAGAGACTATTATCAACTGTTACTATAGACACCATCTCTCCCTACTATACCTGCTATCCCACAGTCACACTCCCTTCCCAGAGACTATTATCCACTGTTACTATAGACACCATCTCTCCCTACTATACCTGCTATCCCACAATCACACTCCCTTCCCAGAGACTATTATCCACTGTTACTATAGACACCATCTCTCCCTACTATACCTGCTATCCCACAGTCACACTCCCTTCCCAGAGACTATTATCCACTGTTACTATAGACACCATCTCTCCCTACTATACCTGCTATCCCACAGTCACACTCCCTTCCCAGAGACTATTATCAACTGTTACTATAGACACCATCTCTCCCTACTATACCTGCTATCCCACAGTCACACTCCCTCCCCAGCACTGCAGAATGACGCACAAGTTGTTGAATCAGAGAGTGGTGCGACACTGCCTGGCATGCTGGGAAAATATTCATAATCCTTCACTGTAAAAAGCGAATGACCCCCACAGACTGTGACATTTGTATTTTAAGCCATTGTGACACATACAAGACACTGCTGCTGCTCATATCTTTGATGAAAGACCAAGAATATACATGTTCTAGCTTGGGCTCATCGTATGAGCGACAGCCTTTGTTTCCAGTGATTGAATTCCTTTCTTAAAAGGCAGAACAATTTTCTTGATCATTCCATCCAGTGCGCTTAATATTTTCAGAATAACATCAGCCCAGACACCTGTGATAGTGGCAGTATAGTGATTGATTCTCCCATTCCCATCACACCAGCATTTCCCTCTGTCGAAACAGTCACTGATTTACTACAGGGCAGCCTGTAATCCAGAGGAACAGATGGGTTCACTCTGTAATATAGAGACAACGCTAGATATATAATAGGTAGATAGACAGACAGACAGACAGATAGATAAATAAATAGATGATAGGTGATTAAAAATAAATAAATAATTATGAAAAGAGAGAGATACAGATAACACTCCATTAAATAAGCCTTGGCCACGATGCAGACATGGCAACCAGCTTACTCATGAATCATCCTGATAATATTCCCTTCTCTACCTGTATTAGTATATGAATAAAGTATTAGTATATGAATGAAGTATTAGTATATGAATGAAGTATTAGTATATGAATAAAGTATTAGTATATGAATAAAGTTTTAGTATATGAATAAAGTATTAGTATATGAATGAAGTATTGGTATATGAATAAAGTATTAGTATATGAATAAAGTATTAGTATATGAATGAAGTATTAGTATATGAATGAAGTATTAGTATACGAATAAAGTATTAGTATATGAATGAAGTATTAGTATATGAATAAAGTATTAGTATATGAATAAAGTTTTAGTATACGAATAAAGTATTAGTATATGAATGAAGTATTAGTATATGAATAAAGTATTAGTATATGAATAAAGTTTTAGTATATGAATAAAGTATTAGTATATGAATGAAGTATTAGTATATGAATAAAATATTAGTATATGAAAAAAGTATTAGTATATGAATAAAGTATTAGTATATGAATAAAGTATTAGTATATGAATGAAGTATTAGTATACGAATAAAGTATTAGTATACGAATGAAGTATTAGTATATGAATAAAGTATTAGTATATGAATAAAGTTTTAGTATATGAATAAAGTATTAGTATATGAATGAAGTATTGGTATATGAATGAAGTATTAGTATATGAATAAAATATTAGTATATGAAAAAAGTATTAGTATATGAATAAAGTATTAGTATATGAATAAAGTATTAGTATATGAATGAAGTATTAGTATACGAATAAAGTATTAGTATACGAATGAAGTATTAGTATATGAATAAAGTATTAGTATATGAATAAAGTTTTAGTATATGAATAAAGTATTAGTATATGAATGAAGTATTGGTATATGAATGAAGTATTAGTATATGAATAAAATATTAGTATATGAATAAAGTATTAGTATATGAATAAAGTATTAGTATATGAATGAAGTATTAGTATATGAATAAAGTTTTAGTATATGAATAAAGTATTAGTATATGAATGAAGTATTAGTATATGAATCCCATACTATCCAGTTGAGGGGTAGTTTTTACTAAAATTTGCCCTGAGGAAATATCAAATTAAGGATGAGGAAATATTAAACCTTTAAAGAGGTATTACCTTTACCCCTTCTAATGTGCTTCTTTTTTATCATTCTGTCATTAAAGGCCTACAAGGAGATTCTGTGGGCCCCATTTAATGGCTGTTAATAGATGTTATAGTAGTAGTAGTAGATGCCACTGGATGGGAATGGTATTCCAGCAGCAGAAGTCTATGCCCTTTCTCTGATACTTGGTCTGTCTGCCCATAATTTGCTGATAGCCGTTCAAAACCTCCAACCTTGAGCAAGAAATTGCTATTATTCTCTCCTGCTGCTTATATCATTATTCCTATAACCTGTGCAGCCCCTATGCAAATAGCCGTCCCTCGGGGAACCCGGGTTTTCATTATCATTATTGCCGTTCCTGGGGTGAGAAATTGCAGCAATCTGTCAGCTCCTCTGCACCCATGACTTGTCCCAGTAGGGATCACACAGAACTGTTCCGTATAGGCTTATGAGCAGGGGTGGAACGTGTTGTACGTTCCCTGTGACTTCTGGGTAGGGAAGATCAACTTATGCCATTAAATATTCATTCCAAGAAAAAGCAGTGGAATAAGTAGAGTGGGATTTATTATTTATTCAGTATGGGTGAGACAGCAGATATGGGCAGGTGATTCAGGTAACAGTGGTGGTAAATATTGCCTTTTTTTATTATATACAGGTATGGGACCTGTTATCCAGAATGCTCAGGACCTGGGGGTTTCCAGAAAATAGATCTTTCTGTAATTTGGATCTTCATACCTTAAGGCCACCAGAAAATCATGTAAACATTAAATAAACCCAATAGGCTGTTCATTATTAGCACAGAAAATTGTTTCAGAAAGAGCCAGCACTTTAGGATGGAACTGCTTTCTGACAGGCTGTTGTTTCTCCTACTCAAGGTAACTGAATGTGTCTCAGTGGGACCTGGATTTTACTATTGAGTGTTGTTCTTAGATCTACCATGCAGCTGGTATCTTGTGTTAGGGATCTGGTTACCTTCCCATTGTTCTGTTGTTAGTAGGAATGCACTGAATCCACTATTTTGGATTTGTCCGAACCCCCGAATCCTTTGCGAAAGATTTGGCTGAATACCAAACCGAATCAGAATCCTAATTTGCATATACAAATTAAGGGTGGGAAGGGGAAAACATTTTTTACTTCCTTATTTTGTGACAAAAAGTTAAGCAATTTCCCGCATTGCCTCTAATTTGCATATGCAAATTAGGATTCGGATTAATTTCGGATGGGCAGAAGGATTCGGCCG